>JAGIQG010000002.1:96735154-97935154 GCA_024679065.1 Sphyrna mokarran | reverse complement strand
GCGAAATTGTAGATCAAATGGTGGAATTGATACCTGGGGTGAAAAACATGATGCATGAAAATAGGCCAAAGAATATTAGTTCAAGGAAATGAGCATTGCTCATAGCCAGGGCACTGGAGGACAGTTATGATGTTCAGTTGCAATATTGAGGACATTTAAGTTCCAAGTACATAAGGCAGAAATGACTAGAAGGAAGTGCTGAGAGTTGTGTGAAGCATAAACATAGGAATATGAATTAGGCTGAATAACTATTTTTCTGTGCTGTGGGCAATATAATCTAGGTACATCTTGAGATCAGCTAGAGAAAACCGATTCTTGCAGGTTTTATATAATGTGTATTCATGTATGTATTGATGTGGTCTGTACACAGGAAGTGATGCATCAGTAGCACAGGATATTCCATCAGTGTGGCTCCAGACATGACACGTAAGAAGAGCTGCTGGAAATTTTATAGTAAACCATTGAACCATTACCCAGCAACTTTACATGGTATCAGGAGCCGGCCAAGATGGCACAAGGACTTTGGCGCTTCAAATTGCTCATCTTCAATGAGAACATCATCCACAATTGGAAAAGGTCCAAAAAGGAATGATGTACACTCTACTGTGCTGCTCTCTCTGATAAATTGAAGGCATGCTTCAGCAGACATGCTGTTGAACCTAGTGAACGTGGAGTTAGCTGAAAGATCTGAATTCTTTGTTTTCCAAGGTTGGAAAGACCAAGAGTACCCTGAGATACCATTAAAAAAATTGAACAGATATGTATGATGTAATCATAGACAGACGTGTTTTTAATGCAAATAATCAGAAACTTGTAGAATTGGTACAATGATATACCTTAACATTGAAAATTCTGGCAGAAACATGCTTATTCAATACTCTCACCGATGAACTCTAAAGAGACTGTATAATGCAGAGAATACATGGAGGTGCTGTGTGCAAGCAGTTGCTCCATATATAAAATGTCACATTAGAATTTGCTGTTAGTATCTGCATGCTCGATAAGCAGTCTGAGAGGAGCACCAAGGGATTAAGGAAAAGGAAGTCTTTTCTATACAGAATACACACTGCCCAAACTGCAGCAGCCAGCATCCACAAAAAAGAAGCACGAGCTTTGCTTTGGATGGGCTTTGCAATAACTGTGGCAAATTCACTTGCCAAGTGTTGCAGGTCAAACCCACAGCGACTTGCCACTACTATCACGTTGCAGCTGGAACATAAACAAAGTGAATGAGCTGGAAATAAATTGAAACCTCCAAAGCATCAAACTCCTTAAAACAGTCTGCTGTGGAAGTATTAACTTTATCACAGCAGAAGATGAAATTTTTACAATGTTAAAGATTGCTCACAGCAATGTCAAATTTAAAATCAAAACCGACACCAGAGCAAAATGCAATATATTGTCAAAGCTATTTCTGCTCTGTGCTGCACTGGATTCCATCAATAAAATAAATCCCACTGTACGGATGTATTATCATTAAACTAGTAATCCAGAGATCCAGAGTAATGTACTGCGCACACAGGTTTGAATCCTACCATGATGGATGGCGATAATTGAATTCCATAAAAATTCTGGAATTAAAAGCTTAATGCAACTATTGCTGATTGTCGTAAAACCCATCTGGTTCACAAATGGAGATCTGCTGTTTTTCCTACTCTGGCTTACATGTGATTCCAGATGCACCACAATGTGGTTGATGCTTAATTGCCCTCTCAAAAGAACTAGCAAGCCACTCAGTTGTATCCAAAGCATACAAAAATGAATGCTGTATCTCAAGGGCAATTGGAATCACAGAATCCCTACATTGCAGAAGGAAGCCATTCGCTCCATTGAACCTGTACCAAAAATCCCACCAAGCCCTAATCCAGTAAACCCATGTATTTAACATGCTAATCCCCTGAAACTAAAGGGTAATTCCGCATGGCCAATTAAACTAACCTGAACATCTTTGAAGTATGAGAGGAAATTGGAGCACCTGGAGGAAACCCATGCAGACACAGGCAGAATATGCAAACTCCACACAGACAGTGATCCAAGGCCGGAATTGAACCCAGGTCTCGCACTGTGAAGCAGCAATGTTAACCATTGTGCCACCATGCTGCCCTTGTTCACTGACACCTAGCCAGTGAAGTCCGTATTCCTTCAGTGAATTTTTAAAAATATGACGGACAAATATTGTCACGAAGGCATAGTCTCCCTATACACGACAAGTTCCATTAGTCGACCATGATGCCAAACCACTGCTGTGTCTCTAGGACAGCATTGGACTGGGGCTAATCCACGTTAGATCAGATATACACATCCTGCAGCACTGAAAGATGCTAGAATACAAAGACCTGCTTGATCTGTGATTTATTGGAATACTCCCCGTCATACATCACATGAAACTAATGACCAAATAACAGCCACTATCTGTGCTCCAAGAAGAACATCCCTTGCCATGAAATGGAAGCTGCTTGACAAATTGGATAGAATTGGATCGAAGGACAAGACTGGATGTCATAATCCCCACTGATGAGGCCACAGGGTGGGATTCTGCAGTGGTAGCAGTGGTAATGAAAACCGTCACAATCAGGATCCACTCTGACCCAGTTCACCTGAATAAATTATTTATGAGACTTCACTATCCTATGAAGATGGTTGAATAGGTCATAACTAACATGCCCAATGTTAAGGTTTTCAGTATCCTGGATGCAAAGTATGGATTTTGGCTACGTCTCCTACATGGTCCACCTGCTTACCGTCGATAGTGTGAAGTCAAATCTGAATAAGACAATAACTAAATGGCACATTCCACTCTTGAAGACAAGCATGCCCCTGCAGTGTTTCCTCAGCTGGACAAATTGTCTCTCAAAGTTCATTCCCTGTTACATTGAGGTAACCGGCTCCCTCCATCAACTTCTCCACTAGGATGCTCCTGAATAATGTCACACTTATCAAACTCAAGGATGTGCTACCAGTCTCTCCCGTGTTACAACGTTTTGATGTCGGAGAACCAAATGAGATAATCAGCTGTCTTAGCTCATAGCCCTCAGCATGCACTCAGAGCAGCATGTATCCAGATTGGCACTACAGTGGCTTTTGCAAGAAGAGCTCTCACTCTCTTGTAAACTCATTATGCCCAGATTGAAATGGAACTCCTTGCCCTAGTCTTTGCACACATGAAATTTCATAATTTTATCGATAGCTATCCTGAAACTGAGCACCAGCCGTTCCTCCTCACCCTTAAAAAACCCCTCCATACTACATCAGCGCTCTACAGTGGATGATACTCAAGCTCCAATGCTATAGCCTCAGTATAATCTATAAGTGCAGTAAGGAGATATAACTCACCAATGCCTCCTCCAGGGCTTTCTTACCCATCACTGAGCATACAGATCATGAAAAGGACATTGACCTTATGACAGTTCAAATGCTGTCATTCTACAGAATTGTGGAATGCAAAAGCTGCCCTATAAATGGATCGCAGAGGCAGGCTGCTCCATATCCTTTCATCATGAAAGGATAGCTTGTGACATTCAAAGAGCTTCCTCACGAGCTCCAAATTTTTTACACCATGAGAGAGGAGTTAAGCATGCAAGATGGACTGATACTGCACAGCCAGAGGTTTGTTACCTCCAACTTGCTGTAGGAGTACCACACCCCGCATTCCACCAAGGATACCCGGGGTGGAAGCAACAAAGTTTTGGTCAAGCTAAACCATATACTGGACCTGAATGTATGATAATACAGAGGGGGAAGTGTTCAAATGTGCACGACACAACTCCCTGAAGCCTCATCAAACTGAAGAACCATTGCATCTCCTTGAGGTCCCAGACCTTTCATGTAGCAGATTTATTTGAGTGCGAAAGGAGACAATATCTGGTCCTTACTCATTTATTCACAGTGGTATGAAGCTGATTACTTGCTCAACTTGAAGAGCACCTCAGTAATTGGAAAGCCCAAGAGATACTTTGCTGGACATAGCATTCCACAAAAGCTGATGACAGACAATGTTTGGTAGTTTGTCTCCAGGGAGTTTAAGCACATTGAAAATAAATGGGACTTTAAACATATTTATAACCAGCCCCCTATACCCACATTTGAATGATTTAGTGGAGCAGGCAGTACATTTCACAAAGCACCTCCTCAAAAAATGCCTCCATGACAACACAGAACTCTACCCACACTGCTTGGCCTGCATCATCTGCCAAGAGAGAGAGAGTCTGCCCTCACCAGCATAGAAAATGTTTTCCAGATGCACTAGAATCATGATCCCTGCCATCAAAGCCCTTTTGCAACCCAAACTAGGAAGAAAGTTGAGGAGAACCCTCATGAAACAGTGACAAAGAGGGAAAAGATGCTATGACCATAACACCCGCAGACTCTGAACTCTGGAATAGGGCCAGACAGTCAGAATGCAAACTACACAAGGCTATGACAAACTGTTCACAGCCATGCGCCCCGACCAAACAGTTATGTGGTTGCCTCAGTTGGTGTCCTCTATGTCAAGAAGTGGCGCCATCTGTTACAGGTACCTGAACCAGCACCGCCAACAGCCACAGAGTTTGGCACACTGAGTCTATAATCTGTGTCTCTTGCACCATTCCTCTGCTACCAGTGCAACAAACCCTGCAGCCACTGCGAACATCCCACCTCTACCTTTCTGCCATGTAGACAATAACCTGAGCATGTTCCAAGAACAGCCAACTGGTATCATTACACACAGACTACACCCAAAGCTCATGGGCCATGTACTGATCTGGGTGTATGTATGTGAAAGCTTTTTTATAAGGTGGGTGGAGTGGGGACGTGATGTTTGGGGGGGGGGGGGGGGGTGGTGGTGGTTAGGTGGTTGCAAGGGACACACTTTGCACCACGTTTTGTAGTCCCAGCTCATGCTCTGTGCAATTTCAGTATTCAATATCTTGTTACTGCATTCAACATTGTTCTTTGCATGTAATTGTGGATTGTTCCAACTAAAATGGGGAACATGGGATTAAGACAAATTACTGTAGATACTGCAATGTAAACTAAATTACTTGTTTACAAAGTACTGGAAAATCTCAGCAGGTTTGACAGAATGGACAGAGAATAGAGCCAATGTTTCGAGCCTGGATGACTTTATGTCAGAGCATTGTGGGGAAGATGTTGAATGTGTATTCAGGTGTATATTACCATGATCACATAAGAAGGGATATTTCGGTAGCATGCAAGTTCCCACCAGTGTGACTATAATATGGAGTATAATGTGCTAGAGATATAGAATCCTACAGTACAGAAGGAAGTATTCAACCCACGGAGCCTGCACCGACCACAATCCCACCCAGGCTGTGTCCCCATAACCCCATGCATTTATCCTGGCTAATCCCCCTGAC
The DNA here is from genome assembly GCA_024679065.1 of Sphyrna mokarran. Lineage (NCBI taxonomy): Eukaryota > Metazoa > Chordata > Chondrichthyes > Carcharhiniformes > Carcharhinidae > Sphyrna > Sphyrna mokarran. The sequence continues at coordinate 97,929,797 of JAGIQG010000002.1, read as the reverse complement.
ATTAAGGGGCAATTTAGCACAGCTGATCCACCTAACCCACACATCTGAATACCTGGAGGAAACCCATGCACACATGGGACGAATGTGCAAACTCCACAAAGACAGTGACCCAAGCCGGGAATTGAACCCCGGTCCCTGGCACTGTGAGGCAGCAGTGCTAACCACTGTGTCATCCTACTGCTCAGAATGCATCATCAGTGAGGATAGGATTTGAACCCACACATGTGAAACACAATGGATTAATACTCCTTTGCCTTAACCATTTGGCCACCGCCTCATACAACACAACCATTTTACAAGTCCTTCCAAGTTGAAAGGTGTTCAGCTCCTGTGCCTAAAGAGAGGCCAGGTATCTAAAGAATAGAAAAACCATCAAGAAACAATCGCTGTTTTATTCTCATCACATAAACTTGATGTAAAGTTTCTAGGTTGTAGGCATTTTGAAATGAAATACAAGGCCTGAAGTGTGATATTAAGACAGTAAATTCAAAACTTTCAATAGCTAGCTTATACATTCCCTTATTCTTTTAATATGAAAAACACCTTTTTACTTGTTATTGCAATTTTAAAGGCCATTAATTATTAATGCAGCATTATGCATTTGGGTAACTAGCAAAGAAATGAATCTTGAAATCCAGGTAAGAGTTAACTTTAGTCAGCTGAATGAAAAGCAGTAGCACCACAGCATGAACATTTTATAAAGGTTTTCTTGCATGTCATTGTTGCAGCAGCAATTACCAGTTATCAAAAGTAGCAGGAGGTGAGAGCAGTCGGGAAATATAAAACACATAAAACGAACATAATTTGTAGAACAATTTCCCAAAGCAGCACACCTAAGGCAACATATCAGCTATCCAACATAGCAGAGGAGCAGTGGATGGGAAAAATTAGTCTCAGCCATAAAGCTGTGATTGAAGTGTGCTAAGTAGTCCATGGAAATCTATGGAGATAACAATCATCTGCACTGTGCTGCCGGTGAAGGTCACTAATGCTTCAACTTTTATGTCACAAAGTCCTTCACCTCAAAGGGACATCAAAGGAATGTGATGCTTTTTCCACATAGTATGTCATTAAGACATATTTCACCACATACTCACCTAAGTATACTTCAGGAGCAACCAGCAAAAATTCTTAGATTGCAGACTTTCCCAAGCCGGAGGGCATCATTACTCTGGCTATACGTGGTCAATCATTAATCCTGTGGTATCCTTATGAAGATGGTGATATGTCTGTGCAACTCTTTAGCTGAGAACAGATAAAGGCTGTGTTTGAAGACCCTGATCTTGACACTGAGTTGAATTGCAGGTAAGAAACATGCACAAAGCTATGCTAGGAACCTAAAGAAGATTTTTGAGAAAATGGTGAACTAAGATGCTGACTCTGGGATCCTCCTCCAATTAAGACCAGTAGGTGTGCTTCACAGCTGGGAACAGTAGACATTGCTCCATTAATGTTGCAATCTAGCAGCACCTCAAGATGGAGGCATTCTTTGAATGTGAATAAATGATCGCCAATTCCCATGACCACATCTGCAGGCCGTGTTCTGGAGGAGCGCTCCCTGCACAGGATGGAGTGCGGCTAGTAAATCTGTGCGTTGACTGCTTTGCAAGATGAGTCTTGCCCCCTTCTGGCCATCCATCGTGACTATCACTATTCAGTGGATACCAGTGAGCTTGGTCTTCAACTGGTACTTTAATTGGCTTGACTGGCTCACTGCCGTTTGCAGACTGGTAGCCATCATATCACAACAAGTCATGTCCCAGAAAATAGGACAGAGGCAAGACCATGTGAGCAGACCAGCATAGTGAGAAATTTCCAGTAAACCTGCCTCCAAACCTGCCTTCATCTTGGGATGAATTTTCTATCTATAAACCTCAAACTTCTAAAAATGTGTGCTGAATGGTTATGACATATGATGCATACTGTTCCATTCCTTTGCTACCACATATTACATCAGTTAAGATAGCATGTAGCTACTTTGAGCATCTGCCTGACACTGCAATGAAGCCAATTGTGAATGCAAATATATCTATTTATGGGAATTATGTTCTATCTGCTCAATTTTCTTAGCAGCCAAACCAGTAGCTTTTAAAGGGATCACTGTAGGCTGCCAATTAAACTGTGGACCTCTGCCACTCACCTCTTAGATCTCTTCCCTCCCCCCACCCAGACTCACCATGAACTCGATGCCAGGTTTGACTTTCATCCTCTTCAGGATCAACACACTGCCCCTTGGGGCATGACAAGATCCAGCCAGCAGCTTAGATGTGTCCTAATGATATGCGAGGAGTAGTTTTGCATGGTCTTCTTACACATCAGTTTCAGCATACACAATCCATGCTCCCTATTGGCTCTGCCCTTGAAGGTGCTGAGAGTTTTTTGTATAAACGTTAATATGATGTGGCGTCACAGCAAGGCCAGCATTGTGACCCACTCTGTTCTTGATGCCATGTTCTTGAACTGCTACAGCCCATGTACTGTAAGTGCACCCATAGTGCTGTTAGGGAGTGAGATCCAGGATTTCGACCTAGTGACAGTGAAAAAAGAGCAATATAGTTCCAAGTAAGAAGTGTGATGACATCAGGTTTAAGTCCAAACCTGATGTTGTCAGACTTCTTACTGTCTTTACCCCAGTCTAATGCCGGCATCTCTACAATATAGTTCCAAGTCAGGTTATGAGTAGCTTGGATGTGAACTTGGTGCTTTTTCTACGTGCCTGTTTCTCTTTCAAAGAAGTGTCTGGAATTTAGTGGTAGCTCAGGGGTTGGACTTGAAAAGTTAACTGTTACTCAGTTCAGAGATGTTGAGTCTTTGTAGCATTCCTGCTCTTTCAGGTTTCCAGCATCTACAGTATTTTTTTAATATCTGCTTCTTTTTTGTAGGTGGCAAAGGCCACGGGCTTGGAAGATGTTGTCAAAGGAGTATTGGGACTCGTTGCTATGCATTTTGTAAATCAAGCACATTACTGGCCCTGTGCCCCATAGGTGAAGGTGTTTAAGATGTGTACAATACTAATATGTTCAATACATTTCAGCAAAACTGATCATTATCCTGATAATTAACATGAATATGCAAATGAGCACCTTTAATTTTTAAAATTATTATTTATTAATGTTGCGACTGAGTGCCCATAAAAACACTCATTAAGAAATATCATGCATGGAATAATTGACTGATCCACTTGGAACACCAAAACCAATTATCAAGCTACAATTAAGAATTAACAAAAGTTTTGATAAAAGATCCTTAATTTGAAAAGTTAACTCTATTTTTTTATTAATTTGTGGGACAGGGTGTTACTGGCTGGCCAGCATTTTCTACCCATTCCTAGTTGCGAAGGTGGTGATAAGCTGTCTTCTTGAATCACTGCAGTCCATGTTCTGTGGGTTGAGCCACAATTCTGTTAGGGAGGGAATTCCAGGATTTTGACTCAGTGACTATGAAGGAATGGTGATATATTTCCAAGTCAGGAAGGTGAGTGGTTGGAGGGGAATTTGCAGGTGGTGGTGTTCCCTAGTATCAGCTGTCCTTGTCCTTCTAGATATAAGTGGGTTTGGAAGGTGCTATTTAACAAAAAAGGCTATTTAACAAAAAAGTGCATTGTGTACACTGCTGCTACCGAGCATTAGTAGTGTAGGAAATGGATGTTTGTAGTTGTGGTGCCAATCAAGCGGGCTGCTTTGTCTTGGATGGAATCAAGCCTCGAGTATTGTTAGAGTTGCACCCAGCCAGGAAAGTGGGGAGCATTCCATCACACTCCTGACTTGTGTTTTGTAGATGGTGGATAGGTTCAGGAGGTGAGTTATGCACTGCAGTATTCCTAGATATTCACCTGCTCTTGTAGCCACTGTATTTCTGTGGTGAGTCCAATTGAGTTTCTGGTCAATGGTAACCCCAAGGATGTTCACAGTGGGGGATTTAGTGATGGTAACACCATTGAATGTCAAGGTCCACTTTCTCTCTCTCCACAGATGCTGAATATTTTCTGCATTTCTATTTTTGTTTCAGATTTCTAGCATCTTGTAGTGTTTTGCTCCTGTACAAGAAAATACTATATCACTAGAGAGGTTATTGCAATATAATAAAGATTGATTGTTATTGACACCAAAGAACTGGAATATGCATTAACTTTCAAGCAAGAACTTGAGAGAGAGTTCTTCTCCCATGCCTACAATAAAACATGCTATTTGCAATGTTATCAGTTATACTGCATATGTATGTAAAATAAGAATACACCAACAGAATTCTAAAGATATAAAATTATGAACATCTTTTACTTAGTGCGGGAGAGAGTACATTCTGTAGAGAAGAAGTTTCTTACGGTTTCCCAATTTCCCAGGGTAACTTCAGTAAAAGATCGACAGAAATCCTTAGAAAACAGATATTTTTTAGCTAACTTAAAATCGGTGAGTGTTGGGAACATTCAGTAAGTAAGGCAGCATCAGTGGTGAGAGATTCAGAGTTAATGGCCTGAATTAAATGGAACCTGTTGAAGCGGGCAACATGGCAGACATGCCCAGAGTATTGGACAGGAGCACCAATGTTCAATTCCCGAAAGCAGAAAGATTTTCCCTCAAGGACGGGGAGCAAAATGCCAAGTAGGCTCATAAATAAGCCACTTTAATTCAATCATTCTTGATCCCACTGGAATTTAGTGATTGCTCGCAGACTTAACTGGATTCACACAGCTCTCCCATGGCCCCAAAAAGCCATCCAGCAAATTCTGTTCCGTTTGTCTGTGGTTTTATTACTGGGATCCCTCATTAACAGGCACTCAATGTCCAATAAAAGGACCCTGCATTAGGGAGGAGGTTGCCTTTGGATCCGACTCTCTTTCCCCCATTTTCAGTAGAGACCTCCTTGTCCATCATCCCTCCCTATTCAATTGTTTCCATGGATCCAGTGTCGATTCCCTGGGTAGTAATTGGAGCATTAATGGCAGCAGCCACTGCACTTGGTGCTGTCAGCAGCAGAGAGCTGTTAGCCTCTGACTGGCAACCACTCTCAGGAGCCAGATTGCCAACCCTGAGAGCTTTAAGCACCTGGGAGACCCAATGTTGTCCAATTAAGTGCCCAAATGCCCATAATTTATGTTGGTGATACAGGATTTCCATCGATTCTCCAAACTGTGGGGAAAGGGTACAAAAGCAGCAAATGCTGGAAAGTCTCAGCAGGTCTGACAGCATCTGTGGAAAGAAAATAGAGCTAACATTTCAATAACCCTCTGTCGGAGACCTGGTTCACTGGAACTAAATTCCACCCAGCATTTCAGATTGGTGATCTTTCATTCGATACTTTCAACAATTAACACAATTTTTCTGATGTTTCCACCAATGTCACAATGGAGAGCTCTTGAAATTCTAGGAAAATACTTTTAACATTTTAAAACTATATCTCTTCCATAATCTAATGATCCCAAGACTGGTTGTAGAAACATAATACATGGTTCACCAAATCATCAACACAATCTACACACAGAAGCTAAATGAGTGATGAAGATGTCTCTCTAACTTTGCTGTAATTTTCCAACAGAGTAGACTCCACTTCCTGCGGCTCAGTATCCTTCTCAACCCAAATCTCGAGTATCTGATACTAGACTATGCGTTACTGTCTTCCTGACTGAGATGATGGAGCAACAAGTTAGCCAAGCCACATGGTAAACTATAGAGTTATTTGCTTGAGGAGCCCAGAAGAAACCTTTAATTTGCCTTTGCAGGACTTGTTTCCTGTCTTCAGCAGGAAACCTGCACAATGTAATCACTATCCCATGTCTGCATTTAATAGCAAACCCAGTGGCTTTGAACAGAGAGACCTCACCTCAGCCCTGACGAAGAGTCATCCAGATTCAAAGCATTGGCTCTATTCTCTCCTCACAGATGTTGTCAGACCTGCTGAGATTTTCTAGCATTTTCTTTTTTTGCTTCAGATTCCAGCATCCGCAGTATTTTGCTTTTATCTTTCCTGTTGCCTTGCTTTAAGTTCAAATTGCAGCTGGCCAAATCAGGTAGGGAAGTAGGGTGCAACGTAATGGCTCTTTTCTTCAATCCCTCATCATGTGACAAAGATGACAATTTACTGGGGATCAGAAGGGCACACAGGCCAACATGGGAACATGCTGTGGAACAGTCAGATTTGAGGGAACATACCAGCAAGAGTGGAAAATAGAAGGAAAACAATAGGGAAGTGGGATATAGAAGTAAAACAATTGGGAACAGTGGGATACAAAGGATACACATAGGGAACAGTGAGATATAGAGGGAACACACTGGGGAACAGTGACATATAGAGGGAACACACTGGGGAACAGAGACATATAGAGGGAACACACTGGGGAACAGTGACATATAGAGGGAACACACTGGGGAACAGTGACATATAGAGGGAACACACTGGGGAACAGTGACATATAGAGGGAACACACTGGGGAACAGTGACATATAGAGGGAACACACTGGGGAACAGTGACATATAGAGGGAACACACTGGGGAACAGTGAGATACAGAGAGAACATGCTGGGAAACTGTAAGATATAGAGGGAATATGCTGGGGAACAGTGGGAAATATAAGGGAAGCACTTGAGAAACAGAGGAATTTAATGAAGAGAAATAGAAAACAGAGAGATATAGAAGGGAAGCACTGGAGAAGAGATGAATTTAGAGGGAACACAATGGAGAATGAATCGTTACGGAGGAACACAGTAGAAAACAGGGAAATTTAGAAGGAAAGCACTGGGAAGCAGAGGGATATAAGGGGATGGCACTGGGGAACAGAGAATGTAGAGGAGACATACTGAGAATCAGAGATGTGGAGAGGGAAGGCACTAGGAAGCAGAGAGATATAGAGGAGAGGCATTGGGAAGCAGAGAGTTATAGAGGAGACATACTGAGAATCAGAGGTGTGGAGAGGGAAGGCACTAGGAAGCAGACAGATATAGAGAAGAGGCATTGGGAAATAGAGGGATATGGAGGGATATACTGAGAAGCAGAAGGATATGGAGTGGTACATGAGAAGCAGAGAAATATCATAGAATCATTGAATCCTACAGTGCAGAAAGAGGCCATTTGGCCCATCAAGCCTGCAATAACAACAATCCCACCCAGGGCCTATCCCTTGTAATCCCACATATTTATCCTGCTAATCCACTAAAGGGCAATTTAACACAGCCAATCAACCTAACTCACACATCTTTGGATCATGGGAAGGAACTGGAGCACCTGGAGGAAATCCAGACAGACACGTGGAGAATGTGCAAACTCCATATAGTAACCAAACCCAGGAATCAAACCTGGGACCCAGGATATAGAGGGGAGATACTGGGGAATAGAGGGACTTTTAAGGGATGCACTGGGGCATGAAAGGATATAGAGGAGACATACTGGGAAGCAGAGAGATATAGAGAGGAGGTATTGTAGAACAGAGGGATTTTAATGGGATGCATTGGGGTCAGGTTTTCTGGCAGATATTGGAACCCTGGAATTTCTCAGTGATATAACGATGTGCCAATGCAATTAGAGAACAGTTAACCTGGGCTTCATTTCCTATTTGTTTTGGATTCACACTCTGAGAAAGCTGAATTTACTCAAAGCTCCAGTAGAGCTTTGCTGATGAAACCGAATCATCCCGCAAGCAGGAGGTGCATTTGGGAGCACTGGCTACCACTAGTGGCGAGAGGTCATATTTCCCACGGGATATCAGATTAGCAATAAAAGAAAGGCAAATCATCCAATGCATGTCTGAACAGTGGCAAGGTTAACTATCCAAACACATTGACACTTCAGTATCACATGAAAAATGAACACTTGGTAACAATAATGTTTTAATTAACAAGTTAAGTCAGCTCTTCCTACGAGCTATGTTCATAGAATCCCACTGTTGCACTGCGAGGCATCGTCATGCACTGCAGCTCGGCTGCACACGATTAACTGCAAAATGTATTGTCACTTGATGACTTGGTGATGTCAACAGATGCCACCAGACTGGATTAAATTGATGTGAAGAATTCTGACTGCTCTTCTGGGGCCGCGTGACAATCACACAAATAAACCTAGCCCATTAATGTCACAGAGTGATTAGAAACTGTCCACATTAGTTTTATGTGTAAATGTTCACCAAGCGGCTCAGGTCAAGTAGGGAAAAGTCTTACAGATCTCGCTAAATATGTGTTCTGTACTTACTTCATGTTCCTGAAGTATTTTATCATTAAAATAGGGACAAGTCCAAATATGAATAGATAGGCATAAAATGCAGAATACAGCACTGCAATGTTTAAAACACTTGAATTGACAACAATAGTGTCAGATTTTATGGCACTCGTTGAGTAAGGTAGTGGCAGAAATAATGATCCTACTTTTTCAGGTAGAATGTCAGATGACAAAGCTGCATCATAAAGCAATTGCAACTAATTTCCTGAGCAATGTGAGTCACAAAACGCTCATTAAAGTTAATGGACTCTGATTTGTACAATATCCAGAATCATTGCTTTGGAAGATCACCAGTGACTAGATATCCAAGACAGATCAGCAATCGACGGATTCAAGTACCAAAAAGAGTTACAATTGAAACCTGTGACCATCTCCCCCTTCACCACCCTATGCACAAGGTGCTGTCACTACATAGTTAAGTAACCGAGCTGTAGGACAGATGACAATGTTTTCCTGAATAGGAGGACAAAGAAAATCACTAAACACCCAGTAAGATTTGTGATTGAATAGACAATAACCATTAACGTATATAAATGTGGAAATGAAAAATAAGCATAAGAGAGAATGGAATGAGAAGTCTCATGTTATATCAAGTCCCCTATATATATAGACCAAACATAGTCTATCCTATCATCAACTCTTTGCCAATTTATTTATTCATTTCAGTGGTAGTTCTCGGTTAGTATTCAGCGACCTGCAGAGGTATTCAAGCAATCCTCCAGAATTCAAGCCCAGCTTCAATCTGTAGTATATCTGTCTAACTATTTCTCTGGTATCACTTTATCCTAACAACACCAAAACCATAATGACCCAAGGAGTTCTTGGCCCACTCAATCCTTACTTAATTGCTGTAATATTCAATCCAATCAGATGTTGATCTAGCTCTTTTGATGGTGTCTTTGTCAGTATTACCTTTTATTGACATCTTGTCACATAGCCACTATTGTGTTGAGGGAACAAGCTTCTTGTATCTAGTCTCGTCTGGACATACTCATTTGAACTTCAGTGTAAAAGAAAACCAGGCAGAAGTCCATCATGGGTCTGCCTATTTTGCACCCCCATTGGCCTTGAATTTCAGTCCAGCCCCAGAGACTAAGGGGACATTTTTAGGCCCTGCCAGGCCCAGGAACTAAAGATAATGCAGCCAGATTGTGTGTGCCAGTTCCACAGTGCTAACCCACACCTCTGGGCAATTTTCACAGCAACAGGGTAGAGGGTGTTGATGAGACCATATAAGGGGAAGAGCTGATCAGCATGGCTGATGGCTATTTTAGGCCAATTAAAGGTGAGTGAGTGGGGAGGTCAGCTGGGAGACAGAAAGCAGGAAAATATAAGCTGGTTAACAGAACACCCTTCATTGGGAAAATGCTGGACTTTATTATTGAGGAAGTAATAGCAGGATATTTAAAAAATCCAAATAAAATCACAACAGTCAACTTGGTTTATGAAAGGAAAATTATGTTTAACAAATGTATTACGGTCCTTTAAGGATTTGATTTATTATTGTCACATGTACCGAGATACAGTGAAAAGTAATGTTTCGAGTGCTAACCATACAAATCATATTGTAACATAGGTTGCAAAGAGTTGCCATGTTCCATATTGAAACATGGATGTGGTCAATCCACATAAGATCACTAACACATACCCATTCTCTCTTCACTCTGTGTTGTGGAGACTGGCTGCAAGTATTTTAGAGCCCTGTGTTAAGGTCAGATTTTGTGCATGATATAACAAGTATGGTGGATAAAGGGGATTCAATAGATGTAATATATTTGGATTTCCAAAAGGTGTCACACAGAAGATTACTGCACAACATGAGAGCTCATGGTGTTGGCAGGAATACGTTAACGAGGATGGAGGACTAATAGCAATCAGAGTCAGGATAAATGAGTCATTTACAGTCATAAACTATATCTTGTGGTCTGCCATGGGGCTCAATGTTCAGGCCTCAGCTATTTACAATAGCTATTAATGACCTAAAAGAAGGGACCAAAGATATTGTAACTAAATTTGCTGATGATACAAAGATATTGTAGACAAGCACTTTGTGAGGGGGACTCAAAGGGTTGAAACTTTGTTCTCTCCTGTGGCGAGTTCGATGGTGGAGGAATTCAATCAGGTAGGACGGTCGGTGGGGGGAGGGTGGGAGGGCATGACATGCTGTAACATTCCTGCCTCCATGCCGATTATAACTGCTGCACAAAGGCTTATGGATGGCCTTTCCAAGTTGCTGCTAAATGGGACATTAGGTGGGTAATTAAAATCTACTGATAACCACGAAATCATTGTCGATTGTCAGAAAAACCCACTTGGTTCACTAATGTCCTTTAGGGAAGGAAATCTGCCGTTCCTATCTGGCCTGGCCTACAAGTAACTCAAGAGCCACAGAAATGTGGTTGACTCTCAACTGCCCTTTGAAATGGCCTAGCAAGCCACTCAGTTCAAGGGCAACTAGTGATGGTCAATAAATGCTGGCTAGCTAATGATGCCCATATCCCACAAATAAATAAAAGAAAAAGTAGCATCCAAGACAAAGCAGCCTGCTTGAGATACCCCATCCACAAACATTCACTCCCTTTGCCACCAACAGACAGTGGTGGCAGTGTGTACCATCTACAAGATGCCACTGCAGGAACTCACCAAGAGTCCTTAGTTAGTGCCTTCCAAACCCATAACCACCACAATCTAGAAGGACAAGACAGTAAATACCTGGGAATGCAACCACCGGGAAATTCCCCTTCGAGTTATTCACCATCCTGACATGGAAATATTGCCTTTCCTTCATTGTCACTGTGTCAAAATCCTGTAATTCCTTCCCTAACTGCACTGTGGGTGTGCCTACACCACATAGATTGCAGTAGTTCGAGAAGGCAGCTAACCACCACCTTCTCTAGGGCAATTAGAGAGGGGCAATAAATGCTGGTCTAGCCAGCGATACCCACGATCCATAAATTAATTTAAAAAAGCACTTTTCACATTGCACCTGTCTGTCATGCTTTAATGGCCAGAATTTTACTACCCTACCAACCACGGAAATCAGAGCGGGCTAGGTGCGGGACATGGAAAGGTCTGTTGGCCTCGGGCAGGATATTATGGTTTTGGGACGAGCAAGGCCATAAAATCCCACGCAGTGTATACCGTCCTGCAAAAAAGTCTCCATAATCCTGTCTCCAAAAATATTTCTGTTGGCCACAGCACTAACTACCTCAGGTCTACAAAATAAAGCTGGTTCCTGCTGATCCTTTTTCCTGATTCCGAGTTTTTAAAATTCTATTTCCCCTCTCCAATCCTTGAGATGCCTATTGACTTCTCAGCAACCTTCCTTGCTGCATCATTTATCTGATCAGCAGCTCCTTTGTTGCACTAAACTCATTGCTCCATTATTTGTAGACCAGAATTCACATGACAAGGATACGACAAGGGACAGTTTTTTAAAAATTCTTTCATCGGATATAGGTGTCACTGGAGAGACCAACATTTGCTGTCCATCTTTAATTGCTACTTGAATGGCAAGGCCATTACTGTGATATAAATATCTGGCACATACACGGTTAATGTGAAACTAAGTACAATGCCGCCCACGCAGTGATTTTAAAAGTCACTGACCCAGAGCTAGGGGTCAGTGTGGTATTGAACAGAGACTGGAGCCAACTCCTAGTCTGTATCTGTTACTGTAAATAGTTCAACTTATTAATAAAGATTTATTATAAATGTACTGAAAACCATAAAGGCCTCTAAGATTTTTTTTGCAAAAATGTATTTTATTCATAAAACCTCTGAAAGAAACATTACAAACACATTTCAAATGATTATAACAGTAAAGTGCAATATTATTAACATTTTCTCCAGAATTACTCTGAAATGCTTCTGTTCTGTAATGAGAACATTCCACATATTTCAATATTTTGATTGGAGAGTACAATTCTTTTCAAATTATATATGTCAGTTATGTTGCACCCTGCAATGCTTCAGTGCAGTTACATACAGTTAGGGTTAAGCACATAATCCAGGGGGATTTACCCAGTTATCAGTTCCTCAGTGTACATTGGTTGAAAGACCTTACTTAGTGGCCTTTCCCCACTGTGCCTTTGGGGGGCAGCTGCCCCAGGCTCTTAGCACGTAGCCCTGAGCCTTGAAATGTGTCGTGTGCAACACCCAGTTGTGGAAAATTCTTTGCACTGGATGATCAACAAGTTTTGGGCAATTCAAAGAGCGTCTTTCACCGAGTTGATGATCCTCCAGCAGCAGTTGATATTTGTCTTGGAGTGCATCACTGGAAAAAGCCCGTAGAACACAGAGTCCTGCATCATAGGGCTGCTCAAGACGAACATTGACAAATATCCCTACATCACTCTCAAGGCATCTCTTTGCAATGGCATATTCCACAAGGAGATGTGCGCCCATCTCTTCTTTCCTGCAGCTGCTTCAAGGCAGTGTTAGGTGGTGCAGAGACTTCAGGCAGGCATGACAGAGAGTACCCTTCTCACCACCAGCCAAACTAGGCCTGGGTGCTTGGTTGAAAGTTCTGGTGATGAGGCATTTTGCTAAATGACTCTGACAGTCTACTCAGGGGAATTATCCAATAGGATGCACCATCTCCTTTCCCTTCAGAGCCTAGAGAGCACAATACCATCCTATAACCAACATAACCAACACTCTCCTGATAACTGCAGCTGGGATAGAAGAATCAACCACATTGCTGTGGATCTGGACTTATATGAAGGCCAGACCAGATCAGATAGGAACTAGGAGCAGGAGTAGGCATTTGGCTCCTTGAGCTTGCTTCGCCATTCAATGAGATCATGGCTGATCTTTACATGAGCTCAGCTCCACTTACCCACCAGCTCACCATAACCCTTAATTCCTTTACTGTTCAAGAATGTATCTATTCTTGCCTTAAAAACATTCAATGAGAAAGCCTCAACTGCTTCACTGGGCAGGGAATTCCACAAATTCACAACCCTTTGGGTGAAGAAGTTTCTCCTCAACTCAGTCCTAAATCTGCTCCCCCTTATTTTGAGGCTCTACCACCTAGTTCTAGTTCACCCGGTGGTAGCCATGATGTGGAGATGCTGGCATTGATCTGGGCTGGGCGCAGTAAGAAATCTTACAACGCCAGGTTAAAGTCCAACAAGTTTATTTGATAGCATGAGCTTTCAAAGCATTGCTCCTTCTTCAGGTGAGAAGGACCTGTTGTGAGACTTCTTACTAGTTTCATCCCCCAGTGGAAACAACCTCCTTGCTTCTATCTTATCTATTCCCTTCATAATCTTATATGTTTCTATAAAATCCCATTTCATTCTGCTGAATTTCAATGAGTATAATCCCAGTCTACTCAGGGCCCTATTTTACCATTTTGCTTCTAAGTGCTGGGCGGATTTGAAACTGGGTTCAGATCCGATTTTTAGACCTGTTCTCAGGTGTCCCCATAAGTACTGTACCTGAAAAAATATTAGCAATTTAGAATTATGCTGCAGGGGTTTAACGTGCCTGAAATCCTGCAGCTCTGATTGACGCCTCCAACTGCTCATGCGCAGAAAAAAAAAGATAGAATGCAGCTCCCCTACCATATCAGTCCCGGCCCAGATAATGACTTCTCTTGCCCCAAGTGCCCAACATTACTGACCTCCTTATCCTCTCATGCTCCACCACCCAGACTGATCACAGACCCTCACCCCTTCCCCCCTCACTGATCTCAGATAGAATGACAGAGGAACCCATCCCTTCCCACCTCCCATTGGTCTTAGACAGTGTGGCAATGGACCCCCTCCCTTCCCTCCACTACCAACCTCAAGCAGAGAGCCATTGGACACTCAGCAATTACCTGCTGACTAACTGGAGAACCCGAATCAGACTTTTATGAAGTGTGCCTGTTTCACGACGATTCCGGATGGGTGAATGTGACGGTAAAGGGGGAAGTGCTGGGAAAGTCATGCATGTAGCTCATTCATTTAAATACATGCAAATTTGGGCCTTGGTAAAGGGGGAACCGGCGTGGAGGCAGGTACAAATTGCGTTGTTCACATCACATCCAACTTTACCAAATTTTTGCAGCCGAAAACAGGGGCAATGCGATAGTAAAATCAGGCCCTCAGTCTCTCCTGGCAAGTATCTTCTCTAAAGGGACATTAGTGAAACAGTTGAGTTTTATAACAATTGATAGTAGTTGCGTGGTCAGCATTACTGAGAGTAGCTTTCAATTCCAGATTTATTAATTGAATTAAATTCTACCAACTTCCATGGTGGGTATTGAACCCGTGTCACCCAGGGCAATAACCTGGCCTTTTGTATTACTGGTTCAGTGACATTACCTCTACATCATCGTCTCCCCAGAACTGGTTTCACAAGTTCCGTGCTTCCAACTTCATAGCAAAAGGTCAAAGAGCACTTTGAACTCAGACATGTTCCCAAGCACTGCCTGGGATGAATGCAGCTGGTGAAGGATGGGAGGTGATTTTGGGAAGAACGTTTTCTGAGTGAGATGATGAAGCTCCTGTTTTTCAAGCTGCCTCAAAAAAAGAATGGCTTCTCAGCTGAGTTTGGGAAACGCTTTCCCTCTTTAAACTTTGATCAGGGTGGAACAATTGTTCTCTGTGTTTTATAATCTGTCAGTATCCATGAGCATGTTGTGCAATGCATTCGAGAATACCTTTGGAGAACATTTATTATGTTCAGTTGACAATGACACCACCTTAGTTACATTAACTTCTTCACACTGGCTGTTCAGTGTAACAAAGGTATAACAATACCCACCAAAACTTAACAGCTGGAATGTAACTTGCTAGAAGATGGGTAGAAACCAGCCTTTGTTCCAAATTTCAAATATTTTACAGGATTGTAAATGCACAAAACTGATCATGAAATTTCTGGGCTGACCTATTCAGTTGTATATTACTATAGATGGACACATAGGAACTTCAGCCAGCATCGTTAAGATTCATACACATTGGACATTCTCTCTTCTAACTTCTTCTGTTAGGAAAAAGATAAAAAAAACCCTGAGGTCATGTACCAACTGACTCAAGGACAGCTTCTTCCTTCTTTTGAATGGACCTGCCTCGCACTAAGTTGATCTTTCTCTATACCCTAGCTTTTACTATAACAATACATTCTGAACCCTTTCTTTTCCTTCTCCACGTACGGTATGCTTTGTTTGTATAGTGCACAAGAAGCAACAATTTCACTATATACTAACACATGTGGCAATAATAAATCAAATCAAAGGAATATCAGAGTTATTTTTATCCATTTGTAAAGTGCAGGGTTTGTGTCAGACAATTACTATTGGATCCAATGTTACTTTCTATCAAGGCATGTTTTACTGTTTTGTCTTGCAGCCCTCAGTCCGTTGTATAATTTTCTTTGCCTGTTTTCTCAAGGGAAACACAGCCTCTCTTACTTTTCACGTAAAGATTCCGAACTAATAACAAAAAGATGAAAGATGGAAAGCAGCAGCACAATAGCGGTCTACGGATAAACGAGACATTACTCATGTACTTTTAAACACTGTCCATCATTCCAATGAAGTAGTTGACAACTGAATAAAGCTCCACAATTAGGGCCCAAGAAAAATGTGTAGTTAAGACTTAAAGTGCATAGTACTGAGTGGACTGTCTTGCACTGTCAATCAAGTTGTCTTTAAAATCCAAACAAGAGGAAAATTGTTATCGTTCAAAGCAGTATTATGTGATGTCTCAGATAACCATAACCAAGAGAATATGTGGTTCAAATAGGCATAAGGAATTATTGAGATTCTTCCTCTTTCGTTGTTCAGAGAGAGTCACATCCAATAACCAAACTGAACTGCAGTTGTCGAGAGTTAGGTATTAGCAGTTTCTTTAGCTACAGCTGTTTAAACGTTCCCTTAATTCAGAACTCAACGTAAAAATAAAATAATGACAAGTCAGCAGGCAATTCTTCTGAGGTAGATTGATGGACTGACACAAAATCTTTCAACCTTAATGTAGAAAGCAGCCATCCAGCAGTAGGTAGGGACAGAGAGCGCTGTCAGATTTATGGCTTATTTCCCACCTTCTTATGTGACTGAAGTTAAAATACATCATACTACATCCTAATTGTATTTATACAGGACCACATCAAAATGTTTCAAAGCACTTCACATAGGTACTGAATCACTTCAAATTGCAATGATGATTAAGTAGGAAAATGTGTTTCCTTTGTACGTACACGCAGGTACAAATATGAGCAACCTCAGTCCTAAGGGAAACACATGATGAAAGTAGCCTAGTCCAACAAACCACATAGTGCCCCCACCCTGATCTCAAGCAAAGAACTGTCGGGTTCTTGGCAGTTACCTCCTCACTAGCTGGAACATTTAAATTGGACTTTTGTGTAACATGTCTATTTGTGCTGAGTCTGAATGGGCGAATGCAGTGGTAAAAGGGGAAGTACAGGTAAGGTTGGGCATGTAGCCCATTAAATCAATTTAAATGCATGCAGATGCGGGTGCGGATTGCGTTACTTGCCTCATGCCCAACTTTACTACATTTATGCGCCTGAAACCGGGCACAACTTGATGGTAAAATTGAGCCCTTACTGCAGCAAAAATGTGTGGGTTAGTTGGATTAGCCATACTAAATTGCTCCTTAGTGTGCAAAGATGTGCAGGTTAGGTGAATTGGCCATCTGAATGCATGGGGTTACTGGGATAGGATGGAAGAATAGGCCTGGATAAGTTTTTTTGGAGAGTCAGTGTAGACTCAATGGCTAAATGGCCTCCTTCTGCACTGGAATCAGTGACTTAAACAAAATGCTGGTCCAAAGCATAAATGTCAGAATAATGAACAGCGCTGTCTGAAAGTGAAAACATGAAAAACAAGATTCAAACTAGCATATGGCCAAACAAACGGGATCAAAATGAGGAACAGGGTTCATGGTTTGAAATTGTTAAATTAGTCTTGAGCCCAGAAGGCTCTGTGCTTATTCTGAAGATGCAGGGTTATTCATAAACCCTGTGTTGAACTTCATTGCAACATTTCAGCAGGCCAAGGGCAGAAATGTGCATGTGAATTAAAAAGGTAACCGAAAGTTCAGGGTGATGCTTGCAGACTGAGAGGAGGAGTTCTGCAAAGCAGTCATCCAGTTTATATTTACCGTCCCTAGCGGAAAGGAGATCATGTTGCGGACAGTGAATGCAGAATACTAAATTGAAAAATGGACAAGTAAATTGCTGCTTCACCTGGATGGAGATTGAGGGGAGGAGGTAAACTGGTAGGAGATACAGGCCCTGTAATTGTATGGGAAGAGGATAAGATGTTGGAGGTGATTGGAGAGTGGGTGAAGGTATCTCAGAGGGAATGAGTCTTTCAGAATACTAACAGAGGAGGAGAAGATATGCTTGCTGGAGGTATCATATTGGAGATGCTGATAATAACAGTAGATGATCCTTTGAATGGGGAAGCTGGTGGAGAAGGAATTGAGGATAAAGGGATTTTTGTTCTGGAAAGAGGGGAAGCGGTGAGAGCAGAAATGTGGGAAATGGGTCAGACATGGTTGAGGGCCTTCTGGGGAGATTCCTCATTTCAGGAAAAAGAAAGGCATGACAGAAGTGTATTTCTTCATATTCATATATCTTCAACTGTAATATGCAGCATTTCTGATTTTCAAACAAGCTTGTATACATTTTGTCAAGCAACACATAAGAAAATGGAGTGAATGTTGTTGTAGAGTACTTAATTTTTGGAACCTAAAATTTCCACTTCAACCAGAGCGATGGATTGACAACATTTTCTGTGTGGCGACTGCAAAAGAGGTTTGGCTTTTAATTCAACAGTAATTGTTAACTAAATTATCAATGACGTCTAACCAAATTCCCTACTTTTCAATTCTATTCTTCTAAAAATGAAATGCTTTATGACACTGCCTGAAATGGAAAGTGTCCTGCTCCTCAACATCCCGAACACAGACATGTACAAAATCTGCATATCCTGACGGATGAACCACTCAAAGAAAATCTTCAGAACTCTTTCTGAACAATTTCTGGAGATTTGCCTTCATGATTTTTATTGATGTACGCCTACATTCCAATCTCTGGAAGAAATATTGAACCATTTATCCTGGCCAGAATTTTCCAGTCTTACATGCCCTCCACTGTTGCCAGTGAGAATGGAAAATTTGGTGCAGAAATCTGCATTCACCATTACAGGGCCGGAGAATCCCAGTTGTGGGCAAGGTCAGAGAATTCCAGCCTTTGTTGGCCAACTCAGGAATTGTTGTTAACATTAAAGGGCTGATATTATGAATGGACAGCCCCATTGGGGAATCTCCCCTGCTGGAGATATTGGCCCGGATCTTCTATCAGCAGCAGTGCCACAGCAGTCAGTGCTGACTATGATTTAAGTACGGCTTTACCTTCCTTCATCCTCCCAACTTAGCCTTCTTATTCCAGAGCAAGGAGAGAGAAATTATCACAGAGATCCACCTAGAGGACTGATGAGGAGAGGAGGTGAGTGGCTGTACCCATTTCTTTGTTATCAGTTCAGATAATTCCCTTATGATCATTCGTGCTGTGTTAACATATTTTTTAACTTCTTAAGTTTTTTAAAAATTATTTCTAATGTTTAAGATTTTTAGTTTTTTGAGTTTGTATGGTGCGTTGGGTGGAATATGAATGGGTGAGGAAGTTGAGTACAATACAAAATAAGTCGTAAAATTCTTATGGGAGTTCAGGGGCAGAGGGATCTGTGTGTATATGTGCATTGATCATTGAAAGTGGCAGGATAGATGGACAGAGCAGTTAACAAAGCATATGGTATCCTGGGCTTTATTAATAGGGTACAAGAGCAAGAATAACTTTTACAGGACACTATTAAACCTCAGTTGGGAGATTGTGTATAGTTCTGGGTGCCACACTATAGGAAGGATGTGAACACATTGGAGAAAATGCAAAAGAGGTTTATAAGAATGGTTCCAGGAATGAGAAACCCAGAACAGATCAGGAAAAATTGCGACTATTCTTCTTGGAGAGAAGAAGACTAAGAGGATACTTGATGAAGATATTCAAAATCATAGCAACTTGGACATAGTAGACAAGGAGAAACTGTTCCCACTTGGAAAAGGATCAAGAAAGTGAAGGCACAGATTTAAAGTGATTTGCAAAAAAAGAAAATGTAGTGTGAGAAAAAATGTTTTCACATAGGTTCAGGTCTGGAGTACACTGCTTGGAAATGAGGTGGAGGCAGATTCAGTCGAGGAATTTGAGAGGCGCTTATTTGAATAAAAATATTGTGCAGGGGTATGGGGAAAAGATAGGGGAATGGAATTAAGCAATGATGCTCATTTGGGGAGCCAGTGCAGAGATGATGTGCCACATGGTCTCCTTCTGCTGTGTAACAATTCTGTGATTCTGTGAGTACTGTTGAGGAGGGATTTGGGGGAGAACATTTTCAGGCCTGTAGTGGGTACTGAGCATAGGAAGGAATTGGGGGTTGAGGGGACTGAGCATTTTTGCGAGGAGAGGATGAGGGGCCGAGCATTATTGTGGATGCAAATGGGAAGGTGAGCCCTATTGGGGATGCAGGGGATGAGCAGTGCTTTTCCTAATGCAGCAGCTACTATTCACAGTCCAAAGCCTGGGATTAACAGTGGGAGAAGAATGAGGAAAATGTTTCTAACAATAAGGTCATCACAGATGTTTCCAGAAGCATCCAAACAACATAAACTGGCTGAAGGAAGTCTAACCTCCCTGGGTAAATACCACTCATGCAGTTTAGGATTTTCTCAGGGTCCTAATCTGCTCCAGTGACAAACATCTCAACGTTCCTCAAAAGAGCGAGGCCATTGTCCTTATTTAAAGGAGGAGCAGGACAGATTGTCCAGAATGATAGCAGGTTTAGCATTATGAAAACATAAGGATTCAGATAGTTAGTGATTAATTTACATTGGTGATTTCCAATCCTGCCAGCAGCTGGATCGCCACACATGCTGATGTGAAACCTGATTTTTGAGGATGGCCAATTCAAGGTGAGGAATGGCCTCACAAGGCCAGTGAGCCAACAGGAAACATCCAGTACACCAGCACGATCCCAGAATGGAAGTGGGAGCTGCCAATTTGGCTAGATAAAAGAGAGAGCACCTCAAGGTGGAGGCAATGACTGAAGCCCTCTTAAAACCTTCACAAACAGAAAGTGGTCACTGCCTCACAGCTGACCTTTTGGACCAGGATCTTTGGCAGGACAGTTCTAACTGTGACCATCCTGGTTGGTTCCAGAGGCAGTTGGAGGGCCTATGGGAATGAGTGTATTAAAATGATACTGGAAAATTTCAATTGGCACATTGCTCTCATTAAACTCTTTAATTACCTTAGCAATAAGCTGCTGCTATTCAGCGGTAGGTAGCTGTCACCCATCCCCCAGCCCACATTTGAACCTTGGGAACACACCAGCAAACTAACATTTTCTCCGACTCATTTTTTGCCTCCACATCAAGGAAGTCCCAAATTCTGTCTTTAGATACATTCCCTTGATGGTGTGGGGGCACTTAATCAGATGGCAAGATGATAGCTCAGGGTCTCGCCTTCACCCCATGGCCTGTAAGTGGGCAACTGATGTTCACTTAAGGCTCTCATCCCTCCTCCACTGGGGTATCTTCTACAAAGCCACTCAATGCCTGGTCCAGAGACATGGCATCAAGAACCAGCTGGAAGTCACTCCATGCCCTTGTTGCCTATCCCCTCACTAATACACCCATCCTCCTTCCCTGGAAGTGTAGATGGCTGCCACAGACTCCCTGGTGCATTTCTGAAGAGCTGGCAGTCACTGATTGACTAACCCTGAGCAGGCAGCACTTCTAGCCCCAGAGTCCTTGATCCCAGCGGAAGGTTCATCACATGCCTGAGCAGAACAAGACATGGCGGGTTTTCCCAAAAATTGTTGACGTGGGACACTCGCTGGTTCTTCAGTTGGCGATGGGAACCCCATCACTCCCACAAAAGTCTACTCATAGACACTAAACCTGGAGAAATGACGACTCATTCTTTCTCAAGAGAAGCATCTACAGCAATAATAATTGCATTTATATTTTCCCTTTCAATGATACATAGAACAGTATCACTCACAAAATGTGACACTCAGCTTCATAAAGGTATGTCAGGGCAGGTGACAAAATAATTTGGTTAAGGAGATAGGTTTTAAGAAGTGCCTTAAAGAAGAAGAGAAAGCTAGTGAGGTTTAAGGAGGTAATTCCAGAGTTCAAATAGCTGAATGCACAGCCATCATGTAAATTTGAGGCATTGCTGGACCAGGAGCCATTCTACACGAGTAACCATAGTGATGATGGGGAATGGGGCTGAGGACGGAGTTAGGATACAAACAGCAGCATTTTGAATGAGCTCAAGGCTAAACAGCCAGAGCCCATCCTGGGGAGCAGTGGAATAGTCAATTTTGGAATTGAATTTTGCTGGTCGGTCTCATTCATTAGCAATCTGCAGCAAGACCGTTAGCTGCTGATTCTGGGGAAAACTATAACATTCTTACTGCCTTTCCAGCTCCTGCTTTCAATTCAAACTGAGTAAAAACAGTCCACTTACAGCAATAATCACAAACTTCTGAAGAACCAACTGACAGCAATTCTGGATGGTGTTGTTTCTTCAGAGGAAGGCTGCAAATTGACACACAATCTTTGTGTTTGTTTCTTATAATCATCTCTAAAATTCACAACATCTGAAATCTTCAAAAAATCAACTTGAAGATATCCTTTGATATATATATATGTATTTTAAAACTGCTTTGGAAGCTACAAAGGAAAATCAATGTTTAAAAGATGAACCCTGCAGTAAATCTACTTGTAGTTGCAGAAACGATAGCCTACATCAAAGCATTCAGGTACATGTTATATTACCATTGTGAAAACATCTGGCTTAGAGTATCAAATGCCATGAATCTATTGCATTTGGAGTTCAGAGGTCAAAGGTCAATTATCACACAAACTATTTTAAAACCTTTGTAACATTTGTAGCGTTAATGACATTAAATATTTTTAGATAATAATATTAAAAGTGAACCAAAGATTTATTAAATGTTCCAGGTTTTTCGCTCATCATATCATGCTCTGCATAATATGAAAAATGTGCAACAATTTGCAATCTTTCAATTGAGTTCCGACAACCCAATGTTTGGCATGAAATTTTTACAGGAAAGATTTCCACTCATTGTTACATGTAGTGAAATCATTAGCAGGTTTCCTACACTCACATTTATGATTTCACTGCAAGGAGCACGCAGAGGAAATATTACCCATTAAAGTAATTTGGTATTGCATGTTGTTCATTTGATTCCAAAATACCAACAATAGTACTGCTGTATTCAAAGGTCTGTTTGCCTCTGTGACTCAATGCTTACAGCAGTCATGTAACTAATCATAGAGCATATTTCTCTATCTCCACTTAAAATAAATAGGCTAACATTGGTGTTAAATAATACCAGTGGGAAAATCAGCACCCATATGTTTCCACTCAATACCTGAGTAGAATGAAGTTTATTCTCTCTGGTTCATGACAATTGGAACTGTAACGATTCTTTCTTCCTTGTACTTTCCTTTGAAACCAGTTAGCACCCGTCCTGAATTATAACATTAACTATACTTACAAAAATACTTCATTAGTTATAAAGTATTTTACTGAACATCCCAAAGGTGTTAAAGGTGCTTAATTAATGCAAGTTATTCTTTCTTCTATTAACTAAAAATGAAATACTTACACCTTTAGTACTAATTTGGTATTAGTACTCTTTGAGAGTACCTTTTTTTTTGTAAGCTGGTTGATTATTTCACTGTATCATTTTATAAGACAAAGCCTTTCCATTCAATTCATTTGTTAGAGTTGAAAATAAAACACCATGACTTGTTTTGATTTGTTCTCAGGTTGTAATCAAATCTTTAAATAGGCATGAGCTTCTTGAGTGTTTCAACCATCCTTACTTGAATCTTGATGCTGGTGGAAAAGTTTTCATACATCAAGAAATGAGTCACTTGTAGCAGAGTAACTGCTGTGCCTGGCTTCTACAGCCATGTTGCAGATTTGGTTGGCAAATTTAAGCCTCTGGTCAATGGTAACCCCAAGAGTGTAAATGGTGGAGGGCTCAGCAATGACCACATGAAGGGAAAAAAACAGGATGAAAGGGAGAAGGAATGTAGACTGGATCTAGCTTTAGAAATATACTGCTGAGCTCTTTGTCGGAAACCACCTAAACTTTGCTAGTTTTGTGGCATGGTTTAGATGATTGGTAATCTTGCACTTCATTGATTGACATTTGATTTGATTTATTCTTTGATTTGATTTATTATTATCACATGTATTAGTATACAGTGAAAAGTATTATTTCATGCGCACTATACAAAGTGTACCATTCAGAGGAAAGGAGAGAGTGCAAAAGGTAATGTTATAGTCATAGCTAGGGTGTCATGAAAGATCAACTTTATGTGACTGAATGGACTTTTGAATGGACCATTTACACTTTGAATCTGAATTCAAAGTCTGATTCGAATTCAGGGAAGAAGCTGTTCTTGAATCAATTGGTAAGTGACTTTTTGTATCTTTTTCCAGACAGAAAAAGGTGGAAGAGAGGGGTGTGTGGGTCATTGATTATGTTGGCTGCTTTTCTGAGACAGTGGGAAGTTTAATAGAATCAATGGATAAGAACAGAAGAACATAAGGTCTAAGAGCAGGAATAGGCCATTTGGCTCTGGAGCCAGCTCCGCTATTCAATAAGACCATAGCTGATCTTTTCGTGGACTCAGCTCTACTTACAAGCCCATTCATCATAACCCTTAATTCCTTTACTGTTCAAAAATTTATCTATCCTTGCCTTAAAAACATTCAATGAGGTAGCCTGAAATGCTTCACTTGGCAGGGAATTCCACAGCTTCACAACCTTTTGTGTGAAGAAGTTCCTGCTCAACTCAGTCCTAAATCTGCTTCCTCTTATTTTGAGGCTATGCCCCCTAGTTCTAGTTTCACCTGCCAGTGGAAACAACTTCCCTGCTTCTAACTTATCTATTCCCTTCATAATCTTATATGTTTCTATCAGATTCCCCTTATTCTTCTGAATTCCAACGAGTATAACCTCTGTCTATTCACTCTCTCCTTATAAGCCAACGCTCTCAATTCTCCTCTGCACTCCCTCAAATACCAGCATATCCTTTCTCAAATAAGGTGGATGGGCGGCTGGTTTGCTTGGTGGGCTGGGCTACATTCACAACCTTCTGTAGTTGTTGACCACAGGGCGAAAGGGTAAAGCTCTGTAGACTAGATATAGTAGTGGAAGTAGACTGCTGAGCTGTTCATTGGTAACCACCTTGCACACTCTAAACTTTGAGGAATTCATGGCATAGTTTAGATGATTGGTAATCTTGTGCTTCATTGAGTGACATTCCTATAAGCAAAAGACATTGACTGAGTGAAGGACAAAAAAAAAACAAGTGTTACAAGAGATGCAAAGGTCACTACAGATACAATTCTTTACATTATATGGATTTAATCATTTTGCTCTTGCTCAACCATCAACAAAACCCAAGTTAACAAAATCTGTATAATAGGAAGTTGCTTAATACATTGTAATTTTATAATTAAATCATAATTGTGCTCAGGTCAGAAGTAAATGGGGCTTTACAAATTAGCATCCTAATTGGAAGTTAAATGCATTAAAATAACTATTAGTGCAGTATGAGTTAAATAATTAGCTTGAGCACTGTCACTGCACTAATACTTTAGAGCAGTCCTATTCTATATCTGACACTGGTATCTGTTAACAGTGCTGAGTGTGTAAATCAGAGTAACTCAATCAGCAGTGCTATTGCCAGTTACTCTAGCTTTTTACATTTGTCCTTGAAATCTGTGGAATGCTGCAGCAGATGAAATTCACCAAGGCTACTTAAGTGAAGAGGAAAAGCTGGTGGAATCCCATTAAATGTTAAAAAGCTTCAGACAACTGGAATTACACCAATGACAAGCATGAAAAATGATCGAGTAAACATTTTAGTCAACTGATCTTTTCAGTTTTCTTTTTACACTTTAAAAGGTTATATAAAAAGTATTATATTTCCCTTCTGGATTTAGTTTTCAACAAATTTCCAGAATAAATACGCACAGATCACCCGTGCCTGTGATAGTCTCCATTTCAGTGTACCTTTGACTTAGTTGCATATATCAAAATTATCACTGATTCCTGCCAATGCAGGTCTGCAATCTAAATCTCAGTTGAATTGAAATGCTTTATGAGTAGCATTAATATCTTTGCAAGAGATTCCTTTTGTTAACAAGGATGTTAACTTATACTTACCAATACTTCAGTTAAAGAGAGAAAGATTTGTATTCACTGATGCCTTTTACAGCTCTGGACTTCCTAGGACACTTTACAGTCAATGCAATACCTTTGAAGTGCAGTCAACGTTGTAAATGTAATTGCAAAGCAGACTTGTAAAGGAGTTTCATGCAATGCATTAGCCTGTTGTTACTAAAAACACACAGTACAATTTCAACTCCAGGATGCTGACTTGAATTCTCTTCTCCCCATTGATATTGACTGATCAGCACAACATTTCCTGCTTTATTTTTCAAGATTTGCAGATTTGCTGCATTTAAAGAAAAATTCTTACAATTCCTATCTAAATATTTTACAAATTGACACTCTGGTAAAATAATAGTCAGCAATTTTATTAGTTCTTTCATGTATGTATAAAATAAGTGGCCTATTTCATAGCTCCACATTTTGAGCATCATTCTATTGCAGGTAAATGATCCTCTGTATTTATCACAGAACCATAGAATCCCTGTAGTGCAGGAGGCCATTCAGCCCATCGAGCCTGCACTGACAACAATCCCACCCAGACCTATCCCCATAGCCCTAAGTATTTACCCTGCTAATAATCCTGACATTAAGCAGCAATTTATTATGGCCAATCAACCTCACCTGCACATCTTTTGACTGTAGGAGAAAAATGGAGCACCCAGAAGAAACCCATGCAGACATGGGGAGAATGTGCAAACTCTACATAGACAACCACCCAAGGCCAGAGTTGAACCTGGGTCCCTGGTGCTATGATGCAGCAATGTTGCCTGCCTTGTGTTTTTTTTTGTTTTAGGTGTTGTTTCTAAAAGTTTTTGAAGAATGATGACTATGTATTCAATAAATTCTTTACAGTCCAATGCAGTTGCTAAAGTTTGGGTGTTGTTTGGTTGTTTCCTATTGAGAAAAATCTTTTAACCCATTTATTCTATTCCTGTTTGATAGTTTATATTAAACATTCCCTTTTTATTTGCACATTGTAGCACGAGGAATTATGCATTACTTTTAGACATTACCAATATCACAAAACCATTACTATGTTGTGACAGTCGAACGTAAGCATGACAAACAGGGAGTCTCAAGGGTTTTAAAACATTGTTTAACTTTGCAGATGGAACTTAATATAGGAAAATGTGATGTTTTGCACTTTGTAGGAAGAATAAAGGAGCTGAATATTATTTAAACAGAGAAAAATGCAGAAAGTTGCAGTATATAAGGATTTGGGAGCCCTTGTGCATAAATCACATAAAGTTAGCATGCAAGTTCAACAGGTAATAGGGAAGGCAAATGGAATATTGGTCTTTGTTTCATAGGGAATAGAATATAAAAATAGGAAAAAGCTAAAGCTATACAAGCACTAGTTAGACTGCACCTGGAAGACCATGAACAGTTTTGTTCCTCTTCTCTAAGGAAAGATACACTGGCGTTGTAAACAATTCACAGAAGGTTTACTAGATAGATGCCGGGAATGAAGAGATTTTCTTACAAGGAGAGTTTTTGCAAGTTGGACCAGCATTTGTTGGTGTTTAGAAGAATGAGAGGCAAGCTTACTGAAATGTATTGGATTGTCTGGGGGCTTGGCTGGGTGGATGCTGAGAGGATGTTTCCTCTTGTGGGAGGGTTCAGAATCAGAGTGCATAATCTTAGAATAAATGGTTGTCCATTTGAAACAGAGATGAAGAGGAATTTCTTCACTCAAAGAGCAGTGAATCTATGGAATTCTTTACCACAGAGATCTGGAGTGGCTGGATCATTAAGTTCAAGGCTGAGATAGACAGATTTTCAATCAATAAGGAAATTAAAGGTTGTGGAGATAAAGTGTGAAAATGGAGTTGAGATTATATCAGATCAGCCATTATCTCATTGAATGACGGAGTAGATGAGATGGGCTAATGGCCTACTTTTCTGCTCCTTCATCTTATGGTCTTATGCGTATACATATTCAGTACATGAGTAGTGGAATGCCACTGAACAGGTATTTATGGATCTGGAAATAGCTATTGGATGTACAATCCCAGAGCCAATGCTTGTTGGATCTATTCAGCCAGGAAAGCAATATTTGTAGAATTGCAAACCGATTTGTGTGTGTGTGTGTGTGTGTGTGTGTGTGTGTATGTGTTTTTGTGTGTGTGTGTGTGTGTGTGTGAGTTCAGACTTCTGCTGCTATGTTTAGCAGAGGAAAGATGGAACTGGTGCATATGCCCCGCTCTCCTTTGACTTCAAGCTAAATAAGCTCCAGTATAAATGCATCTCGTCCTGTGTGAGATTTCATTTTGAATGTCAATGAAAATGGAAGCTGCATCAAGTATCATCAAAAGCAACAGAAGCTCCAGAAAGCAGTGTGAGGCCTGCAAAGTAATATAAGTGACCTATAATTGACACTGGTGTATATATCCCCAGCAAATAACTGAGTTCAGTGTCTGTAATAGCACTGCTGACTGATTTACTCTGACTCCTACAAACAGAAATGCTATCAAACATCAATGTCAGACGTAAGTAATTGGGATTAAATGGTTGGAACTAAGAATAGCTCAGCATTATTCTTCAAGATCTGTACATTGGAGAATAGGAACGTAAAGTCATGGGGGCTGATTTACATCTTTAAATGTTTTATTCCAGTTTTGCACTGCTTTATGAACTCCCAGAACCCCAGGTGCTAATAACATCAAATATTATTTGTATAGCAATTCATAATTCCAAATGCAAACTCCACCGACTCTGCAATGGGAGGAAATGTGAATTGTGAGAAGTCTAATTTCAAGTTCGAATTAAGAAAAATAGAAAACTCTGAGAGATTATCAAAAAGCAACTTGCCTCATCTGTAACCACGCTGTCAGGGTATGGGATTATATATTGCTGGCCCACGATGAAGGATAAAGGATAAAGAGCTTTGAGCTGCAGGGATAAACCTGTAAACAAGTGACAGCACTAACCAGAACTTGATCTTGTTGATGGCTGGAATCATTGTAAGTGCTGAGTCAGATGTCCATAAAGACGGTATTGCTCTCTATTGGTGTAATGGGATTTCTTTCCTACTCCACTGTACCATGTCATTGACAGCACATGTATGTAGGAAGGTACAGTGTATCATAGCTGACCATTAGTGTATCTGCATGTGTACAACTTCTCTCCAACATGGTAGCTACAGGTATTCTTGCAGCAAATCAACAAGCATGCCATCTTTTCCCTCTACTAATCCAAACTCTGAGAAGGCAGGTTAACTCAATTATTCTCAGATAGCTTTTCAAGCCCTAAAGAATAGTTTTCTATGAGGTCTTCATTGGTGTAACCAAACTCACAACATTGGTCCCTGTTACCTTGACATGCCATCTTTCATGCAATGTCCTGTAAAGTGTTGTGATTTGGAGGTTTCAGAGTGATATTCCAGTCTAATGATGAGACAGGCATTCACATTGCATGCAATGCCATCATTGGAGATAAGAACCTATGAAAACACTGCTAGAATTTCCCTTCTGCTTTCTGCAAATATTGGGATGTGTATTTGGGCAAGTGGTGGTGTAGCTTGACTTGCCTGCCACCTATCTACTAGTTCCTTTTTTCCCCAAACATATCAGTTCAAAAGGATTCCTGGTGACAAACCTTTTGGTGCCAATAAAGAGAATTGAGGGTTAAATCAATAAATAACTGCCTCTTGGTGGGACAAAGGCACATGTGAGCCTGTCAGTTGGAAACAGAATGGGCACACGTCAGGGGTCTACAAAATGCACAAAGTCATTGAATTTAGGGCTCCTTGTCTCACCAGCTGCAGCCTTGTATGTCTCAGAAGTGGGGACTGGAACAGCGATAGGTTGGGCCAATCGAGAATACCATAGAGCTGGAGAGGCCAGTTCTGCTTTACCTGTTCCACTGGAATGACTTGATCTGATTTACTATTATTGTCACGTGTATTGGGATATGGTGAAAAGTATTGTTTTTGTGCACTGTACAGGCAAAGCTTATCATTCATAGAGTACATAGGGAGAAGGAAAGGGGAGGGTGCAAAATACAATATTACAGTCATAGCCCGGGTGTAGACAAAGATCAGTCAGCTAGTACATGACCTCAGACTTTTTTATATTTTTCCCAACAGAGAAAAGCAGGAGAGAGTATGTCTGGAGTATGTGGGGTCCTTGATTTTGCTGGGTCCTCTTCTGAGGCAGTGGGAAGTGTAGGCAGAGTGAATGAATGGGAGGCAGATTTGCATGATGGACTGGGCTACACTCACAATCTTTTGTAGTTTCTTGAGTTCTTGGTCAGAGAAGGGACCGTATAAGCTGTGAAAGAATGCCTTCTATGGTGTAACTGTAAGAGTTGGTGAGAGTTGTAATAGACGTGCCAAGTTTCCTTAGCCTGTTTAGAAAATAAGGTATTATTGACTTTCTTAACTAGAACGTCAGTGTGGAGGAACAGGGACAGGATTCGGACACCTAGAGATTTGAAGGTCTCGATCATTCCCACTTCATCCCCATTGATGTAGGCAAGGGTATGTCCTCCACTATGCTTTCTAAAGTCAAAGCTTATCTCCTTTGTTTTACAGACATTGAGGGAGAGATTATTGTTGTTGTACCAATTCACCAGCTTCTCTATTTCTTTCCTGTACTTCGTCCCATCATTGCTCGAGATCCAATCCACTATGGTGGTGTCATCAGCAAACTTGAAAATTGAGTTGGAGTGGAATTTGGCCGCACAGTCATAGGTGTATAAGGAGTATAGTAAGGCACTGAGAACACAGTCTGGTGGGGCACTGGTGTTAAGGAGGATCTTGGAGGAAGTGTTGTTGCCTACCTTTACTGATTATTGTCTGTGAGTTAGGAGGTCTAGAGTTGAATTGCAGAGGGAAGTGTTGAGCACTAGGCCATGGAGTTTGGAGATGAGTTTTATAGGAATAATGGTGTCAAAAGTTGAGCAGTAGTCAATAGTACTGTAATTTAAAGAAAATCTTACCTTTCGATGGTTGTTCTTGATTCATGTGAGTGCTGAGTGGATTCTTAAAGTACTGGGGAACACACTGTTTGTTGAAAATAGCCCAATATTGGATCCAACATCTTTAGGCTTCCTTGGGATGCAGGACATTGGTCCCTGAAACTGAATTTTATTATGCTTATTAAGTATCAAGATCCAATTTCTATCTCATTCTCTGTTGGTTCTTGGTGTAATAATTGTAGTAGCCAGTACATCCCTCAGGAGCCCGTAAGCAGCCTCACACAGATTTTCTTATTATGCTTCCCATAAGGCAAGCTTCCTGCCTGCCATTGGAGTAATGCCAGCCATGGCAGAATAAGGCATTCATTGGCAGTGGGGCAGCAAGACCTTTCTCAGGCCTTCCATCAAGAAGGTCAACGGGGGTGGAGATGGGAAGATACCGAGGTCCCCACACACCATCCACCCATCTGGTAAATGCTCGCTGCACCAACCTTTCCATGGTGGGGAGGGGGGCACATTATTCCATTGTAACATCTTCCTCATCTCTACATAAATTCCATTTCTCCAGACCATCTTTTTTCCAATCATTTAATCCTGTTGAAATCTTGCTGCAAGTGTAATAGTTAAAGGCAGCCTCAAACACCATGGATTCTCAGTTGTGGGTGGTTAATGCTCGATGTGCAATTGTTAATCCTTTATCAAATTCAACTTGGTACATTTTCTTTTCATGGAAAACATTTCTTGCTCCTAATTATTTTCATGCATAATACATAAAAAATGATTAAATGAAGTGCAGCACAACAATTTGCTAAGATAAAAGCAAAATACTGCGGATGTTGGACCCTGGGATAGTGGTAGGAGGATATTGGGGGATTTCAGCTCTGTTGAAAGGTCATCTAGATTGAAACATTGACTCTGTTCTCTCCCCATTGATGCTGTCGGACCTACTGAGATTTTCCAACATTTTCCGTTTTTGTTTTACAACAATTTGCTGGTTGCTTCTTTTACCTTGGCACACAAGATTAACTTTGATCAAATGTAACATATATTGACAAACCAGTTCTGCTTTTATTAGGGTTTTAACTCTTCGCCCAATACACTCAGGCCTGTCATATTTGAAAAGAGGGTATTCATAAATATCATCAGACTTATCTGTGTTTTCTCACCAGCCAACATATTTATGGAACTGTGAGCAACGTGGCGATGTATATCTATTGGCACTGCTGCCTCACAGCACCAGGGACTCGAGTTCAATTCCTGGTTTGAGTCACAGTCTTTGTGGAGTTTGCACATCCTCCCCGTGAGTGCATAGGTTTCCTTCGGGTTCTCCGGTTTCCTCCTATAGCCCAAAAGATGTGCTGGTTAGGTGCATTGACCATGATAAATTCTCCCTCGGTACATCCAAACAGGCACCAGAGTGTGGCAACTAGGGGATTTTCACAATAACTTCATTGTAGTGTTAATATAAGCCTACTTGTGACACAAATAAATAAACCTTAAGAGGGCCCTAAATTGTTTTTTAAATGATTCCTGTCGCACTACTTCTGGCCACCAGATGGGGTATTGTGTGAAAGCAGAATGCAGCATCTCTTGCAGGAGAAGTAATGAAAAGATCTACAACGTTCTCCAAAGTTTCCTCTCAGCTGCTGAAATGGTGTTGAACAAAGTTGTCCCACTTCTTTGAACTGAAATAGAAGTAACTAGGGGCAGTAGCAAGGGAAGAGTTAAAATAAAATCTTGACAATAAAAAAAACTTGATTTGAATACGTCTGAACGTTCTGTTGAACCAAATACAGTGGCTGCTTAGGAATCAGTGTGGTTGCAAAATAAATCTCACATTCTAATTGTATTTTACAATCTGATAAGTTTATGAGGAAGCGGCTGTGACAATTGGAGCTGAGGTGTGGTGATTATTAAGTTAGCTGATGCTCATATACTGCACAAGTCAACTGGGATTCAAGAAGAATAAAAGAAACTCAGGCCAAAATATTTCTCAACATCATAAGGCATATAAATGTAAAGGAGGTCAGTGGCACATGAGGTGTAAGGCATGATTGACAAGCACACAGGAACACAGCTAAACAATATATATATGTATATATATATATATGTATGCATCGACACTGAATCCCAGCACGAGTCTTTGCAAAGCAAAAGAGTAGATTTATGTGTAAAGTTGAGCTACAATATGTATGTGAAGTGCGGAACTTCAACTCCCCAAAGTGACCTCCTCTAAGGTTAAAAAATGATTTATACATGATTTCACAGAAATATGTCCCTGGGCCTCTTATTAAGATTTGAAACCAGTCAGTCTGTGCCATTCCCCAGCTCCTTTTATTTCCACATGAAAGTGATTAGAGATGTTTATCTGGGCCAGAAAGCTGGGGGCTGGAGTTGCTTTCATCACCGAAACCATGGAGATGTCAAATACATCAGAAACTAGCTGAGACTCGAGCCATTAACCTGCCCCCATTTCACTTGGTACGGTTGCACGTATTTGTGAGTCGGGAAATAAAACTTCCAGATTAAAACATCACAAAAAACAGGAAACTCATTTACTCATAATTTGTAGCTACAGGCTAAAAATATGAGTAAACCCCGGTGACGTAAGCCATGTTCTCATACTTTTATCCTGTTAGCTGGTACAAACAATCACGGTCACATATGATCCGATAGTGATGGTTTACAGCCGCGGATATTGCAAGCACGAACGGCTTTGAAAGAGCCAGCGGCAGGAAACGTCCTGGGTAATCAGATCAATGGTATCCACTGGCCTTCAGCTGCCAAAGACATCGAAATCCAAAGGACACATCCTGAATCCGACTCCTACCTCAATAACAAAATAATATATTCAGGCTTTGCAAACCTTTTGATACTTGTTTCTAAATATTAAAAAAGAACTGACCAAACAGTCATTATTATTCTCATCTTGAACCAACTCTCAGTCATTTGGCCGTTTTCCTTTGAGTCGCCATTTTGAAATATTGATGAATAAAGATGCTAACGCGACCGTGTTGAGTTACAGATGTTGCTTTTGGTATTCATTATGGCTACTACTGCCATCTTGAGGGAAAACTGAGCACCCAGCACTCTCCAGTTGTCAGCTGGGATCTATGAATAATCAATTATGTTTTCAAAGATGCCATTAATCTTTCAAGTGGCTCCGCAACCATGATATTGAATGCAGTTTGTTCATCACCCCCCCACCATTTTAGTATCTTGAGCATATAAAGCTTGAATTTAAAAAGATAGAGCATCCATTCAAAGTAAAATATGAATTCTTATTACATTTTATAAATGAATCAGCAGCATAGCATAGTCTAATAGTGTCATATAATAGATTATTAAGTTTCATTGCAATTAACCAAACTTGACAAATTAAGCTTCATGATGAATTATGATTTGATAAACCCTTCTCATTTAAATGTATGAAAAATCATTATTATCTAAATAGATGTTTTAAATGCATGGTATTATATGAGGCATGCACACATACACAGCTTCACTTTCCAATTAAAAACACTGATGTGATGAGAATAAAAGATGAACCTGGCCTCTGCTGCTTCTTAATATCTTCACAGAGGCATGTGTTAAAAAGATACAAATCAGACAAGAAAATCGCACAACTGGAGAGAAATGAATGCACACTTACCTATCTTTTGTTAATGCTTGCGGTTAAATAACAGAAAGACACACTTCTTACTGGAGTGGCAAATATGTTCCTACAAATATCAAATATGTGGCTAGCACCCTTTATAAGAGAGAAACAAAGTATCATATTTACTGCTTTATGGTGTTGGCCTATTCTATATTCCTCCAATTCAGGCCTTTAGAGCCTCCCCAATTTTAATCACTGCACCATTGGCAGTCATGCCTTCAGCTACCAAGGGCAGAATATCATAAGGTTGGAGAGAGGGGATAGCTGGCTTGTCCCCACCTCCTATCTCTCCCAGCCCTGCCACTCCCTCCTATCAGTGGAAAAGATGCACACTGGTCTACCCTGCAGGCATTGGGTGCTGCAAGTGGGCTAAACAAGAGGTGATTTCCACCCTCACCGGGAAGGAGGCCGCATCCTGGGAAGCTCCAGATCAATCTGATTGGCTGGGAGCTCTGTCAGTCCCAGTAGCACCACGAGTGCCACTACTGGGGCAGGAAGATCAGGAAGCATTCCTGCAGATCACCAGGCACCGGTAAGTCCACTTCTTGGGCAGAGAGGTTTGATCAGGTGTGGGAGGGAGTAGGGAGGTGGAGGTGGGCTTACCTGTGGGCAGATAGGAAGAAAGGGGGGGGGGAAAGGGTTCAATCTTAGAGGGAATGAGCACCCCATTGACAAAGAGCAGCTCCCAAAGATAGAATCCTTCCTCCCTTCCCACTCTTCAAAGGGATTATTTTAAAAATTGGACCTTATCTGGTCTGGCCTAAATGTGACTTCAGAGCCAAGCAATGTGGTTAACTTTCAACTGACATGGCAAGCTACTCAGTAGTTTTGATTTATTATTGTCACATGTATTAACATACAGTGAAAAGTATTGTTGCTTATGTGTTATGGAGACAAATCATGCCATTCATTGAGAAGGAAATGAAAGAGTGCACAAAGTGTTATAATCATAACTAGGGCGTAGAGAAAGATCAACTTAATGTGAGATGGGTCCATTCAAAAGTTTGATGGCAGCAGGGAAGAAGCTGTTCTTGAGTCGGGTGATATATGTTCACAGACTTTTGTAACTTTTTCCTGACGGAAGAAGAGTATGTCTGGGATTCATGGGGTTCTTAATTATGCTAACTGCTTTTCTGAGATTGGTGTAAAGAGAGGTTGGAGATGCCTGCAAATACCCCGCCTGCTGGTTCATGCAGGATCTGAGTGCTCGTCCAGATACCCCATCCGGGCCATTCACAATCCATGGGTTGACCTTCGCGAAGGCTATTCTGACATCTGCAATGGTGACCTCAGATATAGGTTCATTTGAGGCTTCCGGGATGGAGGATGTCCTCTCTTGTTCAAAAGAGGCATAGAATGCATTGAGCTCATTGGGGAAAGAGTGTGTTAGAGCCGGTGATTTTACATGTTTTCATCTTGTACCCTATTTAAGAGCAACTATGGATGGACAATAAATGCTGGCCAGCCAGCAACAAGCATGTCCCATGAATGAATAAAAAGAAATGATCTTGTGGATCTGTTTGGTGATTATGATGTAGGTGACCAAGCCGTTTTGTGCACCATGCTGCAATATTCTGCCACTTTAGCACTGCTCTCCAGAGTGAGCCTAGCCCAAAAATTTAAACAACTAATTATCATACTTCACTCAGTCTTAAAATCAATGGAGAGATCCAGCTTGCTAAATTACTGCCACTGTGAATACTATAGCCACTTAGGCCACGACACTGGAAGATTCAGAACCAGTAAAGTATACAATTGTTCATCAGGTTGCCATAGGGTAACATTTTTACTGACTTGCTCTGGGAACTTCATTGAAAATTTAAAACTTAATTATGTAATAAATTAGGTCTTTCAACAGCAAGGCATTTTCTGATTTTCCCCAAATAATTTTCTTTTATATTAATATTTATTGAGCTCAAGCATGAATTGCAACTGTAATGAAATATGGGTAGAGAACCCACAGGGTCTGGAAGACAACCCTATGTGTATAGGTCCTTTCTTAAAGCCGATTTATGTATTTCTACAATGGTTTGAGTACAACCTCATCATTCAAATGAAATCTGACCTCGGCATTCTGTTCGTACATACTGTGACTCATTCTGGCAATTTAAAATAAGAACCTTTGCTCCGTAGTGCATCTCTGTTTTCTATTTAACTTCTTCTGCTACAATTAGGAACATCCTGGTTGGAAACTAAGGGGACTTCTGCATCAATTACAACACTGAGGCACTGAAGCTAGGTACATGGAGAAATACAATAAAGGGGAAATTCTGCAAGTGAAAACATGAAATGGGATTAGAAAATACTGGAAGTCTGAAGCTGAGCATTCTTTTTTCATTACAGATACTGACTGAACTATTGTTTATTGATAGCAATCTATTTACATGGCATAAGACATGTGCCACTCCAACTTTAATATGATAGCATTGCCTTCTCAGAACAATACACTAGATAATCTTTCACATTCAGCACTATAAACCAACACTGTTGGATGAAGTAGCTGATCGATGCTTTCTGTGTTGGTGAGGTCTTGTGGTGCAGTGGGTAATATCCCTGAGCCAGGAGCTACAGGTTCGAGTCTCACCCCAAGGCCAAGGAAGGTACATACATAACCTGGCCAAGCAAGTTGTGTGTGTCAACCGTTAAATCCTTCCAAACATTCCAATGGGAGGTTTAGCCATGCTAGGTGCAGAGTGCTGCCCTTCCAGTAATGGAAGCCTCTGGTGACAGACTATTATGAATTGGTACCTGTGGAAACAAATGTCTTAGAGCAGCACCAGGTGTGAGGAGAGAATTATGATGTTGGCTTTGTGCTAAACATGTCAACTGGGAACTGGACTAAGATAGTCGAAACTTACATAGGATGTTGAAAAGATACTGGAGAGGAGACTGTCATATGTTCTGTTAATATTGGATTTTAATCTAGCTTTAGAAACTGAAAACAATCTCAAAGTCCCACATAATTATGAAATGTTTCTTTCATTAATATACACTATTGCAGTTTTTCCATATATTTGAAGGTTGTACTGCTTCCTGAAGTCCACTTTGCCCCCAAAATCCCTACTATCAAGTGGAATCAATCCTTAATAGCGTATGCACCGTTATGCAATTGGGATTTCTCCTCAGCTGATTGCCAAAGAAAGCAGGAGTGTTTTTAAATAGATATTCCCATTGATCAGAAACTATTTATAGATGCAGTGAGCTACAAGACAAACAGATTTTCTAATTGCAATTGGAGTCCGTGGGAATTAGGGGAGTTGAAATAGATTGGTTGTTGGCTGATGCTTCCAATAAAAGTCTGTAGCTTCACAGTTGTATTCTGCCGAATGCATTACTGTTGAAAAAGTTACTGAATGTTTTCTTTTATTTCAAAGTGTTTGAAAACTAGCTTAAGCAGCTGATTCAAACTGCTGACAAATCCAATGTTTTCAATGTGTGAACAGAATTGACTCTGCATTCATATCTCCATCCATAATTTCACAGGGTACTGTTAATGTTCTCCTTTTAGAACCATGGAGAATAAAATTCCGGCCATAGTTTATTTACAGAATGCAAAGTAAAACCACTTCAACGGTATACACACATTATTCCCTGCCTGGGACCATAGTTCAGCAGGTCCAGTCCTAGGCCTGCCTTTTAAAAGCTCGGGTAATGACTCCCATTGCATACTCAACGAGCCTCACAGGGAGATCAATCAGTGATTCCCCATGGATCTTGTGGGAGTTATCACACTCCTCTCCTCGTCCCAACTACACTCTTCTTCCCCCTCACAACCAAGGGTTTCCTTGCTCCCAAGATTATGGGACCTCCTCCAGCTCTTTGCCTGTGGCTTCATCTTCATCACTTGTGGGGGCTGGTTGGAGGGCATGTAACAAATATATGAACACCTCTTCTGCAAAAAGTGTCGAACAGCCAGTACGGGGTCTTGTCCTCAATGCAACCTCTGATTGGGTGTCCACCAGCTTTGTCTCCAAGTATTAGCCGGAACCTTCATTTTCCAGATGACTAGCTCTTGAACTTTTAGAGGACAATATTTCCCATTCAGAGTTCAGTGTAAAGGATATCAACAATGGTGTGTCCATAGAAACAGTTGCCTCAATGGAAGGTTCCTTGTGATGGAGGTGATCTTTTAAGATTTTTTCCATGGTTTTAATTTGTAAGATAACAATTCTGTTTTCTAAAAAATAGCTTTCAGAATCCATAGAGAGTCAATGCTGAAGCTCCTCAAATGGACATTTTTGCCCAGTTTGAAGACCCTATCTGGTCTGTGACTATCATGGCCCCCTTTCTGGGCCACTTGTTTTAACTCAATGTTGCCAGCCAAATTTGGGAACATCAGGCTAAGCCTAGTCTGAAAAGTATTAGCCCATCAATAGCTCCGTTGAGATTATTCCCATCATCATATGCAGCATAGTCCATTAGTTAAGAAGGAAAGATGTGAGCTTTGTTTCTGGAGAACCTGGGATTTGTTTCTTCATGCCACTTTTGAGTGTTTGGACCACTCGCTCGGCCAGGCCATTTGAGGATGGGTTGTGGAATGCTGTATGGATGTGTCTTACTTTGCTTGTAATCATCAAGGTTGGCTTCCATTGTCTACCATGAGAACCTCGGGTAAATCATGTGCACTAAAAGATTGATAGAGTTTTTCTATGGTAAGAGATAGTAGAGGCCATTCAGTACATATTGATTTTTTTTTAAATGGGGAATGGGCGTCGCTGAGAATTAAAAACATGGAGTCCATAAATGGCCACGCAAATTCTGCATCTACTTGCACCAAGGGGCTCCCCCATCATTCCCAAGGGTTCAACAAGGTTACTGGTGGGACCTTTTGGTTTTCCTAGCAGACTTTGCATTACTTGATACCATTTTCGATATTGTTGTTTATTCTAGGGCACCAGGCATAGCTCTTCACAAGTATTTTCATCTCAGAAACTCTTGAAGTATTCAGTCATTGGCCTGAACACGGGACAGTCACCCGAGCTCCGCACAAGATAATACCATCTTCTCTACTCAACTTCCGGTATTTAGAGAAATAGGTTTCAAATCCTCCATAAGATGCCTTTGTGGTCCACCACTGAAGATGACATGACATAGTTTGCATACGTAGAATCCTTCTGGGTCCATGTTTGGATTTGCTTGGTAGATAGCAGTAGAAAGTCCATGAAGTTCAGAGTCATGACGATTTCATTCATCTTCACAGGAGAAGGTAGTGGCAGGCAACTCAAGGTATCTGCTGGATGATGTTCTAAGGAATATTCATAGGCATCCAGTAGCAGTGCCCAGCATTGGATCTGGGCTGACACGATGGGAGGAATCACCTTGTCCTCCTTGAGGAGGTTTGCGATTGGTTATAATGGTGAAATGCTAACTAAAGATGTACTGGTGGAACCATTTCATTGCAAACACCATGGCCAAACCTTTTTTGATCTAGGCGTACTTCCTCTTTGCATCCGCCAGGATTCGCAATGCATTTGTGGTTGGATATTGTGTCCCTTTGTCTCAACACTGCAATAATACCATTGGAATCCCATAGGGGGAGGCATCTCATAACATCATTATGGACTAGTAGATTTGCTGACAGCCACTGTTGTTTGACCTTTGCAAAAGGCATTTCCTTGTGGCATTCGCCACGACTCTGACTTTTTTAAACAGGTGAAGGGATGCCAGCAGGGTCACCAAGTTCAGTCTGAATTTTTCCATTGTAATCTAGGAGAGACTTCAACTCCGGTGTGTTCCTGTGAGTTGAAGCCCCCATGTGGCCTCCATTTTCTCTTTGACAGGGTGCAATCCTTGTCAAATCTGTACCTGAGGTACATTACTGAATTGACTTGGAAAACACATTTTCCCCCCTTTTATTGGACCCCAACATCAGAAAAAAGCCATAAGACTGTCTCCAAACTCTCCAAATGTTCCTTTGCAGCAGCTCCTGAGGTTAAAACATCATCCAGATAGAATGCCATTCGGGGAATCCCTTGATGGATGTTCTCCATCACCCTTTGGAAAATGGTTCATGTTGTCATAAGGACCAAGGCCATGGTGAAAAAATTTCCACAGCAGGCATTTTCCTTGACGCCAACATCTCTAGCATCAAGTGACTTAGAGGCTGGTATGAATGCAGTGTACAAATTCCTGGGGCTTATTTAGAAACTCAAGTCTGGTCCCTCCTAACAAAAATCTTGCAATATTATAAATGGGGTCAAATGGGGAAACGTATTAGGCAGCACCAAAATGCCAGTGCCACCTTCCCTCCCCTTCCCTCATCCTCCTGGGCAAACAGGAGCAGGGCCAGAGATTTCTGGGGCTGATGTTAAAATCCTTTCTAAATTTCAGCAAGTTCTTCATCACAACCGGAACAGTTATTCTTGACTGTACAATCTGCGTAAATATAAAATAGGGAAATTTCAGACTGGAATGAATGAGGTCCATTTTTAGAAACTGCAATTAAATTAGTGAAGATAAAAGTAACACAGAAGAATGCCTGAGGAGCAGATATAAAAGAGATGTATTTGTATTAGCAAGCAATCTTTAGCTGGCTCCTTCTAATAATTCTCAATTCATCACTGTCATCACTCTCAATTCATCACATAGTTGGTTGGTTGTGTGGAGCTTATATTTTCTCTACATGACTGAGCGGGTTTCCTCCAGATGCTCTGGTTTCCCCCCACCAGTCCAGAGATATGCTGGTTAGGTGGATTGGCCAGACTAAATTGTTTCTTATTATCCAAGATCTGCAGCTAAGGTGGATTAGCCATGATCAGTGCATTGGGTTAGGGGGTTAGAATGGATGATTGGACCTAAGCAGGATACTCGTTTGGAGGGTCATGACAGACTCAATAGGCTAAGTGGCTTCTTCTGTGCTGTAGGGATTCTATGATCAGTGGATCTAATTTGTTATTTGTATCTGAGCAAGCATTATACTTATGATGAATTTCAGTAAAATCTGGAATTAAAACTCTAATGATGATCATAAAAGCACTGGTAATTGACATAAAAATCCATCTGGTTCACTAATGTCCTTTAGTTAAAGAAATCTGTCATCCTTATCTGGTATCACTTATTACGTTTGAGGGGGGGGAGGGGGTGCAATAAATACTGGCCTAACCAGTGACGCCCACAACCCATGAAAGAATATTTGTTTAAAACTTGACCAAGAATGAGAGGTTGCTTCCTTCCATTTTGAACCTTAACTATTATTGAAGATTTTCCAGTCTTTATCTCCTTATTTTAATTACATCTAAAGATTTGAATGGAACTATGTTTCTGCTAAACATTTGAGATCCATCATGTCTCTTTCCATGCACAATCCACAGATGAAAAGCATTATTGTTTGACAGTCATAACAACAAAACGCTCACTGAACACTTTTGCAATCTTACTCATTATGCATATTGAAAGCGTAACTACCAAATTGTAGGGAAGGTTGAATTATTACAGGAATTCTCCTACCTCATGGCCTGAATTTTGGATGTCATGGGAACACTTTAAAGATGGTGCATGGGTCCTGAATCCAAGGATGGTGTTTTTCCAGTCCCTCATGCCCCCAAAGCCAAGATATAGATCTTCAATGTCTATAGGTTGACATGGTGGCACAGTGGTTAGC
Organism: Sphyrna mokarran; assembly: GCA_024679065.1. Taxonomy (NCBI): domain Eukaryota; kingdom Metazoa; phylum Chordata; class Chondrichthyes; order Carcharhiniformes; family Carcharhinidae; genus Sphyrna; species Sphyrna mokarran. The sequence goes on along the minus strand of JAGIQG010000002.1, from coordinate 97,888,112 downwards.
ACTGCTGTTTCACAGTGCCAGGGACCCAGGTTCGAGACCCAGTTTGGGTCATTGTCTGTGTAGAATTTGCATGTTCTCCCCGCATCTGCATGAGTTTCCTTTGGGTGCTCCTGTTTCCTCCCCAAAATGTGCAGTTTAGGCCATGCTAAATTGACCTTTAGTATCAAGGGGATGAGCTAGGGTAAATACATAGGGATAGGGGCTGAGTGGAATTATAGTTACTGCAGACTTGATGGGCCGAACGGCCTCCTTCTGCACTGCATGATTCTATGAATTACTCACTATACACCATATAGAACCAATAGACACTGTAGTGATAACAGTGTGTGTAATAAAAATAGCTTTAAAAAAGTTTTATTCATTCATTACTTTCCATTTTGTTAAAAAAATGATTTTATTATAGTCCATTAAAAGTGCCAATTATCCAGGCCCTTTAGAACATGAATAATAGTAACTCCAGGATCTGAAAGCTTATGTAAAGAAACATTGTGAAATTGACAGAAGAGATCAAAGAGCCAAAGCTTTCAATATCACAGAGCTTTCCTGGTTTGCAGGTGTTTCAGACCGACAGATTCCAGACAAGCTTCATTATGTATGCTTTGCTGAAAACCCAGAAACCAATTACTGTGATTAATTACCTAGATCTAGAATCACTTGATCAATAGCTCTGGCTCTCTGAAATCTGCTGTTAATTTGCCAAAGTTTATTTGACTTGGTAGGGGACATAATGTGAATGGGAGGGGGCATGAGGAGACATGGATGGAGCATTGGGAATATGTGGGGTTTGAGGCAGAACGAAGGCTGAAAAGCTTTTCTGTTCTTATTTCAACTGGGACAAGATCCGCCAGCACCAAGGTGGCTCTTTTAGACAATCCACTTCCACACCTAGCAGCCTCCAACTTCTTACCAGGCAGGCAGCCAAGGAAAAGCCTGCACACCACTCATCCTGGCAATGAAGAACCTGCCCGGCTATGCAGGCTTATCTCCCCCTGCAGACAATTCATGCAGTTTTTTCCCAATTTCTGCAACCCACCTCATTGATGAAAATCCAAGCCTTTGTGCCTAGCTTCAGTGAGCAAACTTTGGAAACCCTGCCAAGTGGGAGAACTCCAATGGAAATTCTCCACTAGGTTTGAATATTTAAGCATTTTGGCTTTTGAAGATCTAAAAATCTGAGCATTTCGCTTTGCAAATCCAAAAAAAAAAGAAGCTATGGAATAAAGCTAGTAAGGAAAAATTAGTTCATCCAGTCAAACCCATTCCATCCAAAGGATGGGTGCAATCTAATTACTTTTCTCTTTTAGCATTTAAAATCTGTGTTCCTAATTAATCCATTCTCAATTCAAACCAGCACCAATTTCTCTAATCTCTCTGCTAATACAGAACCACCCATACTTTCTTTTCATGTATGCTGATACCGCATATTTTCAAAGCTCCAGCCCAGCCAGCACAACGCTACATCAGGAACATGAATTTTCAAAATTTGCTCTCATTTAAAAGGAAGTAATTAAAATGAAAACGATACAGGTTTCAATTCTGCTTCTAAATGTTTGCTAAAAGCACATGTGGAATGCAAAGCAGTTCCGGTTGGATTGCAAACTAGTTTTTCTCATCGGAACATCTGTTCATCATAATGGCACTGTCACATCTTGGAATTTGTGACCATTTCTACAAGGAATGGAAACTGCAAAACAGAGTTACTTCCAATAATGTGCTTTCAAAAACCATGATCTGCGAGTTTATAAGAAGCCTGGGCGATACATAGTTAAGATTTTAATAATTCAGCTTTATTTGGTAGAAAAATCACAGATCCACTCCTAGTGTGACTGTAAATGTAGAGTTTATGGAGTTGCTGCTTATGTGTATTCTCTTATCTTCATTTTAAAAACACATTACTAAACAAAACAACACGTTTTCTGGAAGCAAAACAGTTACCATAAAAAAAAGAAAAATATTTCTTAGAACGTATTTTTAGTCATTATTTTTCTCTGCTGTTCCATTAAATGCTTCTTACTAATATTTAATGGGACAGAATTAGCCCCTTGGTAGAATCATAGAATCTACAGAGTAGAAGGAGTCTTTTGGCCATCAGGCCTGCAGCGACAACACGCAGGTCTCACCCCCATAACCCTACATATTTACCCTCCTAGTCCCCCTGACAAATTGCTCCTAAGGAAACCTACTCAGACACAGGAAGAACATGCAAACTTCTCATAGACAGTGACCCGAGGCTGGAATCAAACCTTGATGCTTGTCACAGTGAGGCAGCAGTGCTAATCAGTGTGCCACCATGCTGCCCTTGCCTGAGTGGAACTCAGCACTGGTAAACTATGCCCCCAAACTATATCCCAAAGTCCCAAACTGGGCTGAAGATAGTGTAAAAAGAATAAGGCCAGACTCCCACCCTTAAATTAGAAATAAGAATCTGAAGGTTACTAATCATGGTGATGGAATAGAGCCGATCTGTTGGTGCAGTTGTACAAGTTCATGTGTATAGCTTAGTAAATCTATGATGTGCGTAAGGATCTATTAGGAAATCAGGTTAAATAGAAGTAAACATTAGAACATAAGAACTAGGGGCAGGAGTAGGCCATCTGGCCCCTTGAGCCTGCTCCGCCATTCAATAAGATCATGGCTGATCTTTTCAAGGACTCAGTTCCACTTATCAATCTGCTCACCATAACCCTTAATCCCTTTACTGTTCAAACATTTATCCATACTTGCCTTAAAAACATTCAATGAAGTAGACTCAACTACTTCATTGGGCAGGGAACTCCATAGATTCACAACTCTTTGTACGAAGAAGCTCCTCCTCAACTCAGTCCTAAATCCCCTTATTCTGAGGCCAAGCCCCCTAATTCTAGCTTCACCTGCCAATGGAAACAACTTCCCTGCTTCTGTCTTGTCTTTTCCCTTCATTATCTTATATGTTTCTATAAGATCTCCCCTTATTCTTTAGAATTCCAATGAGTATAACCCCAGTCTACTCAGTCTCTCCTCAGAAGCCAACCCTCTCAACTGTGGAATCAACCTCGTGAAGCTCCTCTGCACCTCTTCAGTGCCAGTATATCCTTTCTCAAGTAAAGTGATCAAAACTGCACACAGTACTCTAGGTGTGCCTCACCAGCACCTTATATAGCTGCGACATAACCCCACTGTTTTTAAATTCCATCCCTCTAATGATGAAGGACAAAATTCCATTTGCTTTCTTAAATTACCTACTGCACGTACAAACCAACTCTTTGTGATTCTTGCACAAGGACACCACCCAGATCCCTCTGTACAGCAGCATGCTGCAATTTTTTTATTATTTAAATAATAGTCCATTTTGCTGTTATTCCTACCAAAATGGATGAACTCACATTTACCAACATTGTACTCCATCTCCCAGACTCTTGCCCACTCACTTAGACTATCTATATTGTTTTGCAGACTTTCAGCGTCCTCTGCACACTTTGCTTTGCTGTTCACCTTAGTGTCATCTGCGAATTTTGACACACCACATTGGTGTCAAACTCCAAATCATCGATGTAAATCGTAAACAATTGCAGTCCCAATACTGATCCCTGAGGCACACCACTAACTACTGATAGCCAACCAGAAAAACACCCATTTAGCCCCACTCCTTGCTTTCTGATGGTTAACTAATCCTCTATCCATGCTAATACATTACCTATAACAAGGTCTAAACATGTCAGAAGCAGCTGAATCTAAACTTTAGGTCCTCTAAATCCATTTATATTTCTTGATAAAGGTTTCACAGTGCAATGTATCTGCTATTTGTTGTGGCATCATCTCTCCTTGAAGTTTACCGGGGTGAACAGACGCACTATCCAAATTGTTTGTTTATTACTTTTACAAGTTCACTTACACTAACAGTGCAATGAAGTTACTGTGAAACCTGAGTCAAAATGGGAAAACAAAAACAACATAAAAATAGCCTGGTCTATCACATTCATTGATCAGATTTTTGCTGAGTTGGGCCGAATCCAGAGACCTTTCAAAAAGGCAACTTTTACCCACATAGAGTGAAGGTGTGGGTCGTAAACCCAGGTACTCCATTCCTGACCTGTTTGCTCTGTTACAGAGATAGGCACTTCACAATTTGCAACTGTTATTATACAGCTTCTTGGTCCTGTACATTGTGATACCTGACGAATGAGCATGAAGAGGGCATGGGATATGGAAGAAGAATGGGAGTTATAGACAGAATTGGGAATTGATGAGTTGGGTGAGGCAGTGTAAGAGGTGAGGAATTAGAGCTCAAGTCTGAGAGACACTGCCATGATAGGTGTAAAGGCAAAGAATGATGAGCGGGGCATGAATTGAGATGAGTTTGCACTTTGAAGTGCCATTGCATTGATTAGACAGGCATTGTTTGGCATGGAGGTAGAAGAAGCTTTGGGATGGATAGAGAGACATAGATTGTCATGAAGAGTGCGAAAGCCCATTAGGCTGGATTAAAAGGTATAGGTGAACTGTATGGACATTCATGAGTGATAAAGAGAAATGGGGAATGAATGGGCATGGGGTCAGATGGGGTATCAATGGGGCTTGGGGATGTGTATGGAATGAGTGGGGTGTGAATCTTGGATACAGTACTGGAGTACAGAGGCAGGCCTTTTGCCCGCAGTGCTTCTGCACACTCAACCTTTGCACCCATTCCAAGCGAGTAGGGTGGGCTCCCAGCCTGAGTCCCAAAGGACCCCACAACCCAGGACACAGAATATACAATGTGCTGATAGGCATTTGTAATGCAGGGCAGCAGAAAGGTTGGAGATGTTCACCTTAAGAATGGAGTCCGATCACAAGACTTGGCAATAATGTCTGCTTCCATGTCATGAATCAACTATAGCTATCACGTTCAGAATTTCATACATAACCTGCACACTCAGACTGTTATCTTAACTGGGATGAACAATGCGTCAGGCCCACTGACTTGCAGTCAAGTATGCGGTAGCACATTGCAAGCAGTGAAGTATGTGTGGGCCAAGAGAGGAATAGTGGGAAAAGACAATATGGGAGTGGGGACTTAGCTCAAAGCGCCTTCACTTATCACCCATTGACCCCACTTCAATCAGGGCTCCATATGCTGCCTCATATCACAATGCCTGAGCCTGAAACCAGAACCAGGTCTAGATGGAGCAGTCTTTCCAAAATTCCTGTTTTATTACATATCATCAATGGGTTTGATTACTTAACTGGGAATCCCATTCATCTGAAAATCCCAGCATTCATTTCTCAAGAGTCTGAGGTATCAACAGTCTCTACATTACTCTGTCTCAAGATGTGAAGAGCTGAAGGAGGCTGGGCTGCTGTTGGAGAAAAGTATCATTACAGCTCACTGTTGTGCTCACCTCCAAAAAGATCTTTTTCTTGTTGTACCTCAACTGCGCATTAATGAAGACGAAGTCCTTGAGATTGACAAACAGTCCTGGGTTAACAAAAGTGGCTTTATGCTCGTATGTGTGAAGTTGTTGATGCCCTACGTCTGTGGTGAACTAGACAGAGCCACAAACCAGAGTGCCCATTAATTTTGACTATCATCATCTCAGGTGAGATTGACAAAATTGGCAGCCCTGACAAATAATTCACCAGTGCCTTGTCTTAATTATTAATATGCTGCCAATTGTGAGATTTTGCAAATGTTTCTGGCAGAGCTCTGGAAGAATTTGAAAGTAAGAATGTTGCTTGTGGTGATGAGTTGGACAGCCACTGGTAAAGCCAACTAGTCCAGTTCTTGTCCAATCAGAGTGTGATTGTCACCCCTCTGAAATTCTGGCCCAATGTGTAAATGCCAACATTTTCCAGCCCTTTCTGCTGGTGAGATCTTCTGGTCATGCCAATGATGACCTTCCGTGGGTGCGGGGCACACAAAGCCCTGTATATATCAGCACAACTGGAAAATTCTGGAATTGTTCAATGGTGGACTGATTCTACCACCAGAAAATATTCTTTGGTGCGGGGAAATGAGATGGGAGCAGGAAAATCCCACCATAAGCTCTGAAAGCATTGACCTAGGGCAGATGTCAGGAGGATTTTGATTTATGCAGAGACTTACTTATCAACATTTGAAAGAAGTTGCCTGCCCAAGTGTTGAGTGATGATTCTCTGAAGTAGTATAGAAGAGAATTGCTTGATGTCTTTGCTGTGACTAATTACTTCCACCGCTCAAGCTAGGTGGAGGTAATGTTTATTCCTCTTTTGTTAGTCTGTTTGCCAGTCAATAACACATCTCAAAAACTAATGGAAGGATATCTATGAGGCCTGGTATGTAGGCCAGATTTGGTCAAGGAAGAATCAAACAGTTTTTGTTGAAGATGCGGATTTGGATCCAGACTCTAAAGTTTTTTGAAGGATGTATCAACATTGAGAAATAAGGAAGGTCGACTTTTTGTTAGAAGGCTGTGAGTTGTTTTATTTGGAATATTTTGCTGATTGCTTAAATGTGCATTGCCCATTTAAAATAGAGATAAGGCAGAACATTTTCATTTAGAGTGTTGTGTGTCTATGCCTCTCTACCTACCACTAATACCCTCCATGTCAGCCTGTGGCCCATAACCATCAATCTTTGCCCTTATACCAACAATGCTACCTCACCCAATATCCTTCATGGACAGACCTCAGTAGCCATGCTGAGATTAAATGAAATGAAGTTCTAATTGTCCATTGCAGAATTTAAAAAAGAAATTCATTCATAAAAAGCCATTCACTACATTTACAATCCTTCAGATGCACGATCCCACATCAGATCAAACATCTAATAGATGTGCTTAAAAAGCAGTCTTTTTAAGAAAACAAGCATTTAATTCATATTCTCACTTCAAAGACTCTATAACCACTTGAAGTTGTCAATCACATTATGAATTGGAAGGCATGCTACTGTGGTATTGGAAGATTGTGAAATCAGTAATGCAGGACAAAGCCTGTTTATGTTATCAGGCAGAGTGAAATAACAAGCTTTTTTTTTACTAACCACACAGTTATTTTCAAAGGTATAAAGAGCAGGATTTATAAAAACCTTGACAGTTGACAGTCTCATTCAACTGTTGGTTTTGACTCTTTTGACAGCTCCTCATGATAGTTATATTTGATAGTTGCTTTTGGTATTTAAGACAGTTCCTCTTGACAGTTCTCTTCACAATTCCATTGAATTTGCACACTTTTTAATGCATATTCATGTTTACTTTTCACAAGCCCAAAAAGCACCTTGTCTCTTCCAAAAGGCAGCTGATTTTTCCCAAGTGTGCACCAAACCATATTTAAAGAGGTAATTTACCTCCAAAAGTATACCCGACCTCTCAAAAATCTCCGGAAAGTTGAAACCGGCCCTTACCAGGTCTAATCAGTACACATCTTCTTCTATTTGCCTAGACCACAAAAGTCAGACACCAGTGGAGGTAGCTGTTATTTAATTTGAGTAGCTGCCTCTGTAAAATGCACATGCGCAAAACACAACCTGTCCCCATTCCCACCCCTGCAAAACAGGCTGTGGTCTCTTTCGCCATTCTTGTAATGATGTAGAGGTCTTTATTGAGCTCAAATCCAGGTCCATGTGGATAAGGACTCTGAAATTTCAAACTAATGTCACAGTCAGTTTTTGTTTCTCTTTTGCTTTTTAGCCCTAAAAACAATTCTCAAGATGACAGGAAGCTGATAAAATGTTGACATCATTCTATTATATTATTGCAAAATACACAAATCGGAATTATTGCCTTGCTAGAAAAAAGAATCGTCAATTGAAAACATCCAACCAACCTGCAGTGCATTTCCAGCATCTCTGTTTAAGTTTATTACTGAGCGTTTAAGAGGAGAATGTGCCTCTATACTTTTTGAGCATCATAGTAACTCAGTATGATTTTATGATGCTCTCTTGACCTTTTTGTTCGACTGCCACATTGCCTTTGATTCACAATCTACTTCTGTGTTTGTTGTGCAAACAATGACCTGTTGAGTCATTCTTCTGAAAACTTGCAGTATATGCCATGGTTCAAATAAAAGGATGGAGGCTTGAGTTACCTCAATTCTAACACTGCGGGGCTAGTACCTGGAGAGTGTCAGCTCACATAGCCGCAGCATGCCACGTCCATTACTCAAGTGAAGGACCTTTAGACCAGCAGTTACAGATTGTTATGATTAATTATTCTTGCATCACAATCATTTTGTTTGAATTGAACAGTATTCAAAATAGGTTCCAGCTGTTCTCCTTGGCCATTGTTGTGATGGAAATGATTAATTGTAGTGTGATTTAGGCCATGTGTGTGTGTGATTTTAAATGTTATACAAAAAAATATACAGATTTCAGGTCAGGATATAATTGAGGCATTTTGCCCAAACATGGTGAAGAAATTGTGCAACTACCATTTAACAAACCCAAGTGTGATTAACTCTCATCTGGGAATGGGATTAGTTTCTGCTCTCTGTGCAGGGTCACATTGCTTGATGTCTTTCAGTATTCAGTTTACATCCAGTCCATACAAATAAATGTATTCAGGAGCTGAACACAATCGAGTCTTTCTATGCTAAAGTGTGCACTTGTCATTAATTATTTCTGTCTGTACCTAGCATCAATAGATATTAATACAGCTGGCTTTACAATGAATAAATATGAGAGAAAAGTTACTTTTGTTTTGAATTTGTTTAAATAGAATGTAACATTGTGGATACTTTATTCAGTACGTATATGTTATCCACGTATCTAATGACAATATCTCGGCAAATTGTGTATTAAAACAAAACAGGACATAATATAGATTCACGCAATGCATGTTATGATGCACATATATTGATACTAAATTTATCTTTTTTAAGTATATTAATTTCTAATAGGTGTTACAGATGGATAAATTTGGTTATTTAGGTTTAGGTTGAATTCTGAACAGAGAATGTCAATGTGTAAAACCATTTGTATCTGAAGTTGTAAAAAGAGTTATCAATCCTTAATGCAACATATCAGCAACATGTCCCACAGCTGATCTCGTACACATGGACATCTTCCTCAAAAGATCTTGCTAGTATGTTTCAGAATTATTAGGACTATTTTTCTGGCAAATTCAGAATAATCCTTTGCATTTACAAACAAGATGTTACCTTGGCATTTAGCACTTCTGTGAATTAATTTAAAGCCTGCGCTTTGTTAAGGCATCTGGAATCGTAGAATAGAATCATAGAACCCCTATAGTGCAGAAGGGGGCCATTTGGCCCATCAAGTCTGCAACCACTCTCTCTGACAATATGCCTTACCCAGGCTCTTTCCTATCCCTATTCCTATAAAACCATACATTTCTTATGGCTAATCCATTCAATCTACGCATCTTGGCACACTAAGGGGCAATTTAGCATGGTCAATCCACCTAACCTTCACATCTTTAGACTTAGAGAGGAAAGCAGAGCAAACCCATTAAGGGAAAATGTGCAAACTCCACACGGACAGTCACCCAAGTCCCTGGCACTTTGAGGCAGCAGTACTAACCACTGTGCCCCCCCATGCCACCCCATCTAATGCAATATTTGATAGGATTATACAAATTGGACAGCTTATTACCCAGAAATTAATTACTTGACCTTTGAGAACAAGCCAGCTTTCTTTCCTGCCAGCCATAACTGGAAAAAAGCGCACTCAAGACCCAAATGAGGCAAAAGCCACATTTCAGTGAATCAGTTTCACGTTGTAGGAAATGCATTCAAGGCAGATAAGAAAAAACCGCAAATGAGCAACCAAAAGTTTACGGTGAAATTGGTCCAAAAATAAATAACATTCAGACAACAAAAACAAACATCGAGAACAGCTGGATATGTTTTAATGACTTTGTACAGGGTGACAGGTTGAAGTGACCCATTAGAAAGCATTATGAAGCAAAAACAAAATTGAAGCTATGCACCAAGAAAATCCTTAAGTAAGGAAAAAGAGAGGAGAAAGTAGGATATAATGGGTGGCATCACATGAGTCACCTGTGACTGAAGTATCAATTGATGGACAAAGTGATAGCACCCATTTTATACTATCATTTCTGAAGGCTCTCTACCATGTACTGCCCTCATGAAACAGGAACGAAACCTCACTACAGACATCCAAGTCAGCTAAGGCATTGTCCTGCTTGCAACAGGAAGCTTGGTGACTGTGGGAGATTCATTTTGGCGGGAGGCCAAAAATCACTTTCTCAATGGCAGGATGAACTTTTAAAATTAAGTTCTTGGGACTTTAAAGGCAGACCAAGCTTCCCAACAAACAATGTCACAAAGCCCTTTTGTATCCATTTGCATGTCATGCACTTATTAAAAGATTATGATGTGGAGATGTCATTGTTGGACTGGGGTAGACAAAATGAGAGGTCACATGACATCAGTTATAATCCAACAAGTTTATTTGAAATCACAAGCTTTCAGAGCACTGTTCCTTCATCAGGAGAAGTGGACCTGATGAAACTGTTGGTGGACTATAACCTGGTGTTGTGTGACATTTCATTAAAAGGCCAGCTTATCAGAATGAAGCAAATCATCCAGATTAAGATCTCTGCCAGCAAGAAATTAGAATATTCACTTTCATGGCTGCAAACAAAAGATGTGAGCCTGGTGAGGTTGACATTGTCCAGGACTTTGATGAGCTTCTTGATTTGGCCTTCCTGAGATAAGTCACAAATGTCAGCCTCTTGATTGAGTTTGGGTATTAGTCGCCAAGTGGGACGGGGAGGGGGGAATCAGTGAGGGTGGGTGGACCAGAGCCTGGACACGATAGGGTGGGGTATGGGCTGAATGGTAGGGAGATAAAGGGAAGGAAAGTAGAATGGATGCTGGACAGGAGAGGGAGGATAAGTGAGGGAGGGTGGAGTGGAGGCTGTACAGGGGTGGATGGGTCAGTGAGGGAGGCTGGAGTGTAGATTGAACAGGAGGGAAGAAGGTCAGTAAGAGAGGGTGGAGGGTGTACAGAGGAGGGAGGATTAAGGGAGGGAGGGTATCCAGGAAGAAAACCAGACTGTTTGGACTTTTAGGTTGTCTCCAATGCCTTGGTCCCATTATAAGGCAGTAGAAGACCTCTTTGGACTCTGAGCACCAGAGAGAAAATGATCTAAAGGCAAGATCTATGATTTCAAGTATTCAAGACTTTCAGTGTCCCAAAATGTGTGTGCTGTTATATCCTCTGTTAAGAGACCAGAACTCTTCCCTCACCTGATGAAGGGGCAAACCCCGAAACTTGTGGGTTTACTATCAAATAAACCTTTTGGACATTAACCTGGTGCTGTGAGACTTCTTACTGTCCAACACTGGCATCTTCACATCAGCATTTCCCAGCCAGTGGTGGACCTGTCTGTGATGTGCTCACCAGATTGCGACTCTGAACCTACTCCTGATTATGTACCATGCAAAGTGAATGTCTCTATGCTGATTGAGGAAGACAGTGAACACCATGCCGGGGCATTCTTTGAGATTTCTTCTTCAGAGCAGGGTTTGGAATTGTGCTGTGGGTAGACTCCCTACTTTCCTCCTGCTTTTTTTGCTGGTATCTGATATGGGGAAAATAAAGATTCAGTAGTTGCCTAAGCAGGCTCCCTTATCTATGTCTCACACTGTGGCTGCATCTTACAATTGCAGACTGCAGGCATCCTCACTGGTATGATGAAAGAGTCCTGACTTACGTTTAGGGCAAGTAGGGTTACACTCTTCCAGGATTTTAATAGCTGAAAGGCTGCCACCAGTCTTGGCCCATTTTCTGCTGTTGTGGGTTTTGATGTCCTGCAGAAGGATTGAGTGCTATCGCAATGGGTGCATGAGCAGTTTAGGAACATACAGTGTTTCCCAGTAAATGATTAACAAGTAGGATATCCTGAAACTGTAAAAAGACTGAGAGCATTAAGTGGCTGCCACACATTCAATGCACTTGTCCTATCCTTTGCTGAGTCCTGCAACATAAACTCTCGTCTGGCATCCCTGTGCACGCATACTTACACTGCCTGATACCCTCATGAGAGTCATTTTGCAGTGAGCAGTCTTTGTCACTGAGTCGAGTCGAGTGCAGCAAATTGTTCATTCCTTTTCAACACTGCTGAGATATGCGCTTGTGGGACCCCTGGGTGCTAATCTCTGCTGCAACCTCCATCCAGGCTGTCATGACCAGACAGGAGAGTTTTCTGCTATATTGCCTGGGAAACAGCAGTTCCTATATTTCTCAGACAGCCTGGAAGAGCACTTGCAGGTTAGCGTTGCCTACATTGTCAGCTGTGTGATATTCTGTAACCTGCAGCAGATCTCCCCCTCTGGAACAACAGTCTGATGTTCCTGGCTTGCAGTGAGTGAATGTTTAACCAGGTGCCCTTTAAATATGGCACTGGATCTTTGACCCTATGTGATAGCAATGGGGACAGTGACCTCCTGCCTGTGTGACCATGAAATTCACCACCCTCCTCACATATGTCCGTATAATGAACTGAACAGCATGTGACCATGTGACTATGCCTGACCCAGGTACTGAAATCACTCTCATTTCTGCTCCTACCAGACATAGTATACCTCAGAACTGAAAATACTGCCTTACTTCATGATTACTTCATGCCTTTTATTGTACTATTCTTTGTATGAAAATATGTTTCAAATGATGATATAATATGGATGGCTAAAATATCTAACAATGTAACAGCACAGATACACTTGCCTGGTCCACAGATAACTACATTTTGTAAAGTAAAATGATTTATGCAGCAACATTTGTGAAAGAAAAACAATTCTTTAGTTGGTATGGAATCTAAATTCAGTAAGTTGTGCTTCCACTGAATTGTTTGTTGCAAATTTCACTCAGCCTACATTCCATGGGCAACCCTATAACAGTGACACAGAATGCCACATCTCGAGAGGATGAAATCATCTTTCACTTGACCTGGGAAACCTGTAAGAAGAATCAGCGACATGGGGCACGAGTTAACTCCCCAACTCCTCCCTTACTGCTATGTGAAGTAATCACAATAAAAGATAGTACATTGAAAGCTAGGAGCAATAAAAGTGCAGTTGTTATATCAGTTACTGTCAACCAGCTGTAGTGGGATATTGCATCTTTACGTAAGTGCAGGTCAGGGCACATTTAGTTGAATGGGTAGGCTCCCGTCAATGTGCTGCTGCCTTTGTGTTTGATGACTAGCCACATGGTATTATCTGAGTGCACAAATAAAATTAATCTGTGTCTTATGCACTTATGACAAAGCGAGAAAAGGAACCTCCCTCCAGAGGTGGCGCTCATCAATGTCACCTCCAATACATTGGAGACTTATAAAAATCACTTCACATTTTATAGTTTTTGATATTGCAGATCTGAGGCTTGCAGCCAACTTGAAAAACTATGTTCTATACACATTGTACAATGCTCAGAATGTATGGTATACACCATTTTCATTATCACTATGTCATTTGCTAAAATATCTTGTTTTCTTCCTTATGTTGAATTTTACACATTTATTTCATTTTAATCTTTTTATTTTAATTACTTCCTCCAATGTTTCTTTTGAATGATTTTTTTCTTGGAATCTCTTCGCAAAGTGCCCTTAGATTTCATTACCCAGTTTTCTGATCTGATATTGTGCAGGTGAAATTGATTTTCAAGAGCAGTTAAACACGTATGATGGTTGCGAGTGTTTCTCAATTGACTGCCTCATAGGAAAGTTCATCTTTCAGCCATTTATCACAGTATGTGAAAGTCTTAGTGGCAAAAATATCTCTCTGATAATATTCTTTTCATCCATCTCTCCATTTTTTCTCTTTTTGTTTCCGTCACACAAACTTTTTAGGCTTGGTTTGATTCTCACTGGTCATAAAATATTGCCTTGGTGAATGTCACAGAGGACAATTGAGTGAGCAGGACTGCACATTACCTATGAAGATTTTCTGCCTGACTTCTCATTCTGTGCACTGTCTAAGTGGCATTAAATATCCACAGGATGTGAACTAAAACCTACCCCTTTGGCGTGAGTTTAGTTTCATCCAGCTGTGCTGGGATAAACAGCATTTAAAATAGAATGGCTCCATTTTCCAATTGTTTATGGCCAATTTCCATTTAACACCATCGGTTCTGCTAGAGGATGTGGAGTCTGTTAAATTCTGAGAGGTGGTTCATGCTCAGATGTTAGTTCAGGTCCTAAAGTGTCTAAAGTATTAAAGCTTTTTAACCTGGGCTAAAGCAGATTAGCAACCCCTAGGTGGGATGAAGAAGCTCTTGAGGTAAGTCAAAAATATTCCTGAGGGATAGAAGAGTCTGGAGAGTTCCTTGGATTCCTCATAAAGACAGTTGTTTCCGCACCAGACCCAGACGCTCTGCTTCCTTCCATGACTTCTTCACAGAAATGCTTGCCCAACACTCACCTCAGTGTGAAGTTTGGTCCATTTGCACAATTGAACCCTCATATGCCTATTCTTTTAAAATAAATTGCTCCCATTTGCCCACCTCTTTGTTGCCTTACAAACTGCAACAGAATTTTCTTATGGTAGGAGACTAGATAATGTAGTGAATCAGTATATTGAGAACTAGGCTCCAAACCAGCTCAGTCAGATAGGAGGAAAATTTTCTTTCTTCATTTATTGTAAGGATCCAGTATAAAATAAATCTGATTGATCTTATCAGTGCGCCTGTTGGACACAAGTCCAACAATAATTTCTAATCTTATTCATTAAGATCAGAGCATAATTGGTAGAATGAGAGAATCTCTATACTGCAGAAGGAGGCTATTTGGCCCATTGAGTCTACATCAACACTTTGACTAAGCATCTTAACCAGGTCCTATCCCGGTAACTCTGTATTTACCCAGCTAATTCCACTAACTCACATATCTTGGGGCACTAAAGAGAAATTTAGCATGGCCAATCCACACAACTTGCACATCTTTGGACTATGATGGGAAATTGGAGTACCTGGAGAAATCCCATGCAGATACTGGGAGAATGTGCAAGCTTCACACAGACAGTGACCCAAGGCTGGAATTGAACCCGGGTCAGTATGGGACGGTAAATAATAGTACACTGTTACAATAAATGATGTTCTCTGAGGTTGGGCACATTATTGTGACTTAGTGGATGGTTACTTACTCTACATGTAACCATTTGAGCTTCCTTAGTTCATCATCCTTGGCAATGGAACTAGTCATTTGAAATGGAGAAGTATAGTGTAAGAAACACAGCATGAAGGTACTGTAAGAAATTTGGAAGGCATGTTGCATGTTTGCATTAATTGCAATGGGTTTAAAGTACATGAATAAGAAAACCTTGCTATAATTGGAGAGGACTTTGGTGAGACAGTTTTAGTCTCCACTTTTGAGGAGGCAGTGTGCTAAAGGCTAACTATGTTATCCCTGTGACAATAGGCTGAGTAAGTTGCGTTCATACTCTCTGGAGTTTAGAAGATTAAGAGGGAATCTCATTGAAACATACAAGATTTTGAAGATGTGTGACCGGGTGGACACTGCAGAGCCCCAAAAGTTAGTGCTGGACTTTAACCTGGTCTTGTAAGACTTCTTACTGTGTTTACTCTAGTCCAACGCTGCCACCTTCACATGGAGAATCTAGAATATGGGTGCACAGTCTCAGGGTAAGAGATTAATAATCAAATACTGAGAAACAAATTTCTTCACCCAGAGGGTTGTGAATCTTTGGAATTCTCTTTTGCAGGGGATTGTGGATGCTCCATTATTGAATACATTAAAGGTAATGAATCTCTCAGTAAATCAATGTGAGCAGATGGAAAAGTAGAATTGAGGCCAAAGCTTAGCCATGATGGTATTGAATGGTTGAACAGGTTCCAGGGGCCAGACAGTCTATTCGAACTCTTATTTCTTTTGCTCTTATGTTTTCACCTTGCAGGGCCTGGAGGAAACTGTTATACCTTTTCTTGCCCACAAGCAGTGCCATAAAAAACACAACTTATTAATTCAGCCCACTTCACCTCTCTTTACCTGCCAAGTATCCCATGGCATGGACACTCCAGCCAACTGCAGTTAAAAATGAACTTTATAAAATTGGAGATTTGTTGGTGGGGATTGTGAAGTTCAATTGTTCCCTTTCTGGGACTGTCGAGATTGAATGACAATGCAAGAATATAAATCTCATCATTAAATTCTATTAAATAGCAGCCTTAACTTTGTGTAGTGAGTTTAATTGGCAATTAATGTCCAAACACAACAATTTCTTGAAGCTCAGGGAAGTTAAAAAATGAGCTCCCACGTTTACAAAGCTATGCTGTGATTCACAATTGCTACAATGCAGTCTCCTTGAAAGCAGGTTGAGCATCATTCTGCTTTTGTCATAGCCAGAACTAGTCTGGGACAAGATAGGCAGTGTTTCAGACATTTTAATTTCCCTCAAACAAATCTATCCGCTTTATGGATAAAATAGAAGATAGAAAGCAGAAGTACAAAAAAAATCATTTAAATTTTAAACATTCTCACCAACACTTTACTATCTGTCAGGAGGAGATTCAGTTGTTTCCTTTCTGGGAGTGTAGAGGTTGAGTGACAATGCCGGAATATAAATCTCATCATTAAAATCTATTAAAGAGCAGCCTTAACTTTGTGTAGTGAGTTTAATTGACAATTAATTCCAAACGCAGCAATTCCCTGAAACTTAGGGAAGTTGAAAATGAGCTCCCACATTCACAAAGTTATGTGGTGATTCTCAATTCAGAAAGTATTTCTTCCTCACCACAAATTACTAGCTGATTTACAAAGTAATAATGTGTGCGTTAACCATCCCATTAATTTGCTAGCAAAATCTGGCTCCTGATTTTATTGTTTTATGCTGGGGAGTAAAGCAAAGTCCTATACTTGAACACGCTGTACTATATTACCCCAAACTATCAAGTCTACAATCAGCGCCAAAGGAATCTGATAGAGTAAAGCATCAGTGTCCTCATGCAACACTTTTGCTGGTGCAGCCAGAACAATTATTCTGCTAAGAGATAACTAGGATAATGGCTTCAGTTAAATAAGTACCTGCTCATAAGATAGGGTAGCTATTCCATTCTTTAACATTTATCTATTAATGCTGTATTTTTTTTTAACAATGAATGTTAAGGTAGACCATGAAAATCTACAGTTATGGGTGTGGTCCGCCATTAATAGAGCACATCTCAGTCACTGACTACAGCAGGCTCTGGAGATTGGAGAAGTCAGGTCTCAGTTCTGGGATTTGAGAGGAGACATTTGCTATTCCAATGGCCAAAGGCCCTAAAAAAACGTATGTACCTGTGCAATTGCTCCCTCATTAGACGACTCTTAACTCTAACAACAATTGATACCTCCGGGATTGACTGCCTTTTGATTTCTTCTCAGTGAGGCTCATAGAATGGAAGAAAAACCCCAACACCGCTAACCCCACCATGATCCTCCATTATTGTAATTAGCCAACTGCAGCTCTGAGAGGAAGGAATATTTTCAGAGATGGATTCCATCCCAAGTTGCAGTCCTTCTGTTTCCTGGGATGACCAATCTCCCGTGCAAGACGAAACAGAAATGCGAGCATTTTGTTCAAATCTACGCAAGAGTTAAAAGGTATGCATTAAATAGCACATTTCAGAAATGAAGACAAGAATGAAAGTAAAATCAGTATATAAAAAATTACAATAGTAAATTTCACTGTATCGTTCACAGTGAGTCACAGACTACGTTGCTGCAATGCTAGAATATGGAAGTGGGGAAGGATTGACTTTAAAAGCTAATTTTGAAACAATAATTTATATTACAAGAAATTTTATTGAAATGTACATGTCTAACTCCTGTGATGAGTAGGTTACATCCAGACTCCCCAAAGCATGTCCACCATCTACAAGGTGTAAGTTAGAAGTACTGTCCACCTGCCTGGATAGATGCAGCTCCAACAACACTCAAGAAGCTTGACCCCATGCAGGACAAAGCAGCCTGCTTGATTGCTACCCCTTCTGCAAACATTCAACCCTTCCACTGCCGATGGACGGTGGTAACTATGTGTACCATCTGCAAGGTGCACTGCAGGAACACACCGATGTTCCTTAGGCAGCATCTTCTAAACCCACAACCATCACTATCTAGAAGAACAAGAGCAGTAGAAACCTGACTTGGAAATATGTTGCTGTTTTGTCACTGTCACTGAATCAAAATCCTGGAGCTACCTCCTTCCCCAACAGCACTCTGGGTGTGCTTACACCTCAGGGACTGCAGCTGTTCAAGAAGGTAGATCACTACCACTATCTGAAGCACAACTAGAAATGGGCAATAAATAATGGCTTAGCCAGTGACACCCACATCTTATAAATGAATTTTAAAAATCTGCCTTCAAAGTAAACAAACATTGCAATGCTTCTAGAATTTGTCATTTTTGATATGAATCTTGATTGATTTAAAACTGTAATATTAATAAACAGAAGTAAAAGATCTGCAGCTAATATACAAATTTAGAATATCTTCATAATATATTCAAGGTCAGCTTTTCTTATTAATGCTTGAACATGCACTTCTTTCCATCCAATTCCAATTGCATCCGGATGATGCAATACTCCTAAGCCTTGTGTCTAGCACAGAAATACATTGTGTACCATGATTTATTTTTCGTGCTTTGCTTTGCTGTCAAGCATGAAAGCATGGATGGGTCTGATGTCGTGTTGACTTTTGACTATAAAGTATTTATTGCTGCCTTTCTGTCCTTTCAATCCTGATGGCATTGCTGCCAGTTCAAGGTCCGTCTCTAAATCCATCGTGTCAAGTACATTGTAGATAAGTTAACATTTTAATTGTATTTTAACTTCTTTCTCCCTTCAAAAAATATCTATCTTTTCCACTGAAGATAGTCTTTGAAGTAATGAGGCCTATAAAGAAGAATGCGGGAAGGATTTCACACACTCCAATAATACATGCACACAATTGTACAAAGTATAAAAGAAAAATATTAAGAATCTAAATCTATTTATTTACTGGAAACTAACACAAAACAAACTCGCACAATCAATCTCGTACTTATTTTCTACACACTGTCTAGTTGTCTGCCTCAGCATGAGACAGTTCCTCCCATTTTCCTGGAGAAATTAAAACTGCTCTTTAAATACTTGTAAAATCTCGTGGATTTAGATTTTTTCTTCTCTTGTGAATAAACTTAAACTCTTTCCTAAATCTTAATATTAAAAAATGAACCCTATTCAATCTGTGAGCATGAAAACAATGCAAAATATAATGGGTGAGATTTTACGGCCTTGCTCATCCTGAAACCGGAAAATCCCACCCAAGGTCAATCGAACTTTCCATTATCCAACCCTCACCCACTGCGATTCCTGTAGCGGGTGGTGGGACAGTAAAGTTCCGGCCATTAATGTCTTGCAAATGTTGTTCTTTGCAAGGTGAAGGAATTATTTCATCTACAGAAAGCAAAGCAGCCAAGTTGAGTCCTGCCTGGCCTAGTTAGATAATTGTCTATGAGAAACGAATCTTTCAACTTGAATTGACTTTGAGGATTTGAGCTCAATGTGTCGATTGTGGACTGTAGCCTCTGCCCTTTGGCACAACTAACAAAGAGTTCAACATAATCAAGGATCTGTTGCCAGCCAAAGGCTCTAAACTGAAACAATGTTCGTTCTTACTGTTTGTATGTTACTCCAGTTGGTGTGACATGAATTGGTTAAACTTAATATTGATTGTGCTGTTCCTATGGAGATTCTGTTCATCTCACAACACATGGGATAAAATTGGACTACAAAAGGGGCAGGGAGCCAAACTACTGCTATGTTGTGCAACCCAGACAACGAACATCAGCTTCCATTTCAATATTCCTTTATAGATTTTGTTTTATTTTTCCTTCAGTGACAAAATACAGTCTAATTTCTTAATTATTTGTATAGATGTAATGATCATCACATGTTGCGGGTAGTTAGTTGGCTACTTTCAAATGGTGAACTTTGCACAACTTGTGTGGTAATATTTTCAATATGAAGATTTTTAAATTGCTCTCCTTTTTATTGACTTCGCCCCCAACTCACAAGATTGTCTTTGTTCATCCAAAAGCAATCTTGAAGGGACCTTACAGAAAAGTTAAGAATGGCTTTTCTGTCCATTTTCTCCTCTTTGACACGCATTGGTATATCATCTCAATAGGAGGGCATTTACAAGGTGGGGAATCGCGGTACAAATATGCAACCTGCAATGCAATACAAACTTTAAACAAATCACTGTTTCAACTGGCATATTGATGATGTTGGATTGATGGTGGTAAAGTGAAAAGGTTAGAGATTTCACTAACAACATTGACAGTTCTGGCATATCCTGCCTTTAAACTAGAGTATTGTATGTTTCAATTTTTTATGATTACACCGCCCAGTGGGTTATTTTCAGAAGATTAATTCGAACATGATATTTACGTTCACTCCTCAAATTGCACAATTCATCACATCATGTCACACACATATTTTATAAGGTGACCCTCCCTACCTTTCAACCAAAAAAACCCTGCAAAATCTATGAACTGCTTATGAAACACCCCATTGTCAAAGAGAATGGGAAGATTGATTTTAAGGTAGACACACTATTCTTTGTGCTGCCACAGCTGAACACAGAAAAAAGGAAGCCAGAGGCCTGAGAAAGAGGAATGGGAGACTGGAAGCTAGAGAAAGATGAGCAAGACAATAGAGGAAGAAGCTGAGACTGAGGACAGATAGGCCATTGCCCCCAGACTGAAGTATAATGTAATCCATTCTAGAGATTCATGAGACAGCCTCCAAACAATGATTTCACGTTCTCATCCTCAGCCCAGGTAGCCACAATAACTGAGTACAGAGTAGATGACAATTTGTAAAACTGACCTCCTTTGTTGCAGTTTTAAACAATATGCAATGATATTGGAGACGGCAAAAGGTTTGCTGGCAAATTCTCTCTATATTTAGAACTCTCTTTCTCTGCTATTTTCTATGTTGTTCATAGTAGTCAGCCCAACCATAATGCAAACCAGGTTTGCATGTGATCCAAACAGTATGCATAGCAGCCTTCTATAACAGTAAGTACTAAAATGGTCTCTTAATTTTCCTGAAGTAATGTGAATGAACACTCCCTCACTTGCAAGATCCTATGCATTTTTGCCATCCTCAATTCATTATAATATTAGCACAGTGGTTAGATCTGCTGCCTCATTGTGCCAGGAACCCTGGTTCAATGCCAGGCTTGGATCACTGTCTGTCTGTGTGGAATCTGTATGTTCTCCCCATGTCTGCGTAGATTTCCTCCCACAGTCCGAAAGATGTGCTAGTTGGGTGTATTGGCCACAGTAAATTCTCCCTCAATGTACCCAAACAGATGCTGCGGTATGGCGACTAGGAATTTTCATAATAACTTCATTGCAGTGTTTATGTAAGCCTACTTGTGACACCAGCCAATATTATAGGAGGATGGCAACAATGTATAGGATCTTGCAAATGAAGGAGTGTTCATTCACGTTACTTCAGGAAAATTAAGAGACCGTTTTGATACTTACTGTTATAGAAGGCTGCTGTGCGTACTGTTTGGATCACATGGTACTCTATCACTTTATTATGGTTGGGCTGACTACTATGGACAACATAGAAAATAGCAGAGAAAAAGAATTCTAAATATAGAGAGAATTTGCCAGCAAAGCTTTTGCTATCTCCAATATCATTGCATATTGTTTAAAACTGCAACAAAGGAGGTCAGCTTTATAAATTGTCATCTACTCTGTACTCAATTGTGCTATGTGGGCTGAGGATGAGAAAGTGAAATCATTGTTTGGAGGCTGTATTGCGAATCTCTAGAATGGAAGTAACTAAATAAACTAAAACTAAAACCAGGTCTGCACAGAATGCAGTACTGTAATTCATTCTTTAACATTATTGAAAAACCTGGGCACTTTTCCCTCCCTCAGTACTTCCTTTATTCTTCTTAAAATCAAAGCTTGACATCTATACCTAGATATTATTATTGCCTGATTTCTCTCCCACTGTTTTCAATATTGACGATGTCTTGTGTACCAGCCTTGGCCCTCCCGCTGGATTTCTTACTTTGAAGGAAAACTGAAATCCACTGCTGGAATTATTGAAGATATGCATAAATAAAACATGCAGGAGGGATTTGGACTTGTAAGGCCTGCACACAGCTTACCCTTCAAGCTCTTTAGTTATGTTCCTGACATTGTTCGACGATTTATTCGGCAGTAACCCTGTTATTACCCGTAATGTATCCTCAATTTAAAATATTGAAATCTTCATGCACAAAAGTTAAAGCTAAAATGACCAAAATGTGTCACAAATAGTGGGAAGGAGAAAAAAAAACACATTTTCAAAATGTAGTGCTGTATTACTTTTGATCTGTTACTTAGAAGAGTCACAGAAAGTTGAGGTGTATGTTATACATTAAAAGATTATTAGTAAATCCCCAGAAAATATTACAGTTTCTAGTTGCGGAAAGTTCTTTCACTACCTCAAGAAAGCAAAGGCCTCAATTGCCCCAGGTAATGCAACATATGTCAACCAGTTGTTGCACAAATCCTTCTTACTATTACCAAAGGAAATGAGAGCCAGTGAAAGTATGTGTAATCCATTCCAATGTAATTTTTGCAGCTGCTATGTCAGGTCAAAGGCCAGCATTGAACTCGGAGGCACAACAGGGACAAGGCTGAAACTGTACCCTTTACAACTGAATTATCTTGTTTACACTAACTGTCTGCATGCTAATCTTACAATTTAATTATCCTCTAAATATTTGGACACCACTTTCAAGATGAAGTGTTATTATCGACAATAATTGCGTCAGAGAAGCAAATGCATTGTCAAGAGGACTGACTGACAGCCAACATTGCCGACTATAACATTTTGAAACAATTGTTCACCTGGCATGTATAAGATGTCAAACTGAGAAAGATGTTTACCATGGCTGAGTAAATGAAGTCTATTTTTCAATTTATTTTCGAGTGAAATTGTACATGTTTGCACAAGGCCAGCTGCTTCTGGGTCAGGTTACACGGCAGTAACCATCCCCTTGAATGGAAAAGTGAAATGAAATGCATAAAGACGGTGTTTATTGTTGGCGGGACATAGCAGGTCTAATGTGTTGAAACTGAGTGTATCACATGGGGTTTCCATTTTTAGTGGATACAGTAACTCAAAAGTGTTCTGTAGATTGTAGGCGAGAATTACCTCAGGGGTTTCCCTCATCTATCGCTGTGAATTTGGCAGACGTCCCATATACACTGTGCAGAAGGAGTTTCCCATATTTATTTACTGATGTTACAGTGTCAATCAGAAGAAAGGCCTATAAAGAGAATGCATGCATGACAATGATCAAGTAGGGGACAGTAGTAGAATGATTATGTTATTGAACTAATAAACTGATGATCTGGGCAATGACCTGGAGACATGAGTTCAAATCCTCAGAGCACCTGAAATCCACTGCTAGAATTAGCACCTGAGGAATTTGCATTCAGTTAACTGAATAAATTTGGAGTAAGAACCCAAACAGCAGGGATGACAATGAAACTACTGGAAAAAAAAGCCTACCTAGTTGAAAAATATCCCCAAGAAAATGACATCTTCCCTCCTTATCCAGTTTATCTGGCATGTGACTCCAGACCCAAAGCAAGCTCCCTCTGATGTGGTCCAACCCGCAGTATTCAAGGACAATTAGGGATGGGCAATAAATTCCAGCAATGTCCTGTGAATGAATGAAAAGAATTGCAAAAATTAACTAGGAGGAACTGTAGCCCTGAGTGGGAAAGATTATAGAGGATGGTAGTATAGTGTACTGGATTAGAAATACAAAGGTCCAGAGCTAATGTGGTGACAGTAAGTGATCCCATTTTAGCAAATGAAAATCCAATGAACTAATAAACCTGCAATAGAATACTAGCCTTATTAAGGATAATTCAAAACTAAATAAAAATCTACTTGGCTCACTAATGTCTTTCAGGGAAGGAAATCTGCCATCATTATCCTGTTTGGCATACATGTGAGACCCACAGTCATGTGATTGATTCTTAACTATCCCCTGAAATAGCCAAGCAAGCCATTCAATTGATTAGATTTTATTTGACTTATTATTGTCATGTGTATTTGTATATAGTGAAAAGTATTGTTTCTTGTGCGCTGTACAAGCAAAGCATTTCATATTTATAGAAGAGGGTGCCAAATGTAATGTTACAGTCAAAGCTATGGTGTAGAGCAAGATCAACTTAATGCGAGGTAGGCCCATTCAAAAATCTGATGGCAGCAGAGAAGAAACTGTTATTGAGTCAATTGGTACATGTCCTCAGACTTTTTCCTGATGGAAGAAGGTGGAAGAGAGAATGTCTGGGATGCGTGGGGTCCTTAATTGGACCCAGAATAACTGGCTGTTTGTCTGAGACAGCAGGAAGCGTAGACAGTGTCAATGGATGGGAGTTGGTTTGAATGATGGATTGGGCTAATTTCATGACCCTTTGTAGTTTACTGCACTCTTGGGCACAGCAGGAGCCATACAAAATTGTGATACAACCAGAAAAAATGCTTCCTATGAAGCATCTGTAAAAATTGGTAAGAATCATAGTGAACATTCCAAATTTCCTCTAATTTCCTTTTCCCCTGTGCAGATATCACTTTTATACATTGAAATCTGCCTGTGTTTCACTCCCCATGCCTGTTTTTATGTCTAGCTCATCTCTTGCACCTTCCTGTTGTTCTCCATGGGCATTTCATTCATATTGCTGATGTGACTTAATGGGTACTCATGTTTTCTGCCGCTGTCTGATGATAAATCATGGAAATGGATCATTTTGGCATTGAGGTATTATTGTAGCCTCTGACTTTGGCCTTCTGCCATAATACTAGATTGTTTTGAATTATAGAATCATGGAATTCCTACAGTGCAGAAGAAGGCCATTTGGCTCATCAAGTCTGCACCAACACTCTGACAGAGCATCCTACCTAGACCCTAACCCTGTAACCCTATATATTCATCCCACTTATCCCCCTAACCTTCACATCTTGGGACACTAAGGGGAAAGGGCCATTCCAAGGCCACCCCAGCATTAAATCATTGTGTGGAACCTGAAGAAAATCCCGTCCCTGTAATACCACACTACCTCCTGCCTAAAACCCCATCAAATCCCACCAATATGGAGGGGGGCATCAAATTCAAGCCACACAGTAGCCTTTAATGGCATAAATCAAATCAAAGTTGATGATTGGTGAGTAGTTGGTGAGAAATTCTACTTCCTACTTTTGAGTTTCCAGTTTATAACAAAGCTTGTAAAGTAAAGACATGGTAGGGTAGCTCGACCATGTGGCATGTGACATGTGGCTGCTTTCCACGACATAGACATGCTGTAGGGATTTGAAGTTTCGGAACTCAAGCAATCCGTGTCACTGAGTCACTGTGGCGCATCTGCTAATTGGGAACTAAGTGCGTAGCACAATAAGGAAGGTGGTCACTGTTTGACAGAGTACAAGCAGAGAGGAATTGGGTGATCACCAGATTTTCTCAGAGGATCAGGTAGGTAGTGCAGATGTCCCCTGAGTTCATCTTGCTTACTAATGAGATTTTGGTTTGGAAACTAGTAAGAATGATGGTGTCATAGAGGAATGCTTTCCAAGACATGAACTTGGCATCACAGGTGACTCAGCTGCACAGAAGTGGAGGAAGAAGAGTAGGAAGTCAATAGCGGTAGGGAATTGCATAGTTAAAAAACAGACAGGAATTTTTGTGGCACTAAATATGACTCCAGGCTGGTATATTGCCAGTGTGAAGTTCGGATCAAGGATATCACTAAGCAGCTGCAAGGCATACTTAAGAGGGAGAGTGAACATACAGATCAGTATCAATGACATAGATAGAAAAGGGGCTGAGGTTCTGAAAATAGATTTTAGAGTGCTAGGGAAGAGATTAAAAAGCATTTCAAAGGCAGTAATCTCAGGATTACCTCAAGTGCCACATGCTACAGAAATTGGATGGTAGAGCAAATGAATATGTGGCTAGCTAGAGAGGTGATGGCTGGGAGCATTGGGACCAGTTCTGGGGTGGGTAGGACCTGTACAACAAGGGTGGATTACACCTTAGCAGGATCAAACCCAATATCCTTGCAGGGACATTTGCCAGTGCCTTTGGAGAATGTTTAAACTCACTTGATCGGGGGATGGAAACCCGAGGGGGAATTCAGATAGCAGACAAACAAAGCTTGCAGTGATAGGAAGAAAATTAGTAAGTGAAATTGGAAAGCAATAAAAACAAAGGACAGCAGGTGAATGCATGTGGTATTTGCGAAAAAATTAGGTAAATTGACAGCACAAACAACTATCATTATGGAGGCAGAGCATCACCATTTCCAAGGCTGGACTTGCAAAAGCATTCAACATTTAGGAAGGATAGGCAAAAAGGAAAAGGAGATGGGGTAGTGTGATTAATAAAGGGTGAAATCAAGATATTAGCAAGAGAGGATCTTAGGTTGGAAGATCGAGATATACATTCAGTTTGGGAGGAACTAAGAAACAGCAAAGGCTAGCAAACCTTAATGGAAGATATTTATAGGTCAGAAAAGAGTAGTGGTAATAAGGGCACACTATAAATCAGGAAATTAGAATTGCATGTATCAAGGATAATATAGTATCATGGGGAACTTCAATCTACATTTAAACTGGGTAAATCTAATTAGCACTAATGCATCGGGGACAAATTGCTGGAATGTATATTGGGTAATTTTCTGAAACATTATGAGGTGGAACCAGCTAGGAGATGGGCTATTTTAGATCTGCTATCATGAAAAGAGAATGATCTAATCAATACTTTGCTGTAAAGGAGCTTTTAGGGAAGAGTGACCATGATATGATAGCATTTTACATTAAGTTTGAAAGTGATGTAGTTCAATCCCTGGGATTTTAAGTCTAAACAAAGGCAACTACAAAGACATGAGGGGCAAATCGATTGTGATAAATTGGGAAACTATATTCAAAGAAGTAAGCATTAGCAGGCAATAACCAGCTTTAAGAAATTAATAGATGATTTACCACATATACTTTCCTTTGATACACAAAACCACAACGGAAAAAGTGATCTAACCGTGGCTAACAAGAGAATTTAAAGATTGCATTAGATCAAAGGAAGGAACTTAACAAGTTGCCAGAACAAAAGTTAATAAGCCTGAGGATTAAGAACATTTTAGAATTCAGCAAAGGTGGACCAAAATACTGGTAAAGAAAGGGAAACTAAAATATAAAAGTAAACTAGCCTGAAACATAGAATTGACTTTAAAAGCTTCTAGAAGTATGTAAAACAGAAAAGCTTAGCAAAGGCAAATGAAAGCCCCTTATAAGCAGAGACAAAAGAATTTGTAATGGGAAATAAGAAAATCGCAGTGAAATGAAACAAGTACTTCTGTCTTCATGAAGGAAGATACAAAGCACTTCTCCAAAAACCAGGGAATCAAGAGACCAGTGAGAATGAAGAACTAAAAGTATTAGAAAAAAAGTACTACTGGAGAAGTTAATGGGTCTGCAAATTGATAAATCATCTAGACTTAATCTACCCAGAATGTTGGAAGAGTTGGCTTTAGTGATAGTGGATGCATTGGTAGTTATCTCCCAAAATTGTATTGATTCTGGATCTGTCTTTGCACAATAGGCAGTATAATGACTGCAGTTCAACGTCTGGATGTTTGCCTCAATAAGCCATTCAAGTCCCATGTTCCCTATGAATGAAAAAGAAGGATAGTTGACAGAGAAGAAACATTCACAAAAGAGTGGAAATATGTGTGCTGCCCCATTTGATGTTTTGTATGGTTTTATTATCAAATGATGGGATGCTGCTGATGCAGCAATTGTTATCAGATTGTTGTATCCAATTCAGTGGTTGGAGAGAAGATTAATTTGTTGTGGAGGAATGATTCTGAAGGCGATCCAGAGTGGAAACCTTACCCAAAACGACCTTAACCAAAGAGACTCAAAAAGAATTTGATGAACTCAGATGTGGAGGACAAAGGAGGCAATTTTGCTCCGATCTTCACCATGAGCGCAGTCCGCAAAGTGTGTGGAAAATTTCTCGACAATCAGGAAATGAGATTCATGCCGGTGAGACCTCATTTTTTGATTTTCCCTGCTCCTCACAGTGAGATCACAGGCAGGAATCTTATTTGAATTTATTTTATATTCCCTAACATATTCTCCACATTAAGAATTCACAATGTGAATTCTTTTGCACAATGTGAAACACTTGAAGAGACGGGGATGTAAAGATAAGAATAGCCCTCAGGAGGGAGAGGACATGCCCTGCAGGGCAATGGGTGGGCCCACTGGGGAGCTCCAGTGGGAGGAGTTCCCCTTATGTGCGGAGGCTCCCCTTATCCATGGTGCAGGGGAATTGCCCCAGTGCAAGTTGTGAGGTTTGGGGGGTAGGGTTCCCTGTAACTGTGGGGGTGGAGGAGCATTGTTTTCAGCACAGACTGGGGCATGCTGATCTCAGTGGAGCTGGTGTTGCCAACATGCCTCACCCTGCGAAACCCACGCTCCCAGGTTTTCT
Organism: Sphyrna mokarran; assembly: GCA_024679065.1. Lineage (NCBI taxonomy): Eukaryota > Metazoa > Chordata > Chondrichthyes > Carcharhiniformes > Carcharhinidae > Sphyrna > Sphyrna mokarran. The sequence goes on along the minus strand of JAGIQG010000002.1, from coordinate 97,859,643 downwards.
ATGCATAGAGTGCCAAAGTATCTGGAGAGAAAACTCAGCTGTGCGACTAGTGAGCTACACATCACTTCAGCCCGTACTTTGTCTACAGAGTACAAAATTCAGCACAATGAATGAAAATCTTCAGTCTTTCCTTCCTTTCACCACCCTACCCCTCAACAAAAAGAATGCAACATCATAGAAACTTTACAGTGCAGAAAGAGGCAATTCAGCCCATCGAATCCACACCGACCACAGTCTCACCAGGCCCTATCCCCATATCCCTACATATTTACCTGCTAATCCTTTAACCATCTGAGGGCACAAAGGAGCAATTTTAACATGGTCAATCAACTGAACCCGCACATAGTTGGACAATGGGAGGAAATCGGAGCACCTAGAGAAAACCCACGCAGACACAAGGAGAATGTGCAAACTTCACACAGACAGTGACCCAAGTCGGGAATCGAACCCAGCTCCCTGGAGCTGTGAAGTAGCAGTGCTAACCACTATGCTACTGTGCTGCCTAGTATGTGACTGATATGTTGATATCAAAAGGGACTTGAAACAAAGAACAAGGAACAAAGAAAATTACAGCACAGGAACAGGCCCTTTGGCCCTCTAAATCTGCACTGACCATATTGCCTGTCTGAACTAAAATCCCTTACTCTCCTGGGACCATATCCCTCTAACCCCACCCTATTCATGTATTTGTCAAGACATCCCTTAAAAATCACTATTGTATCTGCTTCCACTATCTCCCCTGGCAGCAAGTTCCACACACTACCACCGTCTGTGTAAAAACCTTAACTCGTAAACATTGCCCCTTAAACTTTGCCCCTAGTAATTGACTCTTTCACGCTGGGAAAAAGCTTCTGACAATCCATTTGTCTATGCCTCATAATCTTGTAGACTTTAGCTCTTTTCTCTCCTAAGAAGTGCTGCCAGTCCTGCTGAGATTTTCCAGCATTTACACTTTTGATTGGTGAGCCACACAGGTTGTGTTATATGGGGTTAGAAGCAGTGCTAGCACTATTTTCTTGTTTTGGCTAATTTTTAGTATTAGAATCTGCAACACTACAGAGCCCAAGATCATCCATGAACCATAGTGCAATGAGGAAGCTGAGTTGAAGATAGAAGGGAATCATAGCTGGTGGGACATGGATCATGCAAAAGTGCATTGAACTTGGCTGGGATTTTCTAGCTTCGGGGCGAGCGCAACCAGAAAATCACTTCCCCCATGGCATTATCTCAAAGAAGATGGGAGTTATCCTCAGCATCTGAGCCCATGGAGGGATTTTCTGCATCCCTGAAACATGTTTTGAGGTAGCATTGGCCCGCCATTGGCTGGTATGGTTTCCTATGGTTTGCCATTGGGGAACTCTGGGGGAAACGCCATCGATGGGACTAGAGAATTCTACTGGTGGGAATGGCCATAAAACCTTGCCTAATGTTTATCAAGCAACATTGCGAAAAGATTATCTGGGCATTATCACAAACATATTTGTGAGAAGTTTCTATGCACAAATCGGTTGCCTTCATTGTTTCCTACATTACAAAATGTTCCATAATTGTGAAAATGACTTGGAAGAATTATAATTTCATTAATGTATAATTATTTTCTTGGTAAATTTCATATTTTGATGTGAAAAACTCTTCAAATATGCCTACTCACACCTACGTCTAAGAAAATGAGCAAAACGTGACAAGCCTGCCCAAACCTGTGCAAAGAGGACAATCCTTGCAATTTTGACCCATGTTCGCTTCTTTGCATGAGGCTTCATTTGGACAAATTTAATCATAAACCAGTGTAAAGGATTGCAGAAAATACAAGTTTCTCGTGGCTTTAAATGTAATGCATCCACATTTAAAATTTGACAGTCTGTTGCACCAGTTTAGTGAAATTCTCCCGGATTACATTGACTTAAAATTGGGATTTGTTTAGGGGTTTAAAAAAAAAGGACTACATGAACAAGTTGGGCCAAAGGGCCTGTTTCCATGCTGTGAATCTCTATGACTCTACGACTCTATAAATAAACAAAAACTTAAACTGTACATTGTCCTCCTATCATGATGCAGCACTGAACATTTAAATAAGAAAATTATATGGTACGTATGCCAAACATTTTCAACTGTTCTTTCAACTAGGGGAGTCAGTCACCCTAGTCTTCCAGTTCAGTGAAGAATTAATCGGGTACACTGCAATTTATGTGTAATGCCAATGATTCTTCATCTGGTGGCAAACCCTGTCATTTCTATAACCTAGTGCCACAAGTAGAAATGTGTTATTAAGTAGTATAACATTTTCAAAACTTTAACCTTTTGGGATATTTTTATTGTATCAATTTTAACTGATGAGCAAACATTTTAAGATAATATAAATTCATGTGTCAGCATTGGAGTAGATTAGCCCACTATAGAGGACTGGTACAGCAGAATGATTGTTTTAGCTAGGCTGCTCTGCTATACTGTATATTTATAGATATATATTTTATCTATCATATATACACATTTATATAATATCTACAGTAAAGGAGGACATTTGGCTCATCATTTATATTTATAACCATAGAATCTCTACAGTGCAGAAAAAGGCCATGCCATCCATTGAGTCTGCACTGTGTCTCCAAAAGCGTATTCCTCTCTCTGCCTTATCCCTGTAATCCCATGCATTTCCAATGTAAACCTATACATCTGTGGATACTAACGGACAATTTAGCATGATCAATCCACCTAATTGGCACACCTTTTGACTGTGGAAGAAAACCAGAGCACCCAGAGGAAACTCATGCAGACATAGAGAGAACTTACAAATTACACGCAGACAATCATCCAAAGCAGGAATTGAACCGGGGTCCCTGGCAGCAGCGCTAACCACTGTGCCATCAGGCTGCCAAACATAACCAGTGTGCCTCAGAACTGAAGTTGAAGCTTTTCTTTGTTTTAAAGGTACAATTTAATAAAATCATATATTAGCAGTTAATATTAAAACCTGCAATGAAAATTATATTTATCCCTTTCTGGTTCAAAGCTCCAAAATCATTATTTGACGAAACATAGAGAGTTAATTTGAATACAGCCAGACTTTTCAGAAGTATTTGCTTGCAATAAATATTAATTTAGACTGTTTAAGAGGCAAAAACAGGAATACCCATTTGGGATCAGCTGGATCAGCAGCTGTGCTGAAGCTGGTCTGTATTGCACTAGTTTTAAGCTATTGCTGTAGCTTAATGTGATATGCAGAGATGTATCTGCATTCTTGCAAATGAGTCCATCTTGCATTGCTATGACCAAATACATGTCAACACTTGTAAATAGCCCTGACAAAAATGCAGCTCTTGATCCAGAATTATTTCAAGCCTCTAGAAAATGGTGTAGAGATTGGTTTGTGCCAGCCTCTGAGCATGAACTGGTCACAGGGAATAATTGATCCCTGCCTTAGAGTTCAGCTGTTATTGGGCTTCAGGCTGGTGAGCTGAAGATACCTGGTTGTAAGGGGAATTTCAATGTTAGGCTTCTGTGACACTCAGGCCTTGTCTCTTTGGTATGTTCGGAGAGAAGGGAGGAAGAGATCAGGAATGACAAGCAACAGGGAGGATAAGGGTGGAGAAGGAGCTGAAAACAATGGAGAGCAGAACCTCCTCAGCAGTATTACAAATATCTCAACAGTACTGAAGCGTCTCAGTGTGCAACTTGTTTGATTATTTAAAATAGCTTTGCAACACTCGTAAGGGTATTGTAAATATTTCATGTCTGAAACATTTCCTTTACTGTATTGAAGCATCTCAGAGTGTTAGTTGATGTATGTAAACAAGCTGAATATTATTGCTTTTGTGTGATAGCCATTTTGGAATTTTTGTAATATTCTTGCAGTTTATTTTGGATCAAGTATACTTTCGAAAAAAAAACACAGTTTTTTGCACTGCAATGGAGCTAAAACTAGCATGCCCACTCCTTGCAACTCCTAATCCATGCCAATATCCGTTCTATGTTGTGCAGCTGCATAGCAATCTGAAAATCTCCACGGGGGACACATTCAAGCTAACACTCTTAAGAGATTAGAGATTAAGGCCCCGATTTTCCCATTGTGACCCGGAACTTTTCTGGCAGGTCATGGTGGGAGATGCGCATTGCCGGCCTTGAACCAGGATTTGCGCATGGGCATTTCCCAGGGCTGGCGAATAGTCACCCATCAGACCAAGATGGAAACCGGCAGGAAGGCAGGTAAATTATTTGAATCTGTTTTCAATTTATTTAAAATATGTTTATTAGTTCGTTATCGGGAATTCTCATGTCCCGACTGAATCTCCTACCTCACCAGAAGTACTTCACTCTGGCGAGGTACAGACTAGCTCCCCACATTTGGAGAACTATGGAAAAACCCCACTGGAATGAAGGACAGCTGATCATGGCCCCCCATGGGGTCGGGTGGCAGGGGATCACTGTCAGGGCATCCTGACAGTGCTAGACTGAGCCCCTGGCATTGCCCAAGGGACAAAGTGCCCAAGACTGGGAGGCACCTTGGCACTGCCCATCAGGCATCAGTGCCAAGAGGATGAGGCTTATTGTGAGTGGAGTCTAGGTGTGATTGGTGGGAGTGGGAGGTCCCACTCTGCAGACAGAATCAGTCTGAGATGGAAGGAGGGCAGCGATTATGGTGAGGTCGGGGGGGAGGGTGGTCTCTGCTGGGGCTGGCCTGCCTTAGCAAGGGGTGTCTGATCCCAGAGGGGTGAGGGTGTCAACGAGAGTTGGTTCTGCTGGGGTGAGAGGGGTGGGGGATCCCTCTGCTGGGGGAGATGGGCTGGACATCAGGATGCTCCAGGATGGAGGGGTGGGGGGGCAGTCAAGACTGGCTCAGGAATTGTTGTGGGTGCTGTGATCGAGCTGGCCAGCAAACGGGGAGTCTTATAGATCGGGGCCACTGCGTATGCGCAGAGTTCCAGAACTGTCAAACTCTGACGTGAATAAGCCCCGTCCCCCTGGGTTTTTAATGAGATTCCCGACTGGGACTTCTGCAGTGCCCAGAGTGTGGGGATTAGATGAGCAGCTGAACTAACAAAACAGTCGGGATATAAAACAGTTTTCCTGCCAATTCAGCACTTGGGGGAATTGATCCCTAAGTCAGAATCTGTTGATTCCACAGCTATTTTATTAAAATATACTCTTTGTTGGTTTGACCACATATTTACCAAGTTTTGTTGAATGCTGCTTGTTTAGAGTCAATCAGCTTCTGCATGAGATTCTTGGCTTGCGAGAAGGATCGTTCATAAATCTTATTGTGATGTGGATGTGAATAAAGGATGAGGCACTGGCAGATCAAGAAAGGACTACACCAACAAGAAGCTGAAGAACCTGAAAGAAATGATGAACATCTATCAACTTTTATGTTTCTTGTTTGATATGCAAAGAAGCATTTAGTATTTGGGAATTGCAGACTTTTCAGAGTCATTGAAAGGATTGGAAGGAACAAATTAAAAATTTGACTGCAACAAGCACTAATGCCATGAAAAGAAGCAACATGTTTGAGTTTATTCTAAAGTGAATATTTTTTTAAAAGTAAATCAAGGAATTCTGATATGATCCAGAAGCAGTAATCTAAGTAAAATCTGGAATTTCTTCAAAAGGTCTGTGAATCAGTAATCATTTAAAATAATTTTAGAAAAGGACTTTAAAGTATTTATATCAATCGTAAAGGGATCAATTGTAATTTCCTTGGATAATAAAAAGTACTTATCCACGTGACCTGACTATCCTTGATCTATAAGCAATGTCAAAAGAAAGAAGTTAAGAAAGAAGCCATGTAACTGGCAGACACAATAGAGGGCTCTATGCAGGCAGAGGAATTGGAAGGTAAAGACAATCAGTACACACACGCAGACACAAAGTGACAGAAAGAGGAACAAAGAGAATTTTTGTGAAAAGAAGCAAAATACTCTAAGGAAGAGATCTTTTCTGATCGTAGAAAAGGAGGCAGAAATGCTTGAAGGCACTGTGTGAGATGGCTAAAAATACCTACTGCCTAAAAAGCTGTCAAAGATGCTAAAGACCTGGATGTTTTCCCAGAAACGGTCAAATCATGGGCAGGGATGTTGTTGGTTGATTGAAGTTGAGGTCTGCTGGTTGGGATTTTCGGCTCCCATTTTCAGGGGGCAGGATTGATGGAGGGGACAGAGAAATCACACGGGAGTCCCAAAATGGTTTTTATTTCAGGGGGATTTCCAAGATCAATTATCTTCATCCCTCATCAATGATGTAACAAGAGTCCTGACTTTAAAAGTCGGAATTCCCATTTGCATCAACTTAGAAATCATCAACATGTCTGAAAGTCTCCCCAACATTAAACTGGCATTAAATTCATGTCAGTGTGAGGGCAAGCTGACGTGAATCACAACAGGTACCCTGTGAGGTGCACCTGGCCCCACCAGAGATGAGTACATCCCTCAGGAGAGAGGGTCGGTGCTGGGCAGTACCATTTGCACTCTTTGAAACTGGCACCCTAATCTTTTGTTGCTGACAGAGTAGAATCAATCAGAGCCTACCCTGCCAGCTCGATGTTGTGGGATGCCCCTTTCATTTTCTCAGTAAAATGTTTAAAAATACAGCAGAAAAACCTGCCAACATAGCTGACAAGTTACCTTCCACTTTTCCCCTGGGATGATACTTTGCCAAATATGGTAATATTCTGCCCATTATCACATACCATAGAAACAAGCCAATTGGTTCATCAAATTGGCAGTGATGCTTTTCTTCAAATGAGGCACAAATCTACCTCTACTCTCCTATTCATTTCTGTTAGCATTTGGAATAACAATTTAATTTGACTTTTAAATAAGTTATGAAACTCTCTTCATTGATAGAAAGCTTCACAGATCAGGTATCCATTATAATTTTTTCCTAACTTCCCATTTAACTCTTTTTGTGATTACCTTGAATTTGTGTAATCTCATTCCTGTCCTGCCAATCAATGGAGAAAGTTTATGACTGTTTACCTTATCAGAAGCTTTCATAACTTTGTCAGCTTTTATAGGTCTCCAAAACCTTCTTGGATCCAATCAAACATGAAGTGGAGATGCCATCATTGGACTGGGGTGGGCACAGGTTTATTATGGGTGGAGGTAGGCATGCCATGTTTGCGATCCTATCTTCATTCATCTGATGAAGGAGCAGTGCTCCGAAATCTTGTGATTCCATATAAACCTGTTGGACTTTAACCTGGTGTGAGATTTCTTACTGTGCTCAATCAAACATGGCCTACCTTTTCGAGTCTCTCTTTATAGCTAGAACTCTTCATTCCTGGGATAGTCTAGTGACTACGTGGCTGGGAAATTTTAGCAATGGACAGAAAAATGGTAAGTAGCGCTTCACCAGCTTCTTTTAAGTGACTTTTAGAACGGTTCTGTGGCACAATGCTTACCATTGCTGCCTCACAGCACCAGGAACCTGGGTTCAATTCCCGGCTTGGATCAGTATCTGTGTGGAGTTTGCATGTTCTCCCTGTGTCGCCAGGTACTCTCATTTCCTCCAAAAGACGTGCTGGTTGGGTGCATTGGCTATGTTAAATTCTCTCTCTGTGTATCCGAACAAGCACTGGAGTATGGCAACTAAAGGATTTTCACAATAACTTCATTGCAGTGTTAATGCAAGCCTACTTGTGACACTAATAAATAAACTTTAAACTTGATTCCAGCCATACAGGTTGGAAATTGAGGCCATGATTCTACCATTGTGACCTGCAACTTCTCTGTCGGGTTGTGGTGGGAGATGCACGTCTGCAGTCTTGAACAGGGATTTATGGATGTGCCAGGACTGCATGCACATCTCCCAGAACTGGTGAACAGTTGCCAGTCAGACCATGCTGAAAACCATTTAAATCTTTTCTGTATGTGCTTTAAATATGTATATTTGTCCATTATCGGGACTTTTCAGATTGAATCTCCCATTCTGCCAGCGGTATTTCATTCCAGCGGGATTCAGACTAGCTCCACACATTTGGGGATCTAGCGGGGGATCCTGCCAGAATGAAGGGGGGGAGCAATCAAGTCCCCTAGGGGGTTGGGCAGCGGGGAAGTGGTGCCCCCTGGACACCCTGGCAGTTACAGCCTGTGGCCTCAGCACTGCCCAAGGGACAAAGTGCTTATTTCCTGGGGGCACCTTCTCATTGCCAATGTGGCATCGGGGTGGGGCCTATGAGCGATCGATGGGGGTGAAGGGTCCTGCTGCCACTCTGCAGACAGGATCGGGATGAAGGAAAGGCAGTGATTGAGATGGGCTGGTTGGGGTGTTCTGCCAGGGGGAACCTACCGCTGGGGGTTCTGACCCCAAGAGGGCGATCAGCAGGAGAATGGAGTCTGCTGGAGTGAGGCAGATTGTGGGATTGCCACTGCTGGGTACAAGGGGCTGGACATCGGTGCACTCCAGGATGGAGTGGGGTGGGGGGGAGTCAGGGCTGGCCCGGAATTGCTGTGGGAATCATGATTAGGCCAAGGGGGTGCTAGAAGGACAGCACTTCAAGGTCCCGGGCTCGCCAGATGGAAGTTTGATAGTTTGGGGCCATTGTGCACATGCAAAGCTCCAGAACTGTCAGACGTCAGTGCGAGTAGGCCCCGCTGCCACTTCCCCCAGGTTTTTAATGAAATTCCCGACTGGGATCTCTGCAGTGCACAGAGTGCAGAGATTCAGGTCTGAAGCTGTGCTGGAAAAACAATGGGGATTTAGAACAGTTTTCCCACCAATTGACCACTTCTGTCACCAGTGACAGAAAACAAAGTTTTAACTTTACTATAATGAAGTTATAGCCAGCTGCCTGTTCCAGCACCAATGGGAGTGAATTAAGTGAATCTGACCAGCGAGCTATGCTTCTGGCTGATAGTGAAGCCAACAACAGCTACAATAGGTATTGCAAGACAGGCAAGGCTGAAGGAGAGGAGATTGAGCCAAACCTTGGCTAACCAAGCAAGCTACTTTGCCCTGGATGGTATCAAGTTCTTGAGTGTTGTTGGAGCTGCATTCATCCAGGCAAGTGGAGAGTATTCCATCACACTCCTGACTTGTGCCTTCAAGATGGTGGTTAGGATTTGGGTAAGCAGTAGGCTAACTACTCTCCACAGAATTCCCAACCTCTGACATTCTCTTGGAACCATTCATTTAATATGCTTATCCCTTTCAATTTCAGGTCAATTGTAATATCCAGGATGTTGATAGTTGGGGAGTTGGCAATGGTAATATCATTCAATGTCAATGTTAAATTCTCACTTTTTGGAGCTGGTCATTTCCTGGCACTTATGTAGTGCAAGCGTTACTTACCATTTGTCAGCACAAGCAAGAATACTGTCCAGGTCATGGTGCATAGGGAAATAGGCTGCTCCAGTATTTGAGGAGTCATGCATGGTGCTGAACATTGTGCAGTCATCAGCGAACTTTACTTCTTCTCGCCTTTTGATGGAGGGAAGTTAACTAATGAAACAGTTGAAGGTGGTTAGACTGAGGATACTCCACTAAGGGAATCCTGTGCCGATGTCTGGAACTGAATGGATTGACTTCCAACAACCACAACCAACTTCTTTTGTGCTAATCAACAAGGGGAAAGCTTTCCCTCGGCTCCCATTGATTTGAATTTTCGTTGGTGCCATACTTGGTCAAATCTGCCCTGATATCAGCGGCAGTCACTGTCAGCTCATCTCTTGAACTCTTTTATCCACGTTTGGGCCAAGGCTGTTATGAGGTCAGGAAATGAATGGTCATCGTGGAACTCAAACTGAGCAACAGTGAGCAGGTCAGTGCTGTGTAAGTGCCACTTGGTAGCAGTGTCTACGACACTTTCCACCACTTTGCTGATGACTGACAGTGGACTCATGGAGCATTAAGTAGCCAGGAAGGATTTTTCCCACTTCTTGTGTACAGGGCAATTTTCCACATTGCTGGGTAGTTGCCAGTACTGAAGCAGTAGTGGAAGAGCTTGGCTCAGGATATGACTAGTTCTGAAGCATACATTTTCAGAAGATTGCTGAAATGTTGTCAGGGCCTGTAGCCTTTAAAGTATGCATTTGCCTTCAGCTATTTCTTGATATCACGTGGAGCGAATCAAATTAGCTGCAATGAATTGTTTAATTGTCCACCACCAATCACTGGCATAACTACAGAGCTTTAGATCTGATCAGTTGGTTTGGGGATTGCTTTCTTCTCATTGTGCATTTGTAATCAAGTCTTAAAGCTACCTTGATCAATTCCAATACCCTTTTACTCCACCATCGTCTTTTCATTCTGAGATTGTTCGATTATTATTATACATGGATAATTTCTATTTGAATTTTTGCTTTAGGAAGTTCAGACCACCTAATATATTATACTTGCAATCTTTAACAGCTGGAAGAGAAAGAGAAATTTTATCCTGTTTTTTGAACTGCTCAGTGGAAGCCGCCTTATGTTCCTGGTAGGCACCATGATTCATAGTTGCTAGGGTCCTCACTCTTTTAATTGCAATTGACTCCTGCAAGCTGAGATCATAATGTTTTAGCCCCCCTGTGCTACCTCGTCTCAACTTTCCTGCTTTGGTACAGCTCTTGATCCTTGCTTGCCTGGAATCCATTTGTAATTTACATACTTGGCTGTTCTTCATCAATATTCCTTCCTTTCAATCAATGGGGTTGCGACATGAAAGAAAGCAGGTTTCTTGGCTTTGATTTTATGATAGGAGACTTAAAATCAAAGGACATTGAAATACACCAGCTCACAGCAAATTCAATTGAATTTTTTCTTTGCTCGGTACCCAGCCGCTGATAGAGACTGCCGCAACTGCAATTCAAATTTATTTTAATGCGGGTTGGTGGCATTTAGATCAGATCAGCAATGGATATATTCAAGAGACTGCTTTGTTTCCAGTTCAGTTCAGGGCCACATTGTGGATAAAAGCTGGACTCAAACTCCTCTCCCCAGTGCTATTCCAATGTGTTTCCAGTGAGGCTGATTTCAGCCTTGGGATGCAATGGGATCAAACATCTCTTCCTGAACACACAATGATGCTGAATTTCATTATTAAGAGAGCTTGATTTAATTAGAATTTACTAAAGCATTGCTCAGACGAAGCTGCAATTATCCATCTTTTCTTTTCACACCTTCAATTAATTCCAGTTTCTCAATGACCTTCTGAGGATAGGGAATCTATACTGCGTATATTCGGTTACTGCTGTATGCATTGAAAATTTTGCAAAAAACGTAATACTTGTATCAGTTCTCTCTTAAGCTACTCGATGTTTTGATTGCAACAAATTGCTCTTTTTGGATTTTGTTTTTCTCAAGCTGAGAGGTCAATATCTGATCATTGTAATAGAATAAAATATCTTCTGAATTGTAATCCCTGAAGATGATGCTGATGGATGGCTGTTGAAACTGGCCAATCAATCTGTTGCACTATCCATCAGCGGTGACAGACAATGGCAAACGAGAGCAGTTTGCATCAATAGGACACCCTCTACAAGGTGTTTGAGCTTCATTTTTCTTGACGAAGACAAAACTCAGTGACAGGCCAAAGCCCAGCCATTAATCAAGTCACTGCGTAGATTCAGTGTCCTATCCCCACAACAATAAACAAGCTACCCCCTCCTCCTTTATTGGACAGCTGGTGTTTGTACCTCTCTTACAGATGCTACATGCATTGCATTTTATTTAGAAAGCCAATGTCTGCCTTGTGTGACATTTCTATTTAATTCCGCATGATTTGATTGAAGACGACGTGTACAATATTTATAGAAGCAGGCTCATCCAAATAAATTGTCTAAATATTCCCCATATTTGCTATGCTATTAGTCCTCTCTGGCTGCATGCATAATGCCTCAGAGTTGCATTACCCTTTCTTACTACTGTATCATTAAAAGGATATGTTATTAAAGCTTCCTTTGTTGTTGCAAAATATATAATATAAAATGATTTGTAACAATTTATTTAATTTATAGGAACAGCCTCAAAACAGAGCCCACTGGAAATAGACTGTAGTGTTGTGTTTAATTATCAATGTTTAACAGCAATCACGGAGCTGCAGAAACAGATTGCTCAACATTGAATGCCAACTATCACTGACATTGGAAGCCCCATTAGCTGATGGCATGAGTGTGATGAAAATAACCATTAAGAAACATGGTACAACCTCCAACATGTAGTATTTACTTTTATCGCTGATTCCAGGAACATTTTACCTAACAGAGGTGTTTAATCAAAGACAACCAAAATAAGGTTTTAAAGTCCCTTACAAGTAGGACAATGCCACTTGACAATTACAGAGCACCAGATGCCAAATTGAAGAATTGCTGGTACTTCCGTAGCACAAGGGCAGCTCCGCAGGGGCTGTCAGCCTCAGGAACATTGACAGCCCCCCTTGTGTTTCCTCACAGCCGTCATCCTTAGTGTGGGATTACTTTTATCTTGTGGACACAGGAGCTGCTTCTAATCACATTAAATCTCAGCAGCGAGGGTCAAACATTAGCCCAATGTTGCGGCGAAAAGACCTGGACAAACTGTCACCTTCAGTAGACAGATAAGCTGTTGGCAGGACATGGTGAACTAGAGCAAACAGCCAGCCATCAGCAAACACCATAAATATGTCAAAATGCCAGCGGGAAGATGAGGCTTTGCACACATCCACAGTTCTATGTTTAATGGACTGTCAAGGCTTTGACGTGGTATTCATTTTCAAAAGCATGTGAATAGGCATCATTAAGAATCATTTTAATGTATTTCCCATTTTCAAGGAGCTTAGGGCTACTTCCATATATTTGCTGTCCAATATATTGCCTTATCTTTTAAGCTACTAAACCTCATCAACCATTTTATGAAATTTTAAGGCTGACTCAGAAAAAATAAATTTGCTAAGAAACCAAACAGTGTGTACATGTTGTATCTGCTTTCAAAATTATAAATATTGTTTACACACATTGATCATTTTTGCTCTAATCTTTCTTTACGAGGCGCAGTGACAACTGGCATTGAGATTTTAGCTGCTCCCAATCAGCATACTAATGTCAGGGTGCTTTGTACTAAGTGAGAGCCACAGTTTGTCATCTCCATTAGTGATGGGCTGAAGTGTCAAGAAGTTGCCAAGATAAAGATTTTGGTAAGTAATGTGCTTTTCCACATAATGTAGCTGATGAAAGATGCCAGCTTTAGAATGTTGCTGAGACATCTAAAAAATCCTGGGAGGCTGGTTCCCTGAACCATAACATCTACCACTAGCGGCATTTCTCAGAATAAGAGAATAGCCATTTAGGGTTGAGATAGGCAGGAAGATTTTCACCCAGATGGTTGTAAAAGTCCATACCCCAGAGGACATATGAGTGCTTGGGCATTGAATATATTCAAAGCTAATGTCAATAGATTTTTGGACTGTAAGGGAACCAAGGGATAATTGGGACCATAATCCATGAGGGACAATAGGTATCTCTTGGTATTAGAAAGAGACAAGTCATTAGGTAGTTTAAGGAACATCTCTCCACATTAAAGCCTGGGGCAAGGCAAGAAACCAGGCCTATATGAACTAGCATAGCCAGTAGGGGAATTGAACCTGTTCAATTGGCTTCAGGGAAGTGATGACCTAATGATTTAATCGCTAGACTATTAATCTAGGAACTCAGCTAATGTTCTGGGGACCTGTGTTCGAATCCCACCATGGCAGGTGGTGGAATTTGAATTCAATAGAAAATACCTGGAATTAAGAATCTACTGATGACCCCTGCAACCATTGTCAATTGTCAGAAAAACCCCATCTGTTTCACTAATGTCCTTTAGGGAAGGAAATCTGCCATCCTTACCTGGTCTGGCCTACATCTGATTCCAGATCCCACAGCAAAGCAGTTGATTCTCAAAACCCTCTCAAGGGCAAATAGGGATGCGTAATTAATGCTGGCCAACCAGTGACACCCATGCCCCATAAATGAAAAAAATTCCTGTATTATATTCTAGTCAAAAGGACATGAGAATTGGGTAGGAAAGTAGAGCTGAGGTTGAGAATCAAGCAGTTCAAGCTCAAGTGGTGTATAATTTGCCCCTTTTTTTTTTATGTTCTTACATATCAGTTGTTGCCATGGTAATTTTGTTTAACCTGTTTACAAACTCATGTAGGCTTGTTGTTAAAATGATACATTTCAGCTGTGGTAACTTTAACAGTATTCATAGTTAGCAATTAACGATTTCAGGAATAAGGCTGTGGAATTGGGCGGGGAAACGGGGATTGTAAATGACAATTTACCTGTTTCCATTGGGTGCTGCCTGCACTGGGCGAATAATTTGCACTGCCTGTTCATTGACGGGGTTGTAGTGAGAATCTGAAATGTACCTTTGAGTGGTTGCATGTCAGAGTATCAGGTACAAAAATGGGAGAGGCTAGTACAAGCTGATGCTAGCCTGTGCTACTCCTCTTCAAGGGGAGGGGTCTGGAGCAGTAGTTGGGAGTTATTGTGAATGTGAATTTGACCTGGGAAAGGCACAAGAATCTTGCAAAAGCTGGGCTCCAAGATTTTCTGATGCTGCACTGGAGCAGGAGATAGAGAGCGGAGGCCCACAAAACATCCTTTTAATCATCCAGTTTGTCAACTCCAGGAGCCGAGCACAGACATTGATGTAGTTGCACTACAAGTCCAAAGACTCCAAAAGCATATCAAGGTCAATGATGTATCCTCACATGGTGTATCCCACTAACAGCATTACTTTCCTGGCATACTACTCACTGTATCAAACCCTTATCACTCACCCATCAGTAGTCTTTATCAATTAAAGCTCACTCTCATGTGCTTCACACTCACATCTCATTGCACACTACCAACTATTCAATTGACAGCCACATCACCCAAACCAATAGCACCATGATCAGTGACACACTTCCCCTTTTCTTACAGGATAACGTAACACACATAGGCAGCAGCCCCTGACCAGCAGGGAGCAGGAGACAGTGAAGGCCACTATTTGACTGACCAAGACTGAGACCACGGTCAGCAGTAGAGCTGAAACCACTGAGAATGTTCATACCCAATCCTCGATGGTCTGAGCTGCACTTGCTGCTTTCCCTCCCTCCTCTCACCACAATCCTACTCTTGCGCCTTTCTCCTTTCAGATATCCCAGAGCTGCAATCTGGCCATGTGGTGGTGGAAAGTCATTTTGAAGAAGAAGCACTATCAGTCACTCACAGGATCGCAGCCATCAGCTCAGATACTGACATAGTGTATTCATTAGAGATGGGATGTGAAGGTCGTGAGACACCAGCAACAAGTGACCACAACCAGAGTGGGGGAGAAGGAAATCACAGGTGCCAGTTCACCGAAGAAGAATATTCTCTGCACAAGAATATTTGTGGATCTAATCAACTTGCAGCATCTGCTAGTCAATGTCACAGTTTCTATCACAGCTGGAGCAGAAACCTTCGGGTGCTATGGTGGAAGTTCAGACTGCTTCCCCAGCGGTTCAGCCCTCCTGTCACATAGCCTCCACCAACTGTCAGGTCCCAATGTACACAGAGACTCTCAGCAGCCCACTTTCTCTGTCCAAAACCCATCATTGGCAACCCAGGCTGGTGAGGGTGGTTCATTGGAGCACTAACCTGCTCTCCTCTCTCAGCCAGACAGCACTCACTCTTCCATTCCCTCACTCTGCTAGTGCCCCTGCTGCTGTTGCCTACCAGCTAGCCATGTCCTGACTGCTGCCTGCCAGCTAGCCACTCGCAGACAGTTGCCTGTCACCTAGTTAGCTGCAGAGTCGTGCTGCCCACAAGATAATGCAGTCTAAAGCAGGTTTTCTCCGGCAATTTGAGTTCATCCTGTAATGCCATCTGAAGTTTCTAATCAACTGCCAGCCATCAGCCTTCAACTAACTACATTACAGCAATGCATTGAAAAGAAAAAGGAAGGCGTTTGTAGTTCTTTTTATGGCTATCAAAATGCATAGTGGGAAATGAAGTGTAGTCATTGGAAGATAGAAAGTATGGCAACCTATTTATCCTAAGAAAATAGCCAGTCAGAGATAGCAGTGGGAAGTTGTACGTGGAGCCTGAAAAGATAGGAGAAGCACTGAATGAGTATTTTTCGTCAGTATTCACACAGGAAAAAGTCAGGGTAGTCGAGGAGAATATTGACTACAGGATTGTAGACTAGACGGGATTGAGGTACATAAGGAGGAGGTGTTAGAATTCTTGAGAGTATGAAAATAGATGAATCCCCTGGGCCGGATGGGATTTACCCTAGGATTCTCTGGGAGGCTAGGGAGGAGATTGCAGAGCCTTTGGTTTTGATCTTCATGTCATCATTGGCTACAGGTATAGTGCCGGAAGACTGGAGGATAGCAAATGTGGTCCCCTTGTTCAAGAAGGAGAATAGAGACTATCCAGGGAATTATAGACCGGTGAGCCTTATTTCTGTTGTGGGCAAAGTTTTGGAAAGAATTATAAGGGATAGGATTTATAATCATCTAGAAGGAAACAAATTGATTAGGGATAGTCAACACGGTTTTGTGAAGGGTAGGTCATGCCTCACAAACCTTATCGATTTTTTTGAAAAAGTGACCAAAGAGGTGGATAAGGGTAAGGCAATTGACATGGTGTATATGGATTTTAGTAAAGTGTTTGATAAGGTTCCCCATAGTAGGCTACTGCAGAAAATGCAGATGCATGGGATTGAGGGTGATTTAGCAGTTTGGATCAGGAATTGGCTAGCTGATAGAAGACAGAGGTGGTGATTGATGGGAAGTATTCAACCTGGAGTCCACTTACAAGTGGTGTACCTCAAGGATCTGTTTTGGGGCCACTGCTGTTTGTCATTTTTATAAATGACCTAGATGAGAGTGTAGAAGGATGGGTTAGTAAATTTGCTGACAACACCAAAGTCAGTGGAGTTATAGACAGTGAGGATGGATGTTACAGTTTGCAGTGGGATATCAATAGGCTGCAGAGTTGGGCCAAGATATGGCAAATGGAGTTTAATACGGAAAAGTGTGAGGTGATACTTTGGTAAGAGTAGCAGGAGTACAGAGTATAGGGCTAATGGAAGGACTCTTTGCAGTGTCGACGAGCAGAGAGATTTTGGTGTACATATGCATAGCTCCCTAAAAGTTGGTACCCAGGTTGATAAGGTTGTTAAGAAGGCATATGGCGTGTTAGTTTTCATTAGTAGAGTAACTGAATTTTGGAGCTGTGAGGTCATGTCACAATTGTACAAAACTGGTGCAGTTGCATCTGGAGTATTGTGTACATTTCTGGTCATCGCATTCTAAGAAAGATGTGGAGGCATTGGAAAGGCTGCAGAGGAGGTTTACCAGGATGTTGCCTGGTATGGTAGGAAGGTCTTATGAGGAAAGGCTGAGGGACATGGGGTTATTTTCATTAGCGAGAAGAAGGTTAAGAGGTGTCCTAAGTGAGGCATACAAGATGATCAGAGGGTTAGATAGGGTGGACAGTGAGAGCCTTTTTCTTCGGATGGTGATGGCTAACACGAGGGGGCATAGCTTTAAATTAAGGGGTGGTAGTTATAGGATGGATGTCAGAAGTAGGTTCTTTACTCAGAGGGTAGTAAGGGCGTGGAATGCCCTGCCTGCAGCAGTTGTAGACTTGCCAACTTTAAGGGCATTCAAATGGTGAGTGGATAGGCATATGGATAACATTGGAACAGTTTAGGTTAGAGATCACTAGATGGTTCCATTGGTCGGCACAACATCAGGGCCCGAAATGTCTGTACTGCGCTGTAATGTCCTATATTCTATGTTCTATGATAGTCACCAGATAATCTGTTTTGTGAAGTGTGTTAAGGGATAAGCACTTCTTGCAAATCGTCTTAAAATAGTATCCCTTGGTCTCAATCTTTTAACAAGTTTTACCGAGCTATTCTATTTGGACCTCTCATGATTTTGAGCACATCTATCACATCTGCTCTTAAGCTTCTCTCATTCAAGGAGAAAAGCCCCAGCTTTTTCAATCTATCCACAGGAGGTCGTCATGCCTGGAAACATACGCATGAATCTTTCCTGCATTCTCTTCAATGCCTTCCCCACTTCCCCCCACTCTTGAATCATACCCATTATTTCATATTGCCTCTCTTCATTCTTCCCACCACACTTCTCTACATCTGCCACTTATCCATTCATTCTATCAGACTGGCTATGGCCTTTTGAAGCCTATTACCGTTCACAATACTTCAGAGGTTAGTGTCATCCACACGTTTTGAAATTGAACACCCGAACTGAGATCATTCATATCGATCACAAAAAGCAAGTCTCCTGACTCTAACCTCTGGGGAATCCCATTACATATCTTCCTTCTGTCCAAAAAGCAAATATTTTTAAAATTCATTCATGGGATGTGAGTGTCAGTGGCTAATGGACAATTATTGTCCATTCCTAATTGCCCTTGAGAAAGGGGTGGTGAGCTGCCTTTTCAAACCACTGCAGTCCAAGTAGGCACAGTATCTGAAGTAGGGAGTAACAATGGAGGAATTACGAATCAGGATGGTGGGTGGCTTTGGAGAGGGGAACTTGAATGTGGAATACATCCGCTGTGCTTGTTCTTTTAGGCGGTAAAGATTGCAAATTTGGAAGGTGCTGTCTAAGAAGCCTTGATGAGTTGCTGCTGTGAGTTGTAGATGGTAGACACTGTGAGTCCTATTTTACCACTGCATTGCGCCCACTCTTGGGCACAAAAACTTGGTAAAGTCATGTGTGAGGTGAATAACATGATGCACGCCCACCTCTGCCGGTTCCCCCTTTACCAAGGTCCACAAATGGACACAATGAAACTGCGCCTATAATGGGTGTGATGGCCTTTTAAATACATTTGCGTGCGTGTTTGCCAATCCTGAATCGGCGCGAAACAGACATGCTCCATAAAAGCCCAATTCAAGTTAGTGAAGAAGTAAATGTATAATGTGTATAATGTCTTATGACTCTCTGCTGCTCATAAGTGCCATGTTGTTATAACTATTCTCTTCATCAGGTCAGTGGTGACTCGAGTGTGTGTAGGGAGTGGTGGTGGTGGGTGCTGTTGCTCAGCAGGGTCTCCAATGTCTGACTTGCAGCACGGATCTGGATCCCAGCACTGACCTCGGGTCTTGCGTTGCTGAGGGTCCTAGTGCACTCAGCTCACTTCCAGCTGGAGAATGTGCACAAAGCCCTTGCAAGTTGCACTGCTGCAGCCTCTCAACTTTTCAAGCAGCTGTGTTTGTGGGGAGCATGTGGCTGGGGCAATGGCAGGGGGGGCTGTGATTGAGGGGAGCATGAGGGGAATTGGGAGGGCTGTGATTGTGGAGAGGATGTGGCTGGGGGGATTGGGGGGCTATGTTTGTGGGGAGCATGTATCTGGGGGAATTGGGGGTCTGTGATTCTGGAGAGGATGTGGCTGGGGGGATTGGGGGGTTGTGTTTGTGGGGAGCATGTGGCTGGGGGCATTGAGACGTATGGACAGTGACTGTTCATGTGCTCAGGGTATGTGTTCCTCTCTCTCTTTCAGAGTGATGAGATGGCTTTTGTGTTGCTGCCAGAAGAATTGCAGACACACGAGGTCTGGGCCTTATCACTTGCAGGAGTCAAGGGATGCAACCACCAGAGGCAGAAGGTGGCTGCCATTCACCTGGGGGGTCAGGGGAGTGCGCAGGAGAAGGAGAGACCCCAGCCATTTTGTGCACGAGTGTCATTTAAACAGATGTCGGACACCGTGTGCCGCTGATGTCTCCACCTCCGAACTTGCATTAGAAAAGCCGTCTCGTCTCCTGCAAGCTCTCAAGCCTCTCTGTCATGGGCCGCAGAATCTTGAGAATCCTGTTTAGTCCCTCAGCTGTGGCCCACTATAACTCAGCTGCTGCTTTCTGGGACTTGCAAAGTCTGCTATGACTTGGCCATCGCTTGAAGATTGCTACTCACGGCGAGGATCCCCTGGTGTTGTCAGACTTCTTACTGAGGATCCCCTGTCCCAGGCTTTCCACTGCAGACACCATCCTTACAATGTTGGTCTGGAAAGCGTGCAAGACAGGCTATAGCTGGTTGGCCTGAAAGCTTTTTGACTCCTCCTAACGGCATTGCAATTGGTCCAGTGTGACCGTCAGCTCCTCCTGCATTCCCTGGCTCTGTTGCTGCATCTCCAGCAGCTGAGGGACAGGTGATCTCAGAGGCCCAATATATAGCCTGGGGCCGGCTGTGTCCTCTCCTCCAGCAGGCTCCCGGGTACCACAGGCTTCGAATGTTCCCTCCTCCACCTGATGTACATTATCAGATGTGTCACAATCACCAGAGGGTGACCCAGAAGTCTCACCACTAACTGGACTCACCGACGTCAGAGATAGTGAGATGTGAGATGGCAGATGATGCCAAAATGGTGCCATCCTCAGAGGTCCCTTCACTCATATCCTCTGAGGACTCACCTGCGATGTCCTGATAGGTGGGAGCTAAAGTATGGGCCTGGAGTCCAGAAGGCCCAGGCATCTGGTTCTGTCCCTGCAAACAGGAAGCGAAGTAAGGGAGGGAGAGGAATCTAGGATGGCAAACACGTGATTCACATTTCTCCGTTGAACACAGAACAAAGAATCAATAAAATTACATCACAGGAACAGTTCCTTTGGCCTCCAAGCTTGTAGCGACCAGGCTGATTTGTAACTCTCGACCCTTCCAGGGACCACATGCCTCTATTCCCATCCCATTCACATAGCTGTAAAAATGGCCCTTAAAAGTCACTTTCGTATCTACACCCGTGACCGCCCCTGGCAGCGAGTTATAGGCACCCAGTACCCTCTCTGCGCAAATAAACGTGCCTCAAACATCTCTTTAAACCTTGCCCCCTCGCACCCAAAACTCATGCCCTGAAGAAGTTGCCTGAAAGCGAGTGGAGGAATGACAGTTGCTCATGTCTGGACAGCAGTCTAACCATGCTATCGCTGACAGCCAGCATCTCTTCTTCTCTGGAGAGCTCCAGCACGCCCTCCTCAAAGGTGGTGAGGACTCAGAGGTCTGGCTCACCAGCCCCTGTCTTCGCCCTCTCGCAACTGTTATGGTCAGCGTTCTCCTGTGGAGACAGGAGGAGTCATGAAAAAAAATGATGGCGTGATTACAATGGAGTATCAGGTGGTGGTCCTTAAAAAGGGCCAGCACAGTGGGGCTCTTGGGGTGGATAGGAAGAAGTTGCTTAGGGTTCAGGAGCTGGAAACATGCAGGGTACTGGGGATGGAAGGATCTAGGGGAGATTTGGGGGAAGATGCAAAATGGCGTTCAGCACTCATCCTCGCTGCTTGGGTGACGTCATTGATTTTTTTTTGCAGCACTGCTTCCTGGTTTGGGGGGCTAGTACCCTGGCACTGACCAAGGTGGCAACTTCCTCCCAGGATGCATTTCCAGCACAGCCCCCAGGTTTACATCCTCCTGAGAGGAAAAAGGAGTCCCGTCACGCCTCTGCTGCATCCAATACCATCCCGAGGTCACCCTCAGTAAATTGAGGGGGCATCGTGTGCAATTTTATGCAGGAATGCCTGCCTGCCTACCTGGGTTTTTAATGGAGCTACCCCTCATTAGGGTAGATCAGCTGCAGGCAGAATGTTCCAGCAAGTTCCATGTAGTTTGTTTGTTAACATTGAGGGGAAGGCAAGTGAGCACTTGCAGGTGTGCTGATGGGGAGTGGGGAGGGAGGGGTGGTGGATCAGTGCCTCAATGATTGGGGACAGGGGAGAGAAAGGAAAATATCACACAGCCATCGGTGTCTGGAGGAGATGGGGGCCCTGGTGTGGGAGGGTCTCGGGTGGGGGTGAGGGGGATCACTCTGTCTGATGTGTGTAAGGTGGAGGGGGTGAAAGATGGATCTTTCTGCCTGAAATCAGCAGGGAAGACACAGGTTTGCTGCCACTCTGCCTGATATTGGTGGGGGTGGGGGGAGGGGGCCTGTGATTGGTCTGGGTGGTGGGGGTGGGGAATAAGGGGTCAGTAATATTGTGGGACGGTGGGGCAATGTTTGCGTGTACCGGGGGAGAGATTATTCTGCCTGGAGGAATGTGGCAAGGGAGCATTATTCAACTGTTTTTCTGCATGTGCAGTTGGAGGCGCCGATTGGAGCTGCGGGAATTTTGGCCACATTAAGCCCAGCCCACAGGCTTGTGCAGCGTGATTCAGAATTGCTGGCATTTCTTTTAGGCAGATTGCATACAGGGCGTGCTTGAAATCGAGTCAAAAAGTTGGATCTGAAACACTCCCAGTTTCAAGTCCACCCAGCGCTGAGAATCAAAACGGTAAAATAGGGCCCAGAAAGTTTCAGATTGACTTTTAGACTGGGTCTCAGGCACTCTGCCTGAAAAAACTATCAGCAATTTGAATTGCGCTGCTTAAGCCTGGTGACAGGGCTTAATGCACCCAAAATCCTGCAGCTCCGATTGATGCCTCCAATTGCGCATGCACAGGAAGATGATAGAATGCGGCTCCCTGCCATATCCCTCCTGGGCTGGATAATGCCTCCCCCTGGTCTCGCCCTTCCCCACTCACAGACATTGCCTCACCCCACAACATTACTGACCCCCTTATCCCCCAACATCCAGACCGATCGTGGCCCTCTCCTTCCCTTCTCCTCACTGATCTCAGGCAGGGCTACAGCGGACCCACCTTCTCCTCCCACCTGTCTCAAGCAGAGAGCCGTCAGACACTAGGCATCTAAGTCGTCACTAACTAGAGCGTCTGAATTGGACTTCTTTGAAGTCTGTTTCCCGCTGATTTTGGATGGGCGGACACAGTGGTAAAGGGGGAAGTGTTGGTAAGGTTGGGGTGTATAGCTCATTAAGTCAATTTAAATGCATGCAAATACATATAAATGGGCATTGCACCCATTTCGGTCATGGTCCCTTCGCAGCTATTTTCAGGCCTTAGTAAACAGGGAAGCAGCATATAGGCAGGCATAGACTGTGCTACTCACCTCATGTCCAAATTTACCCAAGGTTTCACGCCCAAAAATGGTAAATTGGGCCCCATGTCACTGTGTCAGAAGTCTGATTGTTGAAGGTGATGGATGGGCTGCTTTGTCCTGGATAATGTCTAACTTTTTGAGCATTATTGGAGATGCACTCATCCAAACAGGTGAAGAGTATTCCCTCACACTCCTGACTTGTGCTATGTAAACTTTGTTGATGGCCGGGTTTTGGGGAGTTAGGAGGTGAGTTATCATTACATTGCAGCCTCTGACCTGCTGTTGCAGTGACAGTATTTACTTGGTCCGCCCAGTTCAGGTGAAACATTATCACAGAACCTTTTCCTGTTCAATTGAAGATCATATGACCTAAGTACCCAAAATAGGGGAGGCAATATTATTGCCAGAATACTGCTACATCCGATGCTTTCAGCCATTTCTTTGATATCACTTGGAGTGAATTAAATTGGCAGAAGACTGACAGCTCTGATGCTGGGGAGATCAAGATGGATCATCCGCTTGGCACCTCAGGCTGAAGATTGTAGCAAATGCTTCAGCCTTGTCTTTTGCACTGATGTGCTCCCTCATATTGGTTGTTTTCTTGTCCACCACCATTCATACCTGGATTTGGCACTCTGCAGAAATTCGATCCGATCTGTGGGATCGCTTAGTTCTATCTATTGCATGCTGCTGTGCTGTTGGTGACACAAGTAGTCTCGTGCTGTAACTTCACCAGGTTGATATCAGGCTTCCCTGGTGCTGCTATCATGTTCTTTAACACTCTATTGAGTCAAGGTTGATTCCCTGACTTGTTGCTAATTGTTGAATAGGTGCCAGGCCAGGAGGTTATATATTGTAATTGAATCAAATTCTGCTGCTACTGGTGACGCACAGCATCTCATAAATACCCAGTTTTAAATGACTAGATTTGTTAAAAGTCTGTATCACTTATCACTATGGCCTTATCACACAACATGATAGCCTCCAGATGAAGACGGTGTTTATCTCCGCAATGAAAATGTGATGGTCTTACCAAAATTATCATGAACAAAGCAATCTGACATTGACAGGTAGATTGGAGGAGATGAGGCCAAGTAGATTCTTCTTGTTTTGCCACTAGTATTTTTAATGTTACTTCATCAGTCCATAAGGCAACTATTAACATCCCCTTTATCTTATGTCCAATACATCTTTATCAAATTTTCCTTAGCTCTGACCTATTTCTGACCTTCATTCCACCCCACCCCCCTCTCCAATTATATAATTCATTGCATTTCTATCCTTTTTCAATTCTGCAGAAGGGTCATATGGACTCAAAACGCTAACTCTTGTTTCTCTCTCCACAGATGCTGCCAGACCTACTCAGTTTATCCAGTATTTTCTGTTTTTATTCCAGATTTCCAGCATCCATGGTATTTTTGTTTTTATTTATAAAACATTGGAGAGGTTTGTTCCAGGAGGAGGAATGGGGATGACTGTTCTAGGAAAATAAACTCTCAATGTTTGTTGGTGTGAAAGCCAAGAGCGGGGCTCAGAGCAGTATTAGCCTCATTTTCTTGCAATTAATCTCCAATGCTAGTTCTTTTCATTCTTATTATTTCCTTGTAATTCGATTTTTCAAATTTCTGTAGAGGGGTCTTATCGACTCAAAACATTAACTCCACAGATGCTGCCAGAACTGCTGAGTTAATCCAGAATTCTCAGTATTTAATTTCTTGGTTCTCTCATCACCTGCCATGGACTCAAGCTAGCATACAATGTCCTTTCAGACCCAGCCAGCTTGGTGAATAATGGTGCTACAGGGTCACTGTTGATAGTGGACAGTGAAGTCCCTCAGTGCTCCCTCCGCCACTATTTGTTGGATAGGAGTCATTTACCACAACTCTTGGAGATAAAAATGTACTCTGGGAACTCTTGCAATGATGTAGAGATGCCGGCGTTGGACTGGGGTAAACTCAGTAAAAGGTCTGACAACACCAATTTTAAATCCAACAGATTTATTTGATAATAAACCTGCTAGCTTTCGGCCTTTGTGCAATGCCCACTCGGCCCTTTTCGATTGCTTGGCAGTCAGCCATTCCCTCCCTATACCTGGCTACCCTTTGGCTGCAGGGTGACCACACCTATGCAGATGTGCCGCAATTCTGTGAAGTACTATGCAAGTCTGAAAGCCTGAGCTCATGTTGCTGCAACTGGTGACACTTGTTGTTTATTACATACTATTCACAAGGAATAGCCTGTATCCATCTAAGCTGCACATTCCAAGACATGCAGGTTCAATGGATTAGCCATAGTAAGTGCTTGGGGGTTTGGAGATAATACTGGATGTTGATCATGGGTGGGATGGTTAGTCAGAAGTCGGTGCAGACTCACTAAGCCAAATGGCCCCTTCTGTTATTTGTGGGGCCATTTGTGGGGATTATGGTTCTACTTTCTCTATGCTGACATCATTGGCGATGTAGGGAGTTCAACTAAAATGTTTTTCTTAACCCCGCTTATCTAAAGTCTTTAAATTATAATTTACTGAGAAATTCAGACTTCTTTAGAATTATGATTCCCCATTATTTATTTTAAACTTTGTCCCCAGATCTGATTTATTAATTGTGCACTAATTTTAACTATATGATGAATTATCAAATTCACTTTAATTTTTATATGAATCAGTCAAGTCATATTTTATGGTTGATTAATTTAGATTAAATTAAAAGTCCACCAGTAAACTTATCCAGCCTAATTCTGCTTTTCCCCTGATTCTGTTAATTGCGATGTCACCGAAATGTTATTTTTTGATTTCTCTTGTGTTTGATTTGACTCCTTCTGTTTTATATCCGGCCTCTGATTCCTGTTTTGCTCTCACCCCTTTATATCTTGGCCTGCTTTGTGTCACTTCTGCTCATTCTCCCTGTCATGCAGCAAGTCAGAAGGGGATACAAGTTAATGCACCAGTGACTGGTAGTAATTGACTTGTGCAGAGTCCTTGAAGTCAGGTCAAAGTCTTTCAGCACATGCCAAGTCATTCCAATTTGCCAACTCTGCATACTGCTGGGTGTTCTCCCTACCTGCTCATTAACGCTCTCAACAAAATGGTGTCCACCATTGATGGCCAACACCAAAAATGTGTGTGTGCATGCCGCAGGCATCATTTTGCTGGTTAAATGCCACTCATATCATCCAACACTGTGAAGACAAACATTGCTGCTGAAGTCAATGGTTAGACCAGGTCTGAAAGTTTGTACTCTCTGTAAATTCCTACTTTTCGATCTTGCTTTACCTTTCCAATTGCTTTTCACTTTCAATTCCACAGGCAACAGATGCTGTGAAGCATCGGAACATTTGACGTTCCTTTGGAAGTCTCACTTGGTAGTACTCTTCAGTCAAGAGTTTGGGTTTGATCACTGTTCCTAGATTCAAGCATGTAACCTCACCAATATTCCACTGCAACAGTGAGAGCACTCTATCTTATGAGGCAGCGTGATCTCACACATGAGGAGCCTATAACTGTGCAACAACAGCTCTTTGAAAGAACTTGCTGTGTAACATCTATTATAGCCAGTGGTCCAATTTCTGATGTGGATGTCACATGCAGCATTTCTGTCTTCCACACATGTCTACCCACTGATCAAAGCAAATCGTGTGACCCCTGAAAAGCAAATGCAACCAATGTAATGGACGCTGAAGATAATGCATATTACCTTCATGATACATGGCTTCTGGAGCTGCAATGCCTACACTTAGACCAATGTGTAACATTGCAGTGCCAAGAAATATCATGCAGTCAGCACTCATGCTTATGATACACCTGTTCCCCAGCATCTTTTTATGGAGTCTGATCATTGAGTCTCCCTCAAGTCCAAGCCTGGGTGGACAATGAAAGATACAAGGAGTATCTCAGCACTAGAGCTATTGAATGCTGGAATTTTACAACCGAGAAGGAAAAAGCCCTCCAAAGCCTCACAAATCAGTCGATAATTAAGTTCTCTGGAGAGCGACATGTCACTGTCATTATTATTGGTAAGAACTGGCTTTGTAATAGAACAATACAGCACAGAACAGGCCCTTCGGCCTTCGATGTTGTGCCGACCAAAATAAAAAGCAATGCCCCTCCAAACTAAACCATTCCCTTCTCTTCCATCTACTTATCAATTAACCTCTTAAACGCCACCAAACTTGGCGCATCTACAACAGCTGCAGGCAGGGCATTCCACTCCTAATCACTCTTTGAGTAAAGAACCTACCTCTGATATCCGTCCTATAACTCATACCCCTTAATTTAAAGCTGTGTCCCCTCGTGCTAGCTTTCTCCATCCTAGGAAAAAGGCTATCACTGTACACCCTATCTAAACCTCTAATCATCTTATATGCTTCAATAAGATCCCCTCTTAGCCGCCTCCTTTCTACCGAAAACAACCTCAAATCCTTCAACCTCTCTTCATAGGACCTGCCCTCCATACCAGGCAACATCCTGGTAAACCTCTCTGTACCCTCTCCAATGCCTCCACATCTTTCTTATAATGTGGGGACCAGAACTGCACACAATACTCCAAGTGCGGCCGCACTAGAGTTTTGTACAGTTGCAACATGATGCTGCGGCTCCGAAATTCAATCCCCCTACCAATAAAATCTAAGACTCCATATGCCTTCTTAACAACTTTATCCACTTGACTGCCTACTTTCAGTGATCTATTGACACATACACCAAGATCCTTCTGTTCCTCAACACTATTAAGAGCCCTACCATTAGCCCTATACTCTTACACATTTATTGTTCCTGCCAAAGTGCATTACCTCACACTTTTCCACATTAAACTCCATTTGCCACCTCTCGGCCCAGCTCTGCAACTTGTCAAGTCACTCTGTAAACTAAAACACCCCTCTTCACTATCTACCACTCCACCAACTTTAGTATCATCTGCAAATTTACTGATCCATCCCTCAATACCCTCATCCAGCTCATTTATAAAAATTACAAACAGCAGGGGCCCCAAAACAGACCCCTGAGGTACACCACTTGTCACCGAACTCCACGATGAATATCTCCCATCAACCACCACCTCTGTCTTCTATCTGCTAGCCAATTCCTAATCCAATTAGCTAAATCACCCGCTATCCCATACATCTGCATTTTCTGCAGAAGCCTTCCATGGGCCACCTTATCGAACGCCTTACTAAAGTCCATATATACCACATCAACCGCCTTACCCCCATCAACCTCTTTGGTCACTTTTTCAAAAAACTCAATAAGGTTAGTAAGGCACGACCTACCCTTCACAAAACCATGCTGACTATCCCCAATCAATTCATTTCTCTCTAAATAACTATAAATCCTATCCCTAATAATTCTCCCAATACTTTGCCCACAACAGAAGTAAGACTCACTGGCCTATAATTCCCTGGAAGGTCTCTCTTCCCTTCTTGAACAACGGGACCACATTCGCTATCCTCCAGTCCTCCGGAACCACACCCGTAACCAACGACGACCTGAAGATCAGAGCCAGAGGCTCTGCAATCTCCTCTCTTGCCTCCCAGAGAATCCTCGGGTAAATCCCGTCCGGCCCAGGGGACTTATCCAACTTCAAACCCTCGAGAATTTCTAACCCATCCTCCCTATCTACTACAATACTTCCCAATTTGCAACCCTGTACCTCAGTGTTCTCCATAGCTACATTTCCAGCACTCTGCGTGAATACCGAAGAGAAATATTTAATCAGTGCCTCACCAATCTCTTCAGGCTCCACGCACAACTTCCCACTGCTGTCTATGACTGGCCCTAATCTTGCCCTAACCAATCGTCTATTCTTAACATATCGAAAGAAAGCTTTAGGATTCTCCTTAATCCTATCAGCCAACATCTTCTCGTGTCCCCTCTTAGCTCTCCTCAATTCACTTTTTAACCTCCTTCCTGGCTAATCTATAGCTATCCATTGCACTATCTGAGCCTTCAAGCCTCATCCTAACATAAGCCTCCCTTTTCTTCTTAACCAGCAAATCAACTTTTTTCGTACACCAAGGCTCTCTTACTCGTCCATTTCCTCCCTGCCTGACAGGGACATACTTATCAAGGACTCTCAGCAGCTGCTCCTTGAATACGCACCACATTCCAGATGTTCCCAGTCCCTGTAGTTCCCTAGTCCAATCTACGCACCCTAATTCTCTCCTGATGGCCTCATAATTACCCTCCCCCAGCTATAACTACAGCCCCCAGCTTCATGCCTATCCCTGTCCATCACTAAGGTGAACGTAACCGAATTGTGGTCACTATCACCAAAACGTTCACTAACTTCCAAGCCTAACACCTGGTCTGGCTCATTGCCCAGCACCAAATCCAATGTAGCCTCACCTCTAGTTGGCCTATCTACATACTGAGTCAAAAAACCTTCCTGCACACTCTGTACGACAACTGACCCCTCTAACGAGCTAGAGCTATAGCTATTCCAATCAATATTAGCAAAGTTAAAGTCCCCCATCACAATTACCCTACTACTTTCACTCCTAATCAGAATTGACTTCGCAATCCTTTCCTCAACCTCTCTAGAACTATTAGGAGGTCTTTAAAAGACTCCCAACAGGGTGACCTCTCCTCTCCTGTTTCTAATCTCAGCCCATACTACCTCAACAGACAAGTCCTCATCAAACTTCTTTTCTATCACCATGATACAGTCTTTGACCAATAATGCCACTCCTCCCCCCCCTTCTACCTCCTTCTCTACTCCGACTAAAGCATTTGTACCCCGGAACCTGCAACATCCATTCCTGTCCCTGCTCTACCCAAGTCTCTGAAATGGCCACAACGTCGAAGTTCCAGGTACTGGTCCAAGCTGCAAGTTCCTCCCCCTTATTGCGAATACTCCTTGCATTAAAGTATACGCATCTCAAACCATGCTATAATGTTAAATAATGTTATCGTTCAAATAATGTTATCGTTCACTTTGATCTCCAGTGTACAATAAGTGTAATTAACTACATTAAAAGGGTACTGAATGTGCTATATACAATATAAAATGTGCAGTCCTTCTCAATAACCTATACAGCTCTGGGTTAAGATTGATGGGTTTGGATGCAGATGCACAGCAGATGTCCACTCTACCAATAGTGTAACTATCCTATCTCCCTCATCTTGATGCCCAAGGGATGACCTGGCCCTGGGGTAGAATGCGTTTGAGGTAAATGATTAGAGCTGGGATCTGTGTAGGACACTAAAGGACAGTAAGTAATCTCTCAATACCAGGATAAAGCCCAACAGGCTTATTTTGTAGCACGAGCTTTTGGAGCGTTGCCCCTTTATCAGGTGATAAAGGAGCTCTCCAAAAGCTTGGGCTACCAAATAAACCAGTTGGACTTTACCCTAGTGTTGTGAGACTAGTTGCTGTGCCCATCCCAGACCAATGCCGGCACATCAGACACTAAAGGAGATATTGTGATTACTTGTTCTGATGCACACCATTGCCTTAACCATGCTGGTGCTTGCTGAATTCCTTGCATTCTTTCTCATGTCAAGTCCCAATGTACAAAGTGACAGCATCACCTCCAGCACCACCTCCATCATCACTTCCAACATCCCCACTATCATGAGCTCCAATATCACTTGTAGCATTACCACCACATGCCAAGTTGATTTCAA
The DNA here is from genome assembly GCA_024679065.1 of Sphyrna mokarran. Classification (NCBI taxonomy): domain Eukaryota; kingdom Metazoa; phylum Chordata; class Chondrichthyes; order Carcharhiniformes; family Carcharhinidae; genus Sphyrna; species Sphyrna mokarran. The sequence continues at coordinate 97,829,163 of JAGIQG010000002.1, read as the reverse complement.
CACTGCCTTTCTCACCTGCTAATGGTGACTCACCATCACCAATGGCCAGCTGTTCAGGCACCCTGGCAACCTCCATTGCAACCTCTATACCAGTTACCAGTCCCATGGGATGGATGCAGCTTAGGCTGACCCACCACCAGTTTGGGCTATCACCATGGCGTTCTTCATCCTTTTTGACCATGGTAATAACATGAGTTTACATCAGCCTGATACATAATGCATGGATGGATATTGGTCTTCAATGTGTCTGTGTATTACAGTGCTCATTCCCATGTGCTCTATGCTCACCGATACAAGCAGCTTACACATACAAACCTCACTGTTGGAGTGGAGCTGTGTTCCAGCCTGGATACCTTTGCAGCATGCTGTGTGTGGCTGAACCAAGCTACCCATCTTACCAGAATGCAGCAGGTCATTGAACAGCTTTGAATCTTCCAGATTGCTGCAGAGGCATTACAGTAGACAGCAGGACAGAGGAGTGGTCTCCTCTTCTGGACCTCTCCCTTTCAGAAGGTCTGAAAATCATGGGGCAATTGGAGCCATCTCTTCCAGTGCCTCTTGTCCATGTCACATTTTATGAACACCAATATAAGGTGAAAAGGGTCATGAGCCATTGAAATTACAATGCTCTCATTCACTTTAGTGTCCTTACATATACTAACCATGTTCCCCATATCATCAGAAATTACTGGTAAGGTGAGATAGGGAAACTGGCCTTGTGCAAATGTTTGGTGCCATTTAATGTTGTGGCTGAGACTCCATAGTAGAATGTTGCGTTCCATGACCATTGACTGGCCTTTTGCTTTACTCTTTCTTAGTTGCGCTGTTGTGCTGAGACTGTGTACACCTGTGAGAAACTTACTGGTCAACTGTGTAAGCATATCATGTTAGGTGGGTAGCAAGAAGGAAGTGAATGTGATAATGACCATGGTGCCGATCATCATTCAACCACTGAGTCTACATGATGGCATAAAGTGTTGACCGCCCTCATGTGTGTGGAGCTTGGCTATCAGTCTCTGCTCAGCGACTCTGCGCATATCACGAAGGCCCCCTTGAAGAACATTTACCCGCAGGTCGGAGGCCGAATGCCCATGACTGCTGAAGTGTTCGCCCACAGGAAGGGAACTGTTTTGCCTGGTGACTCCGGAGTCTTCAACATATCATTGATGACGATGAACATTTCGCTAGGGCCATCCCCCCCCCCCCCCCACTTCTTGCTTTCAGACAACCGCACAACCTCAAACAGATCATTGTTCGCAGCAAACTACCCAACCTTCAGGAGAACAGTGACCAAAATACCACACAACCCTGCCACAGCAACCTCTGCAAGACATGCCGCATCATAGACATGGACGACATCATCAAACGTGAGGATACCATTCACCAGGTACACGGTACATACTCTTGCAACTCGGCCAACGTTGTCTACCTAATACGTTGCAAGAAAGGATGTCCCGAAGCATGGTATATTGGGGAGACCATGCAGACACTACGACAGCGGATGAATGAGCATCGCTCAACAATCACCAGGCAAAACAGTTCCCTTCCTGTGGGCGAACACTTCAGCAGTCATGGGCATTCAGCCTCTGACCTATGGGTAAATGTTCTTCAAGGGGGCTTTCGTGATACACGACAGCGTAGAGTCGCTGAGCAGAGACTGATAGCCAAGCTCCACACACGAGGATGGTCTTAACAGGGATCTTGGCTTCATGACACACTATCTGTAACCCCCGTAACTTGCCTGGGTTAGCAAAAAACCTCACTTACTGTGCTGTCTGGAGAAAATACACAATTCTCTAACAATGCTCAGGATCCCCTTCACACACATTGTTAGCCACTTTAACACTTGAATAGCAGGTTAGATGTAAGGATTCGCATTCTAATCAGCAATCTCTGACTGTCTGTGCTGATGTGTGCTATTGCAGACCAGAACACTGCATTTGCCTGAGGAAGACACAGTGTCGAAAGCTCGCAATTTTACTATCAAATAAATCAGTTGGATTAAAAATTGGTGTTGCTAAATTCTTACTGAGTTCTTACCACCCCAATCCAACGCCAGCATCTTTACATCATGTCCATCATGAAACCCAGAGAGGGCTCACCCATTGTCTCTCCTTCCAACTTTAACCTCATTGAATAAATACAGGCCAAGCTGTGAATTGCAATTGTTCTGGGCCCGTTTACCAACTTCTCAAACTTGGCATTTCCATTTGACTTGAATTTAAACATTTCAACTCCCAAACCAAAAGTTTTTTTCCTAAAACATACGAATGTTGAAATTACATATTGGAAACAGTCTCTGTAGTTAGATTAAGGGCAGTTTTCATCACTTATAAGTTAACCTGTTCTGAACAAGCCAGCTCCTGATTTAACTTGCTTCCTAAGATATTAGCTTGTTCTGAATGACTGGCTCCCCAGAGACTACTTTGCCTTCCTGGAACACTAGATATTGACCAGATGTAGGCCAGGTCTGTTACTCTGTTCTATTTCAGCAGCGATGTTAACAGACTGCAGGTATATCATACAGGGATTAGAAGTTCCAGATCTGGTTTGACATGTTCCTGGAGGTGTGATCACATGACACTTAATCACATGACATCACCTCACATGACATACACTGCAGTTACAAATGTTACTGCATTATTGCCCCCCTCTAATTAACACAATCTACATAAGTAGATAATGCATACAATTTGCAAAAAATGGATTGTGGTTTAACCCTTGTTCCTGTTTTAAAAATTCAGGCTTTGATTGCACATAATAATAAATACTTGTGGTTGAGCATCTAAGGTAATCAAGCTGTCTTTCAAAATCAGGAAACAATGTTGTCAGTTAAGTGGGCTGTCCAATTTCACTGCAATGCTTAAATTATTTCCTGCCAATCAGAACAAATTAAATATCCTTAGTCACTAACAGTTAAGCCAGCAAACCACTCAGAAAAATCTGAAAATGCCAGGGTAGGTGAGCTCTAATTGGCTGGAGTTTTTGCTGGAAGGCTGAAAGAGTTGAAAACATATTGTTGAAAACAAACTCACCCAGCAACAACTGAAATAGCATTTATGGGGAAAAATGGTAAGATTAACATCCCGGTTTCTAACAATGGAAGGGATTCCAACTATAGATAGTAGTAAATTTTGACAAAACAGCTAGCTGTCAAAGATGGGGATATTCTGTCCTTCAGAGCCTGCTCACGCACTCAGTAACTGGCATTAGAAAAAGGTTTTATCAGTAAGCATTCACAGCATTAAGGACAGTCTGACCTTTTGGAACTGCCTACTAACTTGCCCACTTAAAGCATTAGCAGAAAAACTTTTACCTTTTTTGTCCAGGAGTAAATTTAAATGCTCATCTCCAGTTTTGAAGTTCCCTGAATTCTAACATTTTCCTATTTCAAGCTCTAAGTATATTCAGTGCATTTAGTGACATTTTTAATAAGTAAGCTTTCAACTATTTCTGTCAATAGAATTACTATGCAATGAAGAAAAACAAGAAACCAAAATACAAAGAACACCTTCCACAACTGCATGCCTTCTGTCTCTGAAATGCACAGGACATATTTTAACAAGCAGAGGATTCAGGCTATGCTTACCCATCATTAAACTCCAAAACCTGGATTGGATCTGGGACAGTCATGTTTGGAGTACTCAATCACTAAATTCAGCTGATTACATAACAGTGAGTTTGGGCTTATCTCTGACCTGTGGCAAATGAAGGTTCATGAGCACAAATTGAGAATGCCGAGCATGTTTCTTCTGGATAACTAGCAGCATGGCCAATCACTCTATCTTACAGACAGAAACAATTGGCAACCCAAACAGGGACATATTATTGGATTATCCCTCTCTGAAGAAGCTCTAATGAGAAAAGGCAATTGATCATCTCTTGGATTGATTACCTTAATCAAGTAAATCTTCAGCAGGTTTAAAAGGCTATTTTGACCAATATGAGCCCCTCTAAAGCTTTTCAAAGATATCCTCTGATGAAGCTACTTACATAGAGTTACTTGGCAAACTTAGAAATATCCAATCAGTCTGTATTGGTGTTTCTCCTCTACCTGAGCAATGACCTTAATCCCAGCTACTTGTCCTGTTTCCATATCACTTTATTCCCCTTGCCTTCATTTACATATCCATCCTATACTCAAATGTTGACAAAGCCTTTGCTTTAGTGGCTAACTGAGGGAATGTAGACCACACTGTTCACAAATAACTGTTATGCAGGAGGGACAAAGAGAAGATTTACCCCTATATCTCCCAGCCAGAATGTAAACATCCAGTCCAACTGGAATGGGAGCACAGTAGCCTTTTCCCCAGGTATAAATGTGATTTACAACCACTTCATATCCAAGAATTTCACAGCCACCCAATGTTCCTTTTCTAAAATTTCTTATACCTGTAGGAAGCCAAAATAATTTGAAATACTTCCTGCAAACTTAAAAATGACCTTATTCACTTCAGATCGATAATTTCCTTATTTCAAAGAATCCTTAAAATAACTCTTGATCTAAGAGCATCTTTTCTAATTATGGAAGAGTCCTGAAGGATTTTAAATATCAGATCATACAAATTTAAAAGGAAATTATTATTCATATACAGCAAGTTATTTTTCTTTCCCACCTCCAACTAGTAACATTTGCAACATTATATTGTGATCAGCTGACAAAGGAATCTGAACTGCACTTGGTTTCAAATTGCTAACGTGCTGTGAATTGATTTAAGGAAAAAGCTGCTAAATGGAAACTAAATGAAAATTATTTAATTTTTACCACAAATACTCCATGAACTATAACATTAAAGAAAATCACCAAGCTGTCTACAAAGAACTGGCTTACAATTTTGCTAAAAGCTAATTACTGTGGATGCTAGAATCTGAAACCAAAATAGAAAATGCTGAAAAATCTCAGCAGATCCAGCAGCATCTGTATAAGGAGAGAAAAGAGCTGACATTTCAAGTCGAGATGACCCTTTGTCAAAGCTAAAAGGAATAGCAAGTGGAAAGTATTTATACTGCAGGGTGAAGGAATGAAATATGAGTCATACCCACAGAAACCAGAGGAAAAGGCTTCTAATGGCAGTTCATAGAGAGAATGAAGGGTGAGAATGGCCTAACGGCAGAGAAACTGCAATTAGAGGGTTACCTGTGACAGATGAAGATGTGAAGGAAGGGGAGGGAGGAATGGATGGAAAAGAAGTGCAAATTTAGAAAAACGGGGAGAGGGGAAGCAAGGGGGGAGAAAAAGTAAGGAGGGGGGACAAAGTAGGTGAAAAAGTGGGGGCAAGAATAAAGATAACAAAGAAATAAAAGATAGAGAACTGTAAAACATTAAACAAAATGAAAGCAAAGGGGATGAGTTGGGATAGAGCTAATCATTTGAAGGTGTTGAATTCAATGTTGAGGCCGGAAGGCTATTAAGTGTTTAGCCAGAAGATGAGGTGTTCTTCCTCCAGTTTGTGCTGAGCTACAATTTTGCGACACAGAATATAGAAAGAAAATCTCCCTCCCCCAAGAATTTAACATCAGCAGGTGCTGGAAGATTTAACTAGGGCTACCACATCCAAACCAATCCATTGAACTCTAATTGCCAAGATTTTACACAGTGTTGGGCTTGAGGAAAATTGCCAAGTCATAGAAACAGTGCAGAAGGAAGCCATTCAGCTAATCGAGACTCCATTGACAACAATCCCACCCAGGGCCATATCCCCATATCCCATACACTATCCTAGCCAGACCTCTGGCACATTAACATAGCCAATCCATCTAACCTGCACACCTTTTGGTTTCTGGAAGGAAGGTGGAACACCCAGAGGAAATCCATGCAGACACAGGGAGAATGTAAAAACTCCACACAACAGTCACCCAAGGCTGGAATTGAACCCAGGTGCCTGGTGTGTGAGGCAATAGTGCTAACCACTGTGCTGCCCATGTGAAGGTTAGAAATCAGAGCTAGCATTTGGCCAAATTTAGTGGAGTGATAAATAAAAATAATTGTGGTCCATGACCAGATATTCAGGTAATCTGAATGAAACCTTTAACAAGGTGTCCTTCATAAACACATTCTTGATACCTTATTTTACAAGGAATGTTACCTTATGTACAGTGTAATAATCCCCTTGCTAAGATAGATCTAAGTCTTTATCAGGTTATAAAGATTAATTATTGTTATGCAAGCAGAGCCTCATTTAATTTTCATTTGGTAACAGCAAATGGACAGTTTGAAAAATGCTTGTGATTTTTATTCTACATACGAGAAATATTAACTACCTAGATTTTGTCTTCGAAAAAAGTGAGCCATCTGTTGGTAGAACTTGACTTTGTGCAATAGTATAAACTGGATGATAGTGAGTTGACAGCCCATATTATGCCTTCCCCAGTGTTAATTTTTATTGACTTCAAGAGTTGTAAAGCCGCCTGCCAACTCATTATCACCTATTTTATACTATCGCAAAAAGTCAGGACCCACCTTCTGACTTGGTCTCTGCAACGTGCTGGATAAGCTAGATGTCTCCCATTTTGTCTCATATTGCATTCTCAAAGGACAATGATAGAAAAAATATAACCTGTCCATTTGTCATAGAGAAGTACAAATGGTCAACATGAATACTTCTTCAGTTGTATGATAAACTGTAACTCGTGAAGTGCCACAAGTAACAGTGCTGGAGCTTCAACTATCAATTATTAATATTAATGACTTGGATGAAGGGACAGAATATATTGTCATCAAATTTGATGAAGTTGCAAAGATAAGCGAGAAAGCAAATTGTAAGGTTGGCACAAAGGGCAGAAATTTTTGGCTTCGCCCACCTCAGAACCAGATACCCTGGGATTTTCCGGCTGCACTCACTTCAAATCCTATCAAGGACCTTTGCATGGTCAGTTCTCACTACAATTCGCATGGCGGGCAGGACAGGGGATTCCCCACAAAGAATCTGAAATGTGATGTAGATAGGTTAAGGGCATAGGCCAAAAAAAAATGGCAAATGCAGCATAATATGAGAACTGTGAGGATGTCCACTTTGGCAAGAAGAATACTAATGCAAAATATTATTTAATTGCAGATGGACAACAGAATGTTGTAGTATAGAGGGATCTGGGGGGTCTTTGGATATGATTCATAAAATATCAGCATGAAGTTACTGCAAGTAATTGAGAAGGCAAATTGAATGTCTGCCTTTATTGCAAGAGTGATGGGATATAAAGGTAGGGAAATCTTGATATAACTCTTAGGCTGTCAGTGAGAACACATCTAGAGTTTGATATAATTCAGGTCAGAAACTCCAAAGTGTTTTATGAAGTTTGCCTGGATCATAAATTTTGTGCATTGAATTTGACTAGGATAAGCATGGTATGCTTCACCTTAGATTTGAATCAACTGACCCACATGGAGCCTTTATCAAACAAAGTTATTTAAGAATACAGTCAACATGTCAGGAAAGAAAATTTGCAATAATTTTTATTAATTACAAACAAAACTAAAACAACCATGATAATGTATAACTCTGAATAAATGTATCTAAATATTCCAATCAAAAAGAAATTTCCATACACAAAAAACTCTTTTCTACAGGTTAACACTGCAAAGGCTAATACTCACGTGATACTGGGACTGAATCTTTTGGATAAATGCCGCAGTTCTTTTGAGGTACACACAGCCAAGCTCGGAGTCAGATCAGCTTCCCAGAACACCAGGACGAGACACCTGCTTAGCCATCAACAGTAAATTCTCTATTCCAGGAAGGCAAGAGGCCTTGCTTTCAGCTAACCAGCAGAATTTCCAAAACCAGGCAGAGAGAAAAACACTTCTTTTTAGTTTGGTGTTCCCTCTAAAGTAGAACTGCTGCCAGCCAAATATAAATTGAAACCTTAAAATCACTAGGAAGGGAAAAAGAAATACAAGACCTTCGTCCTGACAATGCAGGATTATAAACAATCCCAGAGTAAAATTAAGCAAAATTTAAATGGCAATCAAAGGACTTCTAAAGACAATTTGGCAACACTGAGAGCATCTCTGAAGTTGCAGTAACATCCTAAGTTCCACATACAGTTTTCATCTCTTGATTTAAGGAGGGATTTATTTGCATTGGAAACAGCTCCAAGAAGATTTACTAGGTTGATTCCAGGGATGAAGGGATTATTTTCTGAGGAAAGGTTGAGCAGGTTGGGCTTATATTCATTGGTGTTTAGAACAATGAGTAGTGATCTTATTGAAATGTATATGTTGCTTAGATGTTGAAAGGATGCTTCTCCTTATGGGGGAATCTAGAACATGGACACAGTTCCTATTTCAGATGGAAGTGAGATGGAATTTTTTTTCTCAGAGTAAAGCCAGCATTGGGTAGAATTTGAGAGATTTGGAATTCTTTTAATATACAATCATAACAGCAGCAGTAGTAGACTATACAATCTCTCTAGCATGTTCTGACATTCAATATGATCATGATAGGTCATGGCATTGACTCCATTTTCGAACCATATCCCTTAAGTTCCTGACAGAACAAAAATCTGGGATTTTATGGCCTCATTTGTCCCAAAACTGTAAAATCCTCCCAAAAGTAAATGGATCTTTCCATTTTTCACCCCCCATGCCCTCAGATTTCCGTGGCAGGCTGGATGGTAAAATTCTCAGTCTTAAGTATATTCAACAATGGAACATCCTCAAATATCTGAGACAGAGAATTCCAAAGATTCACAATCTCTGAGGAAAGCAATTTCTTCTCTCTCTTAAATGATTGGCCTTTCATCCTAAGATTGTCCCCCAGAATTCTAGATTCCCCACGCAGGGAATCAATTTCTATGTGTCTATTGATCGCTTCTCATGCTTTGAAATCCCAGAGCATATAGACATAACTTACTCAGCCTCTCATCATAGGACATCCCTATCATTCAGTGTGGATCCCTACTTTAATATATCCAGTTTGAATGGAATTACCAGCTGCTGTTAGTTTGTTTCATTAATCTTCATGCCATAACGTACCCATCTCTCCATCCAGAGAGAAGAAACAAAGAAGTGGAAAAGAATGAGAAAGAAACAAAAAAAAAATTAGGTGAAGAGAAACAAATTTGGGAACAAATTTGCATACAATCTTACCAAGAGCAAACAAATGAATGGCTGTTTTTGGTGGTGTTAGTTGTGGGAAACTTTGTGTCCTGGACATAAGATGTCCTTATTCTTTTTTTAATAATGCTATAAGATTTACCTAAATAAACAGACAGACACATATTACATCCAAAAAACAGTGGTGCCAAAATTAAATATTCTTGCATTTTGCACTATTTTACAGGCATATGGATGCAAAGGTAATCTATTTATTGATTCTTAGACATGTACCTAATTTTCATGGAATTTTTGAGTGACCACTAATTTTAATGGAAGCTTTTTGTTTTGGGTTCTGGTAGCTGTCAGAAATGAGCTCCATTTCAGACCTGATACACAAATTCCAACTGGATTTGCAGGTTAAGAGTGCCTAACTTTAAAGGAAGCACTAGAAGCTGCTCTAGAAAAAGCCAATGTCACTAAATTCCTTCCTTTGGTTATACAGACAACTGATGGTGACCCACCCTCAGCTACTTAACAGACACCTATCTCATCATCACGTCCCAGTGAGATTCATTCCTTGGTACTGGCACCAGCCAACATTTGTTAGGCACAACAGGAAGGCAGTGTGAGCAAGCTATTAATGTCCCCTGTTCATAATAAATGAATTTGCTGAGCTTCAGTTTAGTCTGGTCATTGGTCCTCTTCATTGTGTCATGCTCCGTGCCATTGGAATCCCTCTCAGTTTGGGGCACTAACAAGTTTAATCCAAACACCTCTGACAATTCCATTTTGGAACTGAAGTGTAACTTAGTATGTGCAGTCAGGTTTGTGATATGATATAAATAACCACAACCTACTGAAAGGGGACAGTGCCAACAACTGAACCAAAATAACATGGAATTGCAGAATAGTTACAACACAGAAACCATTCAGCCTGTGATGTGTTGCTAGTTCATTGCAACAGCTCCTCAGGCTAGTCTCATTCCCTTGCCTTTTCCCCATAGTCCTGCAAAAAAATCTTTTCAAATTACCACTTCCGTGTAAAAAATGTTTCCTCATTTCAACTTTGTTCTTTTCCCATTCCGTTTGAATCATTGTCCTCTGGTTCTTGACCACACAACATATTTCATTTTATTTTTATTAAGTCTGGCAAAGATATTTTCTTGAATATTAAAGTGGGGAAGTTTTGCTACAGTTGTTGAGATTACACCTGGAGCACTGAGTATATAGTTTTGGTCTCTTTATTTAAGGAAAGATATTATTTGTTATGACCAGCTTCCAGTGAGGTTCCCCAAAAATTGTTGATCCAGTTGAGATTCCTCGATTCGTCACCATCCAGTTGGGATGTCCCCAACTTGTTTCAAACCCAGAGGTGCGGAAGGATGACTGGCTCTGTCTTTATTCAACCCACCCTTTACTGGAGCAGCAAAGGTTTAATTTAACAAGGTTCTCTTTCCCTTGATATCTTTTCCAGACCCAATAGTTAGGTTAAAAAGATTTAACTAGGCATTCTTCAGTGATGATCGAGTAAGTTTACTAACTAAAATGATAAGGAGAAATGATAAAACATTTGCATCTACATTCAAATAGATTAAAAGTAAGAATTGAGTCCAATGGTAAGTAATTATCAATACAAAGTTATATAGAACTGTTCTTGACTTGCGAAGAGTTAATTGATGATGCTTACAGCTATTAGGAATAGGTTGCAGTATAGTTGGCTTTTGCAGGCGAGTAGTTGATTCTTCGATTCAGGTGTTCTGTTGTTTGGAGAGTTATTTCAGATCTTTTTTACAGCTGTGGTCCTTTTTGCTGGTTAGTTGATTTCTTCAGTCAGAGAGAGAGCTTTATTAGATAGTCCTGCAAAAGTGATTATTTCCTTTTTACAGGACAGTGTTTTTAGTGTTGTATCACACTCCTTCTGTGAGGAAAACTTTCAAACACACACACACACACACACACACACACACACACACCGACTGACCAAGAAAGAAGGCAGGCAGGTCATGGGCTTTTAACCTCTCTTTGTGCATTCCAACTGGAAACCCAGAATGCACGTCTTCATCTAGGTAATTATATCTAAGGTCTTTGAGATGAGATAGTTGTTATATTCTTCTGTCCAAATGTGGTAATCAGTTTTTGGATGCTTTTAGAAGTTCCTTGTCTGGAAACAGGGAGTGTTTCCATTGTCCCTTCTTAGAGAAGCATCCTGCAGCCATTCCTGTCAGTGGCTAACTGTAAATTCTCAGACATCTTCAAGTTTTGTGTCCATTTCAAAATATAAAACTTAGGTCTTTTTAATATTTCAGTGTATATTTCTGTGGTTAGTTTCTCCATCGTCATAATAAATTACATGAGAAACAAATCAAAAAAGATTTACTCAACTAATTCCTGGGATAGATGGGTTGTCCTATGTGATAATATTGAACAGGTTGAGTTTGTATCCATTGGAGTTTAGAAGGATGAGAAGTGATCTTACTGGGACATGTAAGATCCTGGCAGGGTGTATTCTGAAAGAATATTTCCCGATGTGGGAGAGACAAAATTAGGGGACACTGTTTAAAATTAAGGGAACTTAAAAGTTTAAGACGAAGATGAGGAGAAATCTTTTTTCTCAGAGAGTCAAGTCTATGGAACTCTCATCCTCAGAGAACATTGGAGACAGAGTCATTGAATACTTTAAGGCTGAATTAGATAGATTCTTGACTGACAAGGGTATGAAAGTGGAGGTCACAATTAAATCAGACTTAATCTTATCGAGTGGCAAAGCAGGTTTGAGGGGCCAAATGGCCTCCTTGTGGTGCTAATTTGTATCTTTGACCTTTCACATTTGTGAAGTTTCTCTCTGTCCAGAACCCTCAGGATTTTGAATACATATATCAAATCTCCTTTTAACATAACCTTTGCCAACAGCTTTAATGCCACTAATCTATCAAAGTAATCAAGATCCTTATCTCTGAAAACATTTCTCCTAAGTCTTTTGTGTACTCTCTCTAATGTCTTCACATCCTTCCTAAAAGTGTGGTGCACAGAATTGGATGCAATACTCCAGCTGAAACCAAACCAGTGTTTAATGAAGGATTACCATAATCTCCTTGCTTTGACACTTAATAAATTCATTCTTAAACTTTCCTGCCACTTTCAATACTTTGTGCACATATCCCACCAATCCCTCTGCTTCTGCACTCCCTTTAGAACATTATCCTTTATCACCTGTTAACGTATCAATTCACACTCTCTGCATCAAGTTCCATCTGCCATGAAACCGTCCATTCTACCAACCCGTTTGGCCTTTTAAAGCCTAGCTCTGTCTTTGTCATAGTTCACAATAGTTCCAAGTTTTGTATCATCCACACATTTTGATATTTTGCTGTGTACCCCCAGATGGGTGCATCTACTAGGATGGATAGGTTGTCTTATGAGGTAATGTTGAACAGGTTGGTCTGTATCCACTGGGGCTTAGAAAGATGAGAGGTGATCTTACTGGAGCTAATCAACCAGGCTGTTTTGTCCTGTTCATGTCAATCTTCTTAAGCCTTGTTGCAGCTGCACACATCCAGGCAAATAGAGAATATGCCATGACACTTCCAACTTGTTTCATGTAAATGTTGGTGAATAGACTTTGGGGAGTCAGGAGGTGAGTTACCTGTCACTGACTTCCCAGTCTTTGACCTGTTCTTGTAGCCATAGTATTTGTATGGCTTTTTCAATTCTGTTTCTGTTTAATACTAACCTCCAGAATGTTGATAGCGAGAGATTCAGTGGTGGGAATGCTGTTTAAAGTCCTGGGGAAATGGTTAAACTGATATGGACTTTAAATGATTCAGTAACACACTCGTTAGAAAAGCTATTTTCAGTACACCATAAGAATAACCAGCTAACTAATCATTGCCTCTATAAAGTTGTCACATTTTCTTGAGGAAAATAATTGTTGTAATACCATTTCCTGGGTTGTCCCATTATGTACAATCTCTACTATCTCCAGTCCAAAACAACAAACATTAATCACTGCTCTGTGTTTCCTGTTGGGAATCAGTTAGCTCAGTAGGCTGGGCAGCTGCTTTGTGACGCAGATCGACACCAATAGCATGGGTTCAACCCCTGTACAGGCTGAGCTTATTCATGCCTTCTCAACCGTGGTCCTTGTCTCAGGTGTGGTGACACTGAGATTAAATCACTACCCGTCAGCTTTCAAAGTGGGCTGCAGCCTGTGATCATCTGGGATTATGACGAAGCACACACATGTTTCCTGTCACTCAGCCAACATGGTCCACTTCCTGCCAATGTCGTCTCTCATCTATGTGCTTTAACTTTGCTACCATGCTAGTGGCATGGCAATTTATCAAATGCCTTCGGCAAGTCCATGTACACCATATCATTTACATTACTCTCAACAACTCCCTGGTACATCATCAAAAAAGCCAATCGAATTACTGCTTTCATGATTGCTTTCCTTAATTAAGCTATACTTGTTCAAGTGACTATAGATTTTGTCCCGGATTATCATTTCTCAAAGCTTTCTCACCTCTAAGGTTTAAACTGGGCTCAATGGCAGAGGTTTTCCTGGAACTATATCTTAGTCTTGAGACAGGATTCAGTTCTGTCAAGTAATGTGTTTGTTCTTTGATGAAGATGCACACCTACAAAGGGACAACATGTAAATTTAACACCTAAAAATATTGATGCCTTATTTACTTTTTTCACAACTTAATGGCTTATTTCTCTATTCTTGATTAACTGATGAAATATATGATCCCATACTTTCCAGCTTGGTTAAGTGTATTTGCCTTTATCAAGCCTGAGAAAAGTGAAAAAAATTCTGCTCTTTAATTATTTATGATGTTAACATGACAAGCACAAGAAATAAGATTAAATGAATACATCATGTTAGCTGGCATACTTCAGACAGCTGTCAGACTTTACATCTTAAATAGGTTCACTATGAAAAATAAATCGGAAACGCTATTTTGAGATGTCAAGATATACAGCACCACACAATTTTATGCCTTTCTATCCACTGCTGTAGTTTGTAATACATGGGCACAACTAAGGAGTCAGCTTTCAGAAATTTACTTGCTATCTGCAATACAGGAATTAGCAGCTCATGATTGTTTCAATATTTATTTGTGAGATGTGTGGGAGAAGGGGAAGGGGGGCTCACTGGCATGGTCAGCATTCTTTGTCAATCCCTCCATGTCCTTCAGAAGGTGGTAGTGATCCACCTTCTTGAATCACTGCAGTCCTTTTGGGATGGGAACACCCAAAGAACTGTTATGAAGGGTGTTCCAGGATTTTGACCCAGAGACTGCATAGGAACTGGAATCTCATTCCAAGTCGGGATGGTATGTATAACCCAGAGGGGGATTTACAAATAGTGGTGTTTGCATGATCTGCTGCCCTCATCAGTCTAGATGGTAGTTGTTGGCGGTTTGAACGGTACTTCAAATGAGGCTTTGTGAGTTGCTCCATTGCACTTAATGCCAGTATGTGCTGGTGTTGGAGGGAGTGCATGTTTAAAGTGTTGTATTGGGTGCCATCGAGTGGGCTGTTCTATCCTGGATGTTGTCGGGCTTCTTGGGTGTTATTGGAGTTGCACTCATCCAAGCAAGTGGCGAATATTCCATCACACTCCCAATTTGTTCCATTAAAACAGGTTTTGTGGAGTCAGGAGGTGAATTTGCCACAAAATTCCCAGGCTCTGACCTATTCTTGTGGCCATGGTATTTATATGGCTTGCTCAGTTCAGTTTCTATTCAGTGATGATGTTGGGAGATTCAGTCATGGGATTGCTGTTCACCATCAAGAAGAAATGGTTTAACTGATGTGGAATTTAAATGAATTGATAATGTACCCAGTATAATAGCTGTTACAATAGTAGATCATACAATTAGCAATTTAACTAATCATTGTCTGTATGAATTTCAGTCACATTTTCTATTTTTTTATCATGGAATAATGATTAACTCTGGAATTCCCCTGGGGTTTCTCCCCAGCAGCCCAGGATCAACACAAACCCCATTTACACATCCATCAAAATGACTGCTGTTGATCAAGAGAATGGCCAAGGATGATACTTGGAGTAAGCAATAATCTTCACTGAATAACTGCTTCATTGTTTTAAACCAGGATTTTCAGTCATGTGGAGAGGCTCCGCAGACTGAGACCTAGTTCTGGGATTCCTAACCACATTTCTGGGGTTTCCGATTTTCAGGAGTGGGACGGTTCCATTTATGAGCCCATACTCTGCATTCCCATCTCGGATAGCTCCATTGCAGTGATAGAGCTGATCATGTCTTCCCATGATTATCATGGCATCATGCCAGTTTTTCAAAGGGCTGTGATTTGACACACCACACAGACACTGTGAACTACAGTCTGCATAACAGAACCTTTTGAAAGATAAGGATGTCCTCTACATGCCCTCCTTGTCAAGGTGTGCCCCCCCCCCCACTGTTAATCAATCCCTGTATCTTCTCCCCCGCACACCTCCCAATCACACTTGGTAGCAGCCCTAAGGCCCCCTGCATTTTCACTTATATTTACCCACTGTACACCATATAGGATCAATTAACCCTTTGATTGTGATAGGATGTGCCATAAAGCTTTAAAAACAGTCATTCTTTGATAACAAGTCACTTTAACAAAACTCATTTTTACCAGAGACCAATAAAACATGAATCATCCCCAGACCCTTTAAAGTAGCAACAGCAAAAACATCCAGCATTTAAACCTCTTTATTTTGTAAAAATAAATTGTGATTGATGGTGCAAAGCAGGGAGTCAAAACTGTCAATAAAGAAATGATTTTCCTGGTGGTCAGATGTTTCAATATTCTAATGAATTTCTTGGTTTTTTAGCCAAGCCTCATTATGCATTCTTTTTGGGAGCCCAGACATCCATTGTTCTATGCAATGTGTAGTGGTGAGTGGGCATGAAAGTGCCACAGTTTGACATGGGATCATGAGGGCCATAGAGAATGGTGGGGGCATACCTTGATATGGAGGTTATGAGAGCCATGGTGGTTGGGTGGAGAACACCTGGGCACAACAGAAAGCTTTGCTTGATTGACAGCTTTGACCCTCTGAACTGTGCTGTCAGTTGCCCAATGTTTATTTTGATAAGATAAAGATGTTTCAAATGCATGCAGTTTCTGCTATTGCTACTTTAAAGGATCCAGATGCTTGATGTTTTATTAATGTATGGTAGAAGTGAGATTTTTTTTTTGAAAAAAGTAGCATGTTATTTAAAAAATGACTGTTTTTGAAGCTTTATGACACATCCTATTGTGATCAATGTGGTGTGGACAGGACATGGGAGTTGATAGGTTGTGAGGTGTGAGTCTGTGGGGCCATTCCATTTTTATTCTAACAGGGATGAAATCTCAAAGCATTGAGACATTTAAACCACCCTGCCTTGATACTTGGCAGCCCCTGTGACATCCTTCTAACTTTTTCCCAGATAAGTTGGCCTGACCACAGCCTGCATCTGCCTCCCAGTAATTAAAATTCTATCTTTGCAAGCACTTGCTTCTCAGATGGGCTTATGGAGCAGGGATTTTTTCCTAATTTCCGCTGCCCATCTTAAAGATAAAAATGTAGCCCATTGTTTAAGATTGTACAATTCTATACACACAAGGTGATGTTATCTTCAATCATGTTGCCAGTTGAGTTTGGCTCAATTCCAAGTAACTCCATTAAAAACTCTAGCCCAAGAAAGACCATTAACTGGCGTACATTTCTAAAAAGAAAACTGACTTGTTTTTCTCAAGGGAACAGGAATTTCTTTCATTATTAATTCAAAGTCCAGTTTTTGAATGTGATAAAAGAGTTTAAAGCTGCAGAGTGCAGAAGTGGTTCTATATCCAGATGTACCACACATCTGTGCACCAGAGTTCAAGTCACCAAGGAATTTCATACAGAGAGCAAAGTGGGTAACAGACTTCTTTTGTCAGTTGGTTGGAATTATGCAAAAGTTCTCCATAGGGCAGTACGTACTGCTAATTATTTACTTCTGTGAATGTTAGTTATCAGTATTCACTCCGCCATAGTATTTAGAGTGTGAGAGCACTGAATGAGTTGAAGATAGAGAGCTTGAGATATAAGTGCTATCTTGGAAATTTGGTACGGAGACGGAAAGACCTTTTTTTCAGCCTCCAGTAGTTGGTGAGTGTTCAAAAGCTTTAATTAGATGAGCAGATAAGTGACTGGTTAGTAAGATTTAAGATTTTATTGTTCTACTCAGGCGATAATTTAAATCAGCACTAGGAAGATTAAGTTAAAGTATTTAATATAACTACAGATAACAGTTGAATGATATTTCTAAACTTGAAACCAACCAATTAAATAAAACATCATAAAGGTGGCAGGGCAAATGGTGTGTTGCAGCTGTAGTATGTGGGAACTGGTGGACATAAGTGTGATCCATGGCAAAAAAATCTACAGCAAGGGTCTGCAATCTGAAAGGACTTTCTCTCTTCCTGATGCATCACAGTATCTGAGCTTGGACTCCAACTCATCATCCCGGATACATTAAGAAGGGAGAACAGTACCTAGACACTTTGTTTCTCTCCACACATCCCCCCTCCCTACCCCTCTTTAAATAACAGTCACACCCTAAAATACCAGATACATTTCATTTAGTCATGGCCTGGGACAAGGGGGTCTGACTTCAAGTGAGGGAGTTGTCAGGACCAGAAGATAGAAATATAGGAACTTCAGCCCTTGCAATTATTTAGCGAATTTGAGGCTGCACCTTGTATGGATGAGAGCAGGAATTGCAGGGTGGATGAGCAAACTGTCACTGCATTATGGTGCAAGAAACCATGCAAGTGGGCGGAATAAAAAGCAATATGGTTGTGGTAGAGGCCACTCTATTTAGGGAAATTGATACAATTCTCTCTAGCTGAGACTGAGAGTCCCAAAGGCTCTGTTACCTACCCAGTGATGTGGAGATGTCACACTATCTGTAAGCCCCACAACTAGCCTGGGCTTGCAAAAATCCCACTAACTGTCCAAGCTGGAGACAATACACATCTCTTTAACTTGTGCTTGGCCCTCTCACCACTCACATTGTCTGTACCTTTAAAATTTGATTATCCGTAAAGACTTACATTCCAACCATTATCTTGTAAATTGAGTTTGTGTTTATGTATGCCTTGTTTGTGAACACAAGTCCTCACTCATCTGATGAAGGAACAAGACTCCGAAAGCTTGTGCTGCCAAATAAAGCTGTTGGACTTTAACCTGGTGTTGTGAGAGTTCTTACTGTGTTTACCTACTCACTACCAGGGTTAAGGATATTTCCTCTGATCTTGGCGTGGGAGTGGAAGGATCTAGATGTCATTGTCCATGCTGGCACAGAAAACATAGGGACGACTAAGAAAGGGATTTGCTGAAGGAGTATGAGCAGCTGGCGATTAATTAAAAAGCAGAACTGAAAAAGTAATAATCTGTGGATTAAAGCTGAGCCATGAGGAAATTGGCATCGGGTAAATGAGATCAGAGAGTTCAGTATGTGGCTTAAACATTGATTGGGGGCAATGAGTTTCGTGTCAAGGGAAACTGGTACCAGTACTGTGGAAATATGGGACAGCTTTCATGTAAAGCTTATTAGGACCAGTGTCCTAGTGGTGAATTATATCATGAGGGCTACAGAAAAGCAGGAGTGTGGAATGGAAGGTTTGTGTGTAGAGAGATTTAGAAAGTTAAAGAGAAAGGATAAGATGATAGTGCAGAGTATTAGTACCAGTATTGGCAACCAGAGTGTGACAGGAAGATGTGACAGAGTATTCAAAAATAAGAGCGCATCAGTGAACATGGCCAGAGGAGGATTTTAAACTAACAGAGGGGGAGAAGGATTTAGTTAAGAAAGATTTGAAATCCAGGATTAAAAGAGGCAATAGAAAAGTATATTAATATGAGCAAAGACAAACTGAGTGGGACAAGAAGAGACAATGAGTTCAATGGTAATAGTGCATGAAAGAGGTCCAAGTTGGAGACAATTGTTTGCAGAGAATAGTAGTAAGGATAATAAAATTGAAATCACTTTACCTGAATGAGTGAAGCATTCACAATAAGAATGAATTAGTAGCACAAATAGAATTAATTGACTTGATCTAATCACCATTGCGGAGTCATGGGACGGTATTTGTTTGACGATCTTCCAACTGTTTCCTGGAGTTTGGGGTGGAGAAATGGTTGATGGAATTTTTCAATCATTAATTTGTCACTGACACACAATCCAGATCTCATTGCAGTGCAGGAGTGTATAACAAATGCTCTTTACAGTAAGATTGTAGTGATCTTTATTGTCAAACAATTGCTGTCATAGCTTATAAAAAGCTCAGCTGCCACAGATATTCTGGTTGGATCTGCTTCTTACTGGTGGCTTTTTGAGAGAGATGGCTGTCAAACCTGGGAAATGCTCTGCCTATTCCAGAGGAATAGAAGTCTGGGTAGCTTTGATCCTGAAGGACAACATAAGGCTATTAATGAAAAACAATCTTGGCTCAGAATCTGATGGAAGTAGAATCAGTATAGCAGAGATTAGGAATAGCAAGGGTGAGAAAACACTGGTGGGAGTAATTTATAGGAACCCCTGAAAATAGTTATATGTTGAATAGAGCATTAATCAAAACATCATTGAAATTTATAACAAAGGCAATTTAATATTTGTGGGAGGAGGGGAGGTTTAATTTTCATTTAGAATGGAGCAATTAAATTGGCAAAGATGTTTTCATCGCAATTTCCTGGACAATTATGTTGTGGAACCAACTAGGAATAAAGCTATATAATATGAAATGAATTAGTAACATTAGCAAATGAGCCACTGGGAAATAGCGATCATAATACAATTGAGCTAAGTTTCAAAATGACACACTCCAATCACCAACAAAAATCTTAAACAAAGCCAATTACATATCTCTGAGGGGAGAGCTGGCTATGGATTATAAAAATAGACCTAAAGATATAACAGTAAATGCACAGTGGGAAACAGGTAAACAAATCAAAATGTTCAACAAAATTACAATAATGTTGAAAAACATAAAGTAATTAGGCAAGACCTATCTGTGCTATACCAAAGAGGCTAAAGGTAATATCAAACAAAAAAAAGAGAAGTGTTAGAAAGAAAATGTTAGTAAGTTTGAGGGTGAATTTTCCCTTTTCTGCACTGAGTGTTGGCTGAGGCGGGAAAACCAGCATGCAGCTTGCTGGCTGCAAAGCCAGTTTATCTCACCATATTGTGAGCACTCTATGAAATAAAAATGGAGCTATGACCCATGCTGTCAGGCTTGTGACGTGGAACTCGAAGAACCCAGCAATGCCACTTCTTCCACACCAATCTTTGAAGTATGCATTTACCTCTTTAATCTTGTTGATCCTCTGTCAGTCAGGTTGTGGCTCAGTTAGTCATCTAGATATTATTACCATTTTGGTTCTGCTTTTTAATTTAATCCCAATCTGTTCATAGTCCTTTAGCAAACCTCTTTCCTTTCTCTACCTATGTTGTTGGTACCCGATTGGATGTAGATGTACCCACATGGATGAAATCAGTAGGGTAGATAAAAGGGATCCAGTAGGTGGAGTATAATTGGATTTCCAAAAGACATTTGATGAGGCATCACACCAAAGATATGCCAAAGACAGATAAAGACTGATGGACTTGGGATTGATACATTGGCACTGATAGAGATTGGTTCATGAGCAGGGGGATAGAGTAGGGTTTAAAGGAGTATTTTCAAGTTGGCAGACTGTGAATAGTGAAACGCCACACGAATCAGTGCTTGGGCTTCTGTTAATTACAATCAATATTAAATAATTAGATTAACCTGATAGAGAATACTGTATCTATGCTTGTTGACAATTCAAAGTTAAGTAGGAATGCATGCCATGAGGACACAAAGATGCTTAAACGAGATAAAGACAAATTAAGTGAATGGACAACAAGATGGCAGATGGAGCATTATGTGGGGGAATGGGAATTTATTCATTTTGGCCATAAGAATAGAAAAGCAAAATGTGCAAAACTTGTATTTGGACATGGGTATATTGGTACAAGGAACACAGAAAAATTGGCAGCAAGCAATTAGAAACAAAATAGCATGTTAGGGTTTATTGCAAGAGGGTTGGAGCAGAAAAATAATTGATACATTGCTTTCTCCAATTGGCTTTCTCCAATTGTTTGGCACTTCTCGTGTTTCATTTGTGTTGTGTTCTGTTTGGGTATGGGTCAGTTGACTGCTATCAAAGGAGTTTTTGTTCATGTGACCCTCTGAATGGCTTCATATTGGGCCTCATCTCTGGCATGTGCAGGGCCAGCCCTGGAGATACACCATCTGCAAATGTACTGGCACTCTGAAAGCTAGAAGTAATTTATCAGGAAACTGTCTTCTCATACCGTGGACTGCCTGTTGTTGTTTCTTTTGTGCTGGCCCTTGCACAGCAACATGTTCTTCGCCTGCCTGAAGCACTGGATTCTCCCATCCCTGGACAAATTGCCTTCTCCATCTCCTTCTCCTCATTTTTCCCTCAGCGAAGAGGGGCTTCTCCCAGAAAGCTCAACCTCTATGGGAGACAGCAAGATCCCTTTCCTCCGCTGGAATTCTCACCCTCTAGGATATCCCTGGTTTTAGGCCCACATCCCTCTCACTCTGTACTTATTTGCTATTGCAGTCTAGTAACAGTGAATAAATAAAGCAAAATAAGATCCAAACATTTCCACTTTCAGCAGCAGACTCTGATGCTATACGCGTCATTGTCCAGCTACCAGCCCTTTTTATTTGCTCTTTAGCTGCCACCTTTTATCTGTGCAACTCAAAATGATGTGGGCCACATAAAATTGCAATTGATTAGGTGTTTGACAAGGTCAATTTCTCATTAATTGGTTTCAAAAATAGTGGTCAGGCTTCCACTTTCACCTTCTACTCACCTTCTGTGAAATCAGAAACCAGCATTATGGTGTTAGGTCATAATATCATAACGTCATTGAGCCATATTTTACATAAGTGCGCGAGAGAATGCAGTTTGGGCCTCCATATTTATGAATGGATATACTTGCGTTGGGGAAACGATTCATTAGATTAGTTCTTGGAATGAGAGGATTATTCACTGACAAAAGGTGTGTAAATTGGGTCTATACTCTCTGATGTTCTGAAGAATGAGAGATGATCTCATTGAAATATTCAAGGCTATGGAGAAGCTCGAGAAGCTGTCTCCTATGACTGGTGGACCTAGGAAAAGGGGGCACAGTTTTAGGATAAGAAGGCAATCATTTAGAACTGAGACAAGGAAAGATTCCCTCACTCAAAGGATTGGAAGGTTTTGGAATTCTCTATCCCAGTGAGTTGTGCATGCCTAATGATTGAACACATTTAAAGCTAAGTAGACAGATTTTGGTTTCTTAGGGAATCAAGGGATAGGGAGGGGCTGATGAGAAAATGGAGTTGATGTAAGGTCAGCCATGATCATATTGAATGATGCAGGAGGGTCAACGGGCTACAGGTTCTATCCCTGCTCCTATTTATTATGTTTTTAGATACATCTGTCGAAGTTCCAATCATCTATGTTCTAAATGTATCACTTCTTTAAATAGCTTCTATAATTTACAATTTAAAAAAAAAATTCTTATGGGACTTGGGTGTCGCTGGCTAGGCCAGTATTTTAATTCCCATCCCTAATTGCTCTTGAGAAGGTGGTGATGAGCTGCCTTTTTGAACTGCTGCAGTCCACGCGGTGTAAGTATAACCACAGTGTAATCAAACTGCTCTGTTCTGGATGTTAGTGATTTGGAGTTGCACCCATCCAAGCAAGTGGAAAATATTCTATCACATTCCTGACTTGTGCCTCATAGATGATGGACTGGGTTTGAGGGGGTGGTTGGGGGGGAGAGGCGGGGAGGCGTGGTGGTGGTGGTGACAAGATGAGTTACTCTGTACAGAACTCCCAGCCTCTGACCTGCTCTATATATGGCTGGTCCAATTCAGTTTCTGGTCAGTGGTAACTCCCAGGATGTTGGTAGCAAGGGATTCAGCAATGGTAATGCCATTGAATGTCAAAGATAGATGATTGTATTTTCTCTTGTTGGAAATGGTCACTGTCTTGCATTTGTTTGGTATGAATCTTACTTGTTATTTATTAGCCCAAGTCTAGATATTGTCCAGGTCTTGCTGTATTTGGATATGGACTATATCCAAGAACCTGGAATGGAACTAAAGATTGTGGAATCAACAACAAACATCCCCATTTCTGATCTGATATTGGACGGAAGAAATTAAGCAATAATGAAGGAGAACCAAGGACATACTGAGCTGCTATCTGACATTTCTTACTTTACTCACTTTCAGAAAGTGTTTCACTGGCACTTTGGGACTTTTTACGGTCACAAAAGGCACTACATAAATGTATGTTCTTCGTTTTCCTCTTTTTACCCCCCTAGCATGGGTTGGACTTGTCACCAATAGTTAAATCCAAGACAATTTCTCCCATAATAGTTATCTGATGTTGTAAAAAATAAAAATGCATTTATTATTGTACCTCCCATTTCCTCAGGAAGTCTCAAAGTGCTGCATGACCAATGAATTATTATTTGAAGTGCGCTTACTGTCGACAAACACAGCAGAATAAAGTTCCCACAGGTAGTAGAAATAAATGTGCAGATAATTTATTTTTGGAGCTAATGATAGCAGATCATGGAATGTTGGCTGGGACACAAAGCAAATTGCTTGATTAAAGCTATGAAATCTTTTGCATTCAACTAAATAGACAAATGCTAGTGTTTGGTCTTCTCTGTGATACAGTAGAACCTGGGATTATCATGTTCTCACAATGGAGTTCGATGGAAAGTTCCAGGCTCCCTTAAAACCTAAAATAGAAGCAAAATACTGCGGGATCTGAAATGAAAACAGGAAGTGCTGGAAAAATTCAGTATGTCTGCTGGTATCTGTGGAGACAAAAGCAGAATTAATGGGGCCTCAGCATACCTGGCGCAGATTGCACCAATCCGGAAAAATAGAATATGGCCTAAAAAAGGTTTTGCACCCAGTGGTTTGCAATCATCGTGATCTCTTTTCTAATGGCTCACACCCAGAAAGGGTGCGAGGCCAATTAGCATATTTAAAATACTATTTAAATATACTTAGCACATTCGATGCCAGATTCTCCCCCTCCCGGGACCTTCCAGCCTTCAGGCCCGGTGCAAGCCTTGTGAGAATCACTACTGGTTTCCTTTGAGCTGTTGGCCTCTGATTGGCCAGCAACTCAGCATTTCCGTTAGGGAGTGATGGCAGCTGCTGATAACGTTGCCACGAGAGGCCTGTAATCAGTAGGAGCTTGCAGGCAAAGGTGAGTAAGGATGGAATGGGGGTAGCTGGATGGGAGATCGTGGCTCAGGGGCAAGACATTCACAGGACACTTCCCTCCCCCCTCTTCCTGAAGCCAGGTCTCTTGATCAGGCATGGAGTGCCTTTGAATTATGAACCCCTCCCTGAATCCCGCAAGCAAACTCAACAAAGTTTATAGTCCCTGTGAGGCAACTCCCCTACCCCTGACTGGTTGAATATCAGGGGTAGTAGAATATGGCTCATTTAAGTTCTTCAATTGGCATCCAGGCCAGGAAGGCTGTAAGGCTGTGTGTGAGCCTTCCTGTCTGAGACCTGATCAGGCAGAGGTGGTGGGAAGGTGGGAGAATCATCCCTCTACCTTCTCCACTCTGCCCAGTTCAAGCAATAGGAAAGCCCATTGACAGCAGCGGGACTGGAAGATACCCCTGCTGGCAAAAACAGGCTCCCTCGTACGCTGCAATACATGTCATGGGGGCGTGGGGGGAGGACGGCACAGAAAATCCTGCCCAGCTTTTTTGACTCTTACATCTTCAGAGTAATTTGCCAAACTCACTTTCACAGGCAATACTGTCACACGAATAAGGACACAGTGAAAAGTATTGTTTCTTGTGTGCTTTACAGACAAACCATACTGTTTATAGGAAAGGAAAAGATAGTGTTAGAGGATATACTGGACACAGCTTGTAAGAAGTTGCCACTCTGGCACCATCTTGGATCTTGATAAGGAAAATCAAGTTTGAGCTTCCAACAGTGACCCTCAGGTAAGTTTCAAAAGATGAGTACGAATCAGGCAATGAGACAGCAATGCATCTTACCCTCTCTCCTCTCCATCAAGGAACTGATTAGTTTAAACATTCAGTAAAATAATTCAAACATGTGGTTGCAAAATGCATTATTTACCATGCGACAAGGTGTGACATGTCATGTATGATATAAAATTTTTGACTCAATTTTTGGCGAGAAACTATCTGAGAGTTGAAATAAAGCATCTTTGTACACACTGGGTTGTGACAAAAATCAGGAGTAAGGAGTGTCTGCCATGGCTCAGTTGACAGTATTTGCACCTCTGAATCATTAGGTTCTGAGTTTAAGTTACAATCCAGGAACTGAGTGCAAATATCAAAGTTGATACTCCAGTGCAGTACCGAGGGAGTATTAAACTATCAGAGGTGCCGTCGTTCAGATGAAACATTAAAATCTGGCCCATCTGATTGCTCCGCTTTGTGTAAAAGATCCCATGGCACTACTTAGATGAAGAGCCGGGGAATTATCCCTAGTGTCGTGGCCAATAGTTTTCCCTCAATTAACATAACAAAAACAGATGATATGCTCCTTATAACTTTGCTGCTTGTGGGCGTTTGCTGTGCATGCATTGGCTGCCATGTTTCCTACATTACAAAAGTGACTACACTTCAAAAGTATTGAATTGGCTATAAAGCATTTTGAGACAGTGAGTGGTCATGCAAAGTGCTATATAAATGCAAGCCTTTTCTTTTTAAAAGCATTCAGCGTGAGTGCAAAGATCAAAGCTGCCTAATTAATTGTCTAAACTGAAATAATACATATTTCACCACTTTGAAATCAGTTTCTTGAAAGGACACATTGCATTTCACAATGAAACTAATTTAAACGAGTAATTACACACTGATGCATTAGGGTAGCATTAAATCAGAAGTTAATTTGTCTTAAATATAAATTAAAGAATGTCATTTTAATGAAGCCAGTCTTCACTTTTTTTTTCTCTTTTTACTTTATTCTTTCTTTGTAACTTGAAGCTCTCGAATGAGGATAAATAACCTTGGCTGTTAGGCTGGTGTCAACTGATAAGGTTAAAAATGACTAAAGCAAGTCAGTGTGAACATTGATTTACTATACAGGAACATCTGGTACAGACTCTCCCTTTGTGAATAAATTATTAACAGAACTCAGTTTGACTGGGACTGGGACTCATTAACTTTGGAAAGATACTCTCAGACATTCATTATCAGGATTTAAAAGATTAAAAGCTGAAGATTAATTTATTGGCTAATAAATATCTGCAGTAACACATGATTGTCATCAGTGCAATGAGTTGTATCGCAAGAAAATCCTCAGTATTGTTACAGATTTATGAGAAAACGCGTGTTCAACAGAATTAGTTCTTAGCTTTTGACAAACATAATACCATACCGAACAGAAAATTGTCTAATTCTTTGGATATTCTTTGAAAGAACTACTTCTTAAGTCATTAGCTTTGATAAAATATCACACTTCGTTAAAAAAATTAATTATCATTAGAGTTCCAACGTTCTTGAGAATAATTCAGAAAATGTTGGCAATTTACTGTGAATAGGATTCAAACCAACTCTATCTGAATTAGAATTCTATAAAAGGCAAGTGTAATATAATGTGAATCTTTTTGGGTCTACATTGGCCTTTCCCTTTTTGAGACAGTGGAGAAATATCTTTTTCTGGGTGTGCAGAATGTTGCTTCTTGAGTAATGGATGGGTAGCCGCCATGTTTGACAAAAGGGTTTTATTTTGGTGCATTTGCATTACAATTTAATATCTCTAAAATGTGAATTCTACTTTGTACTTACCTTTTCTTTAAATAGTTAGTCCTTGTATTGCAGCATGGAGCAATTAAAGTTAGGTTTTACTGTCACACAGAAACATTACAGCAAGTGAAAGAGTGAAGGTAATGAACAGAACTGGGAGAGAGAGAGAAATTGCAGATGAAAAACACAGAAAAGAGTATGACTAGGAGACAGAGCTATCAGTAAAAAGCATGACCAGTGAACTGAGTTGCCTTTCTTTATTTCTTTTTATGGACCATCAGGTAAAGTAAAGTTTATTTATGAATCACAAGTAGGCCTTACATTCACACTGCAAAGAAGTTACTGTGAAAATACCCTAGTCACCACATTCTTGTGCCTGTTTGGATACGCTGAGGGAGAATTTAGCCTGGCCAATGTACCTAACCTGCACATCTTTGGGTGATGGCAGGAAACACACACAGGCACGGGAAGAATGTGCAGACTCCACTCAGACAGTCACCCAAGTCAGGAATCGAACCCTGATGCTGTGAGGCAGCAGTGCTAACCACTGTGTCACCGTGCCACCCTCAGTCAGTCTTTCAAGGTAATGTTACAGAAAACTAGAAACTACTTTGTTTTCTGCAAAAACATTTTACAGCTCTACACTTGTCTTTAATATCACCTAAACATTCTTGCTTAATAAGTTGCTGGTTGCTGGTTTGAATATTTTGTCTTTGGCAAAAAAAACACTAGGAGTACATTAAACTAACAGAAGTTTAAATCTTTAGAAGTTTTGTGAAACAAATTTAGATGGTTCAGTAACAGATAGAATATTCAGTAAATATTGCTGGAAGGTTATTACTGCAAAAAGAGGATCAATAGGGGATCTCTGCCAATCACTCTGCCAAGTAAAGAGCTTTCAATGGAATGAAATATAAATCTAAAAGTAGTTCTATTTCTACCCCAGAGATTTAAGAAAATTCCATTGAAGAAGACTGCTTTAGCCTTTGATGACTTCAATAATGAATGAATACTAGACACCATATTTTCTGCTGTGTTAATTGATTTGAAAAGTAGCATGAGTAGGCAATGGAATAAAATGTGCAGACTGCAAAATAGGCTTTACCTTAATTTGTACTGTCACTTGGAGTCTTGTTCCTATCTGAAAATTGGTCACAAATGTCAGAAGAGGAAATACTTGCTGCCTGTTAAGAACTAATTAGGTCAAGGCGTGTGAAATTAAAAGCAAAGGAAATACTCTGATCTTTGTCAGGTGCCTGGATTGATCATGTTTCTAATGGCCCAGCGGTGGAGCTGAATTTTGACTGTTTCAGAAAAAGAATCCTTTTTCAGTGTGTGATCTCAGACTTTTGATCCAGCCAATTGGAACCTGAAAACATCTGAGTCCCATAGTTGGAGTCCATACATCTTATCTGAGCACTTTCCATATTATGTATTCTATTTAGTTCATATCTCTCAACCCCTCTCTCAATCCCCACCCCGGCCCAGCCTCACAACATTGTTTTGGTCACTCTGACTCAATCTCCTCATCTAAGTATATCTCCCCAGTCACGCACCTCATTCCCCAACCAACCTGACCTTCCATTAATTGGAGCTATCCTCCCCATCTTTTCACTCTCTCTTCTCCCTCTCACAAACATGAATGCCAATTCCAAGACAATCTGATGTGCTGGCCCCACACTACCAAGCAGAGATCCTGGGATTGGCCCATCGAGCTTCATCAGCTCCACTGCTGAGGAGAAATATTTGCATCATCCCTCCCTACCCCCACCCCATTGCTTTTCTAAACCCCAGTGAACAGATACTTTGTAAATAGACAAGACATTCACATTCAAATACTTCTCCCCACTGAGCTGAATAATGGAATCGCTCCCTACCTACTTCACTGAGTTCACCCCTTCATAGTCGCTAAGCAGAGACAATGTGGTCAGCCACACCACGAGATCCTCTCTACTGTGGGGTAAAAGTTTCCTGAACTTTCACAGCTGTCCCCAGGCATTGACTTCTTAATGAACAGAGACATGTGGAATATTAAATAGCTTAACAGTGGGCAGGAGGGTGACGTAGAAATCAGTGCATCGCCAATTCTTGTTCCCCACCTTTGAAAGTGAAGCATAAGTGCATTTAGCGATCAACTAATGGCTGTTCAGTGGGGAGGTAGCTAACAGCATTGGGAGAGTAAGGAGAAACAAGTAGAGGAGCAGCTCTCAATGTCAATAGGAGGCATCTCTTAGGGTGCCTTTGATGGCCATTTCCTCTTCTCCCTTTGTTCTGGCACACATGCCTCCAAGTGGGGCACTAACTGGTGAGCCAACTGCCACTGTGCATGAGGCTTCCACCACATCGAGGCCCTTCACAGCCTCAGGTGACCAGAGGACAGACGCCAAAGTCACCCCAGGTGAAGAGCATGATGGTAAGCATCTTATCTCCATCTCAGCGTGCGGGAAGGGTGGAGCACCATGCTGCAACACCCAGAAATATCAGCAATACATCAATCACACTTCAGTGCAATGGGCGTTATTCTTATTTCTAAGATTTGAACATTGATATGAGTTACTGGTTACATGCCCAAAGCTTTGCTGGACTGTAGTCCTATAGTCACTATTCAAAATGATGACTAGGTGGGTAATTGAAATGCAAGGAGTAATTCCTCCAATCACAGGAGATTTCACTTCCGCATGTACAAATGTGGGAGAGAAGCTGTCTCTGAGTCAAGGGGCAGCATTCACATGCCGCTGAGTGTTGTGAGGAAAAGAGAGGATTTCAGAGAGGATGGAGGGCGTGAAAGGAACTTCCTGTGGGGCAAATAGAATTAGACTGGTTGTAGGACCTAAAAAGCAACATGCTGATTATGGAAACCATTGGAGAATATACTGATTGTGGGGCCCACAGGGAGGGTGAACTACAAAGCACAACAAAGAACAACACAGCACGGGAAACAGGCCCTTTGGCCCAACGAGCCCGTGCCGCCATTTTAATGGTCCCATTTCCCACCCATGACCCTTGTCTATGTTGGTGTGTATCTGGTGAGTATCCAATGAATGGTCAAGGGTTACTTTCTAAGGTTTAAATTTGCCCTGCAGTTTGTGATAAGATGAATTAATATCTGAAAGAAAATAAATAATTGAATACAATAATTAAATAATTAGTTAATGATCATAAGGATGGCAGGACAGGTGATGTGTCAAGGCTGCAGTATGTGGGAGCTCAGGGATACTGGTGTTACTCAGGACAAGCATGGCTGTGGCTTGAGGTGATTCAGCTCAGAGCTATTGGACTGGGCACAGAGCTGCAGGGATCAGCAAGGATGAGAGTTACCTGAATACAGTGGGGGCAATTCTCCCAACCCGCTATACTAAGTTTTTAGTGCAGCGGGCTAGGAGAAACCACACATCAGCTGATTCGCAGGATTCCCACAAGTGTCCGCGCTGAGCTTGCTTTTCTCAGGCCCAGATTTCCAACGGCATCTGCGTGGCACTGGCAATCGGCTGGGAGTCAGGCTAGCATTTTAAATAATATTTCACGTACTATTTAAATGATAGTAGCGTGCTTGGAACTGAATTCTCTGGGTCCGCCAGTTTCTCCCACCCCATAGAATGGTTCACTTCGGATTATAGTAGCTCCCCACTAATAGGGAACTAATGGCCCCCTCCCACCCTTGAGTGAAGAGGGGCAATCGGGGCTCATGAAGGGGTTGGGCAGTAGAAGTGGTGCCCTGTGGCCCTGGCACTGCCCAAAGGGCAACGCGCCCATGCTCAGAAGAAGCTCGGCACTGACCACCTGGCCAGGGGCAGTGTCAAAGGGGTGGGACCTATTGGGGAGGGACATAGAGAGGTGGGGCTGCTAGGGCAGGGCTGAGGATCAATTAGTGAGGGTGGGAGTGGGAGTGGGGTTTCCTGCTGCCACTCTGCATTGGGGTGTGGTTCGGACTGGACAGAGACCAGCAATCGGAAAGGGCTGGGCGGACGGGTATTGATCAGCTGGGGGGATTTGGTGGGGTAGGGGTCTGCTGGAGGGATTCTGCCTGCAGGGGGAATCATCACTAGGGGCTGGAGATTGGGGCTGGCCTGGAATGGGGGCGTGGGGGGGTGATTCAGGACTGGCCCACTAATGGACAGGTGCCACGATCAGGTGCTGAGGTGGTTGGGTTAAGCAGCAATGGGAAGGGTCTTGATCCACCAGCAATCAAGCTAGCCAGAAAACCAGAGACTGACAGATCAGGGCCACAGAGCATACACAGATTTCTGCTGATTTCAGCCTCTCCAACCTGAATAGGCCCATGTAATCTATTGATATTCATGCTGGTGGCCTCTGCATTGTACAAAGTGGGGGAGATTTTACTGTGCACTCCCACTGAAAAAAACAGGACGAATTACTCCAGTTTTCACACGAATTCGACACTTAGAATTTTTCTGGGGAGAATCGCCCCCATTGTTTCAAGAGATGGTCACACCTCTCAGGATGGAATCTTCCAGTTTAGAAAGTGGTCAGAAACAGGAGAGTGTGAAAATAGTTGGTGCAGGCAAATGGATCCAGAGGGCAGGAGTATCAGCCTCTGCAATTGTCATACGAGTTTAATGTTCTCTCAGCTTCATTGGATGAGAGTAGAGGCCTCAGAGTGGATGGGCTGGCTGACCATGGCACCAAAATTGGTGTGATGGCCATTAATTGCATTTGCATGCATTTAAATTGACTTAATGGGCTGCACGCCCAATCTTATCGGCACTTCCCCCTTTATCACTGCGTTTGCTCATCCAGAATCAGCATGAAACAGATATGTTCCATAAAGGTCCAATTCGAGCAATCTGCCTGTGATAGTGGAGGGGGGAAGGGAGGGAAAGGCCCACGAATGGTCTGGGTGGCAGAGGGGGTGGGGGATAAAGGGGTCAGTAATATTGTGGGGTGAGCCAATGTTTGAGTGAGCCAAGGGAAGGCATTATCAGCCCAGGAGAGATGTGATATGGGTGCCGCATTCTTTTTTTCCCCTGCAGCTGGAGGCACCGATTGGAGCTGCAGGATTTGGGCATGTTAAGCACCGCCCACAGGCTTGTGCAGCGTGATTCGAAATCGCTGATATTGTTTCAGGCAGAGTGTGTATGGGAGTACCTGAGAACAAATCTAAAAGTCGGATCTGAAACACTCCCAGTTTCAAATCTGCCCAGCACATAAATCAAGATGGTAAAATAGAGCCCAGGCAAGAGGATATAGAACAGGTTAAGTGGGTGTGCAAAAATTTAAGAGATAGAATATAATGTAGGAAAATGTGAAGTTATTCACTTGATCAGAAAATTAAAGGTACTGAATATTATTTGAATGGAGAAAGGCTGCAGAAAGCTGCAGCACAGAGGGATTTGGGAGTCCTTGTGCATAAATCACAAAAAGCTGGCATGCAAGTTCAGCAGGGAACAGGGAAGGCAAATGGAATGTTGGTCTTTATTTCAGAGGGAATGGAGTGAAAAATTGAGAAGTATTGTTAAAATTATGCAAGACACTAGTTAGATCACACCTGGAATATTGTGAACAGCTTTGGTTTCCTTATCTAAGGAAAGTATACTGGCATTGGAGGCAATCCAGAGAAGGTTCATTAGGTTGATCTCAGATACAAAGGGGTTTTGGTGGGGGTGTGTGTGTGTGTGTGTGTGTGTTGTGGTGTGTGTGTGTGTGTGTGTGTGTGTGTTGTGTGTGTGTGGTGTGGTGTGTGTGTGTGTGTGTGCAGAATGGGGGGTTTTGGGAGGAGGGTGGGAGAGGGAGAGTGTGTGGATGGGAGAGGGAGGGAGTGTGGGCAGGAGGGGGAGTGTGTGGTGGGGGAAGAGGGAATGTGAGTGGAGGGGAGAGGGAATGTGTGAATGCAGGAGAGAGGAAGTGTGTGTAGAAGGCAGAGGGAGTGTGTGAGTGTGGGAGACGTGTGTGTGTGTGTGTGTGTGGGCAGGGGCGAGGAATTGTGTGAGGGAGAGTGTGCGAAGGAGGAAGGAATGTGTTGTGGGGAGGAGAAGGAGTGTGTGTGAGGAGGGAGGAAATATATGTAGAGGGGAGAAGGAGTGTGTATGAATATAGGGGAGAGGGAGTGTGTGTGGGGGGGGAGGGAGAGTGTGTGAGTGTGGGGGAGAGGGAATATGTGAGTGTGAAAGGAGACTGGCAGAGAGGGAGTGTGTGGGAGTGGGAGAGCGATACAGAGGGAGTGTGTGGAGAGGGACAGTGGGAGAGAGGGAGGAAGTATGTCGATGGGATTTCCAGCCCGCGCAGCAGTTTTTTTCTGGCTGTGGAGGCAGGTCGCTATTGGCGGGTCTGCTGATGACTAAAGCATTTTGCTTGGCTTGCCTGTCCCACTACCAGGTAACCTGCTGCAGAAAGTGCATTCATCAGGATCAAAGGATGTCACTGGCAAGAAGTGCCGGCAGATCCCATCCTGTGTGGGAAGGGGACAAACTATGGGCCGGATTCTTTGTCGTCACCCATAGCTGACCCGCTGCAGTGAATGAAGATTTGGCTGAGCGCCAAACTTTCTATTTTGGCTGACAGTGGCGGTGGATCATGGACAACTGGAGAATTTCAGCCTATGTTGGAAAGAGAGAAAAAGAGAGAGTGTTTCCAGCTGACTCGCAGCCTCAAGATTTTCAGTCCCCCTCTCGCCCATCCACCAACGCATACTCACAGCCAGTCCCACAGTGAGGGAGACTGAAACTGGAAGTGAACTGAAAGTTCACCCTCTCGCTCTAATGGCCGTCTTTATTCATTATTCTTTTTTAAAAAAGCAAGTTCAAGTTATTGCTTTGACATTGTTTCCTTTTATTTTTTTTTCTGTTTCGTGTTGTGCCAAGCATTGTCTTTATGAAATTTGCTCATTGGCCCCTTGAGAATGGAAAAGTGGAAATGTGACCCCCACGAGAAAAAGTTGGCCAAGCTTGGTGTTCATACATAATAGTTATTTTCCATTATTATTGGGCTGCATTCGTTCATTATCTGTGTGTGAGGGGACAGATATAGATTGATTTGATACTGGTAGATGTTTCTGTAAATATGTATACCTTACTGATTGACATTATTTGACATAATAACGTTGTCCATACATGGCACTGGTGTTCATATGGATCTGGGTGAAGATGATGCCGAAGGCAATGAAGGCGATGTTTTGATTTGATTTATTATTGCCACATGTATTAACATACAGTGGAAAGTATTGTTTCTTGCACGCTCTGCAGACAAAACATACGATTCATAGAGAACATAGAGTAGAAGGAAAGGAGAGGAAAACGTTGTGTTATATTTATAAGCTAGAATATAGAAAACGATCAACTTAATGTAAGGTAGGTCCATTCAAAGTCTGATGGCAGCAGGGAAAAAAAGTTGTTCTTGAATTGATTGGTACATGACCTCAGACTTTTCCTGACAGAAAAAGTTGGAAGAGAATTTATTCAGGGTGTGTGAGGCCCTTAATTGTGCTGGCTGCTTTTCCGAGGCAGCAGAAAGTGTAGACAGTGTCAATGGAGGGGAGGCTGGTTTGTATAATGGACGAGGCTATGTTCACAACTCTTTGTAGTTTCTTGTGGTCTTGGACAGCGCAGGAGCCATTCCAAGCTGTAATACATTTGGAAAGGATGTTTTCTCTGGTGCATCTTTAAAAATTGGTGAGGGTCATAGCAGACATTCTGAATTTCCTTAGCCTCCTGAGAAAGTAGAAGTGTTGACTCTTAACTAAAATGTCAGCATCAGGGACCAGGACAGGTTGTTGGTGATCTGAACACCTAAAAAGCTGAAACTCTTGACAATTTCCATATTGAGTTGGAAAAATTCAGCTGATGGAATCTTCTGATGATCAGATTTTCCTACATCTCAGGGGCAGCAGAGCCTCCCTTCAAGCAATTTGGTTCATTCCTGCTGCAGCTCACTCTCCTCTTCCTCTGATTTCTCATGAAGACTGGGCTGTCTCCCTCCATTTTTCCTCAGACATGAGTTTCCCCTCTCTGGAGGGCAGGTCGTACAGCTCACAGCAGAATGCTCCTATGAGACAGGCTCTGACTGGTGCATGTTGATGCACCAAACTTGATCTTTCCAGGCATCTGAATCTTGGTCTGCTTAATGGTTGACCTGGTTTTTGTATGGCTTTCATTTTAACGATGCAAAGAATCCATCCTTGGACTTAATATTGGAGTCAGCAGCCATTTCTTCAGGGAATAGCATTTGTCTCTAAGCAGCCATCCACCCAAAGCATTTCGGCAAATCCACAGTCCTGGTGTCTGAGAATGTGTGCATTGTGGCTGCATCCCAGATACCTTGGGCATACCCTGCATGATTTTTTGATTATGGTTGCACATTATCAGTATATTTATGGAGTGGTATTCCGTGCAACTGCTGAAAGCCCCTGGCTACCAATTTGATGCCCACTTGAGAAATCTGTCCACTTCCACTTGACTGGTGTCTGTTGTAAAGGAAATTTTCTGATATGCATGCATTAACAAAGCATCAGTGAAAACCACTGTGCAGTGACATGCTGCAGGCTAGTGATCCCATTGAGGGCACCCAAGGGCAGCCTGGAATGAGCCAGAGGTGAAGAAGTTCAAAGTGACTATCACTTTTAAGGCCTCAGGTATAGGGTGGCCAACTACACAACTGGAGGCAGTTCCAATTGTATCCAATGTATCACACAGGGACAGTCGTTAGAGACACTGTCGCTCCATCATCTGCAAGATGGATATTCAGATCCGTTAAACTTAACTGGCAGGGAGTAGCCATTACCCATGTCTGTGTGCCTGTTGCTCCCTCACCGCCCCCACTCCTCAACAGCTTATCCATCTTCCTGTAACTCATATCACTCCTGCCTCTGGCCAGCTGGCTTCCTTCTTCCTGCTCTCCTTCTCCTCTCTTCCACACCAGAGGAGATGTGTAATGCCCAAAGGGGACATTGTTTCACATCACAATCTGTGCAGTGTCCAAAGTGGAGCGCAGCGCCAGGTTTCTGGACCATACCCTGAAGAACAGCCTTGAATCTAATCAGAGGTTTGAATACAGCAAAACTTTCACAACTAATTAACTCACAGCAGCCTCTTCTGCTAAAGTCAGGCATAGGCCCATCTCCAGTCCCTGAAAAAATATATGATTCCCTCTGGCCCTAATTCCTGTGGAATTTTTTTTACTTCATCCTTAACGTTACAAAGCCATGCTCAGAGACGACTGGGCAAACCCATTCCTTGCTTGTATCGAAAATCAAATTCAAAATCCAATTGAATCCAATTCATGCTCTCCACAAGAGAGACAAACAAGGCATTGCACCCTATCATGGGGTTAATCTGATACTTGATCTTTGTCAAAAAGTGTGGGCAATATTTTACGGCAGTTAGTTGGCCTGTTAATTACCTTAACCCCTAGCCCCGATATGTAACTCACTGCACTAAGCAGAAATCTTGGTAATGTTTGATACTATGCTGCTGAGCGTTTGGAGTCAATCACTATCTCCCCCTCCCTGTTCTACTGGGCATTCCCTGATATTTGAAATCCACCATTCATTTTCAGCATAGTAACAACGCCCTGTCATACTGGCTGTTATCTTGCTGCTCATCTGAGTACACCTCTCATGTTACACTCTATTTAGAAAACACATATTTTTTGGCCCCTCCTCCAAACCCCACTCCACCCCTCTAGTCATTATTTTGGCTATGTTAACCCAGCCTCCTTATCTGAACATATCTCCTCTGCTATCAAACTTTCCATCGATTGAAGATAACCTCCTCAATTTGTCACTTTTTCTGCCTCTCATAACTATCTTCTCTCTAACACTCTTCTTCTCCCCCTCCCTTCTCTCCTTTTCTCTCCCTCTCTTCTCCCCTTCTCTCCCTCTCTTCTTTCCCTTTTCTCTCTCTCCTTTCTTCCCCCTTCTCTCTCTTTCTTCTGTTTCCCTTACCAACCTTCCTTTCCTTTGCCTTCAAGTGCCCACCCCAGAGTTATTTACAAATTGAGTAATATACAGATCATGTACTGAAGGAACTGTACTTAAACTGTACTCTTTACTCAAAGAGTGATTAGGGAGTGGAATGCCCTGCCTGCAGCTGTTGTAGATGCGCCAAGTTTGGTGGCGTTTAAGAGGTTAATTGATAAGTATATGGAAGAGAAGGGAATGGTTTAGTTTGGAGGGGCATTGCTTTTTATTTTGGTCGGCACAACATCGAAGGCCGAAGGGCCTGTTCTGTGCTGTAATGTTCTATGTTCTATGTTCTATGTTCTAAAACAGTAACGTTTAAATCAGTACACAGGGGATAAAAACACACTTTGAACATATTTCTTATATAGTTTGGTAATTGACAAGACCTTTGGATGAAGCTGTTTCACAAAGCTTCATGATGTGATATATGTGAATGATGTGAATTTTCAATCCACAGTTCAATTTCTAGGCAGAACTCAAATTAATTAACAAGACCTTTGATTTAATGCCACGGAAACCTTCCAAGTTATAACAATACTTTTTGAAATCACTTCTTACATCTTCGTGAGATAATAGCTGGAATTCTGTGGTCTGGCCCATGGATGGGAATATCATGTACCACTGCAGTGGATGGAGATTTGGCTGAGTACCAAATTCTCCATTCTTGTTGGCAATAGTAGCAGAGAGTGCAAGATTGGAAAATTCTGGCCAGTCTTAAAGTGTAAGTTTAACCATTTTCTCACAAATGCATTTGAATGAATCAGCAGCCAGAGTACTTAAACTTGTACATTTCACAGTTCTTTTGCTCTACAGACATTGACATTTGATCTTAGCGATCATATAATGCCTGGCATAATTAATTTTAAGAACAGACACAAATAAAGGAACTCTATTCAAAATGGATGTCACAAAGTGAAGTGTAGCAAGTTGGATAGATATGTGCCATAGAAAAATTAATTTCATAGAGAGATACACCAGGCTGAAACCAAATCTCAAACTGCACTTTGTCCTGTTTATTGCATGTCATGGGAAAGATAATGGGCTGAATCTTCCTGGTTGGATTACCATCCTGGAGGTGGCCTCAATTCTACAAGGGCAAGCTGGAAGTGATCATGGTGAGACATTGGTCATGTGATTCCTGGTCAATTAATAAACCGCCTCTGAGTGACTGATCCAATGAAGGATAATAGGTGAACTGGCAAAGCTGGCAGCTCATTAAGAGCAATGTCCGGCTGCCAGCCCAATCAAGACAGCTGCAGGGCATTGAGCCAGGCATAATATCACGAGGGTGCCTCAAAATGGATAGATTTAAAACTCCCACATGGCCCCAGCTGCCGGGACATCATTGTGGAGGTGCTGCTCCTTCACAAGAGGGCTTTCAGCAATCGCATCCCAGCAAGTTTCTACTGGGGTGAGTGAGAGGAGGGGTGTCCCCCCACCCCATCTCACCACCGCCCCCCCTCCTAACCTCCCTCCATCCCCCAGCATGCTGTCAGGAATCTGTATCCAGGTAAATGCTGGCCTCCAGCCTCTTTGGGTGTCCCTCTGCTGTTGGAAAGCTCCTGGCAAGTTCGCCACCTTTTCCCTAATTGATCCATTAATCAGGTCTAATGCAGGAGTTTTCAGCATCCTACCTCAGTTCATTTCATTTAGTTTAATTGGTTATTGATTTATTTAAAATAGGAGCATTAGACATCCTAGTGATCTTTCAGCCTTGCATTCACCATCCCCGCCATCCACCTACCCCCCATTCATAAAATTACCTTTCAAAAATGTTTATTGTGCATTAGTCTGAATAAAAATTATCCATTTACAATTACAGATTTATTACACACAAGAAGGAGAAATTCTGATACTGACTGAACATTCACGTTGTTCCACACTTTTCACAGGACATATACTCAAAAAGTTGTGCATTAAAATGTCTAACATCACACACAAGATGTCATTCAACATGTTCCAGCAACATGATGATTTTGTCCACAACTTGCACAATCAATAATCATTATGATAAGCATGTGTGAGATTAAATTACATTTTTTCATATTATTCATTGGTTCATTGTCTTGGAATAGTAATGTAGGCTGAGAAACAACCGTAAGACCATTTGGCTCCACCATTCAATCACGGCCGATATGATTCTCATCCTCATTCTCCTGCCTTTTCCCCATAACCCTTGACCCACTTATTGATCAAGAACCTACCTATCTCTCTCTTAAAGACACTTGATGACCAGGTTTCCATAGCTCTCCATGGCAATGAGTTCCACAGATTCACCACCCTCTAGCTGAAGAGATTCTTCCTTATCTTACTTTAAAGGAGCTTCTCTTCATTCTGTGGTTGTGCCCTCTGGTTCTAGTCTCTGTCAGTAGTGCAAATATCCTCTCCATGTCCAGTCTATCCAGGCCTCTCTGTAAGTTTCAATTAGATCACCCCCTCTTCCCCCCTCCACCCAGAGAGACAGATTTTTAATCAATAAGAGAATCAAGGGTTATGGGAATAAAGTGGAAAGTGGAGTTGAGGATTATTCATGATGTCATTGAATGGCAGAGCAAACTCGACGGGCTGCAATGCCTACTTCTACATTTTGTGGTCTTACGTAGATGCACGAATTTATATAGCATAACATGTTGGGTAAGATTGCAATACAAAGACATTGATATCTATATGCATGCCAGTATATGTACATCGTAAATCTAGATCTTTCATTCCCACTGCTGATGCTTCTGTGTTTACTTATGTAGCTTCATGAATAGTTCATTCAGTTTTTGCCTCCCACTCCCAGTTTTTGCCTCCCCCCTCACATCTCTACCCACCTTCCAGGTTTTTGCCAATCTAAATGATCATCTAGTTTGCCTAGTGGCTGCACTGGCTCTGCCATTAATGGGGCTAATTGACTACCTGTCACTGACGGGCAGTTGGCTTCTGACCTCCCCTCCAACAAGCTGGCTGCTGGCCCTGTCTCCAAACACACCTCTCCAAATACTGATAATATTGAAATTCACCACACAATAACCTAAATATTTACAAAGTAAAGAAACTGAATGCATGCTTGCTAAGATTTGACCCTATCTGTGTACACTGTATTGAGAGTATATTTATTGCTACATTCAAACAAAACTGTAGAAAGCCCAAATGAGCCTGAATTTCAGCAACTGTACCAGCCTTCAGTCCTAACATCAGTGGGACAAGACAGGAACTCTCAGAGAAATCTCTGGGGAACTCCCAGAGATGGGGTTTGGCAGGGAAGGAGCATGTAACCTGTCACATTTCTACCCATTCCTGAGCATTACGTAGGCAAATGCTGAAATTGGCAGCCCACCTGCCATATTTAATAATCAAGCATAAATTGAGCATGGGAACAAGTCAATTGATTGTGATATTACGCTGTCCATGCCACAATCTGGTTGGTGTGGGCTGTCAGGTGAGAGTGGGCACACTGTTGTTAAAAAATAGATTTTTAAGGGTGGGTTTTTTTGTGCCCTTCAGGAATCAGGAGAAGGGCAACACCCCGAAGATCATACCCCTCCCTCTCTTTCAACCCACCTGTTCTCTAAACCCACTGCCCCCAATTCTCCAAGCTGACCAAATCCTGCCCAATACCCCAAGCTAACTTTGCTCCAGGATTTATTGATCCTCCTGTTTGGATCTGTTTGCAGTCCTGGTACTGCCAATGAATATGCTCTTGGCACTACCTAGACTGCTGGAGCTTCAGACCAACGCAATTGATTAGCAGCTCCCTAGAGAAGCTAAGCACCCATTGAAGGGTGAAATCCAACTTGTCGGCAAACTAGCCCACCCACAGGGTATTACAGCTGCAGGATTGGCTGGCATGGAGCCAACCTTTCATCTGGGATCATACCCCTTTCCTCCTACCCTCATAATATGCAGTCCATAGAGCTAAAATCAGCCTTTAAATATTTCTTCAAGGACTTCATCAAATTGCCATTAAAATTGCAACAGAAAATTGAGAAGGCATCTGCAGTTTTGGTGCTACAAGTGTTGATAAGTATGAGAATCAGCATGAACACTGCCCCCAAACACATTCTGGTGTGGCATGAACGAAATGGCATACTGTTGGGGCAGAGGATGGATATTATGTGCATACACCAGAATTCTTGTGCTGTAGGCAGATCATGGCCTCAGTCAGCACCTAATGCTGATTTGAATCTTGAGCCATCATTTTTGACTTCATGTTCCAGTTATTCCATGTGGGACTGCACCCTACCCCTCCCCCCACTCTCGACAGCATTATTTCAAAGCATCACTACCCAACTTCACTTAGTTGCTTTTTACTTTTTACTTTGCAGAGCTGTCCAATGCAGAAGGAGGCCATCACGTCTGCATTGGATCTTCAAATGACCAATGCACCCAATGCCATTCTTCCACTTCCTCCCCAAATCTCAGCACATTCTTCCTTTACAAGTACAGTCAAAATTCCCTTTTGAAGGCTTTGATTGAACCTACTTCCATTGTTGTAATATGGTTTTAAGGAATAACAGCATGGCATCAACAAAAGGGAAGTGTGTCATGTGATCCAGCCTCTGTTTGGCCTATGAGCAGAATATAACAGATACAATCCTGCTGCTGATGTCTTCAAGCTTTCTATCCATGTACGTATGTTCTTATGTGCATAATTCTATTAAATGAGCCCACAAAGTGTTTATCAGTGATTGGTACCTTTATATTATTCTAAAAACATGACAATATTCACCAGTGGTTAAACAGCATGGCAGCAAGAGTGCAGGCACTATATTAGGAAGAGCTTTACATCTTGCCACATGGTATCATATGACCCTCGATAACCTGCTCAGACCTTAACAAAGTCTCAGTGTCAGAATGTATGCTGACTGCACAGAAATACTTTGAAGAGAGTTAAACAACTAAAGAGCTGGTAAGCAAACTGATCCCTAGTACTGAGAATGCAGTGCATAGCTTGTTAATTACACGTTGGTGAATAAGTAAAACAAAATGAATATTCATTGATGGTAAGATGATGTCATTCGATGGGCAAGCATTCATTGCCCTTGAGAAGGTAATGGTGAGCTATCTTCTTGAATCACTGCAGTTGCTGAGGTGTAGGTACACCCACAGTGCTGTTAGAAAGAGAGCTTCAGCATTTTGACCCAGCAACAATGGAAGGACAGCTACATATTTCCAAGTCAGCAAGGTGAGAAACTTGCAGGAAACTTCCAGGTGCTGGTGTTCCTATGGATCTGCTGCCCTTGTCCTTCTAGATAGTAGCGATTATGGGTTTGGAAACTGCTATCTAAGGCAGTGAGTTGCTACCACATATCCTGTAGATTGTTCAAATGTCTGCCCCCTTGTGTCAGTGGTAGAGGGAGTGAATGTTTGTGGATGGGGTGCCAATCAAATGGGCTGCTTTGTCCTGGATAGTGTCAATCTTCTCGAGTGTTGTTAGAGCTGCACCCATCCAGGCAAGTAGAGAATATTCCATTGTGCTACTGAATTGTGCCTTGCAGATAGTGAGTAGGCTTTGGAGAGACAGGAGGTGAGTTACTCACTTTAGGTTCCTAGCCTCTGATCTGTTCTTGTTACTACAGTATTTATATGGCTAGTCCAGGATGGTAATGAACGCCATTGAATGTCAACAGGCAATGGTTAGATCCTCTTTGTTGCAGATAGCCATTGCCCTGCACTTGCGTGCACAAATGTTACTTGCTATATGTCAGCACAAGCCAGGATATTGTCTAGATGTTGCTGCATTTAGACATGGACCACTAAATGTTGTTGTCCTCAGATTGTGCAGCAGTTTGTGCTCCATGTAGCCGCTGCCATTTCCATGCGATAGAGCCTCAATAATCCAACATGGATTGATGGACTGCTGAGAGTTTGCAAGCTCCTCTCAGTACTGCTGTCCATTGATTACAGCAGTCAAGACTCCATGGCAACAAACTAAACTTACATGAAAACAAGCAGTGATATTAGGAACCCAGTCAGAAATTTCACTGCAGCACTCACTTGTTGCCTATCTTGTACTTGTGCTGCAATAGAAGCTGAGACTTTGGCCATCAGATGCTGCATGTTAGTTGGGTCATGGGTCTCATGAAGTTGGTGACTATTTCTATACTGGAGATGATGAACTCCAAGCTCCACATGAAACCTTGTGTTGGGCACAGACATCTCCAAGCTCCTTGCTAGTGACGACAAGTTGCTTTCTGGGAGGCCTATCAATGCACCAGCATTTCAGTGTGTATGGTTTCAGCATTTTTCTGAACGTTTTCCCAATCAAAACTTCATCTGTGTCCTCTAGGAGTTGATAACCATGCTCTCCCTTGCTCCTGGCTTGGTTACAACTAGTTCCTCAATATATAGATTCCTATGTAAGATTCAGAGCAGGCAAGAACAAGTAAAAAAGACAGCAGTGAGAATATGGCTTTGGAACTCCTTTATTATAGAATCGGAAGATTATAGAATGGTATAGCACAGCAGAAAGTCTTTTGGTCCATCAAGTCTACATTGGTTATTTTAAGGGGATAGTCTTTGGTTTGGTTAGTTCAGCAGGCTGGTGTGCAACACAGAATGATGCTGGTGCTGTGAGTTTAATTCCCACAGGGGCTATGATAATACATGAAGGACTGCCTCTTTGCATTGTTCCATCCCTGATGCAGAATGATGCTCCCTAAGCTACAAAACCACTCGTCTTTCTTTAACAGAGAGAGATGCCTGTTGTCCCTTGTGGATGAATGACCTTACCAGAAAGTCCTGATCTTTCCCCATATGCCTGCAATTCTTTCTTCATCAAATATTTATCCAGTTCCCTTTGAAGATTAGCGCCAAAATCTTACTGGCATTTATGTCAGTGGGATCTGGCAGTCCTATTGACGATGTACTCCTGCCATGGGTTTTCCGAAATGAGAGGTAATGGTCAACAGGAAACCTCATTGACAATGATGGGACCATAAGATTCTGGCACCTGCGAGCAGTATACCACTTCCTGTAGCTGTTCTCCACACCGTGGAGAAGGAGAAAAATCTTATTCTTTTATTCAGTCTGTATTCATCATCCTTTCTGGTGTTACATTCCAAATCCTAACCAATCACTGTGTAAAATAACTTTTCCTCACATCACCTCGAACCCAATCACCTCAATTGGCATTGTCCGGTTCCCAGCTTTAAAAATGAATTTCTCTTTATTTACTCCAACTGAACTCCTCATGATTTTAATGATCAAATCTACTCTAAGTGTTCTCTGCATCAAGGAGAACAATTCCATCTTCTCTGTTTTTTTCACCTATCTACAGGCTCTCATCTCTTGAACCATTCGAATAAATCTCATTTCTGTACCGTCCCCAAAGACTCCCTGAGCTTCCTTAACATTGGGACCCAGAAGTGAACACGATATTCAGCTGAAGCCAAACCAATGTTTTATGTATATTTGATACAACTTCC
This sequence comes from Sphyrna mokarran, assembly GCA_024679065.1. Taxonomy (NCBI): domain Eukaryota; kingdom Metazoa; phylum Chordata; class Chondrichthyes; order Carcharhiniformes; family Carcharhinidae; genus Sphyrna; species Sphyrna mokarran. Next base: position 97,784,934 of record JAGIQG010000002.1, on the reverse strand, counting down.
TGGCTTTATACTTCTATTCAAAAAGGTCAACTTCCTATATGCTTTATTAGTTACTTTTCTAACTTGTCCTATGACGTTCAACAATTTATACACAAGCGTCTCCAAAATCTCTTTTATCTTCAACATTGTTTAAAATTGGATTATTTAGCATGTATTGTCTCTTCTCATTCTTATCAAATCTATTACCTCACACTTTTCTGCACTAAATTCCATGAACCATATGCTTTCCCCATTTATCGGTCTTCCTCTGCTTTCTCCGGATCCTGAAATTGTGCCCTTTATTTGCAGGTTGAAGTCATTAAAATATATAAAAGCAGATGTACTAGTATTGAATCTCTCTCCAGTTCAAAAAGCACCAAATTACATCACACTCTGATCACTATCTATTAGTCAATTTTGTATCCAAGCCTTTATCGCCTTTTCTCCCACAGTTTTCAATTTTGCTAACAATTTTAATATGTGGTACTTCATCAAACACTCTTTGAAGATTCATATGTACATTAACAGTATTGTCCTTATCTATCTTTTCTGCTCCCTCATCAGAAAGCCAATCAAGTTAGTCAAACATGATTTGAGCTTAACAAATCCATGCTGCCCCTTCTTTATTAGTCCACACTTATCTAAGTGGTATTAAATTACCTCTGGATTATCGCTTCCAATATCTTCCTCAATACTGATATTAAACTGGCTGGCCAACAGTTACCAGGTTTATCCTGCTCCACTCTTCTGAACAAGAGTGTAATATTTGGATGGCATGGTGAACAGTAGTTAGTACTGCTACCTCACAATACCAGGTACCCAGGTTCAATTCTGAATAACTGTGTAATGTTCTTCCTGTGTCTGTATGTGTTTCCTCCAGATGCTCCAGTTTCTTCCCACAGTCCAAAGATGTGCAGGTTAGGTAGATTGGCCACACTAAAATTGCCCTTAGTGTCCAAAAATGTATAGATTAGGTACTTGGCTATGGTAAATGTGTGGAATTACTGGGAAGGGGTGGAGGGGAGGGCCTGGGTGGGATGCTCTTTTGGAAAGTTGATGGAGACTCAACAGGCCGGATGGTCTTTCTGTGCACTGTAGGGAGGCTATGGTTCTTTTGCAGTCCTCTAGTCCTTTGGCTCAACTCTCTCGTATCTCAGAAGGATTGGAAGAAAACACATGCACAAATTCTATCTTTATTTTATTCAGCAACCAAAGATGAGCATCTTATGAACCTGATGACCTATCTACTTGAAGTACTGCCAGGCTTTAGAATGCCTACTCTTTATCTATTTGAAACCATTAAGTGTCATGGCAATTTCTTTGTTCCACATAACCTTGGCAAAATCCTATCTGTACTGGCCAAATTCAACAGACCTTGCTGGTTTAGCACATTCTTATATGTCAAAAATTGGCCTGGGCATATCAGTGGTATGATTCAGTGTCTTAATGTGATGGTTATGGTTCAACATAAAAAATCCAAGCTGTGAAATTAAGCTGGTGCCAGCACATTGAAAATGCAAACTCTGAAAATGACCAATTTACATGACTTGTTTGATGCTCCCTGACTGGTTGCTAGCTCAGACATGTTGCGCCAGAACCATGTAAAGTGCCTGGATCATTGAATAATATAGTGGTTACAGCACGGCTATTCAGCCCATCAGTCCATGGCAACTCTCTGCAAGAGCAATTTAGCTACTTCCAGTCTTCACCTTTTTCTTGTAACCCTGCTTCAGTTGTTTATCAGATTCCCTTTTGCAAGTCACAATGGAAATTGCCTTCACTAGTTGTGTAACATATGTTTTCTTATGTTGTCTTTGGTTCTCTTGTCAATCATCTGAGATCTAAATTTTTAAGCCTTCCACCAAAGTGAACAGTTTGTCTCTTTCCATTCTATTTAAGTCTCTTGCGATTTGGAGAACTTCTATCAAATCAGGGGCCAGCGTTTTTTGCTTTTACACCAATTCCAGCTTCTCAAACCCATCCTCGTAATTGTTGTCTTCATTCTGAAAAGATTCTGATAGCTCTTTCCTGCTTCCACTCTAAATTCTTTATTTCTTTCTTAAAGTGTGGTGCCTCAGATTGTGCAAGTATTCCAGCTGAGGTCAAATCAGTGTTTCATAAGCTTCATCATAACCTCCTTGCTCCCATACTTTATGCCTCTATTTCTAAAGCCCAGGATCAAAAACTTAGGATCTCACACATCTTTTCAATCATTTCTCAAACAGATCTACTCCAGATTTCTCTATTCTTGCACCTCCTTTAGAATTTTATCCTTTATTTTATATTACGTCTCTTGCTCTTCCTACCAATATATCAACTTGACATTTCTCTGCATTGAATTTCATTTGCTTCATATCCAGCCATTCCAGCACCCTATCGATAACTTCTTGAAACCTTCATAAAACTATCAAGTTTGTGCCATTGCAAATGTTGTAATTGTGCCATGTATGTCCACTTTGAAGGTGGTAGGATGAGTCAGCAAAAGTAAATTTAGCTCATTAATATAGATTAAAAACAGCAGCAGCCCCAATACCAACCCTTCATGTCTAATGCTGTGTTTGTGTCCAATCTACCATTTTATATCTTGCAAGTACTGTGAACCCCTTCTCAATCACTTGCAGCTGAACATACTTGTGGTACTCCCTTCCCCATATCGGTAATATTTAAAAGGATCAATGAGAGGCTCAGGGCAGATATTCTTGAGTTTCTTTTGCTACTGCAGAACGGAAGTAATATGGTAAGTGTTGGTGGAGAAGTTTTTGAATCAATAGGGAATGGTGGCGGTCTCTGACAAGGAGTGCAGAGCAGTTCAAAGGAGTCCTCACCTGGTGAAATCCTGATTTTAAGGATGCAGTGCAATAGGCTGGGGTTTTCCAGCCCCCTTGTGGGTGGATCCCCTGTTGGAGATTTGACGATCCATTGACTTTCGATGGGATTGGATAGTGGGGGCTGGAAAATTCCACCCATTGATACATTTCCTCTTGGACTGCAGTACAGAAGGAAGATGGAGTACAGAGATAGCAGAGAGGGGCAGCTTTATGTAGGGCAACATGGTAGCATAGTGGTTAGCACTGCTGTCTCACAGGGCCTGGATTCGATATCCAGCTTGGGTCACTACCTGTGCGGTGACTGTATGTTTTCCCCGTATCTGCCTGGGTTTCCACTGTATGCTCTGATTTCCTCCCACAGTCTGAAAGCCGATTAGGTGCATTGACCATGCTAAATTCTCCCTCAGTATACCCGAACAGACGCTAGATTTTTTACAGGAACTTCATTGTAGTGTTTAATGTAAGCCTACTTGTGACACTAATAAATAAACTTAAACATAAACCAGGGAGGATCGATAGGCCAACTGATCCTGGGTCCTCAGAGTGGACCTGTGCCTACTGCAGCCAAAAGCACTGTCTGAATTTCTCCAGGGAGTTGGTGACTAACTTGTCCTGCCTCCTGCAGTTGAACATATAGCTGCATGGCAAAACAAGGATGGCACTGCCAATGATGCTCAATTTCTTTGCCAGTAGATCCTTGAAGGCAGGAGCAGAAGACACTTCAACCATTTCATATTGCACTGTGTATCATTACTTCAGAGAGGTGATAGGCAAGTTGCTTACAACTTCAATGTTTTATTTATAAAAAGCTTATTTATTTATTAATCACAAGTAAGGCTTACATTAAGACTGCAATCAAGTTACTGTGAAATTCTCCTAATCGCCACACTCCGGCATCTGTTCAGGTCAATGCACCTAATCAGCATGTCTTTCAAACTGGCAGGATATTGTTTTTTTATTATTTTCAGATGACTGGAAACATACTTTTGAAGCCAGTTATTAAGTCATCTGACAGGGGTGGTATGGTGGCACAGTGGTTAGCCACACAGCTGCCTCACAGCGCCAGCGACCTGGGTTTGATTCCTAGCTTGGGTCACTGTCTGTGTGGAGTCTGCACATTCTTCCTGTGTCTGTGTGCATTTCCTTCAGGTGCTCTGATTTCCTCTCATAGCCTGAAATACATGCTGGTTAGGTGTATTGGCCATGCTAAATTCTCCCTCAGCATGCCCAAATACACACTGGAAAATGGTGACTAAGGGGATTTTCACAATAACTTCACTGCAGTGTTAATGTAAGCCTACTTGTGACACGAATAAATAAACTTTAAACTGATGTGAGCTCTGCTTTTTGGAAGTTGTCCTTATCCCCAAAATTGAATTTTTGGAACCAGATGTAGGACAAAAACGATCAAACAAATGGCTTTAAAGTTGATTTTTGGTGAAGAAGAGATGGAGTATGTAGAACCTATTAGATAGGGCAGGTGCTAAGGCAGAAAAAAATGGCAAAGAGAAAATAAAAGCAAAGAATTCAGGAAACTGTTACAGTTTTGGGTTAATGTTACCGCAATAAAGTGCCTTAAGATTTGAGCCAGCATAATGAAAAATTAAAATAATGACCAGCTTGGAATTTCCATACATCTTAAGAGTTGGAAATATCATTTATTTGAGAGTCTTCACCAGTATTGAAGTATTTGGAGCTCAGGAACAGACTGTTGCTGCGACATGCAAGCATGCCACACTCATCATGATAACAGCTATTGACAGGCACATGGAATCTTTCACTGATAGATATTTTTCTCCTGCTGTTGAGAAATGCTAATCTCATGGGTCCTTCAAATGTTTTTTTAACTGGTAGAACAAAGTAAGTGATATATGTAATACATTATTCAGGTCTTTGGGAGTACCTTTGATTTAAAATGCTCTACCTCTAGAATAATATCCCCCCTTAATTTTGATTTCTAATTATTTGTGTTATGTTTGACACAATCTTTCGCAGTATTATCAAGCAATAAAAGTAGATACCTGTCTCCTTCAGGGTACAAAGATTATTCATCCTTAAAAGGGTTAAGTTTCAATCTGTTATAATGCACCAACAAAGTACAATGTTTGTGCTTTCATAGTTTAGTCGGTGACAGATTGAAATTGATCTACCTGGACATAAATCTTTACGAGAGTCCAGACTCCAAATGTAAAGAATCGATTACACAGAAGAGTCAAAGTGGTCCAAAGTTTGTTCATTTGCTGCTGTTACATGAAAAATAACATTGGGGCATTTTAAGCGCAATAATTAGCCTTTCGCAATATTCAATCTTGTTATATCAGCAGTCATTAAAAAAACACAAATAGTTTGTCAGGTCTGGGACAAAATACGGCAAGAACAATAGTGTTCCTATTGATTTATGAGCAATGGTGCAATATGTTTCTTACTAGGAACAGAGTGAAGTATTCTTTGTTCTTCTTTGCAATGGCAATTGACAGCATTTTATGGCTTAAGCAGAACTGGAAACTTTGCACTTGGCTGCTCACTTTGACAAGAAGACAGCAAATGTAACAAGGTCATTGTACAAGGCATATGAAAACAAAACTAGTGCATTGTTTTCTGTTAAATAGCCAACTGGACAGGGAGGGATGCAGGATATTGAAATTGTTTTTACTTCTAGAAGGGTTCATTTATTTTTCAAAGATAGCAAAAGCTGATTACAGTACTTTTAGAGTGTCACTGTTGTTGTATTTTCTGCACTTCTATCTATATAAATATACACATTACCCTCATCTCAAGGAAATGTGGAATAGATTTCACAGTTTAATAGTTATTGTTTCTGAAGAATCTTTCCCCCCACGTCCTTTCATGAGTCAAAGCTGAGTTTCTGACAGTTGGATAAATGCTAGTGAAAAACGTACCAGAGATAGTGGTGAGGAAGTCCTGTGTCAAAGTTCAAGTATGCTGTCAGTGGAAGATGAAAGCAAAAGATATGCCCAGCTGGTTGTAAATAGGCCTTTAGATAACACAGGTTGCTGTCATAAAGTATCCCTGAGACACTGCTTGGAGGGTCAAAAGTCAGTATACCATGCCTACAGTCTTCTGAAGTAATCTGTTTGCTTTGCAGTCTATACAATTTGGAACAAAATGACACTGTTATGCCTATCATGCATCATAGAGCACCTGAAATGCGGAGTTTTAAACAAAACCATACACTTTATATCCAGCATATTGTAGCATATAAGAACAGTAGCTATTTTATTGAGATCTTTATTCAATGCAGTGACAAAATTAGACCATTCAGTGCCTTGAGCCTGTTCCAGCATTCAATTGGACCAGGACCAAAAACTCCAATTATCCTTATCCCTCAATAATCATTTATCTCAGTTATGGATATCAATTAATTTCTTCATCAATTATCGTTTATTCATTCAACTTCATTTTCAAACCAATGATTTTTTTCCTCTTTTTCTTATGTCAAATTTTCAGGTCCCTTTCTGGGGCCAGACTCTTTTCATTCTTTAAGTCCTGTGTAAGAACATAAAGTCATAAGAAATCACAGGAGGAGTTGCCAAAATATCCCCTCATGCCTGCTACACCATTCAATAAGATCATGACTGGTCTTCTGCCTCCTCTCCACCTTCCTGTCCCTCCTCATGTCCCTTTGGTTCCTAAGAGTGACCTTTCATATTACTGGACCTCATAAGGTCTCAGTAAAAACGAGACATTTCTGCCTTTTTATGCTGATTTGATGCTCTTGAGAATCACATTATCCTAACGCAAGGCATTGATGAATCTGCAACCAGAAACTATTAACAGTCTTTGACAATAATTTAACCTTCAAGTTGAGAACAGGCATAGAAACCCAAGTATAACAATGAAAGAACAAAAGGCAGTACCCAAACAAGCCACATGGGTGTGCCAAAGGGGCGGGAAACTGCTTATATTAATTTATGGGACATAGGCATTGCTGATTAGGCTCACATTTATTTCCCAACTCTAATTGCTCTTGAGAAGGTGATGGTGAGATGCCTTCCTTTCTCTTAAACCAGTGCTGGTAAACTCACAGTGCTGTTCAGGAGTGATTTCCGTGACTTTGACCCAGCAACAGTGAAGAAACAGCGTCGTATTTCCAAATAAGGATGCTGAGTGACTTGGAGGGGAACTTTCAGGTGGTGACGTTCGCATATGCCTCTGTTCTTGTCCTTCTAGATGGTAAAGGATTTGGAAGGTGCTGTCTAAAGACCTTTTTGAAGACCCCAACATGTTTCTAGAACTCTATGTGCAGCTGGTCATGAACAACGAAGAAATAATCCCTGTGGCAGGCAGAGTAGAAAAAACAGAGGTAAAATCAAAAAGTATCAAAGCTGAATTGAAGACTTCAAGTACAAGATTCAAACTGAGTACATATCTTTGAAAATGTAAGATAAACTAAAGTCTTCAATGAAATAAACTGTTTGCGAAGTTGAAAAAAATGTGTCAAATGTTACTTCAGAAAAGGTTGCGCTGGAGCTATCAGTAGGGACAAAGCAATACACTGAAATGTTGATAGAGATTATATCACAAAGGTACCAGGAGCAAATAATGATCCTAAATTCCACAGTTGTCAAGTTGAAACAGGTATTGGGAAAACTCAACCAAGTGTACAACAGCAGGGAGAAAAGGTACTCAAAGAAGTTGCAGCCTTGAAAGGCTCTTTGAAGACCAATATATGCTCATGAAAACATGAGGCTTTAAAATAGTGTTGAACAGAACTTCAGAAAAAGCTACATTGGAGTTATCAATAGAATCATAAAATCCCTACAGTGCAGAAGGAGGCCTATCAGCCCATCGAGTTTGCACCAACCACAATCCCACCCAGGCCTTATTTTTGTAACCCTCACCCACTTACACTGTTAATGCCCAAGACAGTAAGGTCAGCTTAGCATGGTCAATCAACCTAAAACTTTGGACTTTGGGAGGAAACCAGAGCACCTGAAGGAAACTCACACATACACAGGGAGAATGTGTTAACTTCACACAGATGGTGATCCCAAGCCAGGAATCAAACCCAGGTCCCCGGAGTTGTGAAGCAGCCACAAAGTGACAATAGTGGCAAAGCAATGTGCTTAAATGCAGAAGCCAAAGTTAAGAACTAAAAAATAAAAAAAAGTTGAAAAAACAGAATTTTCCTTCAAAATAACATACAAAAACAGAACGTAACTCTTCAGCAACATGGTGAAATGAAGATTACCATGAGTAGCAGAACAATAGAACAAACTCAATGAAACACAGGTAAGTTACAGGAAATCTCAAGATGAAGTAATTGAGCTTTACAATGTAAAAGAAAACTTGTTGAAGAAACATCAAACACTCCAAGGGTTCCTCAGAGTTTATTTTCCTGGAATATTAGGAATGAAGCAAATGAAATTAATGCTATTCTGAAAGAACAGAAACAAAATTTTAAAGAAGTTTCAGGAATATTTAATATTCCAGGAGGAACTCAGAAGAGATTAGCATTGCTGCCTCACAATGCCAGGGACCTGGATTCAATTCTGGCCTCAGGTAACTGTTTGCACATTCTCCCCGTGTCTGTGTGGGTTTTCTCCAGGTGCTTAGGTTTCCTCCCACACTCCAAAGATATATGGGTTAGATGGATTGGCCAAGAGTTGTACAAAGAGATAAAGGTCAAGAACATAGGGTACAATTGTCTGGTCCTGCCAGTGGTGCACCCTTACCATACATTTCCCAGTGGCATGAGGTGCAACCAATGGGAAATCCCATTGAAAGCAGCAAGGCCAGAAGATCCTGCCACTGGCCAATGGCGCATTGCCTCCCACCGCTGAGAAAAACGCCGTGGAAGGTCAGAGAATCTGGAAATGGGACGGTAAGAGAAAATAGAACTTCTCATGGAACCCTCACTGAGATTGGTTAATTCACAGGACCTGATTTTACCACTTAGAATCAAAGTGCTGGGTGGACTTAAAACTATGCATCAGATCCAACTTTTAGACCCATTCTCAGGCACCCCCATATGCACTCTGCCTGAACAAATATCAGTGATTCCGAATTGTGCTGCAAAAGCCTGTGGGCAGGGCTTAATGCATTGAAACCCTGCAGCTCTGATCGTCACCTCCAACTGCGCATGCCACATTTCTTCTGGGCCAGAAAATGCCTCCCCCTGGCCCCCACAGACATTGTCTCAACCCCGCCAACATTACTGACCATCTCATCCCTCCAACCCCCACCAGCCAGGCTGATCATGGGTCCCTTCTCCCTTCCCTTTCACTGATCACAGGCAGAATGGCAGCAGCCTTTCCTCTCTTTTCCCCCACTGATCTCAACCAGCGAGCCTTCGGACCCACCCTTCCCTCCAACTCACCCATCCCCTCTCCCCACCATCTCTCAGCCACCAATTTCAAGCACAGAGTCATCAGACACTCGGCACTTACCTTCTCTCTAACTGGAGTGCCCAAATCGGACTTTTGCAGAGCATGTCTGTTTTGAGCTAAACCTGGATGGGCAAACGTGGTGATAAAGAGGGCCCGCAGCCCATTAAGTCAATTTAAATTCATGCAAATGCATTTAAATGGCCATCGCGCCATTTCAGGCATGGTCCTGATTGTGGCCGTTTTTGGGCCTTGGTAAAGGGGGAACCAGTGTGAAGGACGGCATGTATCACACTACTCACCTCATGCCTGACTTCACAAAGTTTTTGCACCCAAAAACAGCACAATGCGATGGTAAAATCGGGCCCACAGTGTTACCAGCATCTGGATGGGTTGTTGAGAAATCCATGGAATTTATTTTGGTAATATTTGGCAGTAATTATGGAACATGATGTGTTTGACCTCAGTTTGCCTGTTAATTCACTCTTACTTACCCTGAATGTTAGAGTATAAGATTTTTAAAATCTTTCCCACAATGTGGAGTAAAGTTTACTTTTGTTTATTTAAAACTCTTTGAATTTTGTGGCTTTCTTCACCGAGCAAGTGCTTAAAGTCTTTAACTTTTTCTATTTTAAACAAGACACTATTGTTTCCTAACTGGATCTTACCAATAACCTGAGGTTTGTTCAAGGATCATAGCAAGTTCCTTAATAATAGGTACTAGTATTTTCCAGACAACTGTTGCTAGTCTGACCTATAGTTCATTTATTTCTCCTCTTCTTGAATGACAGTGTTATATTTGTTAACTTTCAATCTGCTTGCATCTTTATCCTCCTTCAACTTAATAGTTCCCTCCCTCCTCCTGCCCAGCCCTGGTGATGCTTGAGGGGGAAACACATTAACTTTGCTGAATACTGTCCCAGTTACTTGAATTTCAGTGAAAATCTCAACGTATGGACAATCTCAGTCATGAACTGGTGTTCTACCAATCTACTACACATTTTTACACTCATGGGGTGGCAAGCATTTCATAACCTCACATCTTGGACACAATATTTGTCTTAGAAATAAGTATATTTGGTTTTTTTTGGATTTGCTTATTGTAATGCCGATCATGCTAGCCTTTCATAAAAGTATCTCAGCGAGGCATCAGTTAGACTAATTACCAACTTGTATTCTAATCTTCTTGTTGATCAAAATCAGTTCAGAATGGTCCATCAACTGTCTGGATTCAGCTGTGTGCTGAAACAACATGAGGGGGAGAAATCTGACAACATGAAATTTCCCTCATTGGGATTTGGCCCACACTTGTTGGGAAGATAGATTGAGCTTAATCTTCACACTTCAGCAGGTTCTTAAAAAAAGTTAGCTACCAGACTACCATGGATCAGCCAGATGGTCATATGAATATTTCAATCTTATAATGATTATCATATGTATTAGTAATTCACTGAGAGATGGGAGGGATGATTAATACCATTGGCAATATGTCAACGTCTACAGTCACAAATCAGTGGAACATTTTATTTTGATTGTTTTGCCTTGTACATTGTTTGCATAACCAAATGAAATACAGCTTTACTCAGTTGAGATTAGTTTAACACAGCTTTATTTTGAGCTAAAATGTAACATGGCAACAGTAGTTATTGCAGCAAACATGCAAATTAAAACAAGCTATTTGTGTCATGAAAGAATTGTTGTCATGAGATACAAGTCAAGTGAAGTAAATCATAGAAGCACACAGTGCAGAAGAGGCCCTTCAGCCCATCAAGTCCAAATTGACACATTAGAAACACCTGCAGTCCCATCTAATCCCATCTGCCAGCAATTGGTCCATATCTCTGAATGTTGTGATGTGCCAAGTGTTTATCCAGATACTTTTTAAAGGATGCGTGGCAACCCACCTCTACCACCCTGCCAGGCAGTGCATTCCTGACCATCACCATCCTCTGAGTAAAAAACGTTTTCCTCACATCTTCCGTAAACCTCCTGTCTCTCACCTTGAACATATGTCCTCTCGTGACTGATCCTTCACGTAAGGGGAACATCTGCTCCTCATCCATTCTGTCCATGCGCCGCAAAATCTTGAACATCTCAATCAGGTCATCCTCATTCTTCTCTGCTCCAACAAAAACAGCTCAAGCCTATCCAACCTCTCAATGTAACTTAAATGTTCGATCCCAGGCAGCATCCTGATGAATCTCCTTTTCATCCCCTCCAATGCAATCACATCCTTCCGATAATGTAGTGATCAGAACTGTAGCCTTACCAAACATCCAACATGACTTCTCTGCTTCTGTAATCTATGATGTGGAGATGCTGGCATTGGACTGGGGTAAGCACAGTAAAAAGTCTCACAACACCAGGTTAAAGTCCAATAAGTTTATTTGGTAGCACAAGCCACTAGCTTTCAGAGCATGCTCCTTCAGCAGGTGAGTGGGAGTTCTGTTCACAAACGGGGCATGTAAAGACACAAACTCAATTTACGAAATAATGGTTGGAATGCGAGTCTTTACAGGTAATCAAGTCTTAAAGGTACAATGTGAGTGGACAGAGGTTAAAGAGATGTGCATTATCTCCAGCCAGGAGGATCACTCACACTTTCCAGGGTTAAGTTCCATCAGCCACTTATCTGCCCTTTGACCATTCCATCTATATCATCTTGCAGCCCAAGACACTCCGCCTCACTATTAACCACCTGTCCAATCTTTGTGTTATCTACGAACTTAGCTATCAATGTCATTCATATAAATGATGAACAATAGGGGCCCAATATGGATCCCTGTGGTACACCACTGAACACTGACTTTTAGTGACTAAAGCAGCCTTCTGTCATCACCCTCTGTCTCCAACAACTGAGCCCATTTTGAACCCACTTTATCAAATTACCCTGTATCCCATGTGAAGTAAAGATTAGCACCAACTCTAAAATACATTCAAACATTCTCTTAAAAAAAGATTTACATTTAATTAGGCTTATTTACAGCCCTTGCAATGCAAAAAGGTTACCAACAGAAGAAACTGTAGGGTGGGAACCTGAGCCTACTCTGTCTACAGAATCAGCCATAGGGGAAATCTCACCAGCAAAATTGCAACTTCTGGTTTTCACCACCCCTCACCAATGAGGTAATCAGGTTCATGTCCATAACAGGTTAATTATATCTCTAGGAGGCCAATTTCGATCTTCCAAATGGATTTGGGTGTGCCCGGTCCACTCTGAGCATTGGCTTTGTAACTTTAAGAGTGATCTCAAGTCTCCCGACCTGGTGGGGAGCAGTTGAACAGTCTGAAGGTGAGTAACAGGCTGGAGAAGGTGAGGGGGGTAGGAGAGGGGCACACCACTGCAATGTTTCAAGCAGGCCTAGATCTGGGTGCAGGTGCACTAAGGTTGTCTGTGGGTTACACCATCCCACAACATGCTTGCACAATTGGCTGCTTTATCTGTTTATCATTTAAAGTTCCAATGAGAGACCCCCTCCATATTGAAGTCCCCTCTTAGTTATTCACCATCTGCTATAGTTTGCTGTTCCTCTCAAGTTGGAAGGTTTCTGATTTGCCCTCCAGCTTCAAGAGATTACCACCAGACCAAACTGGACAGGAAATCTGTCCCCATATCAGTCTGCCCATGAAAAGTCCAAAGGATGACTGCTTTTCATTAGAGGCACATTCAGGACCTGGGAACACTTCCCATCCCCGACTCTAACCTGTGGAGAGAGAATCCACCCCATGGTATTTTGCATTTTGGAATAGATGATATTGATTTGTTAGAGTGCATTGAAGAAGGGTAATGAAGATTACTTTGACGTGTAATCATTGTTGTAGCGTAGCCACACAGCAGCTAATTTGCATACATTGTCTAGCACTTTTGAAGATTAGCAGATGAATCTTACAGTAGCACAAGATAGGCCAGTACCTCAAAGCAATTACCAAAATGTGTTTCTTGGTCATTTGTCAAGGCATGTTTTTGAAAGCTTATCTCAAAAACAAGGCAAAGATAGACTCTATCTAAAACTTGAATGAATTAGAGCTCACCTGCTCAATACACTCCAGTGCAGTAATGCAGAAGTCCGATGTGTCAGTGTCTCTCAAAAGGGAATTTAAAATAAGACTCAGTCCTCTCAGGTGAATGTAAAAAATGCATACGACAATTCACAGATAAGCAGAGAGGTTCTCCCTCATGAACTGGCCTCAACTAACATTATGAAATAAAATAGCTGAAGGTTATCAATTGTTGCTTGTGGTAGCCTGCTACCTACAAATAACTGCCACCTTTCTAACATTCCGACAATGACTCAGCTTCAAAATGTACATCATTGACTGCAAAGCACCTTGGGATCTCCCAGGACCATAATTTTGCTTCTGTGACAGTCGTGTAAGCTTCAGAGCCAAAACGGTCCACAAGAGGCCGGTGGGAAAAGACCCAAAATGTAACCAATTCTGTCGAAAGTCCACTGCACAATACATCTTCGTAAATATCCCTTGTCATTCTGTTACGCATTTACTGCGGACCCATGCCAGGTTTTCAGACAAACTTGTATTTATTATGCATATCCATACTTCAGCAGGACACACATCAATCTATAACATACAACTAAAGCGCTTGGAATAATGATGGTTATAAGGACATCCCACAGCAAATCAATATAATACAACCTAGCTACATGAAACATGATCATGTAGTGTCAAGGTTGATAGATTGTTGTCTTGGTCTGTATGCATCATTGTATATATGTTTTTCAAATGTAAACCCATCAATACAACTTTATACACAACAAGGTGATAAATATATATATCATGAAAGAGAACAGACCTGGACTGCAGGTAAACATGATAAGCCCTCAATTCCCTTTGAGGTTATCATCTGGATATCTTTGTCCATAAATGAAGCAAAGAATCTAAGAAAGAGGAGCTGGATGTCTCTGTTAATTTCAAGATTTATACCTTCTTATCGTTATGTATTTTCTCTTTTCTCATTCGATCACAAATCTAAATGCAGAAATACCATGTACACTGCACTAGCTCTAACTGAAGGAATAATTTACAGCTGGAATTCAATTATATAGAATCCCACCCAGACCTATTCCTGTAATTCCTAATATTTACCCTACTAATCCCCCTAACATTGGGGTCAATTTACCATGGCCAATCAACCTAACCCACACATCTTTGGAGTGTGGAAGGAAACTGGAGCACCTGGAGGAAACACACGCAGACACTGGGAGGATGTGCAAACTCCACACTGATAGTGACCTGACACTGGAATCTGGGTCCCTGGCACTATAAGGGAGTAGTGCTAACCACTGTGCTAACATGCCACATCTTCTGTCATTGTAGGGCTGGGTGAATTACTAGCTTATTCTTCTAATGGCTGTGTACCTCTCAGCAGCCTTTACCCCTGTCACTATTACTTGCAAACAACAGCACTCCTGCACACATCCCAGAGCATGCAATTCTGCAGTGAGCAGCTTTCCACCTGACTGCTCAAACTAAGCTTTTCTGTCATCTGACAAGGCATAAGTCCAGAGTGTAATAAAATACTCTCCACTTGCCTTGTTGAGTGCGGTTCTAATAACACTCAAGGAGCTCAACTCCATTCTGGACAAAGATTATCAACCAACCCACCATATTAAACATTTCAGTCCCTTCATTATCAGCTAACTATAACTGTAGAGTGTACTGCTTGTAAGATTCAATGTGGCAACATGCCAAGGCATCCTCCTCAGCATCCCCTGAACTAGTGATCTTTACCACCTGGAGAAGATCAGAAGCAACAGATACATGGGAGCACCATCACATCCAAGTCACATACTATCTGGACTTGGTGGTCCTTCATTATTATCCTGGAACTCCCTGCCTAACAGTATTGTAAAAGTAACTTCATTGCATGAATTACAGCAGTTCAAGAAATCAAGTTACTATCACTTTCTAAAAGGCAATAAGGGATGGGAATTTAATGCTGATCTTTCTAGTGACATTCAAACCCCCAATAATGAATAAAAAAATAAACTTACAAGCTTGAGGTGATAGGACGCTGTGAGTTACAATGTAAAAGAGGATATTGCAATAGTATGGTCAAATTCAATCGGTATGCTATCCACATCTTGCAATTAGGTAGAAATTGGTAGCCATATATTCTGAAACATTTTTAGAAGCAGATTGACTGATAGTGCAGATCGTCTGTTTGCTAGCCTAAAATGAAGCAAAAGCTGAAAAGTTAAGGGCAATGATGAGCTATGTTCTCATTGCAGATTTGCTGCAGATGCCCTTGCTACAGACATCACAGTTGTCCCCAGTTATTACTTGAGAGATGTTTAGATACAGTTGGTGGTGTAATTGAGAATGAGGCCATTCCAGCTCTGCCGACAGCTGATCTTCTTGGCATGCATTCTGTCATACCATTAAATACTGCAATTGGGACATTTTAAAAGCAAATCTGTCATTAAATTTCCAATGAAGTGCCAAAATAGCACAGATTCTAGTTTGCAGTCGAATGTTTTGTCGCTCCCTGTGCTGCAATAGAAGTTCGAATGGCAACAGCCTTTTTTATGTCCTTTCCTTTTTGTTTAACTACTTTTGTGTTCCCTTGCTTTTCCCTTAAAGATTTTCTGCTGATTTTATTTTTGCAGGCAATATTTGGCCATTTCTGTTGCTAAATAAACATTTCCCATATGCTCCGATACCATAAACAAGAAAAAATATCCAAAACTATACCCTAGAACAGAGGACTAAAAAGCCACTAAAGAAAATGAAAATAAAAGGATCAAATAGCCTGTGTCATTTGAAGTGCTCCTTTGTGCTTGAGACTGCCCTTTTCACATTGTTCAAATGGGAAAGAAAGTAATCACCCAAGAGGTAATTTGTGTGCATATAAGTATTAATATGAAGCCCTTCTGCAGAATGTGCAAGATCATTTTCAGTTGGCTGGAAGAACATGCACAGCTTGAACTGAATAGGGATTTGCCACCCCTGTCTCTGATATGAATATAAAATGGCAGTAAAGCGACAATCGGCAGAATTGGATGGTTGGATCCAATTAATTTTTTGCCATGTTTCTATTTCGGAAATCTTCTGACATATATAATCCAGAGTGCGCAAGGCTAAGCGGAATGTATTAATTCAGCAGGAAGATAGCGACATGTTTTGACACCCAGCTCCTCTCTGAGGAAGAACGAGATGAATTTATGGACAGGAGTTTCAGAACAATTTAATTGATCCCCATTTCAATTAAGACCATCTCCTGTGGCTGCCCCTAAAATTTCATATACCAGATTAACGGAGCCCCAGTGGCCCCGGGTAAACAATCACATCAACCTTGCATCAAATAAAAGAGAAGGGTTGCAAGATAAATTAAATTGAAATAAAAATAAATTAAAAGCCATCGGACAAATTGAGTGTTCTTTTTTTTTTAACTTATTGCTACCAGCCTGTCTTGTCATAAGCTACATATAATCGACGTATGATGATTTTAAGAAAAGTTTATGTTTAACAAAACCATGTTAAATGCACCTTTTTTTCTTAGAAGAGATTAACAGGCACTGATCTCTCAGCCCAATGCAGCAGCTGGGGACTAATTGTGCCAATCTCTTTTTTTAATCCAATTCAACCTTTGTCCTGCTGCCTATGTGGACTCTGCCAGCAGATCAGCTCTCAACGCTCCTCTATGCATCTCCCACCAGGCTTCAGAAGAAGGGCATTGCCATCTATGAACTTACTGTGGATTGCATTGCATTGACGTCATGGCATTAATGGAAATTTGGCTGAGGAGTGGTGACACTTTTCCCTCTAAATGAAGCCTTCCCATCTAGGCTACATCATCCACAACTGTTGCATTAGTAGGGTGACACTTAATGCCAGAACTCTCCCTGACTTGACCCTCTACACCTTCAGCACTTTGTTGTCCTTTAAACGACTTACCTTCATCCATGCTTTTCATCGCTCATTCAAAATCATCAGTCACAGCATCCTCCCAAGTGCAATAACATTTTTCTCACCAAAATATTCCCAATGTTTTTTTCTTTCAGCCTCTGCTCTGAAATATTTCTCATCCTCAATGATTTCAACCCCAAATTCAACTCATTGTGGTCTCTTACCCTCACTAATCTTTCCTTCCATATTCTCAGCCACCTCCTTAGCCTTGTCATAGAATCATAGAATCTACAATACAGAAGGAGGCCATTTGGCCCATCGAGCCTGCATCAACAACAATCCCACCCAGGTCCTATCCCCGCAATCCCACATATATACTCTCCTAATCCCCCTGACACTAAGGAGCAATTTAGTATGGCCAATCAACCTAACACATCTTTGGAGTGTGGGAGGAAACTAGAGCACCTGCAGGAATCCATGCAAACATGAGGAGAACTTGCAGGCTCCATGCAGACAGTGACTCGAAGCTGGAATCAAAACCATGTCCCTGGCACTGTGAGGCAGCAGTGCTAACCATTGTGCCACCGTGCCGCTTCAAAGTCATCTCCCGTAGTGTTACCACTCCCATCTTTTCAATCACATGTAAGCCTTCTCTGGTCACTTCCTTGTATCCCTGGATCCCTGGTTCCCTGGAAAAAATTAGCTCCTAATTCACTTTTCCCATTTTCTAAATCCCAACCCTCTTGTTGACGACAACATATTTGCAGCTGCGGATTTTCTCAAGCATACAACTGCCAATTGAAGCCTTTAAATGGGCAATCAATGACCATTTAAAGGCCTCACTCTCTGCCATTGGTATTAGCTCAGTGATAGCTGGACCTATCTATGTGCAACAAGGTAAAATTGTACAATCTGCTTGTGGTCTCCCAGGGGTGATGATGTTTTTTATTCGTTCATGGGATGTGAGCCTCACTGGCTAAGCCAGCATTTATTGCTCATCCCTAATTGTCGATAAGAAGGTAGTGGTGAACTGCATTTTTGAACAACTATAGTCCATGTGATATAGGGATATCCGCAGTGCTCGGAGGAGTTCCAGGATTTTGACCCAGTGGCAGTAAAGAGACAGTGAAATAGCTCAAAGTCAGGATGGTGTGTGGCTTGGAGAATATCTTGGAAGTAATGGTGTTCCCATGTATGTTCTGCGCTTGAGCTTCTAATTGGTAGAGGTCACAGTTTGAATGAGTGGTGAGTGACTGTGATCTGTAGATGATACACACTGTTACCACTGTGTGTCAGTGGTGGAAAGGGTGAATATTTAAAATGGTGAATGGACTGCCAGTTAAGCTGGCTGCTTTGTTTTGTGTGTTGAGTGCTGATGGAGCTGCACTCGTCCAAGCGCGTGGAGAATATTCCATCATTTTCCTGTCTAATGCCTTGTAGATGGTGGACAGGATTTGGAGAATCAGAAAGGTAATTATTTTGTTCCAGCCTCTGATCTACTCTTGCAGCCACAGTTTTTAGATGATTGGTCCAGTTCAGTTTCTGGTCAATGATAACCCCAAGATGTTGATAGTGGGGGATTCAGTGGAATATCAAGGGAAGATGCTCAGATTCTCTCTTGTTGGAGTTGGTCATGTCTGGCACTTGTGTGGTGTGAATAATACTTTCCAATTATCAGCCCAAGCATGGATAATATTTTGCTGCATTTGAACATGCTTCAGTATCTGAAGAGTCCTGAATGGTGCTGAACACTCAACAAACATCCCCACTTCTGACCTTATGATGGAGGGGAGCTCATTGACAAAACATTCAAAGATGGTTGGGCTTAGGACACTACCCTGAAGAACTCTTGCACCAATGTCCCAAGGACTGAGATGATTGATTTCTATCAACCACAGCCACCTTCCTTTGTGCCCAGTTTGTTTCCAGCCACTGGAGTGTTCTAACCCAATTCTCACTGAGTTCAGTTTTGCTGGGCTCCTTGATTCCACACTCAGTCAAAGTTGCTTTGATATCAAAGGCAGTCGCTCTCATCTCACCTCTTGAGTTCAGTTCTTTTGTCCATGTATGGGCCAAAGGCTGGAATGCGATCGGGGCTGAGTGGCCATGGCAGAACCTAAACTGAGTCTCAGTGAATAGGTCATTGCTGGGCAGCTGCTGCTTGATAGCACTGTTGATGATCCCTTCCATCACTTTACTGATGATCGAGAGTAGACTGATTGGGCTGTAATTAGCTGGGTTGATTTTCCTGTTTCTTGTGTACAGCACAATTTTCCACATTGCTGTGTAAATGCCAGTGATGTCGCTGCAGTGGAACAACTTGGCTGGGAACTCAGCTAGTTCTGGAGCACATGTCTTCAGTAATATTGCTAGAATTTTATTAGGGCTCATTGCCTTTGCACTATCCAGTGCCTTCAACCTTTTCTTGATATCATGCGAAATGAATCAAGTTGGCTGAAGACTGGCATCTGAGATGCTGGAGAAGGCTGCAATGGATCATCCATTTGACATTGCTAGCTGAAGATGTTTGCAAATGCTTTAGCTTTGTCTTTTGCACTGATGTGCTGGGGTCCTCCATCATTTAGGATGGGGGTGGTTATGGAGCCTCCTCCTCCAGTGACTTGTTTAATTGTCCATCCCTATTCATATCTGGCTGTGACAGGATTGCAGAGCTTAGATCAGATCTGTTGGCTGTGGAAATTGAATGCTGCTTCTGTCAAAATGGAAGGTGTGGACTATAATGTTCTCAACCTTTACATAATCACCAACAACCTGCTCACCAATGCTCAGCTTTAGGACATCACAGTGAGAGATCCTCAGGGCAGTTTCCTTGGCTCAACCATCTTCAGCAGCTTCATCAATGAACTTCCAACTGCCATAAGGTCAGAGATTGGATGGCTGAACTAGACTGCAGATCTTAAATCTAATTCATTGGCTGTGGGATAGTTAAGTTCTGTCTATTGCAAGTTGTTTCCACCGTTTGTCACCGTTTGTTCTGCGTTATACTTTCACCAGGTTGACACCTTGTTTTTAATTATGCCTGGTATTGGTCCTAGCATGCCCTCCTGCATTCTTGCAGGAATCTTGAATTGCACTGATTTCTTCAGTGGAGTATAATAATAGACTGGGGAAATGAGGTTACAGACTGTATTTGTATATAGCTCTGATGATGGCCCACAGCACTTCACTGAATGCCCAGTCTTGAGTTGTTATATCTGGTTGAAATCTATCCTATTTTAATATAGGTGGTAGTCCACACAACAAAATGTAGGGTATCCTCAATGTGAAGACTTCATCTTCATAATGACCATATAATGATCACTTCTACCAATACTATCATTGACATGCATCTACGATAAGGAGATTGGTGAAGATGAGGTCAGGAAGATTCCCCTTGTTGGTTGTTTTATCACTGCCTAAGACCCAGTCTAGTAGCTGTGTCCTTTAGCACTCAGCCAACTTGGTCAATGGAGGTGCTATTTAGCCACTCTTGGTGATGAGCATTGAAATCCTCCACCCAGAGTTCATTCTGTACTCTAGCCACCCTCACTGCTTCCTCAAAGTGATGTACAACATGGAGAAGTATTGATTCATTAGCTGAGGGGGCGGGAGGTGGTAGATGGTAGCCAGCAAGCAGAGTCCTTGCCCATGTTTGACTTGATGCCATGAGATTTCCTGGAATCCAGACAAGATGTTGAAGTCTCCCAGGACAACCCCCTTTCAATTGTGTCCCTTGTTCAAAGCGCATTGGGGACTAGCTGAAAACCACCATCACTTGCCATTTATGCCAACCTCCACTGCACTACACAACTCCCACCCTGCCAAACCCTCCAACTATTACTTACTTGTGACCTAAGTTGTCCCTCCATCTTGGGCCTCAAGTAAGTGTCTTCCCAGAGGTAGCCATAACCTCCCCAGTGGCACTTCTGTTCAGAAAAGCTGGCAGCCTCTGACTGATCAGCAGCTTTTGATAAGGGGATTTCCAGCCATGGGGAAAGCCTGCCACAGGCTATTGCTTCATGAGAGCAGGCCTTCTTGAGGAGATGATGAGGGTTCATTGCCAGCTTTCCAGTTAGCAGGCAATACCCCTGACACCTCCACAGAATCCAGCCCACACAATCGAGGGCCTCAATATGAGACAAAGTAAGATTTTGAATGGACAGCAGGGAAAACTTTTTTTACAATGTTTGTGAGGCTGTGCCAAGAACTACCAGATTAAACAATTGGTGCAAAGACTTTGATCTATCTGTGTTGATAATCTCTCTGATTCCTTTCTGCTGGCATCATTACTGATAGAAGGTTGATTGACTAATTTAGCAGTGGCAGTAAATAGGCTGCCGTTTATCACATTATGCTGCACCGCCTGTGCAAATGATAATTGAATGTTATTTACCAACAAATTCTCATCCAAAGAGCCTTAGTGCCCATAAGGCAGTGAAACAGCCTGTTGTTCCTTTTATCTGCTGGCAATGTGAACCTCTGTTCATCAAATTTCATAGCACTCTGTAATTTCATAAGAGCTCATTCAGACCTTGGCGTACTATACTGAAACATAAGGTGCTCTTAGTCTTTAGTGCACAGTGATGCAGCACTAAACATCTTCTGTAGATCTGCCTTAACCATGAAGACAACTTAAAGTACTGGCAGAATTACAGACTTCTGTTCTATATCGTAAAATATGCCAATGGTCAGGAAAGTCCTCACATGTCACATATAGGCTGGGCAAATTCATTCATGAACTATTCAGAGTTTTTTCAAAAATCCTGGATCTTTTATAGTGATAATTTGGATTCAACATTACAATTTTTCATGGTGGCATTTGAACACACAACTTTTGGGTTGCTAGTGCAATACCTCAAGCACGAGAGTAATGCACATTATTATGGATGGCGTTCATGCCTGAGCCTCCACAATTATCATTACTAGCTTATTTCATGAGGGCTGGATAACATCACAGTTCTATCCAAGCCCAACATTTAAACATAGATACGTGTTACAGACTGTCAGGAGTTGAATCCTAACTAGTTAACCTCTCAATAATTCAAGGGCATTGAGGCCAGCTGCCAAGGAAGTTGCATTCATGTGGTTAATTCTCAAATGCCCTTGGACAACTAGAGATGGGCAATAAATGCTAGCCCAGCCAACAATGTCCATGTCTTAAGGATTAAAAAAAGATTTGTAACGTTGTCAAACAGGTTGAGTGTGTCAACTTGCAAATCCTTCAGAACACACCAAAGCTGATGATATAAGTAAGTGAGACTCCTGGTCCACGCTTAATGTAGAGTTGTGCCTCTCAAACTATAAGCCTCTGGTGACAGACCGGCAACCTGATCCGGGAATTAGTAGCTCCAAAATTGACGAAAGCCTGCCTTAATGCACGACTAGGTATAAGGAAAGAATTGGAATTGGAGGCCAATTGCAGATCGCCTCCTGTTACCTAGCTAAGATCAACCATCATTCTGAGTGAAAATGCAAAAATAAATGTGTCTGCTTGTGCAATAGATCTCTGAATCTTGTAAGAAATCATAGCACTAAATGCTTGCGAACTGAACAGTGTAGCAGCATATGTTGTGTTCAAGTTCTCATTAGTAATTCTGAAGAATGCTGGAAGCACATGCCAGCTTACTATTGGATGTCTGTTTGGAGTTTGCACATTTTCTCTTTGTCTGCATGGGTTTCCTCTGGGTGCTCTGGTTTCCACCTACAGTCCAAAGATGTGTGGGTTATCATAGAATCATATAATCATAGAACTTTACAATGCAGAAAGAGGCCCTTTGGCCCATCGTGTCTGCACCAAACAGAATCCCACCCAGGCCCTATTCCCATATTCCTACATATTATACCTACTAATCCCTCTAACCCACATATCTCTGGACGCTAATTTCTTAGCACGGCAATCAACCAAACCCGCACATCTTTGGACCGTGGGAGGAAACAAACCAGAGTGCCTGGAGGAAACCCACACAAACATGAAGAGAACATGCAAATTCCACACTGACAGTGACCCGAGCTGGGAATCAAACCTAGGACTCTAGAGCTGTGAAGCAGCAGTATTAACCATTGTGCCTATCGTAACGCAATAACCGTCCCTTTCCAGCTATGAATCTTCTTTCAACTGCTTCTCATACAATTATGTCCCTTCTTAAATATGTAGACTAAAACTGAAAACACTGCTCTAGATGTGGTAACATAAACACCATGAAATACTGTAGAAAAACATCTATTTTATATTCAATTTCCCTTGTAATAAACACCAATTTTCCATTTGCTATACCTGCATTTTGTGATTCATTTACCAAGACACTAGTTCTCTTAGCGTTTCAAGCGTTCTGCAATCTTTCTCCATTTAAATAACGTTTTTTATATTCTTCATGTCAAAGTTGACAAGTTCATATTTCACCACGTTACAGTCCATCTACCAGTTGTTTAGCCCTCTCACTTAATCCATCTATATCCTTTGCAGACTCCTTATGCCCCCTTTGCAACTTACTCTCCTACCTATTTTTGTCTCAGTCCCATCATCCAAAATCACTTATTGATATAGACAGCCTTTTATTTATCTATACTCATATTTGTCTCTCAACTATCATCAAAACAGATTGTGGGATGAGCTGTTTATAAATTTGCTCCAGGTTTGCTCTACACAAGAACAACACAAACTTCAAGAAGTATTTCATTGGCTGTAAAGTGCTTTGGGATATCCTGAGTCATGAAAAGTACAATGGAAATGCAAAACTCTCTTATTAGACAGTTGAGAAAATATTTCTCCTCCCCCCCCCCCCCTTCACATAACTTTTTTTTGCAGGAATGTGTATGAACTTAACTATAAATGAAGAAATTTACACTCAGAACTGGTTTCCTGAGTTACTACTGACCCCTAGGCCTTTCCTCCGTGTACAAATCGATTACCAAGTCACCCAGCGTCGTTTCTAACAGCACTGCCATTTTCTCTTCAGCATTGCTTAAGGGTTACGTGAGTGGACATGCTAAATTGTTCCTCAGAGTCAGGGAGGCTAGCTAGAGAAAATGCATGGATTATGGATATGGCTTGGGTGGGACTGTGGTCAGTGCAGAGTTGATGGGCTGAAATGCCTCCTTCTGCACTGCAGGGATTCTATAATTCTGTGATCATAAAAATGGAGATTAAAAGATGGAATTGCACCAAAATGTCCTACCATTGATACAGGTATGTTTGCCGTCTCTCATTTTCTACATCTGATTATAGAAAGGACATTAAAAGCACGGAAATCATAGAGCAGTGTTTCATGAGAACAATGCTGAAAGAGTAAGCTGTATGATGTGTACCACAACAATTGTTTGTGGTTACAATGGTTTGGCAGCAGATATTAGTGCCAAAAACAACAACCCACAAATGACTCTCCATATCTTCAAGTGTAATACTTATCAAAGAACATGTCTCTCAGGAATTTAATTCTTCAGCCATTAAAAAGGTTACCACATTCAAACACCCAACTGAAATTAAATGTGTTTGCCTGTGCCCATTATCTTTCATAGATGTCAGGATGCTGACCAATTGTCAGAATAGACTTCATTTGCAGGAATTGCTTTTGTTGGAGCAAGGAATGTTGAGAAAAATTGTTTGCATTTTTTTTAAATTACGAAGAGCAGTCAAGCAAATAGGGAATATCTCTCAAATTTGATCAAGGAGTCAGTGGCAAGGATCATCATTTTAGAATTATGAATGGGAGTGTGAGATGACAGGTTATGAGTCAATGATATAACTGGAATTATTTTGGGGCGTCATTTTTGCTTCAGTAAATGATCATGATAGAAATCAATGAAATTGTTAAAGGCGACTGGATATTGTTCTAACAAGGAGTCAATACAAACATCTGAACTGGATTTTTTTCCCCTCTTCACTGTAAATTCTATGCAGATGATTTGATTTTGGCTAATAGGTAATACTGAGTCAGCATCACATTGTAGAGCTCTCCTGATTTTCATTTCCACTCGGGTTGACCTTCTATATAAAATAGTTATCCATAGCTGTTGTAAGCTTTGCTGTTGAACTGAAGATTCTAGGGAACTTGTGAAAGCTATTTCTGACCTTTTCTATTCATTCATTGGTACCATTCAAACAGCCTTGAGATGATTATTTAAAACTTGCCATTGTTCATGCTTAAGACAGCAGCAAAATGGGTCTTCCTGGCAGAATCCCAATATATTTTTGCTTTGATGAAGAAAGAGACCCTCTGTACCCATCAGCAGAAAGCCTCACAGCCATATCTACAAAAAGAGATCTCCTGATCTCTTTTCAGGAGATCAGTACCTGAGAAGGTATCAAATCACATGACAGCTTGTGATAGTTTTGTCAAACTGGCCCCACGGTGATAATCCTTCAATCAGCATCACTCTGACAAATACTGTCAAGATCATATATGTCTTCAAAATTCAAGCTTAGTGATCACTCCAAGCTACCAAAGGAAACATTGGCAGACTAAACCAGTCAGCTATCCTTGCTGCTTTTGAACAAAGCAGTGATGCCTTATGTGATTAAGAAAGCAGTTTTAATTCCTTCTCAATGAAGAACTAACAGCTCACGAACTGATGTTGCATTTTTATGCAATGGGAGGGTTTTCAAAAACTCAGAATGTTAGCTAGTGATCCTTCATAATGTCACAACATACAAGAACATTGAAGCTCCCTCCATCATTAATAAGGGTTTGACAATATTGCAAGTTAAGGATAGTGACAGCTGATTACAGGCCAATGTTTTCACTTTAAAGACTACCACTCGTAATTACTCTGACAAAGCATCATCCAAACTCAAACATTGTCTCCATTCTCTCTCCACAGATGCTGCCAAATCTGCTTAGTTTCTCCAGAATTTTCTGTTTTTGTTTCAGATTCTAGCATCCACAGTTTGCTGCTAATAATTGGCTTGGCAACACCTAACATACTTGGATCCCAGCTTTCTCTGTGGAGCCTCACTTTGAGGTGGAGCTGTCTTTCACCCTACACAATGACACCTGCATCAGAAGGAGTAAGACCTGCATCAGGGCAAGAGAGACGAAGACTCACAAGTAGATATAAAATTAATATACAGTTTGCCCATTTAGCAGTGAGACATCCTCAGTGTAGGTTCTAATGTTACATCCACAGATTCTTTTTTTAGGGGTCTCAGGCAGGTGTTAAAAGCAGATTCTACCTTGCTACACAACAATCCTGAAAATCGGAGCTGACTATCATTTGGATTCCTCCAAATAAGCCATCATCCCCACCCAGGACTTACAATTAGGGTGGCATGGTGGTACATGGTTGGCATGGCTGCCTCACAGCACCAGAAACCCGGGTTTGATTCCCAGCTTAGGTCACTGTCTGGGTGGAGTCTGCAGGTTCTCCCTGTGACTTCATTGTTCCTCTGGGTCCTCCACTTTCCTCCCACAGTCTGAAAGACATGCTGGTTAGGTGTAATGGCCATGCTAAATTCTCCCTCAGTGTACCTGAAAAGGTGTCGGAATGTGGCGACTAGGGGATTTTCACAGTAACTTCATTGCAGTGTCAATGTAAGTATACTTGTGACTAATAAACAATAAAGTTCAAATAAATAAACTTCAATAAATTGATGTTTGCATCTAAATGAGGCCCAGGCCCAATTTCTGATTGGCCCTGGGCCTACAGATCTGGCACAGTGAAGATTTCCTGCCTTCAGGTTAGTGCTATTCATTTTTCAACTCACCAGCTCTCATTCAGAATCATCAAATACAATCATATCCAAGGTGTTGTGTCTGCATTGCTGAAATATATCTATTCGAGGGCTAACTTTTCCAAGTCTGAGTTAATGGTAGCTTACGGATAGTGTGGGCTCTGTGTCATCATTTCTTTCATGTTCGCTGACAGTGAAAGAGATTCCCCACCAGGAATGTGTACTCTAAAAAAAAACCCCTATTAGTAGACCCAAGAGTACATGCTGCACTGCATTGCTGCTGACACAGAACTTCGCAGAATTGGAAATGGAAATCTGTGTATCTGATTCGCCGATTTCTGGATCATTAAAATTAATCACCAGAAAATGAGGTGCGCCTGCTACGAATCAAGAGTGGTGACCTCTGTGCTTGATTTTCTGATCCGTGGCACATCGAATAAAGTTCAAGCCATTGTCACAGGATTTACCATTCCGTTTCAATTTGGCTTCTTCGGGTCAAAAACAATGGGTAGAAATTTTGCAATGCTCAAAATTAAAATGAATCACTTGAGATTCGAGAGTGCTGTGAATCAGGCACAGTGACCTCTTCAACTTATTCTCCAATTTGCTCTCCTGTCAAGCGAGACTCTTTGTCGGAAACATAATCTTACAAAATGTGCTCATATTTATGCACCTCATCCATAATAGAGATTGTAATAAAATTCCTGGGATAAAATGGGATAAAACCATTAGCATTTCTTTTCTTTCTGCTTTACCTGTCTAAGTATATAGGCTCACTATTTCCATGTCTATGTATTGATCAGCACCTTATAATGATTTTCTTACATAGAAAAAGGTATTTGCAGTGTGCAGAAACATTGAAGATCAAGCCTCACTACAAAGCACAAAGCAAGGAGTATCACAGTTTTAATAATTCTGTCTCAATCGCTCTGGGCATCAAACATGACAAATTAAATATAGCAACACTGCATCTCCATACTAGCATAAAGCAACGCAGTATTAATTGCTTTTCGCAGCAAAATACATATGAATTAATCAGAATTAACCAGCAAAATGTATTACAGCAATTTTAATGTAACATATACTGCAGTTTCGAAGAGGGAAGATTCAAGTACATTGCCAAGACATATTAAAAAGGTTCCACTAAGATAGCATAATTTCAGTCTATCATGTATTTGTACCCCCTGAACAATTTGAACCTTTGATTGATGCACTCTCCTTGAAGATCACCCAGGAGTTAATATCTGTGGAAGTCAATAAGTGTCACCCAAAGATCGGATTAAGACCAAAGTAATAGATTCTGAAGAGTAAATTGTCGCTTCTTTAAGATGCATTATTTATAGCATTCAAGTTTTTAATCTCTTGCCTGTTTTGATCATTTGGAGTAGAAATGTTTTACCGATTACAATGAACAGATTAAAGGAGGCAGGATATGTCGAGAGAAACAGTTAATGTTTCAGGTCTTAACCCCTTTATCAATTCATTTTCTCTCCACAGACGCTGCCTGAATTGCTGAGTATTTCCAGCACTTTCTACCTCTTTATTTCCAGTAAAGAGAACTTGCTTTAAATATGTTCGAGAGGAAAATCAGGGACATGTAAAAAGAAGCAGCCACTCCACAAGTGACCATGTTATGTTTCCACCCAAGTTAAATTTTTCCCCATAATATGTGATGCTTGAGGTATGATGGACACAGATGTATACTAAATGTTTATTCCTTAGTGATTCCACTTGTTGTTGTTTACCGAGAGTCAGAGGGTATGACATTTCATTATGGTGGTGCTGTAGTCATGCAACTCACAATGTGTCATCAGGTTCATGACTTACCATAACCAAATATACCAAATTTGGCTTCTTTACAAAGCATTCTCAGATTTCGTCAGTGCCTGGAAATTGCACTGTAATTGTTCATTTTTGTATAAAAGTCTATATCAGCAACAATAGTTCTACATTCATAAATGAGTTGCCCATATTTAAGGGTAAATATGAGACGTCAACTTGAAAATAGAAGTACTAGTGACAAAAACTTAGACTCGGTAGCAGCCACAGTTGTTACTACAGGTAGCAGTCAGGGACAAGAATAGCATCCATGGCACGCAAACAAACTTTTGGCTTCAATCATACTAGACATCACATTGATGATGGAATTAGTATGTACACAGCTCACATCTGCCATGGATATGGAGAGCAGACAGATCCTGACATGAATCACCTAGCAATGGCTGCATTCTGAAATTGAATGGTTGAGCCAATGCTTCGTTTTAGTCATTTGTGGGACATGGAATTCTTTGGCAGGCCAGCATTTATTTCTCGCCCCTAGTTGCTCAAGGGCAGTTGAATGTCAACCACATTGCTGTGACTCTGGAATCATGTGTAGGCCATGTCCAAAGTTGTAAGAATGGCAGATTTCCTTCCTAAAGGACATTAGTTAACCAGATGGGTTTTCATGACAATTAACAATGGTGGGGATGCTGTTCCTCCAGCTAAGTGGTCTAGAACAAGGGGTCACTGTCTCAGGATTCGGGGTCATTTAGGACTGAGTTGAGGAGAAATTTCTTCACTAAGAGGATGGTGAACCTGTGAAATTCTCTATCATGGAAAGCTGTGGAGGCCATGTCACTGAATATATTTAAAATAGAGATAGATGATTTTCTAGACTCTTAAAGATGTCAAAGGAGATAGGAAAGTGCAGAAGTACAGCATTGAGATGGTGGAACATCAGCCATGACCATATTGAATAGTAGAGCAGGCTCAAAGGGTCAAGTGGCATACTTCTACTCCTGCTCCAATTTTTTATGGTTCTAATCCCGATATTCCTATTGTACTGTGCACTACTTGCTAAAATGATGTTATGGACAACTTTATGAAATAAAGACATTGTATTAACAGGAGTATATTGTGATTTTTCTATGAATGATACTTGAGTAATGTGTGTGGTAGATGAAGCTATAAGAAGAGTTAATGGGGTAATTCTTGACAACTTCTCAAGACACATGTGAAGTAATTGTATCATATGTCTCAAGCTGGCTTTGGACTGCCTAAACCATTTATCATTTCAATGCAATTTGGAGACCATTGATAAACTGCAAGCACTAAAGAGACCTCACTGCAGTTTAATGTTTTTTTTAAAAAAGAAACTCCATTCTTAAAGTAACAAAGTGGACTAGGCAGATCCAAATCCATCTCCTCGCTTTCTCCAAAAACAAAATTCAAATTGAACCCAATTTCATGGTCTCCACAAAAATGACAAACAAGATCCAAGCTGGCAAGATAAAGATTATATACCATCTTGGGCTTGATTCAATGTTTCATCTTAGCCAAAAGGCCAAGAAACTTAATGGTTGTGGAAAGACAAGAAATTGATTGGATCCCAGTTGAAGCCAGCTGGCAGGTTGTTGGGGGTGGGAGGTAGTGTAGAAATCCCAGAGGGTGTTAAACACACACTAGCAGTGGTTGATAGTCCACCTTCTTTTGTTGGGTCCACCTTCTTTTGTTGGGGAAAGGATACAAAAGTCTGAGGTTACATACCAACCAGCTGAAGAACAGCTTCTTCACTGCTGTGTCAGACTTTTGAATGGACCTATCTTATAGTACGTTGCTCATTCTCTATACCCCAGCAATGACTGTAACACTACATTCTGCAATCTCTTCTTTCCTTCCTATATACTCTATGAATAGTATGCTTTGTATAGCACCAAGAAACAATACCTTTCACTGTATACCGATACATGTGACAATAATAAATCAAATCAAATCCTTTGCCTCCTGATTCAATGAAAATTCTGCCAAAATAAAATGGATAATTTCTTGACTGAATATTTGGATTCAAAATTTGCAAATAGGGTCCTACATAGTGTAGGATGCCTATTTGCATAAGTATATCACACTGAAAACAGACAGGTATACTCTTATCCATTTACCAGCCTGTCTGAAAGAGGATGTTTGGACCCCACAAAATAAACAGCCTTGAGCGTCAATGAGGTGGCTGTGAGACAAGAAATGGACAACTAACAATTCCTATACAGTCTCAGTAATCAGTTGCCAGAGCAAATCTCCTAATGCTATCATATCTGTCACCCTTTGCCATACATCTCCAACACTTTTGATCTTCATTATCCTCTCACTATAATAACCCACTGTGTTACGGTAAGAAAATGTTTCAAAAAGTTAAATATTCAATATGTTTTGTGAAGAATAACAAATAGCTGACGGTGAGTTTCAGTCAGTACATCCATCACAAGGTTCTACATATTCATAAACTACTTGAACTCCATACTTGTACTTTATATCATTAGAATTGCTTGAGTGAGTCATTCGCTTGCAGCTTGCTGCTATTCTCTATTATCCCAATGAATGATATGCTGTGAAGACCGAGTATTTGATTGCTTTCACAACAAGACCAATTGAATGTTCACAATTGATGGGTGAATTCCAACTCAAAGTGACAGATATTGGGCCAGTTTGAATTAATTTCCAATGATTCAAAAATCTCATAATGAATACACCTCTGTGCAGCCAGCATGGATAGAAAAAGATGCTCGTCTTGCCTACATCCACTGTTCTGCCACAAGTTTTCCCAGTATTATCACAGTGGAATAGACCGCAGTAAAACAATTTGATATATTTTGTTAATGGTAATTTCAAATATAATTCAGTATAATTGACAGTATGGTGATGAGTTTATTAACTCGAGGTACGAAAGAATGACACTCTCGCCTATTGAACTTTGTATATAGGAACAGTTCCATAAACTACTTGGTTTCTGGCAGATTGGCAAAAAAATGCTTGGCCCTCACTAAAGCAGCCTTAACTATTTACCTTCACTCAATGCATGTCTAGACTTGGTCTGAACTTAATTTATAACTCAATTTCAATGTATTCTTTCAGAACATTAGTCCAAAGTTGTAGGATACACAGGACCCCAGTTTGTGCAGAACTCCCAACCACACTTGGGGGTTAGTTGTGATAAGACTAGCCCCCAGGAGAGGTCCCCAAATCTGTTACCAGCTGTGGGAACTACCTAGACATGAACCCCAATTTGTTAAATTCCCAGGCAAAACCCCCAATTTGTTATTATTCTGGATGGGTTACCCCTAAATTGTTATGTCCCTAGGTGAGGAGGGACGAAATAACTCCCTTTCTCCATTCAACGTGCTCATTGGTCACAACAAGATTAATTTACAAAGGATCCCTTCCTTCTTGGCTACCTTTCCCAGTCCAAATGTATTTATGTTTTAAAAGAGTCAATTTAACTATTCTTTCTTGAGTTCAAGAAAGAGTGCTATTATGTGAGAAAAAGAATAAAAATGCACAGACATACAAATACCCAGATTAGAAATGCGGAGTGAGTCCAAAAATAAAAGTAAAAATAATCCACATGTCAGTCTTCACCTTACGCATGAGGAGTAGATGATGAAACATTGCAGCTGTTAAGTTGTGGGGATCCGGTAGCCTTAACTTCAGCAACTGAATTGGAGATTCTTGGTTCTGCTGTTAAGTTGAGAATTGTCCTGTTTCCTTTTCAACTGTGGCTTTGTTGACTTGACTTGCCTCCAGCAATCAGAGGGAGTGAGGCTTTTACCTGCAAGCACAAGGGCGACTCAGTCAATGTCCTTCAGCTGTGATTGTCAGAGCACACACTAGCCCCATGGAGCTGGCACACCAGATAGCAGAGTTGCAGTTGGTTTATAACCCATTTTCTTGTATAATCCTGGAAGGGGAAAACCACAACCTGTTTGGGATATAACCTACAGAACGGTAATAGTTTCAGTTGGGATTCCACTATCTGCTTAGAAGATTACAACCAGTTTCTGCATTATTTCTGCCCTTGAAGTGTCTCGCTGGAAAAGAGTGTGACATTCCACCCCCCTTCAGGACTAAACAAAATCCACTAAGGAATTTTTCAGACAGTCACTGAATTACATCCTCAGTATTTACATTCTCAACCATCTTTGGCTTGTATGTTCATTTTAAAAAAACAAATCTTATTTAAGAGTTCAGAGTGTTTGTATATAAATCAGGCTATGATCCATCATCATAGTACTTGCTTCTTCTATTTACACTCAGACATCTATGCTGGAATTTTACCACCTTGTCTGCCTGAGACTTGTAAGGAGAATGCTGTTCTGTGAACTTGCCCACCCTGGAATTGGTAAAATCCAGCAAGAATTTCAGACTGGACTTCTTCACTTCCCATCCTAATGAAAAATTCTATCACTTATGGTTGCTATTCTCTAAAGGACACCACACAGCAAGATTATTAATGAACTTCTCCTCATTGCATAATACCAAATATGGAATAGAATGGTTCCTCAATATACTGGTCAAGAAAAAACTCATACACACTCCAGGAATTCATCTGCCACAGAATTGGCGTTAATTTGGTTTGCCCAATCTATTTGTAGATTAAAGCCATCCATGATTATTGTACCACCCATATTATGTATGTCTCAAATTTCCTGTGTAATGCCCTCTCCTACATCACTACTACTGTTGGGAACCTATAGACAACTCCCACTAATGCTTTTCACCTTTACTGCCCTTGCTTTATGGCTCAGTTTTGAGTTGTAATATCCAGTGTCTCAACGCTGTTGGATAAATATTTGACTTACAACTTGCCAAGTTTCAGACTTCTGTGGTGGCTGCTAAAACCGGTAGGCCCCTTGCGCATACTAACGTATTAAAACATGTTTTAATGCCATGCTTTTGCAACATTAACCTACCCCGAATGGAGTAATGATTGGGACTTCTCTGCTAAATTTACTTCAGTTTGGTCTTCCTATTCAGCCAATCGTTAACCAATGGGGGATCCTCCCTGGCACCATCTTGCTGGCACCTGCCTAACTGGGTTTGGTGCCACCAAACCCCAATGATCTGAGTAGGAAGGCACCTCCATCTATGGCATCCTCTCTTTTCAGGTGCAGTCCCAGCTGGAACCACCACCCCTGAGCTGCCAGCCATTTGATTGGCCAGAAGCTTCTGTGAGTGGGCAACCATTAATGAAGATGGCTGTCCCATTGGCAACCAATTAGCTGACTGGGATTGATGAGATACGGCCATGTGTCCTACTGACTGCCAAGGTGAGGTCATCATTCACTTTTGGGCACATTGACTGATCCCTCACCATGGGAACATACTTATCCCCATATTATACGATGCGATCATCTCCTATTTACTCACAGCAGTGTGCAGGAGATTAGTCTTTAATTCCTACAAACTTTAGGACCATTTAAATCAATTGACAACATTAATAGCAATAGGTCTACAGCCGACACACATCCTCTTGTGCTATACTATGCTAGTGAGTTGAACCATGTCTGCTAAATAGCCTAGCACATGGTGGCCCTGGGGCTACACAAGAACAATGTACTGTGAATTCTTTGCAAGGGTCACCTTCCATCAAAAAGAATTGAAAGTACCAGCATAGTTCACAAAATCTTTATCTATATTCAATTATAACACAGGAGGCTGGTTGAGCAGAGGGGCAAAAATTTCAAATTGGTTATTTTAGGCACGCAAACTCAAATGTAATGGGCAGGATTCTCCAGCCTTTAACGCCACTGGATTCTCTGGCCCAGTGCCAAGTTTTCTGTCCTCTGTTACAGCATAAAATATCTTGACAAACTACTTCCACATTTATCAAGGTTTCATCATTTTGAATTGAAGTCTGCTAACTAGACCAAGGACACAAAATTTTCTTAGATCCCTTGCACTTTTAATTGGAAGAAGCCATTATCAGAGGGAAGAATTAGTTTCTTCATCTGAGTTGAGCACAAGTGCAGTCAATTTGTTTTCTCTGCGGAATTTTAGACACTGGAGCTGGAATTCTTTAATGTTGTACACCCCACTACTGCCATCAGCGAAAACAGAGAACTTGGCACTCAGTCAAATGTTCAGTTATAGCAGCGAGACTGCAGAATCTCATCCACTGAAGAGGTTGGAAAATCCCAGCCCTGCGTGAAAATCAACTCAGGCCAAAATGTAAAGA
The DNA here is from genome assembly GCA_024679065.1 of Sphyrna mokarran. NCBI lineage: Eukaryota > Metazoa > Chordata > Chondrichthyes > Carcharhiniformes > Carcharhinidae > Sphyrna > Sphyrna mokarran. The sequence continues at coordinate 97,750,260 of JAGIQG010000002.1, read as the reverse complement.
AAGTGATTGCTCTGTTTGATGGTCTATGTCAGCTTAAGACCCAAACTAAATCTGTCATCCAACCTCTTGGAATTCATGATCGTGTGCTGAGGACATCAGATGGGTATTCCAATGCAGTTACCAGCTGAGATCTGATCAAATCTATCGCATTGACAATCCAGCCTACAGTTAGTGCTGGGAAGAGGGAGCAGTGGTAGAATCAAAGGGGGGAAAGCACTGACTAAGCAGCAACCAACAATAACCTTATGGAGTGACAGGATCTGGAAAGTTTAACTTTATTTATTAGTGCTATGAGTATGCTTACATTAACACTGCAATGAAGTTGCTGTGAAGTTCCAATAGTTGCCACACTCAAGCGCCAGGTACACTGAGGTGCATTGGCCAATTTAGCATGACCAATGCACCTAACCAGCGCGTCTTTAGGACTGTGGAAGGGAAACGTAACATCCAGAGAGTCACACTGACACGGAGAGAATATGCAGGCTCTGCACACACAGTGACACAAGCCGGTAATTGGTCCCTGGGACTGCAAGGCAGCAGTGCTAACCACTGTGCCGCCAATTAGAAAAGAAGAATCTCTAGGAATTTGAGTGGAAAACAGGAGATAATTCATGGTGGAAGTGTAGAGTTTCTGTGGGTTTTCCTGATCTCCTAAATAGCAGCAAAAGTAGTCAAAATAAATTCTAAGGTATGATTCCTGACCTCAGAAACAGTGAGCACAGGCATAGGAGAGAAAACTCGGATCGCCAAAGGTAATATTTTTGTTTTAATAATATGGAGAATTTGATTATTTTCAGTGTAAATTTCATTGTTTTATTTCAGTCAACAGTCCACGGAGCAGAATTCCCTTTAGTCTCCAGGAGAGATGATAATTACCCCTTCACCATACTTATAGGGAGTCAACTAATTCATTAAAACTACACACATTCAAGAAGCGTAAGAATAACAGAGCTAATTCAAACTAAACACAGTTAACCCGTGGCAAGAATGAAATGAAATAGGATATCTGGGAAAGATATAGTACAGGATGTGCTGAAAATACAATAGCAATAACCATTCCAAATGAGGTGAGTGAAGCGATACGCTATGAAAGGAGGTAACTGTAGGGATGCAGTGGCATAACTGATGAGAAAATCGCCCACATTCAGTGGCCAATGAGAAGAAAAAGAACAGCATATGACACTGTTGGAAATGATTAGCAAGGCTTGAGATGAATCATGGATCATGAAGCAAATCAAAATGGTAAGTGATTCACTGGCATTGAAGTATAACAGATTAAAAATGTGCTACAAAGGAGAAATGGTGTAATAAAAGCAATAAATAAAACAGCTAGAAACGTAAGATTGCAAAACAGAAATGGGAATGAAATACAAGACAGTAACACAGAGATCTATGAAATAATTATAACAAGCACGACAAACCAGACACAAGACTAAGTTAAAAGAAAAGTTCCTGCTGAGGTTTCAGTAACATGGAGTGCAGAGGAAGACAGATGAGTTGATGAAATTACATTCAAAGTTGGATTAACACAGGGCACATAGCTTTAAGGGAAGAATGTGAAAAATAGGTTGAAAGCACTTAAGAGCTTAATAGCCGTGCCTGAGAAGGAGGCCTCCCAGGGCGAGACCAAAAGGCTATGAAAGGGATCAGAGAAAGAAGAGCAAACCCCCGAGAGAAACAAAAGTCATTTGAAGACGCATGTTCGAAAAGAAAACTACAACAACAACAAATCCCAAAGCAAAGGGAAGAAATCACAAGCAGCTCAAAGATAGAAGCTGCTACGCTGAAGAACTGAGCAAGGAGGTACGCTTTTTAGAAACAGGAAGAGTGTATTCATTTGATAGGTTCTATTTCTAAACCTCAAACAAGAACAATTTGGTAAATTAACACCATACTTTGAGCAGCCGGTCATTTATTTCAGCAGTAACTGCACGGACAAATACTGGGTCAACCGAATGAACCCAACTAAATGACTTATAAGCAGTGATTTACTTAAATATTAACCATCTGCTGGCATTCATCTGCTACATGTTGTGGTCTGGTAGCTTGATTTCCATAAAATATTGCTTACATCATTCATCCTTTCTGCACAGTGTCATTTTTGTTCTGTTTTCAGGCCGGGGACTAGTCACAAGTGAACAATCTTCACAGTAAACTGTATTGGAGTATTACATAAATATATTTCTCATTTATATTCTCTGTCTTTCCAGAGGTTGCTAAATTTATAGAAGCTGGATGTTGTTTTTCCATTTGAAGCATCTTTATAAATCATCATGACTGATCAAGAACATTAGTGGGCTGTACAAGGAGAGGACTGTAAAATTATTGACAAGCTCGGTTAGTCTGCAGTATAAAACACCATTGTATTGTATGTTCCCAGTACATCTACTAGCTGCAACAATCCACCAAAAGACAAGTTATAAAAATATCGATTTGAAGTGATACCAAGCGTATGAAAAGTCAGCTAACATTTTGAGTCCTATGACCCTTATCTACGAGTCTTGTCATATGGACTTGAAACATCAATTGTGTTTTTCCCTTCATAGATGCTGCCAGACCTTCTGAATTTATCCAGCATTTTCTGTTTTATTTCGGAATTCCAGCATCAACAGTATTTTGCTTTCATTTGAAAAAAAAAGTGTTTTCTGCCTAGAAGAGTGCTATGAAGGAAGTTGATGGGAAAGGCCCAATGAAGCTTCCTTGAGAACTACCCTTGCCCCATGTTTGATGTGGAACTGCCCTCTTTTACATGGATCCAAGTTCCAGTGACCAAAAGGCAAGCAATAGAAATCAGACAATGCCGTAAAAATGTCCACTTTCCACAGTGTTCCACAGTATCAGAGAGACAAAGGATGGAATGTCCCAGTCCCACTACTAGTCAGCTGCTTGGCGCGTGGGGGAATGTAATTTGTCTGGAGGCCAATAATAATCCTCCTGTAACTGGGATGAACTATAGCAATTATGTTCCTGCATTTTAAAGCAGGCTAAATCGAATTTCCTGACAAGCAATGCAGCCTTTAGCATGTCATGCATGCTCATTAAAAGGCCACCTCACTCAAATTAAATTTCCCCTCCAAATTTAAGTTCCCAGCCAATGAGAAATTGGAATGGTGACATTTACGGTTGTATATAAGAGGGGTGTACCTGCCAAGCTTGGTTTTATCCAGTGCTTTGAAGTGACCAGACATTGCTTTGACTTTCTTAGGGACCACCCACAAGTCTTAACATCTTAACTGGCTCACAGTCGCTGCCAGCATCCCAAGTTGCATGAAGGTTAGACATGGGAAGTAGGCTGAGGGGCAAAGGGGGTAGGATGGATAGGTGAAGCAGAGGTAAGAAGCAGGCTAAGACTCAAAGTATAGGGTGGAAGAGGGGGCAAAGGTTGGACATGGGAGGGAGGTTAAGAAGGAAGGAGAGAGAGTGACTGTCGAAGGAAGGAAGACAGATTGTCCAAAGTGAGGAAGAGGCAGTGAGAGAATGTGAGGATGCAGCAATATGTGATAGAAGGAAAACCCTCGGTTGTTGGGTGAGGAGGTCCTGCAGCTGAGTGGGGAAAGGGATTTGAGCAGAGATTGTGATATTGAAATGAGGCTATTGAACTGAGGCTGGACAGCAGTGGCAATAGTCACAGTGAGCGGGGGGGGTGGGGGGGGGGGGGGTCAGGGGGAGGATGCATGGGGGATGCAGTCAGCTGTTAGGTCCAGGGTGATAGACGAGTAGCTGAGAATTTCATTGGGGGGATGTTGTCACAGCAATGAATGAAACAGATGGTTTGGATAACTGGAATGGTCAGGGTTAGGGTAGGCATGGGAACTGTAACAATGTAGGCATGGGGAAGGTTATGGTTATTAGTGCAAGGTTAATGGAAGGAGATTCAAAGCTGACAGAGGGGAAAGGAGGTGGGTGAGTTAAGAGTGATAGGGAAGTTGTTGGGTGACAGTAGAAATGGAGTAAGTCTCAAATGTAATGTGCACCATTTTGGTATTCTCTGCTATGCAACATTGTCTCTCTGAAACTGCAATCCCTCAGCAGGATGATGAGGGTCTTTTCAGGGTGAGCAGGGTTCAGGATGAGCGGGGTTCAGGGTGAGCGGGGTTCAGGGTGAGCGGGGTTCAGGGTGAGTGGGATTCAGGTTGAGCGGGTTTCAGGGTGAGTGGGGCTCAGGGTGAGTGGGATTCAGGGTGAGCGGGATTCAGGGTGAGTGGGGTTCAGGGTGAGTGGGATTCAGGTGAGCGGGTTTCAGGGTGAGTGGGGCTCAGGGTGAGTGGGATTCAGGGTGAGCGGGATTCAGGGTGAGTGGGTCAGGGTGAGTGGGGTCAGGGTGAGCAGGGTTCAGGGTGAGCAGGGCTCAGGGTGAGCGGGTCAGGGTGAGTGGGGTTCAGGGTGAGCGGGGTTTAGGGTGAGTGGGATTCAGGGTGAGTGGATTCAGGGTGAGCGGGTTTCAGGGTGAGTGGGGTTCAGGGTGAGCGGGGTTCAGGGTGAGTGGGATTCAGGGTGAGCGGGTTTCAGGGTGAGTGGGGTTCAGGGTGAGCGGGGTTCAGGGTGAGCGGGGTTCAGGGTGAGCGGGGTTCAGGGTGAGCGGGGTTCATGGTGAGTGGGGTCCAGGGTGAGCGGCGTTCAGGGTGAGCGGAGTTCAGGGTTCAGGGTGAGCGGGGTTCGTGAGCGGGATTCAGGGTGAGCAAGGTTCAGGGTGAGTGGGGTTCAGGGAGAGCGGGGTTCAGGGAGAGCGGTGTTCAGGGTGAGCAGGTTTCAGGGTGAGCGGGGTTTAGAGTGAGTGGGATTCAAGGTGAGCAGAGTTTAAGGTGACCAGAATTTAAGATGAGCACAATTGGTCAACTAATGGCCCTAATAATCATCAGGCAATTTCTGAGAACCACCCTCAGTTGTGTTCTCGTAGAACATAGAACATAGAACATTATAGCGCAGAACAGGCCCTTCAGCCCTCGATGTTGCGCCGACCATTATAAAAAGCAATGACCCTCCAAACTAGACCATTCCCTTCTCTTCCATAAACTCATCAACTAACCTCTTAAACGCCACCAAACTTGGCGCATCTACAACTGCTGCAGGCAGGGCATTCCACTCCCTAACCACCCTCTGGGTAAAGAACCTACCTCTGATATCCGTCCTATAACTATCACCCCTTAATTTAAAGCTGTGTCCCCTCGTGCTAGCTTTCTCCATCCTAGGAAAAAGGCTATCACTGTCCACCCTATCTAAACCTCTAATCATCTTATATGCTTCGATAAGGTCTCCTCTTAGCCGCCTCCTCTCTAACGAAAACAACCTCAAATCCCTCAGCAACAGGTTTGGTCTGACTCCTGACTCATTACATCGTATCCCAGCGAGGCAGGGAGCTGCTGTTCATTGGGTATGGTTTGCCATTGGCTGCAGCTAGTGATAAAGAAAGAGAGGGAGGGAGGGAGGTGGATGCCTCCAGCGACTGTGGCTGGTGGACAGCAGATAATTCCCAACTCCAACGCTCCATCCTGCCAGGTGAATGGTCGTGGCTGACAAGGGTTCCTATGGTTAGTCATTTTATGATGCCAAGGCAATGACCTCTCTACAGATTCTTGAGGTAGTGGGTGGCGAGCTGGACAATGTCTGACAGAGGATTTTTATGCATAGCCAGCATCACTCCTGAGAGAGAGCATTGTGGCTGTACACAGCCATGTGTGACATGTGGAACACCCATTTCTCTTGCTCCAGACCTCTTTCACCTAGAAAGGGTGGAGTGGGGTTACTGTGTTTCACTGGAAGCCAGGCACAGGGCTTAGCAATGGCTCAGTGGAGCTGAGATGGAGGCAAACCGAAATGGAATATGCACAGTAGAGTGATTACTGTAATAGGCTCACAGATCCTCAGGAAGCCTGGATGATGCAACATTACCTTGCCTTGGTGAGGAGGAGGGAAGACAGGAGCGGGTTAGCACTGGGCCAGAAGGAGCAATGGCCTGAGCAAAAAATAGCACTGCTGCCTGGCACCCATGGGGAGACAAGATGGAATGCAGATCTGAGTGCATATCCATCAGCCACTGTGTGCTCTGCTGAACCTGGGTCTCCGAGACAGATGTCACACTTTCTGTGGAGGCAGCCAAGCACTCACATGCCAGATCCATGACAGCAATGGGAATGTGAATGGTCTCCTCCAATCTTTGGTCCAATTTTCACATTGCCTCTGATACTCCTGCCTGACTCTGTGCATTCTTATGGCCAAAATCCAGAGGCTTATCATCTGCACAAGGCTGAGTAGAGGCCAGGTCTCCAGCAATCCTCTGAATGTCAGAGATCTCAGCTTTCACATCCTCCAGGAGCAGTGGACCCATGTCAGTGATGTGCTTAGTGTGACCTTAAGCCTACCCTCACCCACTGAGGTGAATGTCTTGTAATGACGCATCCTCTGGAACATCTGAGACATCCTTCTCAGAGGTGGAGCTGTGTCTGGTCTCCATTGTAGGTCTCCCCTTTTTTTGCTGGGAGCTGAAATAGAGAAAAGAGAGATTTATTGGGTATCGAAGCCAGCTCCAAAATTAAAGCAGCGTGTTATTCTGTGGGTATGTCTAGCAACTTTAGACCATCCTCACAGGCTTCCTGGGGAGGTTTTATTTCACCATCAACATCGGCATTTGTCCTGCTCCTCCCAGGCTAACACCTGAAACCAGTGAGTACTCGAATATCCAGAATGCTGCCTCCAGTCTTGGCCCATTCTCTCCCGTTGTGGGTGTTCTGTCCTGCAAGCAGAGGATGGAGTGTTACCCCAATGGGTGCATGAGCAGGTTAGGAGCATGCAGGCCTGTGGCAGCAGCTCTTCCCATCAAATGCTTAATAAGCAGGATTTCCTACAACTGATGGAACATTTGGAGCATGAAATGTCCATCACACATTCAATGCACTTGTCCCATCTGCTGCTGTGTCCTGCAACCAAAACTTCTTATTGCACACTTGCACACTTACACTACCTGATTGCCCTCATGAGTTTCTCTTTGCATTGTAACACTTAGCCTGGCAGAGTGCAGTAGATCATTCATCCACCCCCTGCACAATTGGGCAATTTTCCTGTGGGCCCCATGGGCACTAACCTTTGATAAGATCTCTGCCCAGGCCTCATTGCTCAGACACGAGGGCCCCTGCTGCTGTTCCTGGACAATCTGGAGGAGAACTTGCTTCACTGAACCATGGGGCCCACATTTTCGGGTCTGTAACATCCTTTTCTCGACTGGACCTCCTGGTTTGCAATCAGTGAATGGCTGTCTGAGTGCCCACTAAACATGACCCCCAGACATTCGATGCCATGGGGTAACAGCAAGGATGCCAACTTCCTGTTCACCCCTACCATGAAATTCAGTGAGCTCCTCATGGGTACATGGTTAATGAGCTGAACAACACAAGATGGTCTATGGTCAGCTGTCACATCCCACAGCACTTCCACACCTGCACCAAACTTAAACTCCAGAACAGAAGTTTCCAGACAGGTTCTTTCTTTTATCGCTCATGAACTCTGGATGTTGCTGATAAGGCCAGTACTTATTACTTACACCCACAGGGCAATGTGATGGTATTTATTGTCTTGAACTACTACAGTCCATATGGTACAGATGCATCCACAGTGCTGTTAGGTTCCAGGACAATGAAAGTATAGCAATACACTTCCAAGTCCAGAAAGTGCCTGACTTAAAGGAGAACGTGCAATTATGGTATTCCCATGTATCTGCTGCCCTTGTTCTTTCAGAACAAGAGATTAGAAAGTACTGTGGAAGAAGTTGTGGTGAAATGCTGAAGAGCATCTTGCAGATAATGGCTGCAGTTTTACTCTATGTCAATGGTGAAGCGAGTGAACAATATCTGAGCCAAGTGGACTGCATTTTCCCGAATGGAATCAAATTCCTTGAGAGTTATTGGAGCTGTATGCATCCAGACAAGCGGAGAGCATTCTGATCTTAGAATAACGGAATGGTTACACCATAGCACCACTCATACCTGGAAGAGTAGTCCCACTCCACTACCCCATCTCCCTTTTTCCTGTAGCCTTCCAACTTTATCTATAGTGCTTATCCAATTCCCTTTGGAAAACTTGGATTGAATCTGTCTTCTCCACACACTCAGGAATTGTATTCCGGATTCTAACCACTCGCTGCATCATAATGATTCCTCCCACCACCCCATATTGCTTTTGTTTTATCTGAATCACCATAAATCCAAGCGGTCTGGTGCATAACCCTTCTGTTAATCTTCCTCACTATTGACTCTATACAGACCTCTGATAATTTTGAGAATCTCCTCTCTGCCTTCTCTTCTCTAAGGAGAACTTATCCTTGCTTGTTCAATCTGTCATGCTTAGATTCTTACCTTAAACCTTTCCTGTACACTCTCTAATGCCTTCATGTCTTCTCAAAGAGCAGTGTGCTAAATTGGACACAATACTCTAATTGAGGCTGAATCAGCATATTGTAAATGTTTATAACTCTCTTGCTTTTGTACTCTGTATCTCTACATATTAATCCTAGGATTCTGTACGCTTTTTAACAACTTTCTCAACCTGCACTGCCACTTTAAATGATTGGTGTACACATACCTCCCTGTTCCTATCTACTTCCTTTACAATTGTATCTTTTATTTTGTATTATTTCTCTTCATTTTGCAAAATGTAATACCAAAATGTACCATTTCACATTTCTCTGCATTGAGTTCTGTCCGCCAGATGTGTCCGCCTATTCCACCAATCTGCCTGTCCTCTGGAGTTTATCATCCTCATAGTTCAAATGCTCCCAAGATGCATCTGCAAACTTTGAAATTGCACCCTGCACAAATCTCGGTCATCAATGTGTGTCAAGAAAAGCAGTGAGCCTGATATCAATTCCTGAAGAAAACATTGGATACCTTCCTGCAATCTGAGATAACAATGATTCACCACTATTCTGTCTCTTGTAATTCGGCCAATTTGGTATTCATGCTGCCATTTTCCCTTTAATTCCATGGGTTTCAGCTTTACTGATAAACCTATTATGTGATACTTCATCAAATGTCTTTTGAAAGTCCATAAACAAGTCATCAATACACAAAGTGGTTAGCACTGCTGCCTCACAGCATCAGGTTAAAATTTATTTGGTTATAGATAGTGTGACATGAACCCAAGATCCCGGTCGAGGCTCTCATCATGTGTGCGGAACTTGGTTTTCAGCTTCTGCTCAGCGCTTCTGCATTGTCGTGTGTCGTGAAGTCCATTTGGAGAACGCTTACCTGAAGATCAGAGGCTGAATCTTGGGTTTATGTCACACTATCTGTAATCCCCATAACTTGCCTAGGCTTAAGAACATAGGACATAGAAAAATTACAGCACTAACAGGCCTTTCGGCCCACAAATTGCATCGATCGCATCACTACCTATTAGACTTACCTATAAACCTCAATCCTATTAAGTCCCATGTACTCATCCAGAAGTCTCTTAAAAGCCCCTATCGAATTTGCCTCCACCACCGACAGCAGCTGATTCCATTTACCCACCAACCTTCTGAGTGAAAAAGTTACCCCTGGTATCTCCTCCATATCTATTCCCCAGCATCTTAAACCTGTGTCTTCTCATAGCAACCATTTCAGCCCTGGGAAAAAGCCTCTGAGAATCCACACAATCTATACTTCTCAACATCTTATAAACATCTATGAGGTCACCTCTCATCCTTCATCTCTCCAGTGAGAAAAGACCAAGCTCCCTCAACCTATCCTCATATTATATGCCACCCAATCCAAGCAACATCCTTGTAAATCTCTTCTGCACCCTTTCAATAGCTTCCACATCCCTCCTGTATTGAGGCAACCAGTACTGAGCACAGTATTCCAAGTGGCTTGCAAAATCTCACTAACTGTCCTTGCTGGTGCCAATATACATCTCTTTAAGCTGTGCTTAACCCTTTCTCCATTCACAATGTCTGTACCTTTAAGACTTGATTACCTGTAAAGACTCACATTCCAACCATTATCTCGTAAATTGAGTTTGTGTCTATATATGTCCTGTTTGTGAACACAACTCCGTACTCACCTGGAGAGCGAGCAGCGGTCCAAAACCTTGTGCTACCAAATAAATCTGTTGCACTTTAACGTGGTGTTGTGAGACTTCTTACTGTGCTTACCCCACTCCAACAGCAGCATCTCGACATCGTGGCCTCACAGCGCCAGGGACCCGGGTTCGATTCCCAATTTGGATTTACTGTCTGTGTGGAGTTTGCACATTCTCCCCATGTCTGCATGGATTTCCTCCAGGTGCTCCGGTTTCCTCCCACAGTCTGAAAGACATGCTGGTTTGGTGCATTGACCCAAACAGGCACCGTGATATGGTGACCAGGGGAATTTCATAGTAACTTCATTGCAGTGTTAATGTAAGCCTTTCTTGTGACTAATACATAAACTTTTATTTTCATCAGATCTATCTGCCTCCTGTTCAAAAAGCTTGTGCCTTGTAGATGGAGAGTCAGGAGATAGGTTTCCTACCACAAAATAACCAGCTTCTGACCTGCTCTTTTAGCCAAGGCATTTTGTGTAGTTTTTGGGGGTGCTTTACCAGAATTTGTTGAAGTGTCAGAATCTGATTGAAAGTTGTGTGCCAACACATAACCCACCCCGCCGCTGCTTTCCTCCCCAAAGATAGCAATGGACCCAGCTTCTATGTCCATTCATCCCCACCACATCACATCAATGAGTCCACATCTGCCCCGGCTTGCCCTATGAGGTTCCCACTACGGTCTCTCACTAGTACTTATCTTTGGCAAGGATTGGCACTGCCAGATTGGCAATGAACATATTGTAAACCTTGTGTAATATACCTAGGGGGGGAAATTTTATGGTGAAGGGATTATATAATGATATAGTGACTAAATAATTTTATATACATATATATATATATGTATATATACACATACATATATAATATTAAGATCAGGTTCATTATGGGCATGAACTTGATTACATCACCAGCAAAGTGCAGCAGAAACCAGTTGTGGTTTTCCCAGGTAGATTGGTGACCATAAGGTCAAGGAAGTTTTCCCCCATGTTGGTTCCCTCACTACCTGCCACAGGCCCAGTGTAACAGATATGTTCTTCAGGACTTGGCCAGCTGGGTCTGTAGCAGTGCCCCTGAGCCACTCTTGATGGTGGATATTTAAGTCAGCAACCCAGAGTACATTGCGTCCCCATGTCACCCTCAGTGCTTCTTCCAATTGATCTTCAATATGGAGGAGTACTGATTCATCGGCTGAAGGACAAGAGTAAGTAGGTTGTCTGTATGTGCAAGTTCCTATGAAACTTCATGGGATCTGGAATCAGTGTTGAGAACTCCCAGGACAACTTCCTCCCACTGTGTACTACTGTGCTGCTACTGTCCTGTTGGTTAGGCAGGACTTATACCCCCAGGTTTGATGATGGAATCTCGCTGTATGACACAGTGAGTATGATTCTATCAAACAGTTGACTGATTAATCTGTGACAGTTCTTCCAGTTTTGGAACAAGTGTCAGATATTAGTAAAGAGGACATTGTAGGATTGATACATTGGAACTTGTCCAATGCTAGATTTGTGCCTAATGATCCATTCACTTCAAGTTTTATTAGCTACATGTGTTGGATTTGCTTGGCGATTTCAAATTTGAATACATGTCCAAGTGACACAATGACGGTTTTGACCTTCACCCCCATTTCAGGTAATGAGTTCCAGACTCCCTACCACCACCTGGATGAAATATTTGCTCCTTAATCCCCCTCTATTCCTTCCATAGAAACATAGACACTAGCAGTAGGATAGGCTATTCAGTTTTTTGAGCCTGTACTACCATTCAGTTTGGCCATGGTTGATCAATGAATTCAATCTTCTGGTCCCACCTTCTTCCGTATCCCTTGATTCATTTAGCCTCATGGGCTATATCTAATTTCTTCTTGAAATCAGACAATGTTTTGGCCTCAATTACATTCTGTGGTGGTGAATTCCACTAATTTATTCTCCCTAGCTATTGATCTCTTTGCTAACAGACAAAGGTCCTTCCGACTCAATCTGTCTAGGCTTCTCAATTTTATTAATCTCAATTAAGTTTCCATTCGGCCCCTTTTGTTCCAAAGAAAATTGTCCAATCTTTCCTGTTTGCTAAAATTCTGGCAAAATTGTTGTAAACCTCCTCTATGCTTCCCTTAATGTAATACAACTCTCCCATAATACTGTGACCAGAACTACATGCAGTCATCTAGCTGCAGTCTAACCAATGTTTGCTGCAGGTCCACCATAATATCTCTGTTCTTATATTCTAAGCACAGCCGATAAAGACGTTCTTGCTCATATGTCCTGCTGTCCTCAGGCCATCCATATCAAGGGCCCTCTATTCCTCTACATTTCTAAGAATCCTATTTATTGTGTATTCTCAGGCTTGGCAGTCCTCTCCAAATACATTATCGCTCATCTCCATATTGAATTACATTGGCCCTTTTTCTGCCCACTGACCAGTACATTGAGACTTTTCTGGACTCTACAGCATTCTTTCCCACTATTAACAATACAGCCAATGTTTACATCCATAGAATCCATATTATCTGCATGGTGGCACCGTGGCAAGCATTGCTGCCTCATAGCCCCAGGGTTCGATTCCCACCTTGGGTGACTGTGTGGAGTTTATACATTCGCCCCGTGTCTGTCTGGCTTTATTCAGTTGCTCTGATTTCCTCCCACACTCCAGATATTTACAGATCAGGTGGATTGGCCATGCTAAATTGTCTGTATTGTCCTAAGGTATGTAGGTTAGGTGGAATAGCCAAGATAAATGCATAGGTCTGAACCATGCAAAACTCACCCCCTCACAAAAAATGACTAATTCTTCTTGTACTTTAAGTGTTCATGGCTTTGAGTTTTTCTTGATTTCCATTATCAATATCATAATGCCCTTTCTCTGTTTTGTTTTAAGTTTGATCCCTGTATTTGCCATATTCCTCCAGGTTTTCTCTGTCATTCAGCTTTTAGCACCTGACATGAGCCTTCTATTTGTTTTTGCCTTAAGCTACTCTGTATACTTTCCAGAATCCAATGGGTTCTAGATTTGAAAATCACATCCTTTTTCTAAGTGGGAACAGATTTATTCTTAAATCTCTTTAGATTCCCTTTGAACGCCTCTCAGCTCTCCTTCAATGATTTATCTTCAGGTAGCTGTTTCTAATCCACTTTTCCAGCTTGGCCTTTCCCCAGTGTAGAGCTTTTATTCATAGTCTATTTTTATCCTTTTCCATAAATCTAACTGAATTATAGTCAATACCATGAAAATGCTCTTCCACTGATACCCCCTCTACCAATCCAGATTCATCCCCTCAACGAAGTCCAGGACCGACTTCTGCTAGATTTTCAACAGGCTAAAGAAGTTAAGACTAAAGAAGTTAGTATGAATACATTATTGGAATTCTCAACATCGAGACCAGTTATCCAGATTTTATCTAAGTTAGTATTAGGGTAGATAAGTCCTCTACTGTCACTATCCATTTCTGTCTAAAAATTAGTGAACCAGATAAATTTTCACAACAGAGCAGAACTTTCATGATCACCACAATTGCACCAAGGTTTTTATTCCACATCTATTAAGATGTGGGATAAGATGTGTGGATTAGGTTGATTGGCCATGCTAAATTGCCCTCAGTGTTAGGGGAACTAGCAGGGTAAATAGATGAGGCTAAGGGGAAAGGGCCTGGGTGGGATTGTGGTCAGTGCAGATTTGATGGGCCAAATGGCCTCCTTCTGCACCATTGGGATTCTATGATTATATGATTCTATACTCAGCAGAATTTAAGTTCTCTAGTTGCCATGGTGGGACTTGAACTCATGTCAGTGGATCTTTTGATCAGGCCTGTGGATTAATAGTTCACTAGTAGAACATCTATGCTGCTGACCCATATATTCAGTTAGATACCCTCCATTAATCAATCTAAAACAAAGATAGAGGGCAGAATTTTCCCAGAAGTTAGCAAAGGCCAATGGTGGTGAGAAATTTCCTACATCATACTCTATCTGCCAATTTTGTTGCCTACTCTCTTCATCTAAGTAAATCCCTTTCTAAACTCTTCATGTCATCCTCACAATTTATTTTCCTATCTATGTTTATGCCATTTTCAAATATAGTAACCATCCATTTGCACCCTTTATCCATGACATTTACATTGATTTTAAATACTTGAAGTCCCAGCTCCTACTTGTGGTATTCCACTTGTTATAGTTTGCCAACTTGAAAATGACCAATTTTTCCTTACTCCCTGGTTCCTGATAGACAACCTAGACTCTATGCATGCTAACATATTACCCCAATACCATGTGGTGTTATTTTGTGTATTAGGCTTTGATATTACTTGTTGCTATTGCCATTACAAATTACTTACTGAATATCTTTTGGAAGTCCAAGTACACCACATCTACACATTCCCCTCTAACCACATTAGACTGAATGAAGCCATTATGACTGGATAAGTGAGGTGCTGCTCAAAGGAAGTGGCAGTGTTCCAAGGAGTATGAACCTGTTAAACTTTCTCAGAATGAGAGCAGGCATTCTTTCTCTCCTGCCTTCCATTTGTGGTAACACAGAGACATGAGCCACATCATTAGTGCTTGCTGTCCAATGGCCACCCTTGGTTTGCCATGTTTACAAATTGTAGCTGACACATTAGACTGAATCCAAATGTTATAACTGGAAACAGACCTACAATTTTCTTTATTCATTTGTGGGATGTGGGCATTTTATTTATTGCCCATCCTTCATTTCCCTTGGTGGTGAGCTGTTTTCTTGAACTACAGCATTCCCTGAAGTGTAGATTAGAGAGGGAGTGCTAGTGTTTTGACCCAGAGACAGTGAAAGAACAGCAACATATTTCCAAGTCAGAAATTGATGTGCCAATTGAATTAAGATCAATGTTAACCCCATTGATGGACTTTACAAAGAGATTTCAAACAAGCATTCTTGAACAAAAACTGAATGGAGACATATCTGGGATCAAGATGTAACTGGACCAAATCCTATTCCCTTGGCAATTGTGTTCCAGATGTTTCAGTCAGATGAGGCAGGTGAGTGCTAAAGATTTGTCTATAATTCTGGGCACATCAGCCTGCTTCATAGAAATGAGTGACCTTCCCACTGAACTCACAAACTCGAATAGGGCATGATTGCAATAAGACCAAATTCTAGAGAATATTGGGCCCATTATGTGGACATGTTGATTGTGTTTACACTAAAATTACACTTATGCAAAGACATTTCCTTGTTTCTTTTATTTCAAAGGACAGTAAAAATTCCCTTTGATTAACATCTTCTTTCATTCACTTCTGCTCTTTTTGCAGTGTGTACTTAAACTGTATTAGATTTGAGTTCATGTTTTCAGCAAGTTCCCAATATCTTTTGTTACCAGCTGCTAGACTTACATGGTAATGCTGGTGCTCCATTCACTTCCATAGTCTGATTGAGATCAATGAACAATGTCAATTTCTGCTGGTAAAAGTCAAGAGACTTTTGATTGGCACACAGCGGTGCATTGCGTGATCACAATGAAAGGACTTAGCTTTGCTTCATTGTGCTGTGAAGTTGCTGCCAAGCCTCTGAAGAGAATACACTGCTCAACAAATGAAAGGTGGGACAAAGATGAGGGAGATGGAATCAAGAACCATTCCCACATCGATAGATAGAAAGAAATCCAGAAGGGTGACAGGGAAGAGTCATTGTTTACTTAGCAATTTCAATTGTCCATTCTGTCAATGTTTGAGCTAATAACCACATAAATGTTGAATTTCATTGAATTACATATTTTCCTTTGTGCAAATCATTCTTAATATTCATCCTCTCCAAAGTTGCTGCATGTCTGTTTTTTTTTTGCAGTTAGCTGTCTAGAAATTGTCAAAACATAAATCAAATACTAAAATGCAATTTAAAAAAGATATAAAGCTCATTTCCCATTTTGATCCAGGACTTACGAGATGGATAATTAGTTGCTATGGTTTCAATAAATTTTCAGCAATGGCAGAGAGGTCTCCAGAGGACGATTACATGAGTCCCGTACTGCCTACTTGTCAGCAACACATGTCAGAAATCCAGGCATGTGATGCCCATGATATTGTAATCCATAAAATGAATGGCTGGAAAATGATGGGGCAGAGGGTTCCTGAGTTTGTGATACGCTCTGCCGTTGCGCAAAGCTCTCCGCTAGCAACATGGGTTCATCAAATTGTCCCAGGGAACTCAAGTTATGATTCAGCTCCTGATCCTGCTTCTCTTCCCTGTCTGATTTTCAGCCTCATAAAAGGTAGCAACTCACTTTTTTAAAATTCCGAATCCACAAGATCAATGCAGTGTTAAATTAAAATGCAAGATACCATGACTTACATCCTAATATATATTTGAAAAAAAACTTCCATATTTCACATTTGGCTGATTCATAAGAGTGTTATTTCGCATCACAAGCAAAATCCAGACACTTCATTCAGCTTGAGACATTCTACAGCAAGAGGCCTTGGGACGTCAGAATGATCGCTTTAAAAAGTTAAATTATGATTAAAGATTTCAAAACCATGGTGTGTATCAGTTTTTTAAGTTTGGATATTTAAGTGGTGACCTAACTGAGGTGAAAAGGATTTTGTTACGTAGATATAGTAAGCTCTTTCTTCCAATAAGCAAATCCAGAAGAAAGCTGGATAATCTCAGAATTAGAGTCATTCTGTTTAAGAATTTAATCAGGATGCACTTCTTCACACAAAGGGGTACATTGGTTTGGAATTCTCTCTTCAAAAGGTTAGTAATGCTGGGTCAGTTGGAGCTCCAAGTTTAAAGTCAGTAGGATTTTGTTTGGAATGGTATCAAAAGATAAGGGTCATTGGAGTTAAGGTGCAGATCAGCCATGATCTAAAAGAATGATGAAATAGGTTTGAGAGACTAAATGGCCTACTATATACAGAAGCACTGTAGTAGGTTTTGTTTTATATGTTCCAAAAGCGGTTCAGTGAATCACAGCACTAGCTGGGATGTTGCTGGATCATTCACACCAACAATGCTTCCCATTTGATGTTCTGCTTTGGAACTATAAATAAAGTACTTTGGTTTTTTGCAGCATCCCTGAACTTGATTGGGAAATTCAATACCAATCACTGATGTGCTATATTGTACTGGCCATGAAGGACTTACCCTCATAGTTCAAATTGTCCCTCAGGAGTATTAACCTAGTACAAACATTTTCTCTTTGTGAATTTTATTAAATTGCAATGCATGCATTGTTTTATGACAGAACAGTGGAAGAGACCACAAATAAGTAAATTTAAAGTTATTTTATGGACCCAGGAGCAGAAGAACAGCTCCGGTAGATCCCACAAACATAATTTATATGGTGATCATCCCAACATCCTTCACTAGTGATGGTGCCCACCCAATGATTAAACTCACTGCCAGCTAGTTAGTCTCTGGTCTGCATCAGTGAACTCAATTGGAATACCTCACTTCCAGCTTCCTGAAGCTAAACTTGAGTGACGCCTTGATCTTAAAGTCATTTTGTTCTCTTCATTCCCATGGACAAACAGCCAGCTCATTTTGTGCCACCCGAAATAAAATGAAATCAAAATCAAATGTATTTCCTGATAAAATAGTTGTAATGAAAATTCTGGAATCATTTACGGAACAGTTGTGGAAAATTCACAAATATTTCACTGCATTTTGGCTGTGAAATCAGAGAGGCACTTAACAAAGTCTCCCATCCTGTTTAACATTTAAATTTTGTCCATCACGTTTTGGATCTCACCTCTGGATCCTGATAATGAAGTGCCTAATGCTGATTTCAGGATCCCAAAAACGTCAAATGCAGATAAAAACTGAGCAGAGGAGGTGCTGAGTGTGGATCGCTCAATTTTTCCAAGTCTGGAATCTTCCGATTGTTCTTAAAGGAACTGCTGGAGGTTTCCAAAGAAGAGGTAACTTCTCCAATTTCTAGAGTTGATTGAGAAATAGATGTTGATCCACACTAACACTCCTCATTCACTTTTTCCCACTCCCAGAATGTGTCGACGGGTTGCTCAGTATCCTTTTTTTGGAAGTATCAAGCCAGCCAGCTGTGTATGGATTGTTGTCTGCAGCCCATTAGAGTCATGGAGATAAGCCTGAGGCCTGCAGGAAAACCTTAGGCCCTGTCTCCAGGCCCATGTTTTAATTCATCATAGATTCCACATCAGTAGCTACCAGAATAGATGCTGCAATGGACAGAATGTAGCATTATTCTGAATTGATAATTAAAATGAGTTTAATGGCATTCTTCATCCATAATTATCTTGTTATATCTTGATTTCAGCTGTCTTGAGCCTGATCTCTGGAATTCCCTTCCTAATATTCAAGATTGTTCTACTCCTTTTTAAGGTGTTTCTTAAAAACAAGTATCTCAAGCTTTGTTCATCTTTACCCATTGGTTTAATGTCAAAAAATATCAAAATAATTTTTATTGATGTTGCTTTTGTTAAGCACCAAGTGATGCTTTACTATATTATGTACATTGAATGTAAACATAAATTGCTGTCCTTGTTGTTATTGCTATAATCTTATGAAGCAGTGAGTGCAGCAGGGGAATGGGACATGAAGAGTAAGAGTTAGTTCATTAGAAAAGGCTACAGAAATAAATTTATGAGCAATTTTTTATGGTTATATAGAAAAATGGTTAACTGGATAAACAAAGATGCTGGGACTGAATGTGACTTAAAGTGGTGTTCCAGTAAAGAAATTTAGTACTGATTCCTATGATAGCCACTTTGTTTTATACACAGTTAAAGGATGAATCAAGGATATAGTTGATGAAAATCCATCAACTATAGGCCATAGATATGCAATACCAACAAATGTTTGCTTTTTTCAAACTGAAAGTTGGAGTAGTAGTTTATGTAAAGGGAAATATAGGCCCACTGAAGGAAATGGTACAGGGAAGGAATGGGGAGAAGCCGGTTCATTACAGCATCAAGCGTAGAGAATCAGGCAAACAAGGAGGTTACGCTGTCATGACTTGTCTGATTGATTCATGCTGTCCGTTCACTGAAGACCTTCCAGAAAAATGGCAAAAGAGGTTAATTATTCTCTCAAGGTGGGCTGATCCAGCCTACTTACTAAGCACAGATCCCCATTTTGCCCTTATGGAGGTTGATATGCCTGATCTTTTCAGCATACCAGCTATTACTTATAAACTGATACCATCTTCCAGGCTAGCAGAGAGATTGCCTGTGTTTACTCCTTTCCCTCTCATTTTCCTTTCAATTCTGCTAGTAAGGAAGTGAAGTTGGGATTGGGGACCTGGTAAATTTAGGACTTTTATTCCCAGTATTCTATGTTGAAGCATCAATTTTGAGATATGGATGTTAAGGTGTCCATTGAGGTGGTATGTGACTGAAAATTCTGTAAAATATCCAATAATTTATTTGTATGCCCCTTTACATAAATCTGTTCTGAAATATACAGCCTCATTGGATATACAGTGAATGACAGACAGGGAGACATTGCAAATATTGTCTGGTCAGCATAATCGGAGCCTGCTGCATAGAAGTTCATGATTATGATCAACTTCACAGCTATTGGCAGTGCCATTCTTGCCCTGCTTCAAATGTATAGTTCTGGCTGCAGCAAATGACACATTTCAGTGAGGACAACTTCAGTGAAGTGAAGACATTTTGCTCATTGTTCCTGGGCTGGTTTAGTCTCCTCCTGAGAGCCCTTCTCCAGCTAATCCCACTCTCTCTTCCAACAAATTGTCCAGCTCTGCGTGGCCTCTAGTTGCTCTTCTAGGCAACCTAGAGCTCTGACAAAGGGTCATCTGACTCAAAATGTTGGCCCTATTCTTTCTGCAAAGGTGGTGTATCTGACTGGCTGAAATTTTCCAATATTTTGTTTGATAGTAATAAACAGTTTTGATTTTGCTTCAAGAAAATAATGAATTAAGAAGTGCTGTAGTTGTCAAGTGTAACTTATTGAGTAAAGACAGAAAATTATTACTTGGGGGAAAAAGTTCCAGTTTGGAAAGCTGTTATATTTGTTATATCTGTGTTATAACAAAGGGTAGATGGTGGATTCCATTGGGTTTCATCCAGGAATGTTAACATCGGAATTCTCCAAGAAAGAGACATCCAGACACTGTAGAAGATCATTTTTATCAGACAGTTTAGATATTAATACCCCCACCCTGAAACAGAGTAAAATGACAATTGTCTTCAGAGTTTGCTCATTGTAAAGAGTGTAATTGAATTTTATATTTATTAAAATTTCAATTTCAGGAAGAACATAGCTTTGTCCAGGAAAGTAATGAAGTTGAGTCAGCAGTGAGAATTTAAATGGGAACTCATCAAGTGGGTTTCACTTTTGAATTGCAGTTTTTAATGGAGATTTTTATTTTCACAAATCTATAATATCCATGATTGGGTATCAGAGTGAGGGGGAAATGCAATTAATTAATCCATCCATCAATATTCAACCACGCATCAGAATAATTCCTAGTACTGTATTTCCTAGAATTTTATTCCATTAGTTCACAATATATTTTGCTCACGAGGCTTTGACAGCAATATTGGATTACTCTGAAAAATGGACACAGGAATTGTAACACGTGATTAACCTGCAGGCGCTACTTTCAACGCTGGTGGTATGCAAATATTCTGCTGTGGCTAGTTTAACTTATTGTACAGAGCAACCAGTGCTAGGTATACCACTGAGTGTAGCACGCCTGAGCGGGGATGCAAAATTGTGAGAGGTCAGCATCAGTTAAAGTTAGCTTGCACTACTTAATGGGGAGAATAAACTTGACTTGAAGAGATTTCAAATATGATTTTGATGTGGAAAGACACAAGAATGACAAAGAGGAAGCTCCAAGATTTTCTAATGCTGCACTGGAGACCTTGGTGCAAGAGGTGGAGAGGAGGGGAGATATCAGGCGGGACTCTCTGATCATTTACGTGAGCAGGATTCTCTGGTCCCACTGCAATGAACGGAGATTTGGCTGAGTTCGAAATTCTCCATCCTCACTGATAGCAGCGATGGGATCTGAACAGCTGGAGAAATCCACCCATCACCCATTCGCATGAGTTAAGAGGTCCTTCATTCAATCTTTGGAAAAACAAGGCAACCTAGCTAGCCCAGCTAGTTTAATTGGTAGAGCATGGGACTCTTAATGTCAGCAATGTGGGTTTGACCCTATATTGAATGTTATTGTTTGAAGCAGCATGATAGCAGAGTGGTTAGTACTGCTGCCTCATAGTGCCAGGGTTCACTTCCGCAAGTGACCACCTGCGTGGAGCTTGAAGGTTCTCACCATGTCAACATAGGTTTCCTCCGGGTGCTGCAATTTCATCCCAGAGTCCAGAGATGTGCAGGTATCCAAGATGTGTGAGTAACAAGGTGGATGTTTAGCACAATCCAATTGTTTCAAGGTTTCTATTCCTGAGTCTGGCTTTTTATTTTAGATTTTATTTAATTAATTGAAGTGGGACTTAGACAGTGCAATTACGCAAAAATACGACACCTGCAATGTGACGGATTCCCTAAAAGAATAAAGCATTGCAGTCACTAGCAGTGTGTCACGTGTGGTGTCCCATGCTGGACAAGAAGCTAGCACGGGTGTGCCATGTCTGAGCTGGTGGCATGGAGAGAGTCATTGCATTATTTGAATGGCTGTGACTGAGGCTATGATCAATGGCAGGACTGAAACTATCAATGCTGATGATATTACCTGATATTACCTATCAATGCTGATGATATTACTCTTTACCCAAAGGGTGGTTCGGGAGTGGAATGCCCTGCCTGCAGCAGTTGTAGATGCGCCAAGTTTGGTGGCGTTTAAGAGGTTAGTTGATAAGTATATGGAAGAGAAGGGAATGGTTTAGTTTGGAGGGGCATTGCTTTTTATATTGGTCGGCGCAACATCGAAGGCCGAAGGGCCTGTTCTGTGCTGTAATGTTCTATGTTCTATGTTCTATGTTCTATTCTCATACCTAATCTTCCTTTTTTCCCCTTCTTCCCACAATCTCTCTGATTTACAAGGTACCAATTGTGTAATAGTTCATTTCTCTTTATCTCCATCCCTTCACTACAACACAACTTTGTGCCTTTTTCCTTTCATGTGGCAATCAACCCAAAGAAAGATGGAAGAGCAGGAAGCAGTGATGAAGAACAAACATCAAAAATGAATCTCACACATGCAGCCACCAGCTCAGACACAGGCACTGCATAGTTTTTACAGGATAGCTTCATATAGAGAGATAAAAACAAATTACTGTGGATGCTGGAATCTGAAACCAAAAGAGAAAATGCTGGAAAATCTCAGCAGGCCTGGCAACATCTGTGAGGAGAGAAAGGAACTGATGTTTCAAGTCCTTTGTCAAAGCTTTGACAAAGGATCATCTAGATGTGAAATGTTAGCTCTTTTCTCTCCTCACAGATGTTGCCAGACCTACTGAGATTTTCTAGCATTTTCTCTTTTGGAAAGACACTGGTCGTAGGCAAAGAAGGATGAGGTTGCACGTGAGTTGCCTTGCAGAAGACCTGGTTAGGAATATAATGGGCAGTTATCAAAAAAGAGGTGATGGATGTGAAGACTGACATGCTTGGCACATCGACAGACCTGCCAAAGAGTCTGTGGTCAACGTCAAGAGGAGTCTGGCACTATCTTGCCACAGGGCTTTGGGCAGAGCTTGGGGTGTATCATTTCTGGCATGGAAATTGTGACCATCTTTGTCAGCACATCTACCTGGTCGAACTCTCAGCTTCCTTTCCAACAGAGGGAGAAACTGTACAGTGTCTGGCAGCTGAAACTGGAAGCTCAGACTTCTATACTAAATGTTCACCTTTCTGCCATGCAAATTTACACTGCCCTCATGCATTGACTGCCTCCTCCTCTAACTATGCTAGTTGCTGTGTTGCTCCCAGTCAGAAGGGGCTTTCTAATAGAGGACCCTGCACTCCCTCCCCCCCTTACTCCTCTCAGCTTTTGTTCAGGGACGGGGTGAGAATGAAATTGCACAGACATGATATCATTAGATTCCCACCCATCCCAACTGGTAGTAATTTTACAGTGGGACAGGCAGGGACTCAGACAGGAAGCCCAACTTTGTCCTAATTAAAGCCCATAGGAGGGCATTGAAAGACCTCTTGAAAGCTATTTTCTGCCCAGGCCAATCAGAATGCAGCCTGGGAGGAAATGTGTAGATGAAAATAGTTGGATCTCTGGCAGGAAGGAGAGGAAAGGGCCTCCGTTAGAAATCCCCTTCTGAGCTTCCCTTAAGGCTTGGTGACTTCCAGGCATTCTTCCCCCATCTCACTGACCTATCCCCTGAGACCTCAGGCATTCCCACCCTCCCCTCACTGGGACCCCGTACCACTTACCTTATCCTCCAGTTCCCAGGCCTTCATGCCAGGCAGCTCCCTGCACTGCTTCTTTCAGCCACTGCAGGGATTGGATAGTTGTCGGCCAATCTGATTGGCTGGCAGCTCTCCAAGGCAGGACTTTCTGCCGACTGAGGGACAGAATACTTGTTTATGCCAACCAACACTCACTGGTGTGTAATTTGTATCGGGGTTGCTGTAATCAGTGGGAATGTGCTTCCCCCCCAACACTTCAGAAAATTCAGACCCCTGAATATATGGGGCCTCTTACTAGGAGCCCTGTCATGCTGCAGGCAGGAGAAAAGCACTATTATACCCATGTCTGAGGGTGAGTGGTTTATGCAGAATCCTTAAAGTCAGGCCAAAGTGGTGCACAAACCATATCATTCCTTTCAAGGAACAAACAAAAGAACAAAGAACAAAACAGCACGGGAAACAGGCCCTTCGGCCCAACGAGCCCGCGCCGCCACCCCGATGTTCCCATCTCTACCCCGATCCCTGTCCATGTTTATAGATCTATGGATTAAAAACAAAATTTGAGACAATTTAGGGAGAATTTGTTTTGCCAATTAGCCTAAGAGCACATCTTTGGGATGTGGGAGGAAACCGGAGCTCCCGGAGAAAACCCACGCAAGCATGGGGAGAATGCGCAAACTCCCACAGACACAGGCCCAAATCCATGTATCTGCACAGCACAGCGATAGTCACTGAGCTGTCGTGTTGCCCATCAGATGGTCCAGGTCAAGCACACACTAACAACGTGAAGCAGTAGGATACTCTCGAAAAAGATCCAAGAGCAGTCCTCTCACGACCCATGGCATGTATGCCCCTCGTTAGACAACAAGGTGGACCAAAACACCTGTAGGATAAAAACAACTATATCAATATTATCATCTATTTACACACTTCCCAGGGACTCCATAGGGACTCATGATCCCTATTTTAAATTAGTTTTCTATACCCCTCCATTCCCATTCTGTTCATGTGCCCACCTAAGTATTTCTTAAATAACTCCAGAGTACCTGCCTCCACCACTTTACTTGGCAGCGCATTCCATACCCCCACCACCCTCTGTGTGAAAAAACTCCCTCTAGCATCCAAATTATACCTTAACCACCTCACTCTAAGCCTGTGACCCCTCGTGCTACTTGAGTCCATCCTAGGAAAAAGCTTAACCCTGTTTACTCTATCAATCCCCTTCAAAATCTTGTACACCTCTATCAGATCTCCTCTAAGTCTACGTCTTTCTAAGGAAAACAGTCCCAGACTTCAGACTTCAATAAGTTTAACCAGCTCTGGGTTATTAACTGTCTGGGTATTGTGTTTAGAAATAGCAGGTGGGAGAGCATAAACAAGGCAAAAGTGGAGCACAGAAGGTAATACCTGCAGATTTGTCAATCCTTTCCCTCCCTGAGCCCCCAATATATCAATTCTAATAAAGTGGAGATACTTTTCTCTTGAAGAAATTTGCTTTTGCCCAGTAAACTGGAGCACAGTCAAAAATTGAACACTTCAGTTAATAGTTTATCATGACCTTTGGAGCGTATATGCAAAAGTCTTGATTTTCAGAACAGCTGGGTCGAAGAATCCTTTCAAAGCTGTTTCTCTGTCTCGAGAAGTGACTGCATTGGTCTTGATTGCTGACAATTTAGAATCTCCAATTTATTTTCACAAGAGTGCATAGTTGTCTACTTAACAATGTATCATGTGCTGATCACCACAGGTTTGCTAAACATCAGCATCCTACTGGTTGACACTGCTTTAAATAATGTGGTCTTTCTTACTGCTGTGTGAACTTGAGCGGATGTAAGCTGGGACATTGATTCGAAAATGGCAACTCTGGTGTCAAGTCAGCATTACATGCTGATTAATGTCTTATTAGCCTACTCTGTATTTCAGCTAGTTAAACCCAGCATGCAAACTAACACTCCCAACCAAAATGTATGCACACGATGCGGCCATCATTCTGCATCATTCTACTTAAACATGTCTAATTCACAACAAGTCCATTCCCCTTTCATTCCAGTCCTTGCTGACATACTGTGGCTTCTGATCAAGTAACATCTGGACTTTAAAATCCTCATTTTCAAATCTCTCCAATGCCTTGCCTCTCACTATGAGTGTAATTTCCTGCAGCCCCTTCTGAGATATCCACCTTCCTCTCATTCTGACTTCTTGTGTATTCCAATTATAATTGCTTCACCATTGATAGCTTCAGTTGTCTCAGTTCCCAAGTTCTGGAATTCTCTCTCTATAGCTCTCCATACCTCCACCTTTCCTCTTTTCCTCAATTTCTTCCTCTAAGACGCCATTGCTTTGACCAAGTTTAGGATTATCTGCCAAATAACTTTTTATGTTGCTTTACATCATATTTTGTTTTATAACATCCCCGTGAAGTGTCTTGGAATGTTACATTTCATTAAAACATGACACAAATAGAACTTGTTATTATTCATAGAATCATAGAATCCCTACAGTGCAGAAAGAAGCCATTAGATCTATTAAATCTACACTGATTCTCCGAAAGAAGCTCCCATCCGGACCCTCCCCTCCACCTTATTCCTGTAACCCCATGCATTTATCATGGCTAATTTAGCACCTTATCTATACATTTTTGGGCACTAAAGGGCAATTTAGCATGGCCAATCCAACTAACCTGCACATGTCTTTGTACTATGGGAAGAAACTGAAGCACCCAAAGGAAACCCATGCAGACATAGGGAGAATGTGCAAACTCTACATTCCATACAATTGCTGTAGTGCTTGGTATAAAATGCAAACATTGCAAAGAACTGAAGTATGTATATGTGTATATGTGTGAGTGCAAGTATGAGTGAGAGTACGTAGCCAGGTGTATATCCATAGAATCCCTACAATGTAGAAGAAGACCATCTGGCCCATTGAGTCTGCACCAACCACAATCCCACCCAGGCCATTTGCCCATAATCCTACTTATTTACCCTATGAACTCCTAACACTAAGGGGCAATTTAGCATAGCCAATCAACCTAACCTGCACATCTTTGGACTGTGGGAGAAAACCAGAGCACCTGGAGGAAATCCACACAGAAGTCTGGAAGAAGTGCAAACTCCACACACACAGTGACCCAAGCAGGAATTGAACCCATGTCCCTGACGCTGTGAGGCAGTCGTGTTAACCACTGTGCTACCATGCCATCTTAGGTATGTGTGTATATGCATGTGTTCACATATTTGAATGTCTGTGTTCATGCAGTACAAACTTGTATAGTCTGAACACAGTATGAAAACTAATGTTGTTTTCTGCCTGACCTGCATAGTGCTTTTATTGCAACTTCTTAGGCTGGATCCAGTGTGTTAAAGCTTTATGCAGGATGCTTCTACACAGGTTGACTAACTCAGATATTGCGACTCTTAATGCCAGGGTTATTGTTTCAAGTCACATGTTGGGTAATTATTTTATTCTTAGATATTTTAGAAAAATACTTTCCCATTGATTCTTACTAAAAGATGTCCTTAAATTAAATATTACAATCAATTTTCCACACTGGAAGGTGAAAATTCCATTTACTGAAATTTCCTAATAATATATCATTACTCATTAAATTGCCAAAGCTTGTTTTACAAAGGGAACACTTGCTAAATGATATATGGATTGGATATAAGAACTTGCAATTAGTTAAGGACTAAACAGGTCCAAAGTGTGGTAACTTGAGCTTTGTTGTTGTTCTATGTCAGGCCAACTTTTTGTTGTAATGTTGACAATGAGACTGCAAATGAAAATCTATAGGAAGTGCCTCCTCCAATGTTGTAGCACAAATAAACACAGCTGGCAGAGAATTCCATTTAGTATTGAATGAGATAATAGAAGCTAGATCAATAATTCTGATCAATGATTGATGCAAGTAAGAAAAATGTGGCTGATTTTAACTTTGACAAGTTGTTGTCAATGTGGTATTAATGGACCAAACGAGGGTAGCATGGTGGCACAGTAGTTAGCACTGCTGTCTCCCAGCTCCGGGGACCCAGGTTTGATTCTGGCCTCAGGTGACTTTTTCATACATATAAATGTATATACATACAAATGTAGAAGTTAGCAGTTTGCAAGCTCTCATTATGTCTGTACGGGTTTCTCTGGGTGCTCCGGTTTCCTTCCACAGCCCAAAGATGTGCAGGTTAAGTGGATTGGACATGCTAAATTACCCCATAGTGGCTGAAAGTGTGTAGATTAGCTCAATTAACCATGGGAAACATTTGGGGTTATGGGGATAGGGCAGGAGAGAGGTCCTGGATAAGATACTCTATCAAAGAGGTGGTGAGGACTCGATCAGCCAAACTGCCGAGTCTATACTAGAGAGATTCTATTGTATGATAAATGGATTTACTGCTGAAACACTAGGTGCTACATTTTGAAGCACCCAGAGGAAACCCATCCAGACACAGTGAGAACATGCAAACTCCACTTATTTAAGTGGCATTGTTAACGTGCAAAATACAGAAGACTCCCCCACACTATACCACTCCAGGCTGCTGGCTCTGTTTATATGAAGCCTCAAAAGAGTTCTGGCGCCTTTGCTTTTGGCACAAGTGGGACTTGATGAACTCACAATGGCTAATTATTACCCCATAAAAGGTGAGGTGTTTTGCATTTGTTGCATAGAAATAGGATAGCCTGCAGAGGAACTACAATTTAGTTTCATATATGAGATCATGAATTTAATTAACTACCAACAGCGCAAAGAGTTCCTCCCCAATAGTATACGGACAATTCGCAATGACCTTAGCCTAGTCCTACACACACCTCCCATTGTGCTGACAAGCTATGTGTTCCACTATTTTACGATGGTATATAAATATTTAAAATATTCTCTAATAAGATTTGCGGTGGGATTTGTAGCCAAAGCCAATATATTGATATTAAAAAATAACCAGTCGCAGAACCGAGTATTTCCTTTGTCTTTATCCATTGATTTCAAGAAAAAGATAGTGATTCAATGTCATCATTAGAACCTTTTTCACAAATCAAAGTTTACTTCTACTTATTAGTTTTAGTGAAGTAGTAAGTTCTGTTCATAAAGATGATCTTGGACACAGAACTTTCAAAAGGACATTTGAAAAGCAGTGAGTATTTGGAGTTGAGTTTTCATACATACAAATGTATGTTCTTTTAAATGTACAAGTTAGCAGGAGGAGGAGGCCACTCAATCCTTTGAGCTTACTCTGCCATTCAATAAGGTTATGCCTTATTTGATTCTAAAGTCAACCTACATTCCTGCCTATTACCAATGACCTTTCAACTTTTATTAATCAAAAATCTATTAGCTCGGCTTTAAACATATTCAAAAAGTCTGCTTCCACTGCCTTTCAAGGAAAAGACTTCATCTCAAAGGAATGGCCTTTTAATATTGACCCACAGTTCTAGATTCCTCCACAAGAGGAAACATCCTCTCCATATCCACTTTGACAAGTCCCCTCAGGGTCTTAAAGGTTTTGATCAAGTTGCCTCTTATTGTTCGAAAATTTAGTAGATACAAACCTAAATTCTCCAACCATTTCATAGAGATCAACCAACTTATTCCTGGAATTAATCTAATAAAGCATCACTGAATTGCCTACTGCCTAAATAAAGAGACCATTACTCTACACGATACTCCAGATGTGGTCTCAAGTGTACAACTGGAGCATAACCTCCCTACTTTTGCAATCTGTTCCTCTCAATATAAACAATAACATGCTATTAGCTTTCCCAATTATTTGTTGTACTTGTCTACCTGCCTTTTGTGATTCATGAACTAAGACAACCAGATCTCTCTGCAGCAGAGAGCTCTGTAATCACTTGCCGTTTAGATATTACGCTTCTTTTTATTCTTCCAGCCAAAATGGACAATTTCACATTTGCTCACATTATGTTCTATTTGCTCTATTTTTGCCCATTCACTTAACCTATTTATGTCTTTCTGTAGCCTTCTGTGCTCTCTTCACAATTTACTTTCCAACTGATAAGAACATGCATAATGAGACTTTGATGCTTTGAAATCTCTTTTTGTTAAAACTTTAAGCTAATAATAAGTCCGATTTGGTTTATCTGGCTGTTGGGTAAAGATAGTGGAACCATTAACACTTAAAGATGATATTCTCATGGTAAACATCCCAATCCTGTAAACATATTTTAATATTCCTCTAGGATCTGTTCAAAAATCAATGGTTTTATATGTAATGATACGTTGTAAATCTCTTTTGACACATTTATTGTTACTAGATTTGCTCCAGCTGAGATGAGTGGCTTTTGCCTACTATCTAGGATCAGGAACTCCAGATCTTCATTCTTGCATTCAGATTAATTTATGTCCTTGATATCAGTATCGTGCCTCAACCGTGCTTCAGGCAGGATTTTCCAGTCTCCTTCACCCCAAAACCAGAATATCCCACCTGTGATCAATGAACCTGTGCATGGTTATCATCCACTGCCCCCCACCACCACCCCCACCAGCCTGCTACAATTTCTACGGCAGGCAGGTCAGGAAAATCCCCCCTTCATTTTTGAATCGCCGTGTTTAGCCACTGTGCACAGGATTGTGAAGATCATGATGGTGCATGACCAGTATCTATCTCGCACTTCATTTTCACTTATGCTCTCCTTCTGCAGTCATCATTCTAACAGTCACAAACCATTTATCACAGAGAATTGTTGGACCCAACCTGTTCAGGCTCTGCAACTGATACCTCTCCAGTGGCCATCTGTACAGGCAGTTTAAACACTAACACTTTTAGTCACACTCTGCTTTTCACTATTTCAGCTTCTTAGAAGTTTTTACTCAATAAATGTTAGTACTCGGTGTCCATTCCAATATTGATGTTGATGTCTTGAAATAATGGCGCTTTTTGACTAAAATGCTGGAATTTTATTGTTGTAAAACGCTGGAATCTCAAGTTGCATCCTGCACTGCAGATTGTTACATTGGTCAGTCGATACACAGATTGTAGTACAGTAGTGAATGATGTGTATATCAACTTACGTGTATATATGCATGAACATATCGCTCCAGCCATTTTAAAATAATATAATATTATTACATCTTTAAACAATAACTCTCCATACCAATTTAACTGTTTCAATCATTAATTTGTGTTTTGATATTATTTGTAAAGGATAACAATTGACTTTGATAATTAAGTTGAATACCTGTGCTGTGCCCACATTTTCCATGAGCTTAAATGATGGCATAGGGGAAACTATCATGGAAACAAAAACCTTGCCAGTGAGATCTTGTTTTCCAATTCTTCCCGCCACCAACCCACCCCACCAACCTACACCCCTCCTCCTCTCCCCAACCCTGGCCCACCCATATTGGTGATGTAACCAGGTTCCTATCCAAAAGCACGGTACTATTTAAATAAATTGTAATGTGATTAAAGGACTTCCCTGTTGTATATTCCTCCCACACTGGAATGTCGTCCTTCACCAACATGACATCACGCTGGTGAGGTTTACGAGAAATTTTTAAGAATGGGGACCAGGCAGAGAGAACCCGCTGGGGACACACAGTTAAGCATAGTCCCCAGGGAGAGAGGGACATGCTGGGCAGTACCCTGGCACTGCCCCTTGGCATCATGACACTTACCCCAACACCTGGCACCTCCTCTGTGTCCACAGAGGGGGAGAGGCAGGAAACCATTTCCCCATATCCATGGGAGAGGTTCTCCATGTAAGTGTGGGGGGGATCTACATGTGCGTTGAGGTGGTTTCTGTTTTTAAATCAGAAATCAGGGTGTCTGTTAAAAAGAACATTCTGATCTTGGGATTCCCGGCATTGCTGGATTTTACTGGCCTTGCCCCTCTCCCACTCCGTATGACTGTGTGCACCATGACTGCAGACTTATTCTGCACAGAGTGCTGCATAATGTAGTGAGAAAAGCCAGCTATATAACTGGCGAGCTGTACACTGGCCTCAGACTCTCTGTGGAGAAAACAGAAAACCCCCACTAATCTTTTATAGTTTGCTTTTTTCCTTCATAGCTTTGTTCACCATATCACTTATGTGGTAAAATGTTGTGCCTCTTCTGAGCTAAGCAACACACTACAGTCAGTCTTTGACCTGGTAGTACTTCTCCTCAAGCTCTCCATTATGATCCTATCATTTATGGATCTGATTCACCTACTGAGACGCACACATTTTTTGGTTCATTGGGTTGAGAGATGCGTGTGTTGACCGTTCCCACGCACGTGCATCTCCCACCACCAGAGAGCAGGCGTAGTCGGGACCACACTAGAAACCAAAAGAAAGACAAGGTAAGTGATTTTAATCTGTTTTTAATCTATTTTAAATGTCACTATCGCGCCTGGCATGGAATTTTTCAGGCCCAATAGCATCGCATTTTCCTTGAAGTGTATTTCACACTGATGGGGTTTAGAGTAGCTCCCTCGGTCAGGGACTTAGTGGGACACCCTGCTGGAGTGAAGGGGGACAATTGGGAGCCAGGAAGTTAGGTGGTGGGGAGTGGTGCCCCCTGGGCAAC
This sequence comes from Sphyrna mokarran, assembly GCA_024679065.1. NCBI lineage: Eukaryota > Metazoa > Chordata > Chondrichthyes > Carcharhiniformes > Carcharhinidae > Sphyrna > Sphyrna mokarran. The sequence continues at coordinate 97,718,392 of JAGIQG010000002.1, read as the reverse complement.
AGCACCCTGGCAGTGCCAGCCTTTACCTTCAGTACTGCCTAAAGAGCAAAGTGCCCATGCCCAGCGAGCACCTTAGCACTCCCCAATGGGGATTGGGCAATACCATGAGGGTGGAACATAGGGGACAAAGCCAAGGGGGCTGGGCCTATTGTGGGCGGAGCCTGGGCAATTGCTGGGGCGTCCCACTGCCACTCTGCAAATAGGATCAATCAATGCTGGAGGGAGAGCAGCAGTTGGGTCAGGTCAGGGGAGGTGGCGGGTTTGGTCTGTCAGGGAGGTCTATCTCACGGGGGAGGGGAGGGATCTACCTCCCAGGGGAGGTCTGCCAGGGGTGGAGAAAGCCACTGATCAACCTGGATAGTAAACCACAGTCTAACAAAGAGAGGCCATTGCACATGTGCAGGCCCTGGAACAGTCAGTCCCTGGAGTGAATAGGCCCCATCCCCTTATCTTTTAACAGTATTCATGATCGTGACCTCTGCAGTGCATAGAGTGTGGGAAATTCGAGTTTGACTCCCATTTACGCCACTTTTCTCGTCAATTCAGCACTTTGAAATTTTTTGGGAGAATCTGGCCCTTTATTTCCCTATCAACCACTGTCTTCCACCAGTTTCTCAGTTCTGCTTGGCTTCTTGCACTTTGTATTTACTCTTTTAAACACTCCAGCATTTCTCACTGTTTTATTCTTGGGCTTCAGTAAATTATTCTCTGATTGTGATATAGTGTTAAGCTGCATCTGCTCTTCACCAATTTGCTGTCTGAACTCAGCACTGTCACTCTTTCCATTTTCAAGTTCTTCTGTTTGAAATATGTGCTGTTGAAGTTTTGACCTTGAGTTTAGGTTTTCCTGCTGGATGCCTCCTCTGCTAATTATACAGTTCTCCCAAATGCTTTTTGTTCAACATGCCCTGTTAAGTCCTGTTCAGCCTCCAGTTTTTCAGGCCAACAACTTTATTCCCTAGTTCTAATTTCCATGTTAGAGGGCTATAAGTTCCTGGAAATCTTCTTCTTTGGCTGCCTGAACTTTCCAAATTAATGCTCTTTCCTTTTCTGGAAGAGTTCTTCATGCCTTTCAATATTGGCTGTAGGAATTTCAATATTTGACAGCAATCAATTGATTTGACTTTGCACATTATTTCTCTTAATGATGAAACTTACCTAGTTTGTGACTCTGACAATCACTTTCCTGCTTCTAAATGGGGGGTGCTTTTCAAGGTATAATGCCTTCAATCTTCAATGACACCTGCTTTATCTGATGGTTTACTGAGATCTAACAATTGTCTAACCCCAGGATAATAGGATCAGCTATTTCCCTGGCATAGCACATGCAGTTAATACCTTTTTCTTTGTGTTGCTTTGATTTGCTCAGTCGTAGCTGTCGAATCTCAGTTCCCTGTATCCTGTTAGCATGACACGGTTCAGTTCCAAAGCATTTTTTACCTGGGTAGCCATTTTCTTTCAAATTTTCTGGAAAGATCATCCATTACAGTCCATGCTCTGGTATCAAACTTCTGTTTCAGATTTATAGTTGTGGGTGTATTTCTCACCTTTTTCCTGATGTGGATGATTGTGTGAACGCTTTCCTCTGGGAACAGTCATATCTAGATGTTTCTGTGTCTATTATATTTTCAAATACATCAACATCATCTTCCAAGATAGGGATGTTTTGGCTTCTTGTCCTTGTCATTTGCCCTGCTTCTCTGTTTCTGGTAACTCTTTTAGCATCTTGTGTCTTTGGCCTGCACATCTTTCCCCAGTGTTTGGGTTTTCCACAAATTCCTCAGTTTAGTCCAATATATGGGACATTTTCTTCTGTCTGTCAGCTTGTCCACTCCTTTCACACGCTACTTTCTCACTGTCTGGTGGGTATTCTTTTAATGCTGATTCACTGCATCAACACTGCTGTGTTTCCCTTGATATAAATGAATGTTAGTCGTTTGGATAATCAGAATCTTCATCTGTCTATTCATGGGTCTTCATGTGCTCTATGGTAGTGTCAACAACCTTTGAAATTGCGAGCTTTTCATTTTTAATTATAACTTTTTGTACAACAGAATATACAGAGCCCTAAAGAGCCGATTTCCCAGCCTTTCATCCATTTCAATGAGTTTACACTTGCCAGATATATTCCTGAATCTCATTAAGAAATTATCATCAGGCTCACCGGCTTCCTGCTTCAAGCTTTGAAATTCATATCGGTGGATCCAATGGTTTGAACTTAGCTGGAGATCGGTGATGAATTTCTCAAAATAATTGTTTGGATTTTTATTGCCATTCTCACTCACCTCCCAGGTATTAAACAAATCCTTTCTCTCCTGCCTATAGAAAGGCTCACGCACATCTCTTCATTAGTACCTTTTAGAAAACTACTGAATGTCAATGTGCACTTCTGTTTCAACTTTTCAAATATCTTGAGGATATCACCATTCCAATCTGGAGCTGTACATTCATTCCTAGGGGTGCAGCCATTTCATTTTCATGCAATTTGCTCAGTTTTCATCTCTCTGAAATTAAAGAAGTTGACTTCTTTCAGTATGATTCAACATAAGTTCATTTATAATATGTTATGGAATCTATTCGTTCTGTGTGCTATATAAGTTTGTTGTGTTTGGAGACTGTAACATGTTCCACTGCTTAGTACATTTGGTCCTGCCTAGAAACAAAGGTTTTTTTTTGATGCTAATATCTTGAAGGGGCAACATGTCTCCTAAAGATGACAACAAGAAGAAAGATGGTGGTAAAGGAGGCAAAAAGGGTAAAGATCCCGTAAACAAAACTGGAGGCAAGGCCAAGAAGAAGAAGTGGTCAAAAGAAAAAGTGAGAGACAAGCTGAACAACTAGATTCTGTTTCTCAAAGCCACGTACAATAAACTGTTGAAAGAAGTCCCAAACTCATCACGCCCACAGTTTTCTCTGGAAGACTAAAGATCAGAGGTTCTGTGGCTAAGACTGCTCTGCAGGAGCTGATTGCAAAAGAAATGATTGGGCTAGTGTGCAAACGCAGAGCACAGGTTATCTACACGCAAAACACCAAGGGAGGGGATGCACCTGTCACTGCAGATGATGCTTAAACAGATTCTGGAATAGATTCCAACTGAAGATATTTAGATACTAGTGTAAAATAAAACTGTTGTACTACAAAAAAAAGCAACAAGGGTGAGACCTTCTTAGAGAATTATTATATTTAGATCAATTCAGGATCAGTGAAGGGTTGCTTTTTAGTCAGTCAGACAGCAAGTGATACAGGTGAGGGACAAAGACAAAAGGGACAGAAACAAGCCCCAATTAAGTTAAAAGAAATGCACAGAGACAGGCTCCAGTTAGAGAAAGGGACACGGGGAGCAATCTTTCAGAGAAATGGGCTAAAGAGAAGACCACAAAGGCAACAGAAGGTTGGAGATCTGTGCTGCAGGCCACTGGGGCAAAAGTACCCATTTTGAGCGGTGATGTTCTGCTTGCCACAGCCAAAGATCTGAAATTGTGTCGTGCTTGTAAGTTGATGTTTGAGTGTACTGGGAAATGTAATCTTGGAGGTGAGACTGAAACCTGGCAGATTGAGCTATCTTTGAAAGTGCCCAACTTAGGCCAACCTGTAGACAGAATTCCAGGATGGAATCTTTGAATGCAGAGACTGAAAACCTTCATGAGAATGATAAAGTTTCAGTGGGATTAGTTAGTTCACAATGTGACAAATCCCTGAGTGAGTTGTTGAAAAATCCAATGAATTTATTCTGCGATGTGGTGTGTTCAACCACAATTTACCTGTTAATTCAGATTTATCTTACACTTACCCTGTATGTTGGAATATATGATAACTATTTTAATTTTTTTAACTGTAGAATATAGTTTATTTTGGTTTGTTAAAAGCCCATGGAATCCACTTGGCAAGCACCTTGAATCACAAACTTTGTCTAGTTTAAACTAAATATTATTGGTTCCTAACCGGAATTCACCAACAGCTTGGGATCTGGCCAATGATTGGAATAAATGTTTGGATTTTACTCATAGATACTTGCTGCAACTATATGTGTTGCGGTTCCCAGAAAGCTCAAAATAATCACACTTTTATATGCAAATACTGAAATTTCATTGAATGTATTTCTCAGATCACACCATGTGCTATGCACTGATACATTGTAACTCCTGTACATAGACTATGTCACAGTAACCAGTGATGTGGCACAGTGATGTGGAGTAATTTTGTAAACACACCCATTAACATATAGCCCTGAATGTTTGAACTGTTCAGCATGCACACACAGTGTGGTGTGACCTGGTGGAGGGTGCGAAATGCACTTCCAGCCCCGATTGCAATTCCACACTAGTGGACCAATTGCCGGGCCACCAGCATGAAACACACACTATGAAAGGCTGAATGTTTCCAAGGGGGATGGGAAGAGAGCAGATGAGAAAAGGGAGGGTGCAGGTTAGTGCTTCTGTTGTGCTCCCTCAAGCTCAGCCACTGCAGAGCTGTCTCAGGGAGCTGTGGAGCTGTGAAAAATAAATAGCAATAGAGTAAGTATGCAAAGAGTGTCCAAGCAGCACATTAAAACACAAATCCTCAGTCCTCAGACTACTGTTTAAATATTATTTCAATTCTGACATTAAATCTCACCCTGGACTGAAGTTTCAGTGAGAAAACAAAAACCTGTCCGGCAACCATAAAAGCAAACGGATCATGTAAAATTACTTCCATTTGGCCCCTTAATGGGCTACACTACCTGTTTGGTTGTCAGTGGGTCCACTTCTGATGTTTGCACATTCCCACTAAGGGCAGTGCTGCTGGAGTGCACCATGATGTCAGGACGCGCGCCTGACATCTTCTCACACGATTTCACTCGATTTTGAATCAGGCGCTGCCCAAGCAACGTAAAATTCCAAAACCACATTGGAATAATACAACAGTAAAACATTTACTACAGCACATATAAAACAATTGGCAGATTTAGACATTATTAAAGTACAATATAGCAACCAAGAGGATTTTAAGGTGTCATAAATAACAAGAAGAAATATTCCATAGTGTATACATGTTTCCTGAATATCAGCATTTTATTGTGGTTGTTAACAGCTTCTTACCTGTATGTCAATTTTTTTGAATAGTGCGTATACAACTTTATTATCCATGAAAGTGGAAATTCCATGTAAATTATTTGTGCTCTAAGCTGTATCACAGCATCATGGAGTCATATATGTTGATTGCAATCAACAGCCTGATATCAATCTTGATGCTGGTAGGGGAACACTGTGAAATGTTGCGTGGACAAATACATCCCAGTAATTGTTTACACAGCTGAGGACTGACAGGAATGGCATGAGTTGTGGAAAAGCCCATCCTTACAATTAAGACAATGTACAAATCAGTTGTAAAGTATCTGTGTTCTATTCTATTGTGCTAAACCACCACATGTCAGGCAAGAACTCATGTGTAGGTATTACTTGCTGGTTTGAAGATGATTCATCAACACTTCATTAGACAGACAAGTAATCATTTTTGACTTGTGAAATAAGATAATAAGTGTGTTTAATTAGTAAAGAAAAACTAACAATAGCACATCAAAGCTTATTTTTTTCCATTTTATCTGAATGCAGCTTTAGCCGAAAGGACTGTATGGGGCTGCATGTCAGAATATCTGGGATAGCTTGGGATTTGTTGAGGGAGAGCTAATTTCAAAGCTTTGATACTGACAATTAACTTTTGGTTCTTTCATTCCCTCATAATGATCACTATGATACCTCAGATCTGACCCTCTCCTTTACCCTTAGGGTAATCACTCTAAGGAACAAGAATACAAAAAATAGGAATACAGTCATATTGCCCAATAAGCCTGCTCCAACATTCAGTACAATCATGGATGATTTGGGCTTCAACTCTATTTTCCCACCTCTCCCTTCATTTCCTGAGTCACCAAAACTCTGTCCATCCCAGTTTTAAAGTCTCCACAAAGAAATGAAACCAGATGGACCAGCTAGCATTGATCTAGGTACTGGAAAAGACAATGGCAAAACAAACAACCTGCTTACGAACATCTGGGGACTGGTACCAAAATTGGGAGAGCTGTCTCACAAACTAGTCAAGCAACAGCCTAACATAGTAATTCTCATGTAATCACTCCTTACAGATAATACCCCAGACACCACCATTACCATCCCTCAATATGTCCTATCTCAGGGACAGGCTCAACAGAGATGGCGGCACAGTGGTATACAGTCGGGAGGGAGTTGTCCTGGGGGCTCTTAACATTGACTCCAGACCCCATGAAATCTCATGGCTTCAGGTTAAACATGGACAAGGAAACCTCTTACTGGTTACCATGTACAGTCCTCCTTCAGCTGATGAATCATTATTTCTCCATGTTGAACAGCACTTGGAGGAAGTACCGAGGGTGGTAAGGGCACAAAATGTACCCTGGATGGGGGATTTCAATATCTACCACCATGAGTGGCTCAGTAGCAGCACTACTGATCGAGCCGGTTGGGTCCTAAAGAATATAACTGTTAGACTGGGTCTGCATCAGATAGTGAAGGAACCAACAAGAGGAAATAACATATTTGACCTCATCCTTACCAATCTGCCGGCTGCAGATGTATTTGTCCATGACAGTATCGGTAAGAGTGACCACCGCACAGTCCTTGTGGAGACAAACTCCCACCTTCACTTTGAGAATAACCTCCATCGTGTTGTGTGACGCTATCGCCGTGTCAAATGGGACAGATTTTGAACCAATTTAGCAGCTCAAGACTGGGCGTCCATGAGGTGCTGTGGGCCATCAACAGCAGTGGAATTGTATTCCAGCACAATTTGCAACCTCATGGCCCGGCGTATCCTGAACTCAACTATTAACATCAAACCAGAGGATCATCTCTGGTTCAATGAAAAGTGCAGGAGGGCATCCTAGGAGCAGCATCAGGCATACCTAAAAATGAGGTGTCAACCTGGTGAAGCTACCAAACAGGATTACTTGCATGTCAAATTGCAAAAACTGCAAGTGATAGACAAAGCTAATCGATCCCATAACCAATGGATTAGACCTAAGCTCTGCCGTTCTTCCACATTCAGTCAAGAATGGTGATGAGCAATTAAACAATTCACTGAAGGAAGAGGCTCCACAAATATCCCCATCCTCAATGATAGAGGAGCCTTGCACATCAGTGCAGAAGATAAGGCTGAAGTACTCGCAGCAATCTTCAGCCAGAAGTGCCGAGTGGATGATCCATGTCGGTCTCCTCCAGTGGTCTCCACATCTCAGGTGTCAGTCTCCAAATGATTCAATTCATTCTACATGACATCAAGGAATGGTTGGAGGCACTGGATATTGCAAAGGCATTGGGCCCTGATAACATGCTGGCAATAGTACCAGAGACTTACGCTCAGAACTTGCTGTTCCCTGAGCCAAGCTCTTCCAGTATAGTTACAACACTGGCATCTACCCAACAATGTGGAAAATTGCCCAGGTATATCCTGTACACAAAAAACAGGACAAATCCAACCTACCCAATTACCACCCAATCAGTCTATTCTCAATCATCAGTAAAGTGATGGAAGGGATCATCAACAGTGCTATCAAGCAGCAGCTGCTCTGCAATAACCTACTCAGTGATGCCCAGTTTGGGTTTTGCCAGGGTCACTCAGCTCCTGACCCCATTACAGTCCTGGTTCAAACATGGACAAAAGAGTTGAATTCCAGAGATAAGGTGAGAGTGACAGCTCTTAAAATTAAGGTCGCATTCAACAGAGTGTGGCAACACGGAGCCCTAGTGAAACTGGAATCAATGGGTACCGGGGGCAAGCTCTCAGCTATTTGGACTCACACCTGGTACATAGGAAGATGATTGTGGTTGTGGAGGGTTAGTCATCTCAGCTCCAGATCATCTCTGCAGGAGCCCCTCAGAGTAGTATCCATAGGCCTAACCATCTTCAGCTGCTTCATCAATGACCTTCCCTCCATTATAAGGTCAAAAATGGGGATGTTTGCCAATGATTGCACAATGTTCAGCACCATTTGTGACTCCTCAGATACTGAAGCAGTCCAAATGCAACAAGATCTGGATAATGGGCTGACAAGTGGCAGGTAACATTTGCGCCGTGCAAAGGCCAGGCAATGACCATCACCACTAAGAGACACTTGAACAACTGCCCTTTGACATTCTATGGTATAACCATCACTGAATCCCCCACTGTCAACATCTTTGAGGTCATCATTGATCAGAAATTAAACTGGACTCACTACATAAATACAGTGGCTACAAGTGCAGGTCAGAGACTAGGAATACTATTGCGAATAACTCACATCCTGACTCCCCAAAGCCTATCCATCAAACTAAGGCACGAGTCAGGAATGTGAATGAATGCACCCCTCTTGCCTGGATAGGTCCAACAACACTCAAGAAGCTGAACACTATCCAGGACAAAGCAGTCCATTTGATTGGCATCACATTTACAAACATCCATTCTCTCCACCACCGTCCTCAGTGGCAACAGTGTGTACTACCAAAAGATGTACTGCAGTAATTTCACCACTACCTTCCCAAACGCGATAGAGACGAGCAATAAATTCTGGCCATGCAGCGATGCTCATGTCCCGTGAATTAATACAAAAAATATATTCAACAATGGAGCATCGACAATTCTCTGGGGTAGAGAATTCCAAAGATTCACAATCCTTTGGTAAACAACGATTGAATTAACTTGTCAACAATAGTTCAAGCAACTATTGAAGAAACAAGGTTTGCCTAACAAGGACAGATCCAAGCAACTATCAATCCATTACTCAATTTCCTCTTCTAAAAACACGAAGTGAGCTAAAAGAAGATAAGGGCATGTTGCCTATCAAGTTGGCTACATTTGAATTTCACATGTATTTATTTTGTCATGGACTTTCACACCTCCTCCCCTACACCACTCAATCCCTCCGCTGCATCAGTAACTCCCACACCTTATAGAACAGTGGGGCTACTATTACCTTCTCTACCTGGACAGTAATTTATGGGATGACCTGTCCTTTGTGAATCATATCCAAATTTCCTGCATTGATTACAGGAGGGTGAAATGGGCAGAGGAGCTTCTCAGCCACCAAGGTGCAATTGTCCCTGCTAAGTTCTTTTTCCTACCTCTCCTGAAGAAAAAAATAACTAGTTACTGTGAACATTTATATAGTCTTCAAATAAATATATATAATGCAAAGGACACTTAGGCATGTTCAGCACTGAATTCATATGGTATAAACAAGGTAAGTTTGTTAAATAAATAGATTTTGAACATTGAAAATTAATATTGAACTTTTGCTCTCTGTATACCACTGGATACAGCCATAAGAAAAGTCCACCAGTTACAATTGGCTTAACATTTTAAACATATATTGGGTGGGATTTTACAGTCTTGCTTGAGCAAGACCAAGGTCAGTGGACAGTTCTGTTGTTCGCTCTTTGGCCATCCCGATTCCAGGGTGGGCAGAACAGTACAATTCCGCAATTGATTCATTACAGCACAGAATGAGGTCCTTCAGCCCATCATAACCTGCTGAAACTGTATGTAAGGTGAAATGTAATTTTAGATTTATTATATATTTCACATATATAATAGATAATGGGTAAAATCCAAAATAATTAAGTCAGAAATAGACGTACCTTCAAAAACAGACTGATTGACAAGAACACAGTTTGCATCGAAGACATCATAACCCCTTTAAAAAGTTGCTTCTTGCTAGATATGAAAGATTGGAATGCAAATAGAATTAAGACCAAATGACCTAAAACAAACATTGTGGAATTCAGATTGCTTATATCAGATTTTTTAACACTGCAAGTCACTTTAGAAATCCAAAATGGCATCTACAGAACACATGCACATTTATGGTAGAATTGCACTGGATGCCAATTGGTGATGGTAGTAATATGGACATGGTGAGCATCTACTGAGGTGTATGGAAAGAAGGTAGATGCTGAGACTGAGCAGCATTAGGTGCTGATTTAATACCATATATCACAGAAAATGCCATTCCCTTAGTATAAGTCTCCCAATCCTTCATGTTGCTGCTCAGCGTTACCTCAGTAACTGCAGTATGGCCAGAGGAGGGCTGCTGTCTTTTATTGAGGGAAACTTTGATTTAATTTGATTTATTATTGTCACATATATTAACATACAGTGAAAAGTATTCTTTCTTGTACACTATACAACAAAACATATCGTTCATAGAGAAAAAAACGAGAGAGTTCAGAATGTAGTGTTACAGTCATAGCCAGGGTGTAGAGAAAGATCAACTTAATGCAAGGTAGGCCCATTCAAAAGTCTGATGGCAGCAGAGAAGAGGCTGTTCTTGAGTCAGTTGATTCATGACTTCAAAATTTTGTATCTTTTTACAGAAGAAGCTGATAGAGAGAATGTCCGGGCTGCTTTGCTGAGGCAGTGGGAAGTTTAGACAGAGTCAGTGGATGGGAGGCTGGTTTGCCCATAATTTCAAAGAGTTTTGATACAAGAATGCCTATCACAGTGACAGTAATTTGGCTGGCTTGCTGACAGGCAATAGCTAGGGTACTAGCAGAGTGAGAGTGGTGGCTGGATAACAATGCTTAAAACAGATTAGAAGATTCATGCTCCATTGAGACACTGCTTGAGGATGAATTTTCAACAGTATTAGTAATCCATGGAGTACTCTGAATCTAATAGCCCCTTTGAACAATGGTATTGGAAACCATGATCATAGCAGTCTGAACCTGCATGGGGGCTTCCAGCTGAGTCTACATAAAAACACCCTGAGCACCAAGACTTTTGCTTGAATTGCAATGGAAACTGAGAGATCTGCTGTCAGTTGCTGTGTGAGATTCAAGTCCACAGTGATGTTTATGGAGTTGGCAACCTTGCTGAAAGGATAGGCTCCAAACTCAACACAAAGTCCTGTGCTAAGTTGTGCTATTACATACAGACTTTCTGCCAGTCTTAGCAATGCACTCTGAATTTTATTATGTCTATACCCATCAGCTGTCTCCATAACCCATCCCATTGAAGTTCTCATCTGAGTCCTCAGCTGGAAAAGCTGTTTGTAACCTTGCCCTTGAAGGCACTTACTCCAATCTCACCTCCTGTTCTCCCTGATGTCTCACCATGGGCAAGTCCCACTTCTTTGCAATCCTTGCCATTGCACACACTGGCAGCATCTGAGCTGGTGGCTGTGAGGACCAGATTGAGTTGTGCTGTTTCTTCATCATCACCATCTTCTCGAACTTGCTTTTCCACCCTGGTATGACCAACTTTTTCAGTATCTGAAAAAGGAAAGGCTAAAGTGTAAGGTTGTGGTGGAGTGGAAGTTGAGGAAAGGCGTAAAAATCAGTGTTACATGCTTCTACCATCTACGGCTTGTAAATTAGAAGAGACCGCAGATGAGAGGGAAATTGGATGTGGGAAGGGAGGTAGAAACAAGGATACCATCATTTTTTAAAATTTCAGATTGCCATTGGTCATGGTCTCAGTAATTGTTGCTCCAGTGATGGAGAGCACTGCCTCTTTCATAGGGATAAGGACATGTAGCAATGCCTGTCGCTCATCGGTTAGTACCTGTCACATAGTCCTGCAAGGGGGAGGGAAGTGTGTTAGTGAGTGTGCTGTTGAGTGATGTAGTTGTCATGGTTGACTCACTGGCAGTGTGTGCAAGCTGTTAAGTGTTTGTGTGAGAATAAGGTGAAACTATAAATGTTAGGTATGAGTTGTGATAAATAGAGATTGATGGTGGATGAATGATGTGTGTGTACAGCATAGAGCAGCGTGCAGGGTTAGTGATGTGGTTGATGGGGTTTAATAATGCATTCATTGACCTTCACTACTTTTGTAAGATTACTGAACCTTCTGCGGCTCTGCATCAAGGTTTCTGGATTTTCACTCTTGGCATTGCTCTTGACAGCTATCTCATCCCACATTGCCTTCTGAGAATGTCTCAGGGCCTCCTTTATCCCAGGACATCCCTCTTTTTCTGCACCTCCTTCATCAAGGTCTAAGTGCACTGCATAAAATCTTGGAACTCAGTCCCTTCCATGTTGAGTCATTATTATGTCTTCAACAACTCACTAATTATTCCAGTCACAATGCATCTCTCCTTTATGAGGTGTAGGTTAGATTAAAGTAGTACAGGTTTATTTAAGGGGATGTTAGCCTCTCAATGATTTTAGACCACTTGATAAATTGCAACCATTCAATAGCATGGCTAATGCTGACTGAACACTGTAACAATGTTAATGGGCAAGCAGCATGAAGTTAGCAAGCTGCATCCATTGGGAGCAATGGGCAAGGATCCATCCCACATCACAGTTCTCAGCTTGCTTCCCAGGGTTATTGAATTGAATACTGGAAGCTCTGCAAATGCTTAAATATTCTTGTCACATTATGATGAGCCCAGTTCAGAGTAATATTAAAAATGAAGAATCTGACAAACAGCCCAGAATAAGAGCAGCAATAATAGTTCACAGGAAATAACCGTCCTTAAGAGTTTTAAGAGATTAATAAATTGTCTCCAGAAGTAATATGAGGTACCTCTGCCACCTGGTGTGGCAGAATCCAAACTGCAGCATTGAATCTCCAGACATTCAGACTCCCTCTTGTGGAAGAATATCATGGAGAAGTGCCATTTAGCAATTTTTTAAAAATTCACTGTGATTTATTAGTTTAATCTATTTAGCTATGCACGGCACTTTAAATAACATAGTTAGTAATGTAGTATGCAAAAGCTTATCGCAAATCTGTATTTCATCAAAAATCATCTTTGTTATAAATTTTGCCTGTCTATAGTACTATCCCTGCAGTATTTAACATCAGTATTTAAATACCATTTTTGGATGGCTTGCTTTTCTCCGCGGGAATGCAGTTTAATTTTATTCCGTGTTTCATTGCTCAGTTTAGAAGAAAAGGTAATGTATCACTGTGCTTCTATTCGCAGCTCATTTGAAGACATTTCCAGCGGTGAGATTTTTATAGCAAAGCTTTCTGCGTGACAATAGTAGATTTCGATCTATTGAAGATCATAACAAACATAGATTTTGATGACCCCCTACCCTCCTTCAAACTCCAAAGCTCTTGTTTCCACCCATGATTCATCCATGAGGAGTTCCGGATGGAAATATGCAGAATATACAGAAATATCAAGAGGAAAGTGGATTTTACGGCTGATAAATGAATCTATCCCATAGCATTGTCAACCATAATTTGCAGCCTATGTCTGGGAGTGCTGGAACTTGCAGAGTAATATCGGAATGATGTAATTCAGCATCCCATCAGTCAGAAGCTGGATACAATAACAAAACAATAAAGGTTTTAACTTCTGCTGTATCTTACTGTTCCATCTGTGCTGATTAGCAAAATCTCTGATCTAAAAAGGGAAAAAAAGAATCAGTTCTTGTAAAAAAATGTTTGAAATTCACTTACACTGTTTGTAACCGAGCCATGTTTTGTTCTATTGGAAATCTACATCTTCAGTGTCAAAATTAAATTGATTAATGTCTGATTCTTTTTTCTCTCTGTTAACTGGGTATCAGCAAAAAATAAATCTTCCTTATACCCAAGCAGAAAAATTGGTCTGCAACTATCTTCAGGAAACCATTTTATATAAATGAAATGAGATTGTCATCTTTATAATAATCTCGAACAGGCACCAGATGCTAATAAAATCATAAAATGTACAGCACTGTACAGGCAACCTGAGAATTCGTTTCATTTCCTAGCTGGGTTCAGTGAATTAAATCCTTAAAGTGTATTATACATCAGTCGGCAGAAGCTGTGATTAACTTCATGAGTGTAGAAGCATAAATGAAATAAAATCTCTGTCGTGTTTCACGGGTGCATGGTTAATCCTGCGAACACAAGAGCAAAAGAAAAATTTATATTTAATTTTTTCGAAGTGCCACTGGTCTTGACTACTTGAAGAACTCAGTGATATTTAATCAAGTATTTCCACGGCGCACTTCGAAAACATCAACATTCCAATTTATATCAGTTTAAAAGCCAAGAATAAACTCACTGTGAAAGATACCTTCTGAAGATGGCAGCCTAGCATTTGATAAATGCAGTTCACGTTTAACTGGAGTGAAATCTGAACTACATTCATTAAATATCATACGAGGAATCCCAGCAGTTTGCCGTATATTACGAGTTTAAATGTTTTTTGGGGGGATGGGGTAATATTCCAGTATTGACATTTCCATAAAGGAGATTGATAAAGATTCACTTATTTTCGGTGAGGCTCGATTACATCTTGTTAAAGACCATATTCTCACTACCGTGAGAGTCACATGAGACCTATTCAAATGGACTGGAGACAGTCTTAAACTTTTGCTCATAAAATCCAGCCCCTTATCAGGGATAAAATCTGATTCACACAGAGCTAAAGACAGAGTTAAGCAGTCACAAGCATGAGGGACCTTTAGGATTTACAGGCTAGCATGATCATGCTAGTGTAATGAATATGGCAGGATTTAGGATGTGGACAGTGATGCATGAGAAGATTGACAGCATTTGTGAAGATATATTTGTTGGGGAAGTTGTCGTTCTTGAAATCATTTGTTTCTTCACAGTGTGATATTGTTAAAATCCTAACCTGATGATATGAATTCTGTAGCCAATATCTGGAACACTGCCTGCACAGAGTTCATAACGACCATGATCCAGGAAAATCCATAAAACCCTGCAAATTGTCTGTATATGGGAAAGTGAATTGCAAGGATAGAACTCACCACAAACCCTGTGGGAAAGGAAAGCAAACATTAAAGTAAAAATGTATGCATGCTCTTGCTGATTACAAAATAAGTGTATATATCAAGAATAAATGCACTTTTTAACTTTCAACCATGAATAATGCTGGGGAAACTGCTATTGATTTATTTTTTTTAATTATGCCTTCAGAAAACATTTTTACTCCTTTGAAAGTGCTGGTTTTAATTGGCTGAGAATTGGGCAGTAGTGATTTGAAAATAGCTGTGCTGTGTTCAACACCCCGGTCCAGCTGTCCACAGCTCACACAGCCATCATCTTCTTGGGGTGTTTTTGTGAGTGGTTCAGAGGCTCTCTCTCTCTATCTCTCTCACTTTCTCACCCCCCTATCTACAGTACCACCACCCCCACCCCCACCCCACTCCCAGTATTCCACATTTCAGGCTGTAATCTTATTCCAATATGTTAATCATTGTCCTACGAAATCAAACTTGAACACTGGTCCTTTTGGATACAATTTCAGTGTATAATTTGTGAGAATAATCTAACCACCAGTAAATCATTAGCTCAAATGGTACATCTTAACCATAAATTTCTCCCCCTCCCTGCTGCCCTGATCTCTGCTGAAGGTGCCAGCCACTTAGCTCCTAGCCATAACAGAAATAGAGCTTAACTGTGCTTTGAAGAGAACATTCTGTATTTTTTATGCAACTTTACCAGGACAGAATATTCCAAGTAAAAGATACACTTTTGATTATCCTTCAGAAATTATTCTCTGTCTCTGTGTCAGAAAGGTCACCAATACCAAAACGCACCTGATTCAGTAAGAGGCATTATCGTAAATACTTTCTCTGCTGATGTACAAGCCTCAGGAATCAATTGTATCCAGAGATTACTTGATACTGGGTCAGTCCCTTTTAAGATGTTAATGGGTGTGAGTTTTCAAACTGAGGAATCAGGTGAATTTATTATTGCTAATCTGTCTACTAAAATTGTCTCACAGGGGCGGCAAGCAGGACAGCATTCTCAGAGCCCCTACACCACCAGCGGAGCCTTGGCAGCAGACTCCTTATCACAACATCATGGGCTGTGCACCTAAAACATTTTGCTATGTCTCTCACAGTGTGGGAGTCCCTATTGGTGTTTTTTTTTTGAAAATGTCTTCCTTAAGATCACATTATCTGTGCGATGAAGGTTTCTTCTGACTTAAAGGCACTGTGATTACCAACCATCTCAATTCAGCATTCAACACCAGACATCAGATTATGAGCTGCATGCTGTCCACAGGAGTATTGAGGACGACATTGGCCTTCTATGGCTGTGTAAAACAGGCAAGAGTGAATACCCAACCTGTTTTGCCACTCACCCAATTTTATTTGCCTGATTTCAATTGTGAAGAAAATCAGTCCAGTGGTTAGCACTGCTGCTCCACAGCACCAAGGACCTGGGTTCAATTCCAGCCTTGAGTCACTGTCTGTGTGAAGTTTGCACATTCTCCGTGGGTTTCCATTGGCTGCTCTGGCTTCTTCCTACAGTCCAAAGAAGTGCAAGTTAGGTTGATTGGCCATGCTAAATTTTACCTATCAGGAGATTAGCAGGGTGAATAAGTGGGGTTATGGCAATAACATCTGGGTAGGATTGTGTTCGATGGACTCACTGCCCTCCTTCTGCATTCTTAGGGATTCTATGATTCAATGAAAGTGCAAAACAGGCTGCCAATTCATTATTGCCCATTTCTGTGCTGGAGTCAAAGACTTATTTCACACCTCATTGTCTCATCCACATACAAACCACATCTCTAGATTTCTGAAAGACTCCTCCAAAAGCTTTGCCTTCTTTACAAGAACATGTAACTGTTTAGTTATTTGGCAGCTTTCAACAACACAATATTATTGCCTACAACAATATTATTGTTTACAACTGCCAGTCATTCACAGCAACAGACGTCATTTGAGATCGCAAGGAATGATAACATCTCGGCACCTAATTTCGCACTGAATTAGACAGTAAAACCTTCATGCTTCCTACGTACATACTGAAAGACAGTTTTAGCTCTTGGCGTGTTTCCAAGATGAAGAGATAACTGTTGAGAGACCAGCACCCACTATTTTAGATGCTGCACTTATTGATACAACAGAAGGGGTTTGACCACTTTGAGCCTATTTAATATTTCAACATTAACAACGGGTTCAAATGACCCAAATTCTATAACATGCAAACTAATTTTGTATATGTGCAACGCACGTAAAGAGAATCGTAAACTGAAATTCACATTTATTACAAAATTATACATGAAATGAACTTTCAAATTAGACTCAGTTCTGGATTTTGAGGGCACAGTAAATTAAAACTTAATTGGTGAAGACAGCAATTCTATAGAATTCACAAACACCCAAAACAACATCTTACTTTAAGTCAGTAAGATAAGAAACATAAGCAGTGGAAATTCAAACATCTGAGTTATGGGTTTGAGAATGGTAGAAATTTAGGGTAAAGAACCCCAGGCTAACTCCTTTGCAATGGGCCTTTTAGGTTTTGGTGCATGTGGGGATGAGGTTGGGGTGGTTGGGGGGGGGGGGGGTGCGGTGGTGTAAGAAAGAATGGTTTGATGTGATGTTGTGACAGGAATCGAATTTCCATAATTGCCCATGTGACAGTGCTCTATCGGGGAGAGTTTCCAGATTACAGTGGACAAGTTCTTTCTCTCTCTCCTGAGATTTCAAAGGACTCATACTGCTTGAGAGCCTTATGGGAGGCCAGGAGTAAGTAACCAGTTACAGAGCAGAAGGTGTGGAAAAGGATTTGATCTTCCCAGAGTTTTCTCTTTACCATGGGAACAGCCATTTCTACCTATGTTTCTGGACAGTCACTGCTGAATTTCTCCTGCAGGCACCAAGTAACCCCACAGATCTGGGCAATGAAGAATGGGTGGAGAAGGGACCCAATTCTTCATACTTATATCCATTGAATTTCAGTGACTGCAAGACATCAGTGTTTTCTCTACAAAATGTGCAGTCAGATTCAGAGCAGATTTACCACCAAATAGGTGTTAAGTTGCAGGCATTGTGGTATTTTAAAACCAATTTGTAATGCCAACTATTTTAACCAAAAATGTACAGTATGAGATGCTGGGGAAATTTGTTTGCACACACAAGACTCAAATAAACAACACTGAAACAAGACCAAGTTAAGTTCCTGGAATCCCTGACGCACAGAAAGAGGCCGTTCGACCCATCAACCTTGCACTGACAACAATCCCACTCAGGCCTTATCCCCACAACCCCACATATTTTCCCTGCTAGTCCCCCTGACACTAAAAGGCAATTTAGCATGGCCAATTTTAACCTAACCACATATCTTTGGACTATGGGAGGAAACTGGAGCACCTGGAGGAAATCCATGCAGACATGGGGAGAATGTGCAGATTCCACACAGAGTCACCCAAGACTGGAATTGAACCCTGGATCCCTGGCATTGTAAGGCAGCAGTGCTAACCACTCTGCCACTGTGCCACCCATTCTCCAGATGTGAAACAGTTAAATTTGATAGAAGTCTTTGGCAATACACTCAATTAATAAACAAAGATCAAACAGCCTGGCTAGCTCAAGCCTTTGATTACTTGCCAACCAATAGATTTCTGCCCTGAGTGATGGGGTTGTTGTCGCTCTGATGGCAGTAGGGCTGCATATCAAACTCCACAGAGTTTGACAGTATCGATGAGAGAGAGAAAAACAAAGTTAACGCTCTGAGCCCAATATGACCCTTCTTCATAACCAGTTTAATCCTGTTCTGCTACAGCATCATGGAACTGAACACAAGTCACTCCGTGTGTCAATTTAACACCAAATCACGTGGTGTCACAATCCTCTCAATCCCTTTCTGTTTTTACCCCTGCCAGAAGCAAGTACATATTTATAATATGCCAAGACCAATGCAAGACCCGCAACCAACATTAAGTGAGTAGTCTGCCATTAATAGCGTGAATCCGTCCATCACAATTCAGCCAGAATGGCACTTTGCACCCATTAAATAATCCAGCCTCATAAGAAACTTGGTACTGAACATTGTACAGTGATATCTCGAATTGCAGACAAAACTGACAGCTTGTTGCCCTAAAATGTGTTGACTGCAAGTTAAGCAGCTTTCCTTTCTCCATTCACCTGAAGCATCACAAGCTTCTTTAGATAAAATAAGCTGTCATTTCTCACCTGGGCCAGTAGATGGAGTGGCATAACACAGTCAGGGTAGTTTTTGGGCAACACTGAAAAGCAGCAGCGTTTAATCACAACTGACTGATCAGTTCTCCAAACATGGCTGCAGGCTTTTTTTAAAAAAATGGAGCCAAAGGAGTAATGGTGCAGAGGAGTTGTAAATTCTGGAAACTGCATAGAAAATATTAAAAGCAAACCATACTGGTGCAATACGTGATGTGGATTTTTTTTGTGTGTATGATACTTCTTATATTGGTTTCAAACGGGATGGATTTATTAAACCTGCCCATCCAGCAAAACCAGCCAGGTGGGCAGACAAGTTCTCAGGAGTTACCCACACAGTTCCTGTCACTGTTCTGAGCAGGAATTAAACTGGTCGGGCTTGAAGCCAGAGGGAATCTATAAATACTGGAATGTCATGATGGCATTGGGACCAAACTGCAATTTTAACTGGATGCCTGTGCAGAAAGCAACTGTGGGTTCATGCTAATCTAGCAAAATGAGTCAAGGACTTTAAGGAGCCTAAAATGCAAGGTTACATTTTTTTAAATTTGCATTGTGGAACCTTCATTGCAAAAGGAAGGTTTAGTCCTGCCCTATTGTAGAATTTCTCCTACTATCATTATAGAATCCCTCCAGTTGTCCCACTATCATTTCACTGGGTCTCTGACTCTTTACACCATCCGCTAATTCCTGTTCAGAGGTAAAAGTCTCAAGTCACTTCTTTCTACAGGAAATTCTACAGGATATTTACACAGAATAGACCTTTTGAACACTTGTTTGAATACTCCATAAGTGATATTGAAGCTTTTAACTGACCTTCAGCAATGTGAACACGGTACTACAAGCCGCAATGGCAAAATATGATGACAGTTTTATTGTGAATAATACATTTATATCAAAAAAAACTCATGAATTTACATGATTTTTAAATTTTAAGATCAAGTCACCTATCATAAACCACTATGTACGATAATCATTACACTAGGCTAGATCTCTATCTGGTAGAGCAATAAAGCACCTTAATAAGGCAATCTAAAATATTCTCTAAAGGACTCTCATTTTACATCGGCTCAATTCAGTTCACTTTTTTGAACTTCCCAGCTTAAATGAGAGTCCTAAATTTATATATAATTAATTCTCAGTGCTGTAATCATGTAGTTTAGAAACCGTCTTTCACTGACCCGTTATGCTTAATGTGCTAATACTCTTTCAATCACCGGTGAAAGCAATTTCTTCATCACAAAGGCAAAAGAAATAGTGGATCCTGTCATAGACTATTACATGTGTAACATTTTTACTGAGAATTGACTTTGTGACTAACACAAATGTCAAAATCTTCTCGTCTGCCACTGCTTCCTTCAGCCATAATTCATACCAGGTGACATACATGTTACAGATGTTAGACATAGTCTACAAGAGTGAAATCCATGCCAGGAAAATGTGAATGGCTATGATAAAAATCAAACATTACAGGATTAAGATCAGGCAAAATATTTTATGAAGAATGCAGAGTCCAGCCAAATCTGGGCAGCAACCCATTTATCTCCAGATAATTGCAGGAGATTAAATTTTCACAAGAATCACTAATGCTTTTCAATACAAAAGCTATTGTAGCAAATGGTCTGCAGGAAAAGCCGGAAGGAATTTCTGGGTGTATAATATAGAATATGTATACAGCAGAATCCTACCAATGAGGATGCTATAGTGGTGAATAAGTATCCCTTAAATCCAAATAAGCAAACAAGTAATTGATGCTTGAGCACTGTGTGTGCCATTGCCAAGTACATCTAGATTTTATTTGAAACTTTATGGTCAGAATTTTATCGCCCCGCCCGGCAGTCATGGCAATCCGAGCGGGCGAGTGGCGGAAATGGGAAGATCAATTGACCTTGGGTGGGATTTTACGGTTTCAGGACGAGCAAGGCTGTAAAATCCTGCCCTATGCCTGCATGCACTTCCTGACTGTACAACTTGATTTTCTGTTGTCACACTTTGTGTCAACATTTTCCTCCATCAGTTCCTTTATCCACATGTAACGTGGTTTTGCCTAAACAAAGTCCTCTGTCAGATTGCACAAGCTAGTCCAGTGACTTCCCACAAATCACTCAAAATGATTTTTGAAGAGTTTAACGGGCATTTTTATATCACTCTTCTGAAGTCTCAGCCTCTCCCAAAAACTCAGGCTTAGACTTAATTGTTTTGCTCTGAGCTGAGATTCGAAGCAGAATGTGAATCATGCAGTCTGAGCATGTACAAGCTACCAACTTTCCTAATTTCCCCAAATTACAGAAATACGCTTCAGTCAGATGTGCCAATGAAATACCCTTCTTCAACTTTGATGCCTCTTTTGCTCAGTAGGTTTTCTTCGAATCATTTTTAAAGTCAAGGAAAGCAAATTTCAAAAGCAGCACAGTCAAATTTCAAAAAATGTGTTTATACCTTTGCAGGAGTGAGAGTGAGGAAAAGGAATATTCTGATTGCATATGTGTTTCAACTTGTGTTCTATAAACATTTGAAAGTGTGTCAATCTGAGAAAGACTTGTACCATTGAATATGAGAAAGAGGGATAGTGGGTTATGGGTTTCAGATAGGGACAGAACGAGGGAAAGAATGAAGAACTATAGGACAATATAGGGGGAGGGTTGAAGGGAAGCTTTAGATATTGGGGAAGAAACAGATGAGAATCCTCAAGGAGCAAGATTTTGCCGCAGCACCACATTTTTTTCAAACTGCTACTTTTATTTCCTTTCCCCACCTCCATCTGCCAGCCCAACAAAAAGAAGAAAAGACAAAGTGAGGGGCTAAAAGAGATAAGAGAGCTAAGCAGAAGGAAAGAGAAAGACAAACAGAAGCAGAGAGATAAAGAGAAACATAACAACATGAAAATAATTAACATAGGTAAGTGAGTGTGCTCATTTTTCTCACTTTCCCTGTGTAATATCACGGGTACATAATATTTTGTAAGAATTAGCAAACAAATTCAGCAATCATTTATTTTTATTAGATAACTGGAATGCTATCTAATTTTTATCATTTATCATGTGTTTTCCTGAATGCAGTTTCTTGACTGCATCTGTCAACTAATGCATTGAGGGTTGTGTCAATACGAAGAACAAACCTGTACTTATAAACATCTTTTATGCTTGTCAGGATTTCACAGCCAATGACTTCTTCTGAAGTGGATTCACTGCCGTTATGTAAACAAACATGGCCACAAACTTGTAAAATGCAAGGCAAAAGTAAAATAATCAGGTAATTGACCAATTAATGGGCTGAAAATTGGTCTTCATCCATTTTTGGGCATGAGGTTTACAATTTGCAATCTGCATTCACCCGGTTCTCTTGTAGCAGGGAAACTTTTCCCTACCTTCTTATTTGATACGCAGCCAAGTACAACCTGTTCTGCTTGGCTGCTTCTACAATCAACAGGAATCTGACAGCGTGTGAGGCTCACTCATGTTGCAGCCAGCCTCCAGCTCTTAAAGGCAGTCTGTCTCTTCTTAAAGCAAAATTGCTCAACAGAAGCTGCTGCTGATGCCAATACTGCAATTGGAGAGATATAAAGTGGAACACCAGGAAAGAAAGAAGGGGCGATGTGAAAGGGCCCAGATTCACATCCAAGGTACAAACACTAGTCATGAATGTTTACATGAGGAGGGACACTATGTTTCCAGGGGAAGACATCAATGAATGTTCTTGGAAATAAATGGGAGCAGTCGCAAACGATTCCAATGTAAGGAGCCTGGCGCTGAAGCAGCAAAACCAGAAAATGTTCAATGACTTCATGTGAGTGGTCAAGATCAGTGAATATAGCTTCACACTAAATTTCCTACTCACCACCCCATAAACTTCTCATGCTGCTAAACAAGACTGCTTTACTCACATATCTGCTGTCCCAGCAGTGAGGGCTCAGACCTTTTGCTTCACCTCACTTCACACACTTTCCAATAATGCCAACCTTGTATCCACCTCTTGCTCCATGGCTCATCATCTAGACAGTGCAGCAAGCAAAAGAGCAAACAAGGCAGAGGTTAGTTATGCCAGCATCCCCTAACCCCCAAATAGATTTTCTCCACATGATGTGACTAAGTCTCTGCATGTGGCATTGCCGAGAACACTGGAGTTGACATTATGTTCCTGCCTCATGCACTTTTTGAACTCTTACCTTATGCTAATGCTACTATACAGTATGAAGATGGTGAGACCATGGACACTGTGTTTTCCATGCCACCTTGCTTCCCTCACCCAAATCTTCCCCTTCTGGTTTTCTGCTTTTAGATACACAAGAAGTGTTACCTGTCCAGGCACAGAAGTCCAAGGAGGAAGACAGCAAGAGATAACAGTCCAAAGTCAGGCCCTGAACTGCCTGAGGTTGCCCTGCAGTGTCTACTAGTGAAATACAACAGCCTTTCACCAACAGTGTTACAGCCACTTGGGCACCAGGACAGCAAAGACACCCATAAGACAAACAAAAAGGATGCACAAGGATGTAATAGTTAGTAGTAAACTGCTCATTCTTTGAGTATCTCTCCAAGCTGTAGTTGATTTTACGGCTGAATACGTGCTAAGGAAGTTGATTCTCGTGGAGGGAGGGTGCAGTCTGCTGTCACCACTTTGTCTGCATCATTCCAGAGGCAAGGTGGATCCAAAATGTGTGGGAAGCTTGGAATACATTGGTGGTCAGCACAGGGTGTTTCTGCTTTCTTCCTTTGTCACAGTTCAGCTAATTATGGTTTATGCAATGATATCAGTAAAAGCCAACGCGAGGTGTTAGGCAAGAAAAATGACCTTAGCCAATATGGGAATTAAACTTATGCTGTTGGTATTATTCTGCACCACATCTTTAGCCAGCTGAGCTAACTGGCTTCCACTAAGACGATTCATCCATTTCCAATTATAGGAATGGGTGTGTTTTTTTGATAAATTTATGGTGGTAAGGTTATTGTGGCTGATTTCTATTGCTGTTTCTTGACCCAAGGGATGCTATAATAGACGGATGACAAGGTAAGCACTGGTGGAAAAATCATAGTGAAGGAAAGAATTCCTACAGGAAGCAGCCACCTTCGGACATCCCATCTAGAATGAAAGCTTCCTGCCCTTCTTCCTCCTCCTCATCTTCCTCTTGAGGTGGCTTCAGGTGCATGGTGAGAATGGTAATATCCTCATTAGGGTGAGATTCTGGATAATGTAACAGGTTACCATGAACTTGGAGACCTGCCTCAGTACACACGAGGACTCCCCTCAAGCAGGCCAGGAGGTGAAAGCATTGTTGAAGCACATTAATTGTCTATAGGTGGGCAGCACGGTAGCACAGTAGTTAACACTGCTGCTTCACAGATCCAGAGACTGGATTCGATTCCTGGCTTGGGTCACTGTCTGTATGGAGTTTGCACATTCTCCTCATGTCTGCTTGGGTTTCCTCTGGGTTCTCTGGTTTCCTCCCACAGGCCAAAGATGTGTGGGTTAGGTTGATTGGCCATGATAAAATTGCCAACTCAGTGTCCTGAGTTGGGTAGATTAGAGGGATTAGCAGGTAAATGTGTAGAGATATGGAGATAGGATCTGGGTGGGATTGTGGTCAGTGCTGACTCGATAGGCTGAAGGGCCTCTTTCTGCACTGTAGGGTTCTATGATTCTATGATTCTATGACACTCCACAATGTTCCCAGTGGCTCCATGGCTTTCCACGTTGTCCTCACATAGTCAGTTGGTGAAGGAAGTGATTGGGCAGACCTTTGCCTCCAAGCTGTCACTCTCTGGTTTCTTTTGAAACCCAAAGACAAGGGCAATGACTGACTGCCCCAGAATTAAGATATTGTTGCTGCTGTGAGGACAATAAGCTGCTATTGAAAGCCACCAAGAATATTAATGCCTTAAGTAATATTATAAGAAGTCTGACAACACCAGGTTTAAGTCCAACCAATTTATTTGAGAGTAAACTCACAAGCTTTCAAGGTTTGCCACTCCGTAAGGTGAGTGGAGAGTTCTGGTCTCAGACAGAGCATGTAACAGCACACACAGAAACTGTCAAACTATCAAATAAATTGGTTGGACTTTAACCTGGTGTTGTGAGACTTCTTACTGTGGTTACCCCAATCCAATGCCAGCATCTCTACATTTTAAGTAATGTTTCCACTGCCTGAACCATTTCAGTTGTGAACATTGGAGTAGATCTGCAATTTTATGGTGACCTGTGGCATTGTTTGCAACCTTGGCATCATGAAGATACAACCATTGTCACCTTCATCTGAAGCCACCTCTGCTGAACAAGGAGGAGAAAGAGGAGGAGACAGGTATTAACACTGTGGATGTACACCAACAGGACTCTGTTGGAATGGCAGTCCCTATGGCTCCTGTATTTCTGCCCATCAACATGGGTATTGTACAGAGCCAATGTTTACAGCTGATGCTTTCTTACACTATCAAGAATCCCATGATCCTAGAAGCAGCATGTGTGCCCTCTCGTCCTGCTTCTACCTCCTTAGAGACAATATGGTGTAATTGCCTCTCCTCGTATATACGGCCTCCATCACCTTCCAGATGATACAGTGATGTGTGGCATACTAGGAGACATTCAAAATGTTACCAGCTGTCACCTGGAAAGATCTGGCCACATGGAAGTAGATTATAAGGTTGACAATTTCTGGCAATGTTCTCCTTAACCTGATATGAGGTTACAAGTCCTGTTGAAGAAGGTGGCACAATTCATCACCTCAGGCGATGGCTGAGATGGAGATAGGACAAACTTGATTGTTGATAAGGGCTTCAGTAGCCGTCCTCCTTGCCCTCTTCTCACTTTAGAGAGCTTTGGCCTCATCCCTCAAAGCCTCTACTTTATCTTGTGGTTACATCACAGACCTAATCACAGTCCTGTGGCTGTTGTAGTCAGGTGACCAAATCCTCTGCCACTCTGAATGGATGCAGTAGCTCGCAAATAACAAACTTTTCCAATGCAGTACTAAGTCAGAAGCACCCCAGCTACAAATTAGATGGTAACTTTTTAATTAACAATGAAGTGGAGAGAAGTCATGGGCTCCTTATGTGGCTGTGCACATTTTCACCGGAGCAAGGTCAGAATAGGTGTTCAGCAGATCTGCACAGTCAAAGTTTGAAAAATGTGTCAAATCAGCAGGAGTGCCTGATTGTTGTAAGAATCCAACCATTCCTGGTACCATGACACCATAGATGGCGCGCCAGCATTAGTGTTTATCCCAGCATGAGCCCGAATCCAGCAACAGTACTGAAGATTGGTACTCCAGAACTTGCTGCTTCCCTAACAAAGCTCTTCCATTATAGTTACAATATTGGCATCTACCCGGCAATGTGGAAAATCCCCCAGGTACATCCTATACACAAAAAAAGCAGGGTAAATACAACCCAAATCAATTTCTATCCCATCAGTCTACTCTCTATCATCAGGAAAATGATGGAAGGGGTCATCGACAGTGCTATCAAGTAGCATCTGTTCAGCAATAATCTGCTCACTGACGTACAGTTTGGATTCTGTCAAGGCCACTCAGTTCCTGACCTCATTACAGCCCTGGTCCAAACATGGACGAAAGAGCTGAGCTAAGAAGTGAGATGAGAATGACTGCCCTTGG
Organism: Sphyrna mokarran; assembly: GCA_024679065.1. NCBI lineage: Eukaryota > Metazoa > Chordata > Chondrichthyes > Carcharhiniformes > Carcharhinidae > Sphyrna > Sphyrna mokarran. The sequence continues at coordinate 97,691,889 of JAGIQG010000002.1, read as the reverse complement.
TATTAAGGTAGCATTTGACCAAATGTGCCATCAAAGAGTTCAAGCAAAACTGGAGTCAATAGGAATCAGGGGGAAGAATCTCATAGTTGGAGTCATACCTACCACAAAGGAAGATGGTTGTGCCTGTTGGAGGTCAATCTTTTGCAGAACATCACTGCAGGTGTTCTTCAGAATAGTGTCTTAAGCCCAACTATCTTCAGCAGCTGCATCAATGATCTTCCTTCCATCATAAGTAAGAAATGAGAATATTCACTGCTGATTGCATAATGTTCAACACTATTCACAACTCTTTAGATACTGAAGAAGTCAATGTCCATGTGCAGCAAAACTTGGACAATATCCATCAGCACTGGAAGGGGTTTGCAGATGTTATTCCTTCGATATTTCAGTTATATAACTGGAGTCAGAGTGTGTGACCAATTTATCTTCATGACATTGGCTGAGGGATACTTGTTGGCCAGGACACTAGAAAAACTATCCAATTCTTCTTCAAATAGTACCTGTGGGATCTTTTGCCTGCACAGGCAAGTGAGTTCTCCATTTATTGCCTCATCTTAAAGGCAATTTTTTCTGACATTGCAGCACTGACATTATACAATTCATCTAAAATGTGCACCCAAATCCTGGAGCAGAACTTGAATCCATAACTCTCTCCTTCACATAAGAGAGTACTATTGAGGCAAGCTGAAACTTTAATGCAACTTTAAGTGTTTATATTATGGTCTCCAACCACAAGATAATATTCACTAAATATGACTTGCAGTGTACTGTTCCTAATCCTTCTCTATGGACATAAAAATCCAAGTCACCAATTTCAACTCCAACAGTCTTTCCTAGAACCATCACTGAGTGCATAAATCACACACTGCAGAGCAAATATTGTCATCACAATTCAACAAACCCAGCGAAAATGTTAAATAGTAGGAGCCACTAAGAAATCTTGGTGATTTTAAAGCTCAATTTTGTGATTACGACATAAACGAAAGAAGAAGCATGTTGATTAGTTGTTTAGTCCAATGTGACCTAAAACAAGTTGAATGCATTAATTCTGCATTAATCAGACAGGCCAACCCACTGAATAAACATTAGGTACAACAGCTGCCTGCCATGTATCTTCTACTTCTTACAATATCTTAAAACTGTGAACCATCTGTTTGTAGTTACAGAAAAATCTTACCGTACTGCATAAAATGAGCTCACATGTATAAATAGAATGTATTTTGAAAGCTGACATGATATGTTTGAAGTATATTAAGTTTGCATCCTTCCTAATTTTATTGTTCATTTTGAACGATGCCCTTAATTTACCCATTTTGTATCTATTTCTTCTTTAGTTTTCTGTTTCCTTTGATCAGGTGGTCAAGAAAATAAAACAAGCAGAATGCCTCCTCTTTCAATATTCTTGCTCTGTCTCGGTCTAAACCATGGGCCATAACTTGTTCTGATCTAAGTTCCATGTTTGCTTCAGTTTTGCTGTGAGATCTACTCACAGCTTTATTTCTATTGCCATCTGTGATTTAATCCCTGTACAGAGTCCATGCTTCCCTGTGTTCGAGTCCTATTCTTTGTGAATGTCATTCCGTGATCTAGTTCCAGCTTTGTTTTTTTATGTTGCAGAGCCATGTCCGATTACTTCAGTTACACAACTGTCCTGGTTTGAATAATTCCTCAGATTATATTTTATGCTGATAAAAGGTTTAATAGAAAGATGAAATTATATGACAAGTGCTCTTTCCGGTGAAAGTGAGATCTGGGGAAGTGGTTACTGGGAGTTGGCAGGAAGTCAGGGGGATGTCTTTCAATCATCCTCCGCAGAAGATTGGCAGAATCCCCATTAGTCTCTACCTGGGGTTTCTGCTGATCTTCTGCCAAAGTTTCAATGACTAATCAGGCAATTCACTGAATACATTTCCAGCATGTAACTGATAGTGAATGGGGTGGAATGAATGTGGATGATAATATGTGTTGGACAGTACAGGAATTGACGATTCCAAACACGTTACAAATTGCTATGTCAATCCCAAAATGTTTTCAAATGGTGCAATGTCGAGTTCGCAATCGAAACTTTAAAAGTCAATGCCTTTTAAATAGAGGTAAAAGGAAACAGCATCATCAACGCAAAATGTCTTTGCCTGTATTTATTATAATGTCTAATTGGCCTCTAACTAGAGTTAATGATTCAGTCCAACACCAGTGGTGGATCTGGAAAATTAGGTTAGCTATCTTGCTAATCAAAGGTTGGGACTGACTGCTTAGGGCATTATCATAGATAGGAATCATAGGATTTTACAGGGCAAGAGGAAGCTATTCAGTCCATCTACACCAACTCTATAACAGACTATTTGTTATAACAGAACCTACAACAATATCGCCTAGGCCCAATCCCTGTAACCTCATCACTAACCCTGCTGATACTAAGGGGAAATTTATCATGGCCAATCAATCTAACCATCTTTGGACTATGTGAGAAAACTAGATCATCCAAAGGAAACTCACGAAACAGCGGGGAGAACCTTCAAACTCCACACAGGCAGTCACTCGAGGTTGAAATTGAACTCAGGTTCCCTGGTGCTGTGAGGCAGCAGTGCTAGCTACTGTGCCACCATGCTATTCTTTGGTGGACATAAAGTTCAGAATTCCATGAATATTCCAGAAATTGCTGGACGTTTCCTCTAAACATGGGAGGGTTGATGGAAGATCCCCCAACGGAATGGAAAAAGCCAGAGTATAATTGGAGTGAAATCCAATAGGCCCCATGTATCTAAGTTATTAATGGAACTTTCTGCCTTCTTCAGCCCAGGAACTTTGGGGCCTTAATGACTAATTTGAAGCACAATCACAATTACATATTTACTGTTGAACAGCATGCCTGACATTCGCTAAACAACAATGACAGTAAGGAACCAGAAGTCATATCATCTATCCAGCTTTTTTAAGGAAACACAGAGTAAATACATTCAGGCTGATTTAACCAAAAGCGACAACTACCAAACACAAAGCACTATCCAAATTCCCAATTCATATGCAGAAGGCAAAAAACACAAAATAACTGTGCAAGTATTTTTGTCATTGCTGATGAAGGTTAAAGAATATTTAGTGGAACAAAATTAGCTCCTAAATTAGTAGATTAATTCCAATGTTCCAAGTTGAAGTAAGGTCAGGTTCAGAAGCATTAACCCTCGTCAGCAACAAACTAACTGTTAGAGATTAATATTTATTTCTTTTTCACCGAACAATATGATTGTAAAATCTAAATTATTTAATGCAAATAAAAAAATGAACAAAAATGTTGACTGGATTGCAACGTTAAAATCACACAGTTAGTTAATAAAGATTTAATGCAGCTATGTTATTCAATAGTCTTGAAATTCTGTGGAGTAGACCTATGAGCAGAGATATTGCATCTTTAAAGATGACATTAATATTAACAAATACTCTGATGTATGGAAGCTATCTTCAAACCTTAGGCCATCATCAACTATTGCTTGCACTGACTATTTATAAATCTTGACATTTGTTACATATTATAAATGATGTAATTATACATCTTTTTACGAAGACATCAACAGATGTTAGTAATTGTACAGCTCCTGCATCTCTGTTGGGTAAGTCACAACAGAGTTTTTCTGGCAGCACTCTCAAATCATTTTGAATTAATTCAAGACGAGACCCAATATGCGTAACAAATTTCACAAAGGTGTAAAGGATATTTCAGAAAAGATATTCTGTAAAATCTGTCTACAGACGTTTAAAACAACACATACAGAGCATATGTACACTGCCCCAGAACAGAGTATGATGGGCGCAGAACTGCTCTCTCATATCATTATTCCTCTGCCCCAACATTTGATCAAGGTCCTGGGAGCTGAATAGTCCCATTTTGTGTAATCAGGTTCCTGTTAAACTTGATTGCTGAATTATTTTAAATTAAAGACATATGTCTGGGATTGCTTCTCTGTCTATTATTTCAAACCAGTGCCATTAAGAAATCTGAATGGAAAAGCTATCTGTTTCTGGTACCAATCAACTCTGTATGCGTTAAAAGAGATTGAGCCAAATTAATCAGCGATGTTTAGAAATAATATTGAACGAGGTACCAGTGATCCATACTAAGATTTTAAAATCTTACAAGTAATATGTGACAAGGTGTCGTGCAGAGAAATTACTTCCACTTCTGTTCAACTATGCTAATCACACCCAGGACATCACCATAACCTTAGTATTAAACTCTTCCCAGTGACATGGTGCAAACTAAAGTCACAAAAACCAAAGGAAAGAAACACAAAATGAACACACCATGATTACAAGTCAGAAGAATTGTGTTCATTTCCTGCATAGACTGCCCATAAGATGTAGTGAATTGGCTGCCAAGAGAGGTTAATTTACATTAACCAGCTCAGTTAAAATAGAACTGGATATATATATCCTGTATAGAACCAAAAGTAAGATTGTCAGGATAATATAGAACACTGTGTGGGTCATTTTGCATGTAGGTTCTCCCATTACAGCGGGCCATTAGGAGGATCCTCATGGAAATTTACCCCCTATGGCTTCAGTCCTTTTTGGACCATGGGAATGTTAGCTGTGGAATGCAATCGGTCAGCATTGAATAATCTGAAGTGTAATGTTAGACTTATATCCTGCAGTTTTTAGTTCATTACCTTTGGGGTCAAAGAAAATATGGACACTTTTATCTTGATGGAAGTATTACCTGTATTTATTCCCTCCCTCAGAATAATAGGATGCTGCAAAGGCCTTCTTGAAGGGCTAGCTCAAATGAGTGGAATCATTTTTTCTCCTTATACTCTACTTTCCAAACATAAATTTGAGTTACCATCTCATAACATGCACTCATTCTTTGCTATGTTGATATCTAGCTATGTGCAATGTAATTGACATATCCAAATATTGGACTCTGACTTTAGATTTATCAATTGTTGAGCAATTTATAAACAATATTTCATAATAATCTTAAACTTACACAATATTCTTTATTCTATGTAGTAGCATATAACTAATCTTACTTACATATTTACAAATTAGAACTTCTGTGATTATGCCTAAAGAATTTTGGCAGCTTAAAGTAAGTGCGTCTGTACCAAATCCAAAGGAATAGGGATTTTTATTTTGTTTTTGTAAAACTATTTTGAGAAATAAATAAAAGAAACCATATATAATTGATAGCAATGGTAAACTGATATGGTAACAGCTTCCTTCAGAGAATCTGATGAAGCATTGATGAGTAGTGACCACCTCAGTCCATGCAACTTATCAGGCACATGTTTAAAGGTGTCCAAAATTGAAACAAGGTTATAGGAATGGATGGAACTAGCTTTATCACATATTTCAATATGTTCCAACAATTATTCCCAGCATTAGAAACAGATTGGCAAGTTTGTTTCTGACAAGGAAGAGGACAAGTAGAAAGTGAGAGAATGCAAGAGCAAATTTGCTTTCAAACGGGAAATTAATTTCCATCAGATTGACCACAGAACCAAAGGATGAAATCTTATCAAAAAAATGGTAATGTTGGGTGCAGTGTGAAAACGGAGTGTTTTGCGTCCACAGTACTGGTGTGTTTGCGGGCTGAATCTTATGGCCTTTAAGTATTAATTTCTAATCCCAGGAGTTTCACAGTGTTCCACCCGCTATATAATGAATTAACTGCTTCAAGCTCTGGGAAGCTCCATATAAATGACTGCCATTGTGATTGCAGGGGGGGCTTCACAGAGGGGGCACTATCCAGACTGCTCGATGGAGTGGCACAGATGTGGGAAACCCTGAACCCACACAGCAGGAGATGCTCATCCAGTAGGATAACCACCCCTGCCTGGGATGCACTGGTAGCCCTGGAGAGTGAAAGTTCACTGCACAATAGGACTGGGCAGTAATGATGGATGAAGATAAATGATTTTCTTTGCTCTTTGCAGGAGAACCACCCGCAGTTTCCCACTGGATGCCCCTCATATCCCCGACTGCTCCTCACACTCAAGCACGTTGGCCTTTACCAGCACCAGGCACCAGGTCCCCCCTCCCTCCCACAATCACCATGTTCCCCCAGTAGCTGCTATGCTCCTCACACTCCAGCTCCCACCCAAGCCCCATGCCTGGCACACCTCATCACCATCTTAAATGTCCACACTCCCACCTACTCTCCAGGACAGACTGGTGCACATCAAGTGTGAGCGGGCGTAACCATGGCTGAGTTGCAATCCCTGACACGCTGCGTAGAGTGAGCCCTCGAACTGGCCAGACTGAAAAATCAACTGGAGGAATCCCATCTCCGAGGAAACAATGATGTCACTGCAGCAGACCAAGGCCAATAGTGCAAGTATGGCATTTGTGGTGGAGACCTTGGTGGAGGATGTGTATTCCATGGCAGGAGATGCCCACACTACTGTGCAGACACTGGTGGGAATCAAGTGTTTCAGAGCATGGCGGGGTTTCTGAATCTCACTCCTGCTGCCCCTCCATCCCAGGGTGGAGCAGAGGCCCCCCACCCCCAGGAACCTGAAGGAGAGAGGATCAACACAAGTGCAGCCTGGAGCCCTCTAGCCAAGGGACTCTGAGCATCTCCACCTCTCTGTCAGCAACTCACCTCCAATCTCCTGACACTGAGGAGGGCAGCAGTCCAACACCCATGTTGCCTGAGAGCAGGCCTGGATTGTCAAGGCCCTGGCCTCCAAGGGACACTCTCAAAGGTCATCTCAGGAAAAAGGGCAAGGAAGTCAGCTGTGGATTCTAGGGATACACTTAGATGTAGAATGAAGTGAAAAAAATAAAGAAAACTATAAGCACTTGATGGACACAGGTGAATACAGACACTGTTTCAGTAAAGTCACCTTTCTGTTATAATTGTTGTTAAATTTCATTTTGTTCACTCACAGAGTCTATTCGTGCCATCAGGTTTGGGGCCAGCAGCACCCTTACCGCAGGGAGTGTGAGGCATTCTAGGGGATCTTCACAGTAACTTCATTGCAATGTTAAGCCTATTTGTGACACTAATAAATGAACTTTAAACTTCAATCTTTCCCTCAGTTACGATATGGACAGGAAGCCAGGAAGGAGGACACGGGAAGCGCTGCCTGCATAACCAGCCTTCGCAGCCCTTTAAAGCAAAGGGTGCCCCGACATGAAGGATAGAGAGGGCCCGCAAGTGACATCTCCCCGCGCTTCCCCCCAGAATGGCGTTTCCTGCCCCGAGTTGAACCTATCCACATATCCTGAATCCTCTCTGGTGCCCCCTGAGCAGTGCACACCATGGAGGGTAGTGGATGTCTGAGTGCTCACTCAGAAATTCTCCTCAGAGGTAAAGATGGCAGGTTCATGCTTCTGTAGGCCTTTGTGAATGGCACCAGCGGCAGCTGAGTATTTGATGCGGGATCAATATCCAGAGAGAGTGCTCACTGATGACATGTTAATATATTAAACTGAGCTCTCTGTGGTCCCGTGTCTCAGACCACTCCACAGACAAGAGGCCAGTAAGATCGGAAAACGGAAACTCACAGGCATGAATCGTGGTCTCTGGATATTGAGCTCCTATCACCATTCCCGTTGATGGAGAGTGCAGGTTCAAAACCACCCCCTTAATACTGCATCTGAAATTGATTGGAGCATGATTTCAGAGAAGGTTCAAGCCCACTAGTGATACCATTGTAAAATGGCCACAGAATATTTCCAAATGCTTTCACCATCATTTCTCCTTAAGTTTTTCTCCCGTCAAAGATGAGGACCAATGCTGTACAATCAAGTGGAAGCCCAGGGAGTCTTCAGCATTAACTCTGAAACACATGAAGTCTCCTCATTTCAGGTGAAATAAAGTCCACACTACTAATATTGTTGGTTACCCCCCTTCCCCACCCACACAGTTAACAACTCAGTACTTCATATTAATTGGAGGAAACTCAAAAAGGGAAGAAAGGGTGTAAAATCAACAGGTATTGGGGGTGGAATTTCAATGTCCACAATGGAAAATAGCTCGATAATACTGCCACTGACTAAGTCAGTTACATCCTGAAGAAAAAAAGAATCTACATTAGATCGTGGGAAAATGAATAGAAGAATATAACTTATTCATTGATATCCTTACCAATCTAGCTGCTACAATCGTATTTGTCAAAGATAGTTCTAGTGGAAGTGACCACTGTATAGATCTTGAGAAGAGGTTCATTTTAGACACAATAATGTGGAATTATTACTGAGTTAACTGGGACAGACTAAGGATAGACCACTTGAAATCCAAGACGTGCCATAAGTCATCATCAGGTCTAGAATTGTATGAAACCACAATCTGTTATTTATCAAGTACCCATCTGTCCCTTAAGCTCGGAGATCAACCCCACTATGGAGTTATGGGAAGCAGTACCAGGCATACTTTAGAAAGAAGTACAATGTTGATAAAATTCCTGACAGCAAAGGCAGCACATTAAACCAAAGCAGGTTACAGACAGTGCAAGGTATCTCCATAAACAGTAGATCAAATCACAGTCTATGGTCCTAATTGAAAATGATGTAGAGATGCCGGCATTGGACTAGGGTAAACTCAGTAAAAGGTCTGGCAACACCAATTTTAAATTCAACTGATTTATTTGATAGTAAATCTGCAAGCTTTCGGCGTTTGTGCCTTTGTCAGGCAAATGAGGTGCTCTGGTCTCCAAAAGCACACATATCAGCACAGACAGACAATCTGTAAACTGTCTGTGCTGATATGTGTGCTTTTGGAGACCAGAACACCTCATTTGCCTGACGAAGGCACAAACGCCAAAAGCTAGTAGATTTACTATCAAATAAATTGGTTGGATTTAAAATTGGTGTTGCCAGACCTCTTACCTAATTGAAAATGACAGTAATCATTCAGAGAACCAATTAGACAAAGTGGGGGCTCCGCGAATCCTTCATCCTCAATCAAGGTGGAGCCCGGCATGAGTACAAAAGACAAAGGTCACAATTCTCCAGTCTCACCTGCCCCAATGCCGCTGGCAGCGAGAATGAAGAACTTGGCGCTCAGCCAAATCTCCATTCAATGCAGCGGAACTGGAGAATCCCTGTTGTAGGCGAAGTTGGAAATTCTGGCCAACGTGTCTTCAGCTGAAATTACTCATGGCAATTCCTACTTGACATCGTCCAAAGGTCCCACCATTATAAATGCCAGTGTCTACCCAACTGGGTTCATTCTTCATGGCATGAAGAAGTGGCTGAATGCATAGCAAAGGCTATTGGCCCTGATAATATTCTAGCTTTACTGCTGAAGGTATTTGCACCCGAACTAGCTGCTTCCTGGTCAAACTATGAAATGCATTTTCCCAATTAAATGAATGATTGTCCACTTATATTTTGGGATAAATTTAATTGAGGCAATTACTGCTTAATCTGCCCTTCCCAACAGATGTAAAGTGTGAAAGATGTCGGGTGTGATTCTTCTTACTGTGTTTACCCCAGTCCAACGCCGGCATCTCTACATCGTGATTCTCCCCAGTCAGTGCAGCTGGTCAGGAAACATCAGCAAAGGCCATTTCGGGGGCTTCACTGGGCCCAGGCCTCCACATGTCTCCCAGTGAATATTTTCAGAGCAATCAGCTCTGTGCTGGAAATCAGCACGGAGCTGATGAGCATATGGAAATCCAGATTTTCATTTCATTAGTGGGAACCATGACTGAAGTCTCCAGGGCCGCTAGCATCTTCCTCCTGCCGGGAGTGGTTTACTTCATCAGGGTTTACAACTGCTGCCTACTGAGAGGGAACAGACACCCCACTGGAGTGAACAGAGGCTACTGAGGCTTCTCCAGGAGGTCAGGGATAAGAGAGGTGCCCTCTGGGCAGCGCCAACCTGGCATTGCCAGCCTGATGCCCTGGCATTGGCTAGCAGGAACTGGGCAGTGCCTAGGAGGGGACAGAAGAATAGGCCCTACTGGGGCCAGGGCCTATTGATGGTGAGCAGTGAGGGTGGGGGTGGGCCCCGCTACCACTATGCGGTCAGGATGGTGGGCAGAGGGAGGAAAGATGGCAATTGTGGCTGGTCATGCAGGTGAGGGATGGGGTAGGGGCTGCCAGGAGGTTGGGCGGGGGTGGAGTTGGGTCTGCCAGGATGGCCGAGAGTCAGGGTATCAGAACATTGGATCTTGTCCGGGAGGTCTGAGAGGCCAGTAATTAGGGGTGGGGGGCTGTGAGGCTAGCCAGCCATTGTGAAGCAGGCAGTGTGAGGCCAGTGAGCATGAGCCTAATAGATCGTTGCAGTGGCCCGCTCAGTGTTATGCTGCCAGCCTCTCCAGCAGAATAAGCCCTACCCCTGGATTTTCAGAGAGAATCCCACTAGGGTTGTCCATGATGTACCGAGTGTCAGAGATTCAATCTGAAAATCACATTAAAAAAAAATCAGTTACTCATGTTTTCAAGTGAATTGGAGACTTAGAACTTTTTTGGGAAAATTCTGGCCATCTTCAATGGTGCCACTTCTCGATAATTACCTGCTCGCCTATTTTGTTTATGCTGCTGCAAGATTCACTCAACTCCGAGCTCCTCACAGCATCAATCCACGTGTGGGCAAAGACTGAAAACAGGAGGAAAGGTGTCCGCAGCTGCACTCGGCATGATGGGAGAATTCCGCTAAATATGACAAAACCGAAACCATCTGAGGTCAAAGAGAAACTCTTTCACTGATAGAAATATATCTGAATGAAAGGATAATAGTGTTGATTGTTGGATGCTTATCATTACAGTCTTGCAGAAATTATTGCAGCATTTACGATCAACCATCTTAACCCATTAAGGTCTTTGTTCCATTATAAGTTTTCACTGAGCATCCCATACTGCTCACGACATTCACAATGTTTGTAATACCGAGTAGCCCATTCCCCCTCCCCTCTACAGTAGAACTGGGACAATATTTAGGCTTGAATAGGTAACACTAGTGCATCATAAATAACCAGTAATGGCTATTCTAAGCAAGAGGAAGCCTGGCCACCCCCTTTGATCTTCAAAGACAGTCCCTTCAGTGAAATCCCCACGAGCAAGATCTTGATGACCACCATTGGCCAACAGCTCAGCTAGACTGGCCTTAGCGACACAGTAGCTGCGTGAGCAAAGCAGCAGGTCATCGGCTATCAGCTATTCACCTCCTAATCCTTCAAAGTTCGAATGTGGCCACAGCAACACTCAGGAAACCTGATACCATCCAAGACGCAGCAATCTGCTTGAATAGTGCTGCTGTTTCCAAACTCAATACCCAACATTCCATCACTCTGACTTTTTTTTTGTATAATCTACAGGCTTTCGTGTAGCAACTAAGAGCATCTCCCAGCATTGTGATTTCTACTACTGCAAAGATTGAAGAAGCAACATCATGGGTGCACTTTCACCTCCAACTTTCTGACTTGGAAATATATTGCCATAGTTTCATCACTGCTAGCATAAAAATAAAGACTTGATGGAGGCACAGACAGATACTTCACATCAATTTATGCTACATCCTCAAGATTGATAATTTGACAATAGCTTACTGTTCCAGATTCAGTTCACTGATATGATGTAAACGGGCATTGGTGAAACATGTGCTTCATGACTTTTTTTAGCAAAGGCTCTGAAATTTCCTTTCAGCACATCTGCATTAGTGAATATTTTGTTTGTTGTAGGGATCAAGGGGCTCAGTTGCAGCTTGTTAAGGCGCTAAACTGTGATAATTGCGTGTCAGCTTTGATTTGTTCTGTAATGTTTGCAAACAGCTGAGAACACAGGGTTACTGAAAAAAATATAATTGTTCCCTTACGTTCATTTATCCTTCTCATTGGAGGATGCACGGTTCTGTCAGAGACCCTGATGGATGATGCCCAGAAGTTCAATCCCATTATCGATGAATAAACCTTGTTGTTCTTGGTATTTTTTTAAGCCTTTTTTTTTAAAGTTTCACATCAACAAATTTATCTTGTGTCTTTTCCTCCAATTTTTAAAATGACTCTTGTAAAACTGGTCATATTTGTAAATTGTTGTTTTATTATCTCAGCTTTAATCAATTTTGATGTAATTGTGTTTATGTCTCGTTCACTTCTTGGATTCTAACACAGATCTTTCTTTGATTTCTTTGTGCGTTACTAAGCATGCATGGAAACTGTAATAGTCATAACGTTGCATTAGTTTTACTTGCATAAAATCAGCCACGTTGTAATGTTGGCAAGATAAACTTTGTAAGTGCAATCAATATCACTTACTGTTCCAAATATTTCACAGGAACTTCCCTGAACATTTATATCTTGACAAAAAGCCATAAGATGTAGAAGCAGAAGGTGTCCGCTCCTACATTCAATGAGTTCATGACACAATGGTTAGCACTGTTGCCTCACAGCACCAGGGACCCGGCAGTTCAATTCCGGCTTCTGGTCGCTGTGTGGAGTTTACACCTTCTCCCTGTGTCTGCCTAGATTTCTATTTCTCTTCACAATCCAAAGATGTGCAGGTGAAATTGGTTGGCCTTCAAGGGGATCAGCAGGGTAAATATGTGTGGTTATGGGGATAGGGTCTGGGTGGGATTGTTGTTGGCTTGATGGGCCAAATAGCCTTTTTTTGGCACAGTCGAGATTCTATGACTCTATGACTGATCTGGTTTAGTCCTCAACTCCAATTTCCCACCTTATCCCACTAACCCTTCATACCCTCACTGATTAAAAATTTATCTCAGTCTTGAACATACTTAATCAGCCAGCCTCGACAGCCCTCTGCGGTAAAGAATTCTGCAGATACTCTACCCTCTGAGAGAAGTTCTTCGTCATCTCTGTTTTGAATGGGCAACCTCTTACTCTGATATTTATTTTTCTTATTTCCCACAAGCAAATTCCATTGGAGTGATGCAAAAATAAGCTGATGGGTCAGTCACAGGATACCAACGCTGCAAAAATTCAGCTCAATAGCATCAGGTTTAGAGGATCTAAATAGGAGACTTGGCCTCCTAAATAGTTTCCATTGAATGCATTGGCATTCCTGGTATTAGCTAACTGGATATCATGCTCTCCTGCGCATATCCAACAGCGGCAGGCAGAGTGGGGAGATTGGTCAATCACTTTTCATCACAGCATCATTGTTTCTGGAGCTTGATGCTGCAGCGAATGTTTTCTCTTAAATGTGTTCAGCAGCAGGAAGCTTTCACGTTTGTCCCTGATTATTTTCCACTGACTGTTTGCTGTGCTTGTGGAAGTGTTTGGTGGCTTCCAAGATGTTTGTCTCTGAAGTCAAAGGAAGTGAGGTGGTGTATGCTGAAGGACTTGCACTTCAAGCATTCTGCACAAACCAATTCCTCCCAGACATGGTGCGGTAGCTCTCAATCCTCTCAGCTTACAGCAAGACAGAGAGAATGAGAGATGGCATAAAGCAGCATACATTGTTGGAAAAAAGAAGAAAAGATGAGGGAAGATGGGCATTCAGCAGGCCACATCTGCCCGGGGTGTGGAGGGCACATTTTTCCTACTTGAACCTCAGCAAAGAACAATCTGTCAGAAACAAAACTCAGCAGTTCTGGCAGCATCTGCAGACTGAAGACATCATTACTGCTGCCACGGTGCTGGGCACTGAGTTGCATAATTCTTCATACACAAGCTGGACGTTCAAGTCCATTTGGCTCTTTGTCACAAACAGGAAGATAGGGATAATCTCACCTGTCAGAAATCTCCGCTTCGGTAAGACTGTCCTCACTGGAAGAGCCACTTTCAGCAGCTGGAACTGTAGCCTCACAGCAGCGAAAGGACTCTCCCTCACTGCCCCTCATCGCTGAGCCTCCATTCCCCTGCACTCTCCCTCAATCTCCTTCACTCCCCTTCATTTTCCCCATTATCCCCATCACCACTTCACTCCCCCCTCCCTACTCCTCATTCTCCCTCACTCCCCTTCACTTCCCTCACTCCCCCTCACTCCCCCTCACTTTCCCTCACTCTCTCTCACACTTCCTCACCCTCTCTCACACTCCATCACTCCCTCTCATTCTCCATCACTCTCCCTCACTCCCCTCATTCTCCCTCTCTCCCCCTCACTCTCTCACTCCACCTCACTTCCCCTCATTCTCCCTCACTCTCACTCACTCTCCCTCACTACCCCTCACTCTCACTCACTCTCCCTCACACTTCTTCATTCTCCCTCACACTCCCTTACCCCCTCACTCCTCCACACTCTCCCTCACCCACCTCACCCTGTCACTCCTCCTCACTACCCCTCACTCCTCCTCACTCCCTCTCACTCCCCCTCACTCCCCCTCACTGTTTCTCACACTCTCTCGCTCCCCCTCACACTTCCTCACTGTCCGTCACTCTCCCTCGCTGTTCCTCACTCTTTCTCAAATTCCCTCAAACTCCCTCACTCCCCCTCACTCTCTCTCACACTCCCCCACTCTCCCTCGCTCTCCCTCACCCTTCTTTACTCCTCCTCACTATCTCTCACACTCCCTCGCTCCCCCTCACACTTCCTCACTCTCCCTCACTCTCCCTTACTTTCCCTCACACTCCCTCACTCCCCCTCACTCTCCCTCACACTCTCTCACTCTACCTCACACTCTCTCACTCTCCCTCACATGCTCTTGCTCCCCCTCATACTTCCTATCTCTCAATCCCCTTCACTGTCACTCACTATCCCTCACTCTCTCTCACTCCCTGTCACTCTCTCTCACTCCCCCTCATTCCCTTTCACACTCCCTCACTCTCTCTCACTCCCCCTCACTCTGCCTCAGTCTCTCTTGCTCTCCCTCACTCTCCCTTGCTCTCCCTCACTCCCTCTCACTCTCCCTTCCCCCACTCCCCCTCACTTTCCCTCACACTTCCTCACTCCCCTCACTCTCCCTCACTGTCCCTCACTGTCCCTCACTCCCTCTCACTCTCCCTCACACTCCTTCACTCTCCCGCGCTCTCCCTCACTCCTTCTTACTCTCCCTCACTCTCCCTCACTCTCCCTCACACTCTCCCACTCCCTCTCACTGTCCTTCACACTCCTTCACTCTCCTGAGCTCTCCCTCACTCCCTCCTAATCCCCTTCACACTCCCTCACTCTTCCCCACACTCCCTTATCCCTCCTCACACTCTCTCACTCTCCCTCACTCTCCCTCACTCTCCCTCACTCCCCCTCACACTCACCCCTCACTCCCCCTCACACTTCCTCACTCTCCCTCACTGACCCAAACAGTTCCTCACTCTCCCTCACTCCCCCTCACTCTCTCTCACTCCGTCTCACCCTCCCTCACACTCCTTCACTCTCCCGCACTCTCCCTCACTCCCTCTTACTCTCCCTCACACTCCCTCACTCTTCCTCACATTCCCTCACTCCCCCTCACACTCCCTCGCTCCCCCTCACACTCCCTCACTCCCCCTCATTCTCCCTCACTACCCCTCACACTCCCTTGTTCTCCAGATGTCCTCTTTTCAGAGATGTCCTATTTAATTTCGCACACCACTCGCCCAATCCCCAATTGCTATGACCATTCACACTCTCTGCAAGCACCGAGTAGCAGCTGGTGTCGAGTTTTGTGGTGAGGCTGAGAAATTATTTTGATTAAAATTAATCCAGTTAACCTCACTCTGACTGCCGACTCTGGGCTAACGGTTCTGTGAAGAGGTGAATTACTATCTGTTGTTCACGTGGGTGCACTGTGATGGGAAATTCAAATCTCCGGCCTCCCAGGGGCTTCTAGAGTCAGTATTCAAGGCAGTAGGTACCCTCCATCCCTGTAGACGTCCAATTTCTCTGCAGGGTTAGGATTGTTAGCACAAACTTCGACTGTCACATTATGTGGTCTGTTTGATGGGGGTAACCCAGATGTTACATCGAAATACTAATTTCATAGTCCCTCAAACTTCAGCTGGGCCTGTCAATGCAGCTGTCAGCATCCTGGCACCAGTGTCTGGTAGCTGTCATCTCTGCATTCTTAGGCCTGTTGTCTGATGCTCAATGGTTACCAAGGCCCTCTCGTCCTGCAGTTCTGTGAGTTCATTCCCTGTGGTTTAGCCGCACCCTGGCCAGTTCCTACCCTCTGGGGCTGCCACTCAAATCCACATCAATGTCAATGCACTCAAACAGTATTCGAGCCAGTTACAGCTTTATGTATTTGTAAAATCATGGCCCATTATAAGCCAGTCTCTCTGTTCTGCCTCCTTCACTTTCCTTTCTACCCTCCCTTCCCTCCTCTCTGTTCTCTCTCTTCCGTCTCCTTATCCCAATTATTCCACCACTCTCTGCTCTATAGTCTTGCTCTAACTTCTCATTTGCGGATAACCTGGAGCTGTGCCTTTCCACTTGCCTGGAATCTAACCCTCTTCTGGGCTCCTCCACTGCCTGATGTATCTTTGCATTTTGTCAATCGAAGGCTGCTGTGCCACATTAGCGTTGATAGTGACCTTGTAACATGACAGAACCTGTAACAAAATCCTACATTAAATAGTCCATCTGTCCACCTCAAACATGATAAGAAAGGGCCTGTTGAAGTCATCATTGAACTTAATGACAATTTCCTTTGAAGGGTTAAATAACTTGCACTAATATGAAAGATGTTACCAAACTGACCGACGTATTTTGAACAGATAATACATTATTTTTCTCAGTCATATATAAATAACCGAGCATTTGTTGTAAATAATTCTTTATGCACAATCCTGTGCCTTCAGGATGTTTTCTCATGCATTTTTAAGCAAGTACGCTTTACTGAAATCCCAGTCTGTTGTCTTTGAGCTTTCAGTGAGGCATGTGACTTTCTGCTGATCCCTTTCATCACCTCGGAACGAAATGTTTGAAAAATAGTCGTAACTTTGCAATAAGTACATAGTTGCAAAATCTCTCTCATGTAATGAAGACTGATTGCTCCTGGCCTCGATATCGGAAAACCCAGAAATATTTGTGGTTTTATGTCAAGGTTGCAGAGGGGGCCAGCACTGCAGCTATAGAACCGACCTCTCACTCTGTGACAAGGAATTGAACACAGTCCAGGTTGGTGGGATGAAAATCCTCTTTTTCGCATGGCTTCAAGGATCTGAAATGAAAATAAAGGTTTCAATTCCATAATTCTGGAAGCCAGACCACTGCATAAAATTGACTGTCATTCAACAATATTACTACAGCAGCAAAATACTGTGGAAGCTGGAAATCTGAAATAAAATCCAAAAATGCTGGAAAAATTCATCAGGGCAAGGTGGCATCTGTGGACAAGGAAAATCAGAGTTGACATGGAATTGGAGAAGCTTCATGGAGAGGTAAAAAGATGGCTAGGACCCGATTCCAGGATTGCTGACTCCATTTCCGGGGTTCCTGATTTTCCAGCATGTTTTTTAAAGGTGCAGGGTGGTTTAGATTGTGAGTTTGCTCCCAGCACTCCCAATCTGACTAGCTCCTTTGTAGAGATAGGCATATTCGAGACCTGTGCAATTTTCATGCAGTCAGGCCCGTGTTTCAAAGAGTTATGGTTAATGGTGCCTCTTGAGGCATCGTGAATCTTAATATGCATTAAGGATCTGTTAAGATTGTTGAAATATAAGTTCAAAAGATTCGCCTCATGCTCTCTATGTTTGCCATGCCAAGATACATCTCACCCATTCCTTATGGCCTCCATGTCAATGCATCCCACCATCTACTCATATGGACCTTCATGCCTCCAGGTCAAGTATGCCTCACACTTACCCGCTATGGCCCTCATGCTCCAAAGAAAAATTCTCATGATGCCGCATGCTAAGTTATGGTATCTCAATGTCCATTTACCCATCTTGCACTGTATAGAATCAATTAGCCCTATCATAACAAGGATGTGTAAGAAAAACATTTTTAAAAGACATTCATTAATTACTTTGCACTTAGGAAAAAATTTCAATAAAAGTGTCAATCATCCAGACTCTTTAAAGTATTAATATCTGAAACTGCAAGCAATTGAAATCTCTTTATCTCATGTAAAGGAACATGTATAATTGATATAAGAGAGCAGAAAGCCTGAGAGGTCAATAAAGCAGTGTTTTAGCACAGATGTTTCACAACTCTGATGGATACTTGGACTCTTTCCCAAGCCTCATTATACACTGTTGGCTATTAATAATATTTTAAACGCTCTCCTAGATTGAGACCTTAATTGGCCTGTAGTAAAAAGGAACTTTATTAAAAATAAAGTAGCAAGTTATCAATGAATGACTGTTCTTTTAAAGTTCTTCCTACATATCCTTTGTCATTATACAGTTAGTTGGTACATAGTCATTGAATGGACATGCAAGTGTCATGGCTTGGCATGGAGGACATGAAGGGCCTTAGGAAATTTGTGGGGGACATACCGTAACATGGGAAAGCATAAGAAGTTATAGGTATCTGTGGGGAGAATACCTTGCCATGTGAAGATGTAAGGAGCCATCGGGGATGAGTGAGGAGGTTTCAGAGATTGAGTATGAGGAGTGTGTGGGAAATAGGGCATGTGAAAGATGAGGGCTATAGAATCTTATTGTTTCCATTACAACTGGGACAGTCTCACAGTTCATTCCGGTAACTGGCAAACCCTGTGGCTTCCTCTGAATTCTTCCCCAGGATCCATTGGTTCAATTGGTCCCCACCGCACATCCCCCCCCCATACCTCTATCCACAGAAGATAAGAGCTGAAGGAGGCCATTTGGCCCTTTGAGCCATTCATCACGATCATGGCTGATTGTCTAACTCAATAGCCTAATCCTGCTTTCTCCCTTTGATCCCATTCACCCCAAGTGCTATATCTAGCCACCTTTTGAATGCATTCAATGTTTTGGCAATAACTACTTCCTATAGTAATTCCACAGGCTCACCATTCTTTGGGTGAAGAAATGTCTCCTTGCCTCCATCCTAAATGGTCTACCCCAAGTTCTCAGACTGCAACTCTGGTTCTGGACATCCTACCATCGGTTCAATCCTCCCTGCATCTACCTATCTAGTCCGTTAGAATTTTATAAGTCTCTATAAGATCCTCCCTTCATTTGTCTGAACTCCAGTGACAAGGAAAATCTTGCTGTTTCTGGCATTTTCTCCAGGGCTTGTGAGCAGAGCTGGGAACTTTCCTGATTCACATTATCTTACTCAAGGCTGAAAATCCAGGTCAATATTTCAACACTTTCGATCATTCCTGGTGAAAGCTCATGTCCTGAGATACTCAGTTTCTCTCTCCACAGTGGCTGCCCAACCTGCTGAGTATTTCCAGCATTTTCTTCACGGATAGTAAATCTATAGTTTCCTTCTGAACTGCCTAGATAACTAATTCAAAGAACATACAATTCACGTTATCTGAGACAGAAGCCTTTTCCTGAGTTTCAGGCTGCAGCATATCCTTGTGACCATTCTACTTTTAGCTATGCCTGATTGGAATGTGTAAAATAATTTCATTTCTTCACATTTGATGTATGTCTTTCAAAGGGCTGGCATAGGCATGATGGCCTGAATGGCCTCATTCCAAGTTATATCATCCTATGGTCATATCATTTTATGATCTCCCCTCCATGAATATAAAAGACATCTACACACCAAAACATTCCAAGCAATTTACTATCACATGAGTATGAAAAGTAGACTCATGTATCATTGCAAAAAATTTAGATTAAATTTGTGAAGAAACAATTGTTACTTCTTTATGCCAAAATCCCCAAAATGGATGCATAAACAGTTTGAAATCACTTATATCATTTATGACTCCTCAGTTACTGAAGCAGTCCATGTCCAAATGCAACAAGACTTGGGCAATGTCCAGGCTTGGCTGAATAGTGGCAATTAACAATCATGCCACGCAAGTGACAGGCAATTATAATCTCCAATAAGAAAGAATCTAGTCATCACATCTTGACAGTCAACGGCATTATCATTGCTGAATACTGACTATTAAGATCCTGGAAGTTACCATTGACCAGAAACAAGAGCAGTAAGGTGAGTCCTGATGAAGGGCAACGCTTTGAAAGCTAGTACTATCAAATAAATCTGTCGGACTTTAAGCTGCTGTGGTGAGACTACTAACTGTGCTTACCCCAGCCCAATGCTGGTACAAGGTACAAGTCAGGATTGTGATGGAATGCACTCCGTTTACCTGGATGAGTGCCACTGCACTCAGAAGCTTGACATTATCTTGTAGATCATTTGTGCCCATCCACAAACATTCATTCTCCCCAGCATTGATGCAGTGGGAGCCTTATATACCATCTACAAGATGCACTGCAGAAACTCAGACAACATCTCCCAAAGGCACAACCATCCAGAAGAACAAGAGCAACATATACATGGGAACACCAGCACCTGGGGGTTCCCCTCCAAGTCAATCACCATTCTGACATGGAAATATATTGCCATTGTCACGGGGTCACAATCCAGGAATTCCTTACCTAACTGCACTGCAGGTGTACCTACACCTCAGGGACTACAACAATTCAAGAATGCAGCTCACTACCACCTTCTAAAGGGCAATTAGGGATGGGCAATAAATGTTGGCTAGTCTGTGACACCCACATCACAAAAATGATTTTTTAAAAAAATAATTATAGAATCCCTACAATACAAAAAGAGGCTTTCAGTCCATTGACTCTGCACTGACCACAATCCCACACAGGCCCTATCCCTATAACGTTACTTATTCACGCTACTCTGACACAAAGGGGCAATTTAGCATTCTCAATCAACCTAACCTGCACATCTTCAGACTGTGGGAGGAAACGAGAGCACCCCAAGGAAACCCATGCAGGCATGGGGAAAATGTGCAAATTCCACACATGATGTGGAGATGTTGGCATTGGATTGGAGTAAAAACAGAAATAAGTCTCACAACAGCAGCTTAAATCTCAGCTATTCTTGTTTAAAAATATTGAAGCTTCCTTCACACTGATGATAACCTATTTTATAGTTGGGTAAAAGTTATAATTGCAAATACTTATTCAAGTTTGTTATATATAAAATACGCAACCATAGGTAAATTGCTGATATGCAGACATGAATTTTTTTTGTACAAAAACAGTGAAAGTAGAAGTATTGCCATTAGCCCAAAACAAGGAGAATTGTACTTAACTACAATTTACCTGGTAAATTATACATGTTTATCATATTTGGAAGGAAAGCACACAGCTGTTTCTTTATGAAAAACGGATTAGTTCTTTGTTTTAGTTACAGAATGTTCCAGTTAATTGTGTCCTTCTGCCCCCTTTTCCTTGTGACCTGTTAAATGAATTATGTAGAAGTGTTTATAGATTGCATCTGATTGCAGTTGTTGCTAAATACTTAAAAGTTCCTATCCTACATCTATATGAAGCTTGGTGCAGTCAGTCGAGCACAATTAAGAGTTTACAACAGCTTTGGAGACAGGCAAAATTGTGACTTTGAGCTGGGAGCATAAAGTGGCTCAGGAGGAAAACATGGATGAGGGCACTAAGGTGCTTCTGTGGTAAATACATGCAAGTAGTGAGTATTTATCACTCAGGCATGACTACAATATTGTCTGTAATCCCCCCTGGTAATTGTTTAATTTATAAACTATTGTTTATAAATTAAACTGACAGTGTGCAAAATGATCTTAGCAGCTGTTTAAAAGCTGCATAAGGGCCTTTTTTTCGATGTTACCATGCAATGTGACTAACATATCACAAACCGTTAAGAAAAGATAAGAAAACTGTTGTTCGGGCCTATTAACTGCTGATATACTTGGAGCAGCACATGGCTTTGGGAGCAGGTGAGATGGACTGCAAGTCAGCTTCAGTCTGCCAACTTTTGCATTTGGCTCTGATTTCCTGTTAACATTAGGCAGTAGCTGAATTCAAGCGATAGTTCAGCACATTTTTATATTTAACGCCACAAGCACAGATTTCCCGGGCTTCCTGAAACCTGCCAATAAAAGCAAGGTAAAAACATCTCAGCAATTGATCAAACTCCTGAAAATTTATATATGATACAAAATTGGGTGAGGGGGATGGGTGGGCTGTGAGGAGGATGTGGAGATGCTTCAGTGTGATTTGGATAGGCTGAGTATGTGGGCATATGCATGACAGATGCAGCATAATGTGGATAAACGTGGGGTTATCCACTTTGGTAGAAATAATAGGAAGACAGATTATTATTTGGTGTAAATTGAGAGAGGTGGATACGCAGCGAGATCTTGGTGTCCTCATGCATCAGTCGCTGAAAGTAAGTGCGCAGATACAGCAGAATCAAAAAACAAGTGGTATGTTGGCCTTCATAACAATAGGATTTGAGTATAGGAATTGTATAGAGTGTTGGTGAGGCCATATAGGGTGGATGGTGCTTTCTCTGCCTTAGATTGCTCCTCAGCTGAGGACTAGCATGACCTGAACAAGTCACATCAGCAACAACAGACCTGCATCTGGATATCACAGAATGCAGCATCAGAGATGCAACTTGTTGAAGACACTAGCCATGAGGGTAAGTGTACTGGTAGAGGTTGCGTTCTGTTGTTATGGAAGAAACAGTGTTTTAGGATGACCCAGTTGCTTTGTCAGACAGTGAAGACCTGCTGCAGTATACCAGGAGGTCTGTAACTACCACAATCAATTTTTCTGCTTCCTGTTGGAAATATATCCCAGATTTCCCAGATGGTGGCCCAAATTAAAGGAGGGGAGGGAGAAGAGGAGTAAGAGAACATGTAAAATATGATGGGTGGCTATTCTACTTACTTCTGTGGCATCAGCCAGCCCACTTGCCCCTAGACCAATTGAGGCTCTGAACTCAATGATCAGTTAAGGGGCCGTTTTATGCCCTGGCCACAATAATGCTTGTGGCTGAAGCAGGTAGGAATGAGGCCAATTTGCTATTCATTACCTCAGGTGAAAGATGAGAAAGCAAGGAGGATTACTTCTTGCTCCTAGGACTGCTTGTGCAGAGCTCTGGGGCACTGAGACACATGAGTTGCCCATCAATCAGATTGACTATTGGCTGGTAGGCCAATGGGCCTTCCATGAGGGAAAGAAGTCTCCAGTGGCCTTATTGAAGCTGACCCCAAGTATATTCACAGTGCGGGACAACCTTATTTTAAAATCATTCAGTTCATGCTTGGCTTTTCTTCCAGAGAATGAACAAAATATCTCCCCTAGACGTCTGATGGGATATTTTAGCAGGACCCAATGATGTGAGTTTTGCCTGTGATGATGCCAGTCAGAATGAGAGGGTGCTTGAATTTGTAAATGTGTCTCTTTTATCACAGGGAGTGAGGCATCAGCTACTGCACAAATCAGAAAGCCTGGCTTAAAAGATGGATTCAGTGCAGATTCCCTGACATACCATGGACTGACTAATTCCAAATTGCATAGAAGCCTTCCAATAGGCAACTCTTGTAAGGGAAGAGTCTGGATTGAAGGAACATCTATGCCTTGTTCTCCCTTTGTTTGTTCTTTCTACTTTGCTGTCATCTCTCCTGGCTACTCCTGAATTGTACTGTATGCTTCATCATGATTCTTAACTGACTTGAATGGAGAAGTAATGCATCTGAGTATTTATGCAGTATCGAGACTGGTTGCTTATGGTAATTGTAGTGATTGTGGTGTCTGTCTCTTTAAGACGACACAGCAGAAGAAGGTCGCATGACTTGAGGGACCAATGGAAACCGAGAGTGAGCGATCAGCCCAGATGGTGGAGTTCCCTCTTGGGCAGAAAACACCTAGAAATTATACAGTAAGCATATAAAGAAATAAGGCAGGGCAAGTGACTGAAGTGTTAGTGCGGAGCACTTTGGGACCAGTGACCATAATTCTATTAGTTTTAAAATAATTACAGAAAAGGCCCACAAGTTACGTTCTAAATTGGGGCAAGGCCAATTTTGATGGTATTAGATAGGAATGTTCAAAAGTTGATTGGGGAAGGCTGTTCATACGTGAAGGAATGTCTGGTAAGTGGGAGCTTTCAGAAGTGAGATAACAAGAATTCAGGGCAGAGTGTTCCAGTTAGTGTGAAGGGCAAGGCTGGTGGGAGTAGGAAATACTGGGTGATTAGAGGTATTGAGGCTCTGGTCAATAAAAAGAAGGAAGTACATGTCAGGTGAAGGCATGTGGGGTTAAGTGAATCCCTTGAGGAATATATGGGTGTAGGAGTACACTTAAAAGGGAAATCAGAAGGACCAAAGGGGACATGAGATAACTTTGGCAGAGAAAGCAAGAGAGAATCCAAATATATTTTACAAGTATGTTAAGGACAAAAGAACAATTAAGGAGAGAATAGGCTCCCCTTAAAGAACAATGAGATTGTCTAGTTGTAGAGCCACAGGAGATGGGTGAGATCCTAAACAAATATTTCTCGTCAGTATGTACAGTGAAGAAAGACACGAAAGCTAGGGAACTTGGGGAAGTAAATAGTGATATCTTGAAAAGCGTCCACATTACAGAAGAAGAGTTGCTGGAAGTCTTAAAATGCACAAAGGTAGATAAATCCTCATGACTTGATCAAGTCTACCCTAGGACTTTGTGCGACGCAAGGGAAAAAATTGTGGGGTCCCTAGCGGAGATATTTGTATCATTTACAGCCACGGCTGAGGTGCCAGAAGGCTGACGGAGGCAAATGTTGAGCCAATATTTAAGAAAGGCAGCAGGGAAACAACAAGGAAGTACAGACCATTGAGTCTAATGTCAGTGGTGAGTAAGTTATTGGAGGGGATTCTGAGAGACAGGATCTACTTGCATTTGGATAAGCAAGGACTGATTAAAGGTAGTCAGTACAGCTTTGTGCATGGGAAATTGTGATTTACAAATTTGAAGGGGCAACTGAGAAAATAGATGAGGCCAGTGCATTAGATGTTGTCTACATTGACTTTAGTAAGGTTTTCAACAAGATACCGCATGGTCAGTAAGGTTAGGTCTCATGGGATCCAGGGAGAACTAGCCAATTGGATACAAAACTGGCTTGCCAGTAGGAAACAGAGGGCGGTGACAGAAGGTTATTTTTCAAACTAGAGATCTCTGACCAGCAATGTGCTGCAGGGGTCGGTGCTGGATCCACTATTGCACGTCATTTATACAAATGATTTGCATGAGAATATAGGAGAAATCATGAATAAGTTTATGGATCACACCAAAATTGGTGGTGTAGTGGACAGTGAAGACGGCTATCTAAGACTACAACAGGATCTTGATAAACGGGGCCAGTGGGTTTAATTCAGACAAACGTGAAGTGTTGCAGTTTGGTCAGGCAAACCAGGGAAGGGCTTACACAGTTAGTGGTAGGACCCTGGAGGATTAGAGGGATAAATACCTGGGACTGGGGGATAGGTCTGGGTAAGGTGCTCCATCAGAGAGTCAGTGCAGACTTGATGGGCCAAATGGCCTCCTGTTGCACTGATCCATGCACTGATTGTTTGGGTGTCTGAACATTTACGCTACTCATGTATAGAATCTTTGCGACCGAGTTGAATATAAGAATGAGGGAAGATTTCCAAGAATCTACATCCTTGATGGATTCTCATGAAAAGCACAGAGCTGAAAATCACAGGAAATGTATCCATAATTTTTCAGTGAGTCATTCTTGGTGTAAAAAGGGCACTAGCTTTCCACAGCTGACACCAAGTTATTCAACTTTCTGGAGAGCCACACTCTCAGTCTGTGACACACCTATTGCTGCACAGCTCTCTTCTCACGTAGCTCAGGTGTTTTGAAGTTGTGAAATTCCTGCTTGTTTTTGTTGTTTCAGTTGCTCACAACTGCCATGTCAGGGGATGGGACTTTGGTGATGGAGTTTGAACATGAGCCAGCACCATTTTATGCACACACACACAGAGAGCAGTTCCCTTCTTCCTGCCCATAGCGTCCCTAGTGGGCAAGCCCTAGAGCCTATCGATTGATTAGCAGGCAGCAGATCTCTGAACTTACCTGAACTGGGCCCAGGGTTAATGTTTGTTCAAAATATCTCCTGAGATTCATCCCATAGGAAATTTTCCCTCAAGGACTGAGACCAATTCCATTTTCTAATTTAAAAAAACCAAATTTCACGTCTTTGAAATGAGCTTGAGTCCAGTTGCGTGGGTACTGGCCTCAGCGTTTTCCACTTTGTGCATCCCTCCCCCCATCAGGCCTTGTTCTTTATTTGTGAGACTAGTAATTACTGTTGATGTTGGCATCAAGTTGACCTTTGTAGCCAGCTGACACACCACTAATATTCCTGACTTTCCCCCGTCTCATCTTCAAACCCATTCCCCCAGGACCTGGAAAGTTCTGCCTCTTAGCATCTTTTCCTGTCCAATAACAATTGATACTCTTCAATGATTTGAAGTCTGATTTTGTGTTTTCGAATACTGGAATCATTTGAGGAATGGAATGCTGTAGTTTGGCTATATGCTGAAAATACAACTGATCCACAAAAGCTCAATGGTGAGGAATTTAAATTCCACAGTGTAGGTTGGCTTTAGTTATTGTGAAGCTCTGTTTCAAGTTGTTGGATTGGTAGGGTTGGATTTGAGCTGCTCACAGTACCCTTTCTAATTATGTTTTTAAAAGACATCTCTGAAATGATGGACGTTTGCTTTGCTCTTCATGCACACAGCTGTCAGCTTTATGTCTGCAGGTTATTTTGAAGGAGGGTTTGGATGGTGATGAACAAACAAGCTTGGCTGGAAGCAATCACTGACTTCAGTTCTGTGCTGTTCCAAATGTCATTTCGCGCACAGATTAACTTCCTGTTGCGTGCTCAAAGTAGAGTCCAGAATGATTTCAAAATGCTAACCACAATGGTTTGCACGTATACACAGAATCTAAGCGTTGTAACTGAAGAAGGTTTGTTTTATGTTCGTACAATCAATGTTGATTCATCCCTACTTATGAAGATGAGAGCTATTTGAAATTCCTACATAAAAAGGGAATGTGTATACTATTAGGGCTGAAATGGAGATATATTAACACATGATACTTCAGAAATAGATAGCGTTATAATAATGAAGACTGATAATCTGAAACATCCCAAGTAGGAAAGAAAAGTTTCTGCTTTGACTCTGTGGTTTTATTTATCATTTACCTCTGCTTTTTTTAAAATTAAAATGTGGATTTTAAATCGCATTTATTCTCATAAAGTTCTAAACTGATAAAAGCATCAAATCTCATATAAATTACACAATTATTAAAAAGAAACACTACCTTAAGCAAACTACTTACGAAATCGTTGCTGCCATGTGAATGTTGGCCCTCTTGCGAATACTAGTGAAAATGGCTATCTCCATAAATGTACTGCCCATGTTTTGTGAACTGGTTGAGGAATTGGCAACTCCAATGTGGGCAAAGACAGAAATGGTTTTGGGGTCTAAGCTACATTTGATCCCAATTTGCATATCATAATGAACTCTTCAACTGTTTAAAATGGAGCTTTGGACATTTAAAATAGAAGTCTCATGAAAGCTTCTATTTGGTGACTTGTAGAGTTGATGGTCTAACTTTGGTATCACTGCATCTAATTTTTAGTCAATAATCAATTCCAAATTTCTTTTCTATCTTGTCTTTTTTCAGCTTTCAACATGTAGCATGGAGCTCAGCATTGATCCAACCAAGTTTGGTTGAAATCACATGGGAACAAAGGAACACGGGACTTTGGAACAGGAGTAGGCCCTTCAGCCCTTTGGGTTTGCACTGTCATTCAATGAGATCATGGGCTGATTTGATTGAGGCCTCAGATCTATTTCCCTGCCTGCTCCCATCCTTAAACCTTAGTCCCTGATCTATTAAAATCCTATCGATCACAGCCTTGAATAAGTTCAATCAAATCACATCAGAGCACTTTATCAGAATATCCCTGTCTGAACCAGCCTGACTGCAATTAAATTTAAATCAACAACACAAGACTACTTTTAAAAATCAGAAGGTTTCATATATGGTGGATGATGTTTTCTATTTATGTGAACATGTTAAAGACACTGAAAGCAATTAAAATTATTTATCTCACAAGGAAAGTAATAACACCACCAGTAATTGTTGGCACTAATCCACGTATCTGGGACATCAAAAACGTATTGCACAAATTATGAGCTTCTACTTGTGATTTATATAATATTTGACAAAATGGGCCAATCTCATCTAGTTAGTTTGGAGGTGAGCACTCAGTGAGCTTTGCTGAGTACATGAGCTAGTGTTGTACTCGTGCCAATAGTAGATATCACGAAAAAAAACACCATGGAAGATATTTTATGCTGTTATTCTTCTAGGTCCCGTGACAGCGCAGTGAGTCAGGCACTTTGAATTTTGCTAAGTAACCTGTTTTGAGGAATTTTTTGACACTAAATCTCGATCAGTCTCTGCATATTCAGGAGCTTTAACTTGCAATAAATCACAAAGTATTTTCATCCTGTAATAAAAGGATCTGGAGAGTAAATTTCCATCATGATAAATTGTGTCCTGGTACATTTCTGATTAAAGATGTTGGTTCCAGTTTCAGATGTGTCTAGCTAATTTAAGGGACTTCACAAATTGTTCCAGGGATGTGAAACACTGCCAGATTGCCCATCAATAACTTCACTGTAAGTTAAGCGAAGAGGTAAAATATTAAAGTGGCCAATGATAATATTGAAGTACTAAATGAAAATTCAATGTATTAGTCCAAAAGCAGTCATTCATACATGATCTATATCAGCCTGTTTGAGTGAAATGTAGTACCAAATATAACCTTTCCAAAAAGTACATATATTTTTGAGCCATTACTGTACAATTATACTTTCTGCTCCTTTAATAAAAAAACACTTTGTTCACTTTGCAAAATTGGAGAGAGAATTAGGGAATGATATTTAGTGGATAATATGATGGACGGAAATCTGACTTCAAGATTACTACAACTTTGTCACTTCTCAATTGGGGGTGGAGTTCCCACATGGTTTGCCAAGAATCTGCCTCATTATGTGGTTTGAGGAGCAGTGCTGGGGAGAGCAGTGAAGCCAGTATTAAACAGTGTGGGAGGGAGAGCAGTGAAGCCATTATTAAACAGTGTGGGAGGGAGAGCAGTGAAGCCAGTATTAAACAGTGTGGGAGGGAGAGCAGTGAAACCAGTATTAAACAGTGTGAGGGAGAGCAGTGAAGCCAGTATTAAACAGTGTGGGAGGGAGAGCAGTGAAGCCAGTATTAAACAGTGTGAGGGAGAGCAGTGAAGCCAGTATTAAACAGTGTGGGAGGGAGAGCAGTGAAGCCAGTATTAAACAGTGTGGGAGGGAGAGCAGTGAAACCAGTATTAAACAGTGTGGGAGGGAGAGCAGTGAAGCCAGTATTAAACAGTGTGGGGGGGAGAGCAGTGAAGCCAGTATTAAACAGTGTGAGGGAGAGCAGTGAAACCAGTATTAAACAGTGTGGGAGGGAGAGCAGTGAAGCCAGTATTAAACAGTGTTTGGTGGAGAGCAGTGAAGCCAGTATTAAACAGTGTGGGAGGGAGAGCAGTGAAGCCAGTATTAAACAGTGTGGGGGAGGGCAGTGAAACCAGTATTAAACAGTGTGGGGGAGAGCAGTGAAACCAGTATTAAACAGTGTGGGGGAGGGAGAGCAGTGAAGCCAGTATTAAACAACATGGGGGGAGAGCAGTGAAGCCAGTATTAAACAGTGTGGGGGAGGGCAGTGAAACCAGTATTAAACAGTGTGGGAGGGAGAGCAGTGAAGCCAGTATTAAACAGTGTGGGAGGGAGAGCAGTGAAGCCAGTATTAAACAGTGTGGGATGGAGAGCAGTGAAACCAGTATTAAACAGTGTGGGGGAGAGCAGTGAAGCCAGTATTAAATAGTGTGGGAGGAGAGCAGTGAAACCAGTATTAAACAGTGTGAGGAGAGCAGTGAGCCAGTATTAAATAGTGTGGGAGGGAGAGCAGTGAAACCAGTATTAAACAGTGTGGGAGGGAGAGCAGTGAAGCCAGTATTAAACAGTGTGGAGGAGAGCAGTGAAGCCAGTATTAAACAGTGTTTGGGGGAGAGCAGTGAAGCCAGTATTAAATAGTGTGGGAGGGAGAGCAGTGAAGCCAGTATTAAACAGTGTGGGATGGAGAGCAGTGAAACCAGTATTAAACAGTGTGAGGGAGAGCAGTGAAGCCAGTATTAAACAGTGTGGGATGGAGAGCAGTGAAACCAGTATTAAACAGTGTGGGGGAGAGCAGTGAAGCCAGTATTAAAGAGTGTGGGAGGGAGAGCAGTGAAGCCAGTATTAAATAGTGTGGGAGGGAGAGCAGTGAAGCCAGTATTAAACAGTGTGAGGGAGAGCAGTGAAACCAGTATTAAACAGTGTGGGAGGGAGAGCAGTGAAGCCAGTATTAAACAGTGTGGGATGGAGAGCAGTGAAACCAGTATTAAACAGTGTGAGGGAGAGCAGTAAAACCAGTATTAAACAGTGTGAGGGAGAGCAGTGAAACCAGTATTAAACAGTGTGGGAGGGAGAGCAGTGAAGCCAGTATTAAACAGTGTGGGATGGAGAGCAGTGAAACCAGTATTAAACAGTGTGAGGGAGAGCAGTGAAGACAGTATTAAACAGTGTGAGGGAGAGCAGTGAAACCAGTATTAAACAGTGTGGGAGGGAGAGCAGTGAAGCCAGTATTAAACAGTGTGAGGGAGAGCAGTGAAGCCATTATTAAACAGTGTGGGAGGGAGAGCAGTGAAGACAGTATTAAACAGTGTGAGGGAGAGCAGTGAAACCAGTATTAAACAGTGTGGGAGGGAGAGCAGTGAAGACAGTATTAAACAGTGTGGTGGAGAGCAGTGAAGCCAGTATTAAACACTGTGGGAGGGAGAGCAGTGAAGCCAGTATTAAACAGTGTTTGGTGGAGAGCAGTGAAACCAGTATTAAACAGTGTGTGATGGAGAGCAGTGAAACCAGTATTAAACAGTGTGGGAGGGAGAGCAGTGAAGCCAGTATTAAACAGTGTGGGAGGGAGAGCAGTGAAGCCAGTATTAAACAGTGTGGGGGAGAGCAGTGAAGCCAGTATTAAACAGTGTTTGGTGGAGAGCAGTGAAACCAGTATTAAACAGTGTGGGAGGGAGAGCAGTGAAGCCAGTATTAAACAGTGTTTGGGGGAGAGCAGTGAAGCCAGTATTAAACAGTGTGGGGGAGAGCAGTGAAGCCAGTATTAAACAACATGGGGGGAGAGCAGTGAAACCAGTATTAAACAGTGTTTGGGGGAGAGCAGTGAAGCCAGTATTAAACAGTGTGGGAGGGAGAGCAGTGAAGCCAGTATTAAACAGTGTGTGGTGGAGAGCAGTGAAGCCAGTATTAAACAGTGTGGGAGGGAGAGCAGTGAAGCCAGTATTAAACAGTGTGGGAGGGAGAGCAGTGAAGCCAGTATTAAACAGTGTGAGGGAGAGCAGTGAAGCCAGTATTAAACAGTGTGGGAGGGAGAGCAGTGAAGCCAGTATTAAACAGTGTGGGAGGGAGAGCAGTGAAGCCAGTATTAAACAGTGTGGGAGGGAGAGCAGTGAAGCCAGTATTAAACAGTGTGGGAGGGAGAGCAGTGAAGCCGGTATAAACATGGGGAGGAGAGCAGTGAAGCCAGTATTAAACAGTGTGGAGGGAGAGCAGTGAAGCCAGTATTAAACAGTGTGGGGAGGGAGAGCAGTGAAGCCAGTATTAAACAGTGTGGGAGGGAGAGCAGTGAAACCAGTATTAAACAGTGTGGGAGGGAGAGCAGTGAAGCCAGTATTAAACACTGTGGGAGGGAGAGCAGTGAAGCCAGTATTAAACAGTGTTTGGTGGAGAGCAGTGAACCAGTATTAAACAGTGTGTGATGGAGAGCAGTGAAACCAGTATTAAACAGTGTGGGAGGGAGAGCAGTGAAGCCATATTAAACAGTGTGGGAGGGAGAGCAGTGAAGCCAGTATTAAACAGTGGGGGAGGCAGTGAAGCCAGTATAACAGGTTGGTGGAGAGCAGTGAAGCCAGTATTAAACAGTGTTTGGTGGAGAGCAGTGAAACCAGTATTAAACAGTGTGGGAGGGAGAGCAGTGAAACCAGTATTAAACAGTGGGAGGGAGAGCAGTGAAGCCAGTATTAAACAGTGTGGGAGGGAGAGCAGTGAAGCCAGTATTAAACAGTGTGGGAGGGAGAGCAGTGAAGCCAGTATTAAACAGTGTGGGAGGGAGAGCAGTGAAGCCAGTATTAAACAGTGTTTGGTGGAGAGCAGTGAAGCCAGTATTAAACAGTGTGGGAGGGAGAGCAGTGAAGCCAGTATAACGTGTTGGTGGAGAGCGTGAAACAGATTAAACGTGGGGGGAGAGCAGTGACAGATTAAACAGTGTGGGATGGAGAGCAGTGAAGCAGTATTAAAGAGTGTGGGATGGAGAGCAGTGAAGCCAGTATTAAAACAGGTGGGAGGGAGAGCAGTGAAGCCGTATTAAACAGTGTGGGAGGGAGAGCAGTGAAGCCAGTATTAACAGTGTGGGAGGAGAGCAGTGAAGCCAGTATTAAACAGTGTGGTGAGAGCAGTGAAACCAGTATTAAGTGTGAGGGAGAGCAGTGAAGCCAGTATTAAACAGTGTGGGAGGGAGAGCAGTGAAACCAGTATTAAACAGTGTGGGAGGGAGAGCAGTGAAGCCAGTATTAAACAGTGTGGGAGGGAGAGCAGTGAAGCCAGTATTAAACAGTGTGGGGGAGAGCAGTGAAGCCAGTATTAAACAGTGTTTGGTGGAGAGCAGTGAAACCAGTATTAAACAGTGTGGGAGGGAGAGCAGTGAAGCCAGTATTAAACAGTGTTTGGTGGAGAGCAGTGAAACCAGTATTAAACAGTGTGGGAGGGAGAGCAGTGAAGCCAGTATTAAACAGTGTGGGAGGGAGAGCAGTGAAGACAGTATTAAACAGTGTGAGGGAGAGCAGTGAAGCCAGTATTAAACAGTGTTTGGTGGAGAGCAGTGAAGCCAGTATTAAACAGTGTGGGAGGGAGAGCAGTGAAGCTGGTATTAAACAGTGTGGGGGAGAGCAGTGAAGCCAGTATTAAACAGTGTGGGAGGGAGAGCAGTGAAGCCAGTATTAAACAGTGTGGGAGGGAGAGCAGTGAAACCAGTATTAAACAGTGTGGGAGGTAGAGCAGTGAAGCCAGTATTAAAAGTGTGGTGGAGAGCAGTGAAGCCAGTATTAAATAGTGTGGGGGAGAGCAGGAAGCCAGTATTAAACAGTGTGGGAGGGAGAGCGTGAAGCCAGTATAAACAGTGTGGGAGGTGAGAGCAGTGAAGACAGTATTAAACAGTGTGAGGGAGAGCAGTGAAGCCATTATTAAACAGGTTTGGTGGAGAGCAGTGAAGCCAGTATTAAACGTGTGGAGGGAGAGCAGTGAAACCAGAGGGAGAGCAGTGAAGCCAGTATTAAACAGTGTTGGGATGGAGAGCAGTGAAATGAAGCCAGTATTAAACAGTGTGGGAGGGAGAGCAGTGAAGCCATTATTAAACAGTGTGGGAGGGAGAGCAGTGAAGCCAGTATTAAACAGTGTGGGAGGGAGAGCAGTGAAACCAGTATTAAACAGTGTGAGGGAGAGCAGTGAAACCAGTATTAAACAGTGTGGGAGGGAGAGCAGTGAAGCCAGTATTAAACAACATGAGGGAGAGCAGTGAAGCCATTATTAAACAGTGTGGGAGGGAGAGCAGTGAAGCCAGTATTAAACAGTGTGGGAGGGAGAGCAGTGAAGCCAGTATTAAAGTGGGGAGGGAGCGCCAGTGAAGACCGTATTAAACAGTTGAGGGAGAGCAGTGAAACCAGTATTCTAACAGGTGGGAGGGGAGAGCAGTGAAGCCATTATAAATGTGTGAGGGAGAGCATGAACCAGTATTAAACAGTGTGGGAGGGAGAGCAGTGACGCCAGTATTAAAACGTGTGTGGTGGGAGGCAGTGAAACCAGTATTAAACAGTGTGGGATGGAGAGCAGTGAAGCCAGTATTAACAGTGTCGGAGTGAGAGCAGTGGAAGCCAGTATTAAACAGTGTGGAGGAGACAAGTTGAGCCAGTATTAAACAGTGTGGGAGGGGAGACAGTGAAGCCATTAATAAACGTGTGGGAGGGAGGCAGTGAAGGCAGTATTAAACAGTGTGGGTAGGGCGAGCAGTGCAACCAGTATTAAACGTGTGAGGGAGAGCATGAAACCATATTAAACAGTGTGTAGGTAGAGCATGAAGGCCAGTATTAACAACATGAGGGAGAGCAGTGAAGCCATTTTAAACAGTGTGGGAGGGAGAGCAGTGATCCAGTATTAAACATTGGTGGGAGGGAGAGCAAGTGAGCCAGTTATTAAACTGTGGGAGGGAGAGCAGTGAAGACAGTATTAAACAATGGAGGGAGAGCAGTGAAACCAGTATTAAACAGTGTGGGAGGGAGAGCAGTGAAGCCAGTATTAAACAGTGTGGGAGGGAGAGCAGTGAAGCCAGTATTAAACAGTGTGGGAGGGAGAGCAGTGAAGCCAGTATTAAACAGTGTTGGTGGAGAGCAGTGAAACCAGTATTAAACAGTGTGGGATGGAGAGCAGTGAAACCAGTATTAAACAGTGTGGGAGGGAGAGCAGTGAAGCCAGTATTAAACAGTGTGGGAGGGAGAGCAGTGAAGCCAGTATTAAACAGTGTGGGGGAGAGCAGTGAAGCCAGTATTAAACAGTGTGTGGGGGAGAGCAGTGAAACCAGTATTAAACAGTGTGGGAGGGAGAGCAGTGAAGCCAGTATTAAACAGTGTTGGGGGGAGAGCAGTGAAGCCAGTATTAAACAGTGTGGGGGAGAGCAGTGAAGCCAGTATTAAACAACGTGGGATGGAGAGCAGTGAAACCAGTATTAAACAGTGTTTGGGAGAGCAGTGAAACCAGTATTAAACAGTGTGGGATGGAGAGCAGTGAAACCAGTATTAAACAGTGTGGAGGGAGAGCAGTGAAGCCAGTATTAAACAGTGTGGGAGGGAGAGCAGTGAAGCCAGTATTAAACAGTGTGGGAGGGAGAGCAGTGAAGCCAGTATTAAACAGTGTGGGAGGGAGAGCAGTGAAGCCAGTATTAAACAGTGTGGGAGGGAGAGCAGTGAAGCCAGTATTAAACAGTGTGGGAGGGAGAGCAGTGAAGCCAGTATTAAACAGTGTTTGGTGGAGAGCAGTGAAGCCAGTATTAAACAGTGTGGGAGGGAGAGCAGTGAAGCCAGTATTAAACAGTGTGGGAGGGAGAGCATGAGCCAGTATTAAACGTGTGAGTGAACCAGTATAACATGTGGAGGGAGAGCAGTGAAGCCAGTATTAAACAGTGGGGAGGGAGAGCAGTGAAGCCAGTATTAAACAGTGTTTGGTGAGAGCAGTGAAACCAGTATTAAACAGTGGAGGGAGCAGTAAACCAGTATAAACAGTGTGGGGAGAGCAGTGAAGCCAGTATTAAACAGTGTGGGAGGGAGAGCAGTGAAGCCAGTATTAAACAGTGTGGGATGGAGAGCAGTGAAACCAGTATTAAACAGTGTGAGGGAGAGCAGTAAGCCAGTATTAAACAGTGTGAGGGAGAGCAGTGAAACCAGTATTAAACAGTGTGGGAGGGAGAGCAGTGAAGCCAGTATTAAACAGTGTGGGATGGAGAGCAGTGAAACCAGTATTAAACAGTGTGAGGGAGAGCAGTGAAGACAGTATTAAACAGTGTGAGGGAGAGCAGTGAAACCAGTATTAAACAGTGTGGGAGGGAGAGCAGTGAAGCCAGTATTAAACAGTGTGAGGGAGAGCAGTGAAGCCATTATTAAACAGTGTGGGAGGGAGAGCAGTGAAGCCAGTATTAAACAGTGTGAGGGAGAGCAGTGAAACCAGTATTAAACAGTGTGGGAGGGAGAGCAGTGAAGACAGTATTAAACAGTGTGGGGGAGAGCAGTGAAGCCAGTATTAACAGTGTGGGAGGAGAGCAGTGAGCCAGTATTAAAAGTGTGGAGGGAGAGCAGAAGCAGTATTAAACAGTGTGGGGGGAGAGAGTGAAGCCAGTATTAACAGTGTGGAGGCGGCAGTGAAGCCATATTAAACAGTGTGGGAGGGAGAGCATGAAGCCAGTATTAAACAGTG
This sequence comes from Sphyrna mokarran, assembly GCA_024679065.1. NCBI lineage: Eukaryota > Metazoa > Chordata > Chondrichthyes > Carcharhiniformes > Carcharhinidae > Sphyrna > Sphyrna mokarran. The sequence goes on along the minus strand of JAGIQG010000002.1, from coordinate 97,655,999 downwards.
TGGGAGGGAGAGCAGTGAAGCCAGTATTAAACAGTGTGGGGGAGAGCAGTGAGCCAGTATTAAATGTGGAGGGAGAGCAGTGAAACCAGTATTAAACAGTGTGGGAGGGAGAGCAGTGAAGCCAGTATTAAACAGTGTGAGGGAGAGCAGTGAAGCCAGTATTAAACAGTGTGGGAGGGAGAGCAGTGAAGCCAGTATTAAACAGTGTTTGGTGGAGAGCAGTGAAGCCAGTATTAAACAGTGTTTGGTGGAGAGCAGTGAAACCAGTATTAAACAGTGTGGGAGGGAGAGCAGTGAAGCCAGTATTAAACAGTGTGGGAGGGAGAGCAGTGAAGCCAGTATTAAACAGTGTGAGGGAGAGCAGTGAAGCCAGTATTAAACAGTGTTTGGTGGAGAGCAGTGAAGCCAGTATTAAACAGTGTGGGAGGGAGAGCAGTGAAGCCAGTATTAAACAGTGTGGGGGAGAGCAGTGAAGCCAGTATTAAACAGTGTGGGAGGGAGAGCAGTGAAGCCAGTATTAAACAGTGTGGGAGGGAGAGCAGTGAAGCCAGTATTAAACAGTGTGAGGGAGAGCAGTGAAACCAGTATTAAACAGTGTGGGAGGGAGAGCAGTGAAGCCAGTATTAAACAGTGTGAGGGAGAGCAGTGAAGCCAGTATTAAACAGTGTGGGAGGGAGAGCAGTGAAGCCAGTATTAAACAGTGTGGGAGGGAGAGCAGTGAAGCCAGTATTAAACAGTGTGGGGGAGAGCAGTGAAGCCAGTATTAAACAGTGTGGGGGAGAGCAGTGAAACCAGTATTAAACAGTGTGGGAAGCAGTGAACCAGTATTAAACATGGGGGGAGAGCAGTGAAGCCAGTATTAAACAGTGTGGGGGAGAGCAGTGAAACCAGTATTAAACAGTGTGGGAGGGAGAGCAGTGAAGCCAGTATTAAACAGTGTGGGAGGGAGAGCAGTGAAGACAGTATTAAACAGTGTGAGGGAGAGCAGTGAAGCCAGTATTAAACAGTGTTTGGTGGAGAGCAGTGAAGCCAGTATTAAACAGTGTGGGAGGGAGAGCAGTGAAGCTGGTATTAAACAGTGTGGGGGAGAGCAGTGAAGCCAGTATTAAACAGTGTGGGAGGGAGAGCAGTGAAGCCAGTATTAAACAGTGTGGGAGGGAGAGCAGTGAAACCAGTATTAAACAGTGGGAGGGAGAGCAGTGAAGCCAGTATTAAACAGTGTGGGGGAGAGCAGTGAAACCAGTATTAAACAGTGTGGGAGGGAGAGCAGCGAAGCCAGTATTAAACAGTGTGGGAGGGAGAGCAGTGAAGCCAGTATTAAACAGTGTGGGATGGAGAGCAGTGAAGCCAGTATTAAACAGTGTGGGAGGGAGAGCAGTGAAGCCATTATTAAACAGTGTGAGGGAGAGCAGTGAAGCCAGTATTAAACAGTGTGGGAGGGAGAGCAGTGAAGCCAGTATTAAACAGTGTGAGGGAGAGCAGTGAAACTAGCATTAAACAGTGTGAAGGGAGAATGGTGAGCCCAGTATTAAACAGAATGGGAAGTGGGTGGTGAAACGATTTATTAAAATGGAGTCAAACTCTCCGAGGGTAAGAAAGTACACATGTCCACTAATTGCAGCATTGCTGATCATAGAGAAATAGCAGAAAACACATTCATTTTTTTCCATGGCGCAATCAACGAGGTCAAGTCCCATCATGCTACTGACCTTTGGTGACCCAGCATGTGAAACTGTCTGAAGTGATGTATTTATAGCAAACTGAAACAGTGATTGCTCCCAAAACAAGAATAATAGAGTCATCATAAGCTTGAAGATTGTCTGTCGCAGGAGTGAAAGTTGTGAAAAATGCTGTTGGCAGAGTCTGTTGCTAAAAATGAACACTTTAGAACCAACATTGATGAGAATTGACATGATCCTGACTAAGTCACCCTTGAAGTGACCCAATTCTTTACCATTCATGATGGTATGGACATGTTGTACCTCGTACTTAGGAAGAAATTCTCCACATGTTTCATCCTCTAATGAAGTCCTTTTTTTTTACCTACACACCTTTGCAAAGAGCTTCCACTTCAAGCAGGAATTACACTTTTTCACTTGAGTTGCACATGGCATTGTGAATCAATCAGCATCTCCAGAATGTTGGCATTATTTTGAAAGGATCTGTCTGTGCTGGGCCACATGTTGATGAAACTGTGAAGGCGTTTTTAGTCTGTAGTCCTTGCAATTCAGCTGTTTGGCTTGGAAGCCTGAATCTGAGGATACATTTCTATGTAACCTCTTTGAATCAAATATAACAGATCCAACTTGGATTTCCACGGCCATGGACTTGTTCAAGTTTAAATTGTCATCCTGCATGAGGCAACATTCTCTAATCGTCATGAATGAGGCTGTTGGTTAGAAGCTAATTGCAGCCCTGCTGTCAGCTATTGTTTATCAGCTCAACATCTCCCTGGCATTTCCAGTGGAATGTATATCATTTGATCATCACACTTCTCTTTAGGCTGAAGTATTTTTTTAAGAGTACTTGCTATCAAATTGCTTGCCATTCAATGAGATATACTTTAACAGGACCTTGTACTTTTTCCTCTGTGACTCCTACTTGCCACAAGCAACAGCCCAGAATCAGACCTGAGTTGCCAAAGGCATAGCCAGAAGGAGTGCAGGGAGTACAAGGCAGAAGGGTCCAGAGAAGGCACCATTATGCAGCAGGCAGAGCGTACAGGCAGCACACATGCTAACTGGACATTTCTGGGTTCAATGACAAAGAAGGCTCCCCCTGCCTCTCCAAGGAGACTGTCACCTGATCAGTCCTGAAATCTCCTCTAATTGTATATGTAGTCAACCTATACCAATAGCTCTTGAGGTTTCAGATGCCCTGCTTTTTTACAAATTGGATTCGTTCCAGGGATCAGTGGGAGATCCATGTGGTGTCTCCCAATTGGTTAACCATAGCTGCAGCAAGCACTTTTCTGAATGATCAGAACCTTAATTCACTTCATAAGAACATAAGACCATAAGACAAAGAAATAGAATTAGGCCACTGGACCTATTGAGTCTGCTCCACTATTCAATCATGGCTGATATTTTTCTCATTCCCATTCTTCTGCCTTTTCCCCATAATCCTTGACCCCCTTATTAATCAAAAATATATTTATCCCTGTCCTAAAGAGACTCATTGACCTGTCCTCCACAGCTTTTTGCAGCAAAGATTTCCATAGATTCACCACCCTCTGGCTGAAGAAATTCTTCCTCATCTCTATTTTAAAGGATTATCCTTTTAGCCTGAGATTGTGCTGTTTGTTTCTAGCTTATCCTGCTAGTAGAAACATTCTCTCAATGTCCATTCTATCCAGAATCCATGCCTCTCAGTGTCCAATAAGTTTCAATAACATTCCCCCTCATCCTTCTAAATTCCGATCAGTGCAGACACAGAGTCCTCAACCGTTCCTCATACAACAAATTCTTCATTCCAGGGATCATTCTTGTGAAGCTCCTCCAAGGCCAGCACATCCTTCCTTAGATATGGAGCCTAAAATAGCTCACAATACTCCAAATGGGGTCTGACCAGAGTCTTATACAGAATCAGAAGTACATCTCTGCTCTTGTATTCTACCCTTCAAGACATGAATACTTGCATTTGCCTTCCTAACTGCCAACCGAACATTAACCTTAAGAGAATCTTGAACAATGACCCCAAGGTCCCTTTGTGATTCTGATTTCCTAAGCATTTTCCCATTTCAAAAATAGTATGTGCCTCTATTCGTCCTTCCAAAGTGCATAACCTCACACTTTTCCACATTGTATTCTATCTGCCACTTCTTTGTCCACTCTTCTCACCTGTCCAAATCCTTTTGCAGCCTCCCTGCTTCCTCAGTACTACCTGTCCCTCTACATATCTTTGTAACATCTGCAAACTCAGTAATAGTGCCTTCAGTTCCTTCCTCCAAATCGTTAATTATATTATGAAAAGTTGTAGTCCCAGCACTGACCCCTGAGGCACATCACTAACCACCGGCTGCCATCCTGAAAAAGACCCCTTTATCCCCACTCTCTGCCTTCTGCCAGTCAGCCAATTCTCTACGTGTGCCAAGATCTTACCATTAACACTATGGGCATTTGACTTATTTTACAGTCTCTAATGCAGCACCTTATCAAAGGTCTTCTGGAAGTCTAATAAATCATGTCCACTGACTCTCCATCATCCTTGTTACCTCCTCAAAGAACTTCAACGGATTTGTCAGACATGACCTCCCCTTGACAAACTCGTGCTGATTCAGTCCTACTTTATCATGCACTCCCTAGTACTCTGGGATCTTATCTTTAGTAATGGACTCTAAAATCTTGCCAATGACCTTAAGTCAGGTTAAGCAGCTTATAATTTCCCATCTGCAGCCTTCCTCCCTTCTTAAACAGCGGTGTTAATTTGCTACTTTCCAGTCCTCTAGTACCCTCCCTGCCTCCAATGATTCCTAAAAGATCACCACCAATGCCTCCATAATTTCCTCAGCTATCTCTTTCAGAACCCTGAGGTGTTGTCCATCTGGTCTAAGTGATTTATCTACCTTCAGACATTTCAGTTTCCCTAGAACCTTCTCCTTAGTAATGGCCACTACACTCACCTGTGTTCCCTTTCTCTCCTGGAACTCTGAATCCCACTGATGTCTTCTACCCCGAAGACTGATACAAAGTAACTATTCAGTTCCTCTGCCATTGCTTTGTTTCCTATTATTACTTCTCCAGTGGTCCAGTGTCTATTTTTGCCTCTCTCTATTTTTTATATATTGAAAAAAACTCTTCCTATCTTCTTTCATATTTCAAGCTAGCTTGCACTCATGTTCCATTTTGTCCCCACCGTCTTATTGCTTTTTTAGTTGTCCTCTGCTCACTTTTAAAGGCCTTGCAATCCACTAGCTTCTCACTAATCCTTGCCACTTTGTGTGCTTTTTCTTTTGCTTTTATGTTGTCCTCGACTTCCCTCGTCAGCCATGGATGTCTCATCCTCACCTTAGCATGCTTCCTGCTCCTTGAATTTCTGTTATGCCTCCCAAATAACTCTCAAAAACTCCTGCCATTGCTATTCCACTGTCTTCCCTGCTAGGCTCCCTTTCCAATTAACTCTGGCCAGCTCCTTCCTCATGTCTTTGTAGTTACCTTTATTTAATTGTAATATCATTACATCAGATTCCAACTTCTCCCTCTGAAATTGCAGGGTAAATTCTACAATATTGTGGTCACTGCTCCTTAAGAATTCCTTCAACTTTAAGTCTCCTAATCAAGTTTGCTTCACTATACATCACCAAATCCAGTATTGCCTGTTCCCTAATAGGCTCTGTCTCAAGCAGCTCCAAGAAACCATCTCTTAAACATTCCACAACTTGTTCTCGAGATTCACTACCTACCTGATTTTCCCTGTCCACCTGCACATTGAAGTCCCCTATGATTATTGTAATATTGCCTTGTTTATATGCCTTTTCTTTCTCCTGATTTATTTTCTGCTCCACATCCTGATTACTGCTAGAAGGCCTGTACATAACTCCTATCAGGGTCTTTTTACCTTTGCGATTCCTCAACTCTACTCACAGAGATTCTATGCCTTCTGGTCCTATATCACTTCTTGCTATTGACTTAACTTCATTCCTTACTAATATTGCAATCCCGCACCCTTTGCCCATCTGCCTGTCCTTCCACTAGGACACATATCCTTGGATATTTAGATCCCAGCCCTGATCCCCATGCAATCATGTCTCTGTGATGCCCACAACATTATACCAGCCAATTTCAATGTGTGCAACAAACTCATTTACCTTGTTCCATATACTATGCACATTTAGATACAACACTCTCAGTTCTGCATTGACCTCCTCTCTTCTCAGACTTGCCATTTTTTTTGCTTTGCCTGAGGTGAAATTCCAGACATCTTCTATACTCTCTATTCTATTATGTGGTGTGGAAGCTTTACTAACCTCTCCTGAGCCCTCAACTCCATTAACCCCCCCCCACCCCCCCCCCCCCCCCCACCCATTCCACTGACTGCACCCATGTGTCCATAGAGATGCCAACAGGACAGCCAGTTGCCTTTGTCAACAGAGAGAGTTTCTAACCCCGCAGAGTACAGATAGTGCAACCACAACAGTCAGATTTTTACAGTTTGTGCCCATTATGCTGGAAGTTGCCATGATACCTACATCCTCTGTCACTCCCAGGTGCCAAGGTATTTTGTTGCTCCAGTTCACTTGGAGGACTAGCTCCTGGGGGACAAAAGCTGTTGCTGATAAATCCGCTGTGACACCCAAAAACTGCAGCTGAGGAGAGCTACAACCACAGTCATGTGTCCACAGGACAGTCAATGAGATAGGACTATTGAGCTTCCCAAGGTAACGGTTTGCTGCTGAACCACGCAGTGGGAATCATTTTAATATCCTCCAGAGCATGCTTCACTTATTGTTGTTTTCTGCTGTTTGCTGCACTATCTGGCTCTGTCAAGGGAGGAAGGAGGATTGTGATCCTCACCAGCTGCAGAGGATAATTCAAGTGCAGGGTCTGAAGAGAAGCCAGAGGGGCCCCAGACTAAAGAGCACAATCCCAATGTGAGGATTCCTATGGGAGACAGGATGACTTTGAATTCAGATGACTTTCAGCTAAACATCCAAAACAAGGAAGTAAGCTGGTGGCCAGGGATATGCAGTCTTATTGATGAGGCAAATCTGTCATCCTTAAGTCAAGTCCTGTCCTCTGAAATAAACTTTGCAGCCTTCATATGGATGATACACAATTCCCAGGCCTTTTCCCTATCAACTGCATGAAGCACACTAAGACCATTGCAAATAGAATCCCTACAGTGCAGGCCATTCAGCCGTTCAAGAATGCACCAACAACAATCCCACCCAGGCCCTATCCCCATAACCTTACGTATTTACCCTGCTAATCCTGCTGACACTAAGGGACAATTTAGCAAGGCCAATCCACCTAACCTGCACATTCTTTGGACTGGAAACCGGAGCACCCAGAGGAAAGAGATGCAGACATAGTAAGAACATGCAACTCCACAAAAACAGTCAGCCAAGGCCAGAATTGAATCCCAGATCCCTGGCACTGTGAGGCAGCAGTACTAACCATTGTGCCACCATGCTGATGTAATATTTATATAATAACCCTTCTGCGACCATTATGACTTAAATTTCTATTTGCAAGTGTTACATTTTAGTTCTCTCCCCTCACTGGGAGCTGATTTGGAAGCCATCTGCTACTCTGGTGTCCTTCAACCATGATGACCTTGGCAGCTGTCCTCTGGTCTCTGAACTCTATATAGGTTATGTCTGGATGTGTAAGTTCAGCACCATGCCTGGATTATCCTCTGTTGTTGCAGTCTCAATCAGATGTGATGATCACTGGCAGATGGAAATGGAGAGGGGAGACTGGGAATGTCTGGGTTGTTCTAAATGAACTTTGTTGATCTCAATGGGCCAAATGCCCTCCTTCAGTGCTGTAATGTATTTAAGATTTTAGAAAGATATCAAAGACTTGGGAGCATGCAGAGATTTTACCAGTCCTCTGGGGAAGGATTGGCAGGTAGTGGAGCTAGGAAAATAGATAGAAAAGAATAGAATTGTAGCAAAATGGGTCACATTGCAAAAGATTGATGGGCTAAACCAACTTACCTTTTTAGAAGAAGAACCTGAATACCTTCAAAAATAAGAACAAGTTGCATTCTGCAAAAAATAATTATAGCATCAAAGAAAATAATTATAACTGTGAAGAAGAAAATGTCCAGAAATATGATAATGTGCTCCTACTGAATGTCTTATCCATACAAGGTGAATCACATAGATTCTGGCTGATTCTAAAATTAAGTGCTGCACCTTTAATTCCTGAGGCTACATACCAGCAAAAGCTGAAACATCTTCCTTTAAAATCAGCTGATGTGATTTAAAATGACATATACGGAAGAGATCATGCCAGAAAAAAGTTACATCATGGTGAATGTAGAGTTGAATGAACAAAGAACAGAGTTGCCTCTTCATGCAGTCCATGGTAATTTTCCAGCACTGTTTGAGAGATCATAGTTGGAGAAGATAAAGCTTAACTGGAGTGCTGTCAACAAATCAGTCGATGCCTAAACAGACCTACAATATCTTCTGGATAAATGCAAGGATGTATTCAAAGAGATACTTGACTCAATGAAAGGAGTTCAAGTGAAACTCAAGATAAAACCTAATAGTCAACCAAAAAGTCTCAAGGCAAGAGCAGCGCCAAATGCAATTCATCACAAGATCTAAGATGAATTAATAAAACTTGTTAACACTGGTATGTTAGAAGGTTACAATGAGTGACTAGGCTCCCCCTATTGCACATGTCACAAAACCATATGGTTCAGTTTGTATTTGTGATGATTTTAAAACAGCCATAACTCCAATATTGTGTACTAATTGATCTTTGCTTCCTTTAATTGAAGATTTGTTTGCTGGATTATCAAGTGGATGGAAATTCAGCAAGATTTATCTTTCACAAGTATGAGTAATATGGAAGTATGGAATATGTGAAAACATACACGGATGTTAAAGATGCTTTGCAAAAGTTTGAAATATTGGTTCATTTTAATCGAAACCCACCATTGCTGTTTGCTTGTGACACTTCACCACGTTGAGCAGAAGTAATTTAACACATTATACCTTCAGGAGAAGAATGCTTCCTACTCTAACGCTGAATCTAACTATACTCAGCTAGAGAAAGAAGCACTGAGTACAATTTTTAGTCTATGAATGTTTCATCATCATTTATGTAGCCATTAGTTCATGATACTAACTGATCATTGATGCTTAATGATTATTTTTGGGTCATATAAAAACATACCATCATTACCTATAAGACAATTGCAAAGATGGCAATTGATCTTATTTGCACATTATTATGATATAAAGTATTATCAGTCAGAGTACCATGTTAATGCTGATGCATTATCATGTTTATTTTTATCTACTGAGCAGATGTAAGCAACTAGTTTTGCTAATATTCTTCATTTTTCTCTAGTAGATCATTTGCCTGTGATATCTTCTAAAGTTCAGACACGTGTCAGAAATGATCCCTTAATGGTGAAAGTGATGGATCTGGTATTGAAAGAAACAATAGCTGGAACACATCTTCCACATCTGATTTTAAACCATTATGTCAAGAAATATTGAATTGGTTGTCCAAGGTAGGTGTCTATTGTTGGGAGTCCGGGTGATCATTCCTCTTCCTCTGCGTGGAAGAGTTCTTGAAAATAAATGACATCCTGGTGTAATCGGGATGAAATAATTAATACATAGTTATTTTTGTTCACCGAGTCTGGATGCTCAGAGGTAGAGAGATTCTTTCCCGTTAGAAAGAATAGCAGTACTAGAAGCACAGCCTCAAAATAAGCGGGGCGGGGAGGGGGGGTGCAATTTAGATCAGAGTTGAGGAGGAACTTCTTCACTCAAAGGGTGGTGAATCTTTGGAATTCTCTGCCCTTTGAAGTGGTGGAGGCTACCTCGCTGAATATATTTAAGTCACCAGTAGATAGGTTTCTAATAAGCAAGGGAATTAAGGGTTATGGGGATAAAGTGGGGAAGTGGAACTGATCCACCTCAAATCTGTCATGATCTTACTGAATGGCGGGGCAGGCTCGAGGGGCTAGATGGCCTATTCCTGCTCCTATTTCTTATGTTCTTATGATTGAAAAAAAAATGGAAGAGTGTCAATCCTATGCACATGTAAGAAATACACCATTGATGTGTCCTTTACACAACTGGAAGTAGCCTAAAGTGCAATGATAATGATTGCATGTAGATTTAGCTGGTCCACTTGGGGGCTGTATTTTCTTTGTCATAATTGATGAACACTCAAAGTGATTAGAAGTTGTTATCATGAAATCTACTACATCTGAAAAAAACTACTGAAAAACTTGACAGAAGTTTTACAAGATTTGGTAAACTGGAACAAATTGTGGTCCACAGAAGTTTGTGGATTATATCAAAATAAATTGTATTCAGCATATAAAATCCATACCTTATCATCCATCAAACAATGGATTAGTTAAAAAATTCATACAACCCTGAAACATTCTTTAAAAGCTACAAAACAGCAAGGTTTATGATCTCAACCTTCTGAGTAGTTTGTGGCATCTAATAGAAACACTACTCATGCAACTGCCTAAAGTTCATCTGCATTATTACTCTTAAAGAGAAAGTTGAGAACCACGTTTGATTCATTATTACCTCCAGAAACATCAGAAATAGTAATGTCAGCAACAATCTCGAGTTGCTGGATGAAAAGTGAAAGGAAAACAACAGTCAATTCAACAAAGAGATCAGGTGTTAGTGTGTAATTATGCCATGAGTAAGAAATGGGTACCAGCCTTAGATTTAGCAAAAACAGGTCCAATTTCTTACACAGTTCAAACTGAAGATGAACCAGTTTGGTGATGTCATGCTGACCAACTATTGTCATCTCAAAATGATTTCTCAGAATCATCTCCACATGTACCAACTTCTTTAGTCCCTAGTGTTGTCAATACTACAATGAAAGACTTAGTTGAATGTGAGTTGTCTGATGATTGTGTCTCTGCTATTGGATACACCATATGAGAATAATGTAGAATTAGATCCAAGAGAAGTGTCTACTGATGTTCCAGATCATTCTTCTAGGGTCAGAGACAGCCAAATATCAGAATGTCATATAAAACCAAAGAGGGATCTCCTGATTGACTTTCTTATTGACTGTATATAATGACTAATGGTGCATAGTACTGTGTCTAAAGTATTATAAATCCTACGTATTACATTGCAGTAATTTGTTGTTATGACTACAAAAGTAAAGGGGGAAGGATGTTACATATTTAGAAGAGTTGCGGATTGCTTTAAAAGCTGATCGAGTGATTTGCTGGTGATGTCAATAGGGTTTTACGAGTCTCCTGTTTTACTTTCAGTTTATCCTCTACGCAGGCAAGACCTCCAGTTGTTGTTGGTTTGAATCTACACGTGCAAGCCATATATTTTCTTTTTGTTTAGAACTTAGAATCCCAAACATAGTTAGGGCATTACGAAGATAAGGAGACATTTTCTTTTGTAGCAATTTGTCATCTCTGCACTACATGAAAGACAAATGGGAACAGCTCTAACAGTAATTATCAAAATAGAATTTCATAATTACCAGAAAAAGAAAATCTTACCGTGTTGAGTTGCAACAGCAAGGGAATGAAACGAACTGGAGGAGCCAAAAAACTCCCAGGTGGGATTGTTGTCAAATGGCATCCTTCTGCACTGTAGGGTTTCTATGATTCTATGATTCACCATCATATCTGCCAATTGTCCAATTTATCCCAGCTAATTTTCTTTTTGACGCACTGCAGTTTCAAGTATTGAATATTTTTAAGACAGAGGTAAATAGATTCTTCTGAGGCAAGGTAATCAAAGGTAGGTAGGGTAGATGGGAATATGGAAGCTGAAGAACAAACTAATCAGCCATAATCTTATTGAATGACAGAGCTGGCTCAAGGGACCAAATGGCCTGCTTTTGCTCCTAATCCATATGTTTGTATGTTTTATCAGGCAAGTGTATTTCTCATTGATTGTCTATTGTCTATTATCTCCACCAGATCAATAGGATTGCTACTGGGGAAATGGCAGTGATTCTGGAGGCCACATGATCTGCTGTTCTCTCTCAAGATGACTGAGTTTGTCCTTCCACCCCTGTCATTCCACCTGTGCCACACGTTGGCTGTTAGCCAGTCCAGCCCAGACTGCAGATGCTCATACTGTGTTGATGCAGTCATAAGCTGGATCCTACAGCCCATGAATGTTTCCCATCATTTATCAAAGACTAAATGTCACACGAGTCCTGCTGTATGTGACTTTGTAGGGGCTGCTTTATTTGTAGTTGTGAATGGCACTAAACCATGTCCAATTATAAATAAATAACCCCACTCTCAAATAGCTGATAATGGCTGAGATAAAGACTGTTCCTTAGAAATTCCTGCCATGTTATTTTGTGGCTATGGTGACTGATATATAACAATCATAAATAATTTCTTTTGCATTAGCTATAGCCATTGGAAGTTTTTCCATTGTCTTTAGTTTTGCTATGGCTCCTTGGTGCAATATCCAATTCATCACTGCCTTGGTATTGAGGGCAATTACTTCTCTAAAAGTTTTTGTTCACAGGCATGCACACATTCAGTCTTCAGTCATTGATAACCATGTAAATGTGCAAAGGCTACTTTGATAACTTTTTTTTTAACTCTGCCTGCGTATATGCAATTGTCTGATATCGCAGTAATACAACATTTACAAAATTGCTTTTGTGCAGCAATTTCACTGGGTTAGATTCAGCTGCTCGTACAATATGGTTTGCACTGCATCTGGAAACATTGAAAGTCTGAGGATATTCAAGCTGTTTACAATACTTTCTGCTCCTTCCACAAGCTTATCTTCATCCTGGCAAAATAACATTTTCATAAATTACGTGACACAAAGGCATTTAGTTGAATCCAAGATTCATATGAGAGTGGTTGTTTGGTTTGGACTACAGAATACAGAGATCATAGAGGCAAAGGAGCTGAATAGCAGCTGATTCATAGCCAATGAGGGGAAAAAATCAACTTCATTACAGCTCTTAAGTGAATGCTGACAACTTTATTTATTTAAAAGATGTTAATTTCAGATATACGGACTGATTTTTTTTATTAAATTGAACTTTTGCACTATCTCTGTTTCTTGTGGTCTTTTTGCTTCCCCATTTTGGCTCAATGAAATAGTACAACTGTTTAGGGTTATATCATTCAAGCAGACTTCAGAACTCTTCAGTGTTGCTATGCTTTGTTACCTGGACTTGAAGAATAAGATAGCAACAACAATTTGTGACAAATGTAACACAACATCCTGGGTCTTTCAAATAAGCATTATGAATCATTATTTGAACAAGATGCTTAAGGAAAAAATAGGGCAGAAGATCAAAAGCTTGGCCAAAAAGAGTAAGTTTTGAGAAGCATCTTAAAGGAAGAGAAAGGGGTAAAGATAGGAAAGGGAGAAAAAAAGGAGGGAAAGAGACGGAGGGCCAAAGTGAGGGAATTCCAGAGCTAAGGCCCTAGATTGCTAAAGGTACAGCCTCACCAATGATGGGAATGATTGAAACTAAGTATGCTCAAAAGACCAGATTTAAAGAGGCACATATCTCAGAGCATTTTTGGGGCTGGAGGATATTACAGAGATGGTGAAGGATGAAGCCATGGATGGTTTTGAAAATAAGAATGTTTAATACTGAAGCATGGCTTAACCCAGAGCCAACATGCGTCAGTGAGCAGTGGAGAAATGGTTTTTCTAATTCATTCGTGGGATATAATCATCACTGGCTAGCCAGCATTTATTACCCATCCCTGCTTGCCCGAGGGCAGTTGAGAGTCAACCACATTGCTGTGCTGGAGTCACATGTAGGCCAGACCTGGTAAGGATGATGGATTTCCTTCCCTAAAGGACATCAGTGAACTAGGTGGGCTTTTCAACAATAGTTCCATGACGATCAGTACATTCTTAATTCCAGATTTTTTAAATTGAAATAAAATTCCACCATCTGCTGCGGTGAGATTTGAACTCAGGTTCCCAGAGCATTAGTTGAATTTCTGAATTAATAGTCTATTGATAAAACCACTCAGTCATCATCACCTATGAACAGGACTTCATAAGCTCATAAGATATAGGAACAGAATTCGGTCATTTGGCCCATTGAGTCTGCACTGCCATTTGATCATGGCTGATATGCTCCTCACTTTCATTTTTCTGTCTTCTCCCCATGACTCTTCAACACATTACCAATTAAAAATTTTTCTAACTCCTCCTTAAATTTACTCAGCGTCCCAGAATCCACCGCACTTCTACTTGACGGAAGACAGCTTCTACTTGAAGACAGTCAAATTTTAGGTTATCCCAAGTTTATGGTGGGTAGAATGTGGGAGTCCACTCAGGAGCACATTGGAATAGTAAACCCTAGAGACAATGAAAGGCCGAATGAGGGTTTGAACACAGACAAGTTGAGACAGGGCTGGAATTGGTGATGATAAAAAAATGGAAATTGGCAGTTCAAGTAATACTGCTGATATATGGCCAGAATTTCACCTCAGGTTCAATTATAACACCAAGGTTACAGACAGACTGGCTTAATCTTGACAGTGCTATCAAGTGCACAATGTTTATTTAAGATAAGGAAGATAACAGTTTCTGTTATTGATACATTAAAAGTTTTGGATGGTTGCAACTTGTATTGTCCTGCGGTAAAATTACTTTTTTTAACATAATGAAAAGTTATGAATGAATGACTGATTTTCTAAAGCTGTTTTATATATATCCTATTGACACTGTAGTGTTTATTGATTCTGCACTATTTATAGTGAATGAATCAGCATGGAAGTCTGCAGCTTAGAAAAGGTGGCATAAGGGACAATTAGAGGGCAGGTAGAGAGGCATAGATTTGTAGGCAGAGCATGAGGATCCATAAGGATAGATAGAGAGATACACCTTTGCATAGGATGTATAAGAGACAAGAGGGAAAAGATGGATGGAGTAAAGCATGGCATAAGGGGCATGAGATGTCATGGGGAAGGTGGATGAAGGGGCGTAACCTGGCATTTAGGCATGAGAACAACCTTTTAAACAAGTTTCCCTCACGCAGAATATGGTTCATGGCACTTCTGAGGTTCCATGGGTCATATCGCTGTAAAAAGCTGACGTATGAAAATTATGGAAGGGTAGGAGAAGCCTATTTCACAATGGAAACTAACAGATTGGGAATGAAGGATGCAGTCTCGTGAACTGAGCTAGCCCACACCCTTAAAACACCATGGTGAAAATCGTAAAGATAAGAATGAAATAAAGATAAGAAAAGGGTCCTGGCTGCCAGTTTTAAAGAGCTCTCAAGTTATCCTGACTCAGTGAAAATCCAAGCCACTGGGTTAAATCTACAAACTAGTCTCATTATCACATTTACATGTTAAATCTGCTAAATTCTCCCTCATTGTACCCAAATACGGACTGGAGTGTGACAACTAGGGGATTTTCATTGTAATTTCATTGCAGTGTTAATGTAAGTGGATTAGTTATCTGGAACTGGGCAGGTTGATGTCAAGTTTGAGTGTTAATTATTTTATTCCATCTCAACTGACTCGAGTCATCCATTTTGGAAGTAAAAATTCACCTCTGTATAAATGTAATGTTGTTATTATATGTAGCACAACAGCACAGACTCTGAACAATTTCCCCAGATCAGCAATTGAGCTTTTGACCTGGGTTTGGGCCAGTCTGCATCATTAGTTGGATTTGATGTCCAAAGAGTAATTGTAAATGTTACTGCCAAGACAGCAAGCTGACAGAGCAGATTAAACATGCTTGTAGACTCTGTCCAATTGGGTTCCATTGATTTCTATTTGTAACATTCACTCCATCAAAACTAATGTGAGCATTGCTTTGCTGCTTTGTTGGCAGCTGTTAGGAAGAGGTACCTTCAGGATCAACTTTGTGTTCTTGTTTCTCTGCCAGGTAATTGTGTGCCATAGATTGCCTTAAAATGATAGCATTGCAACTGCTACCTGGGAAATAAGTGGCATACATGTTGATAATGTGGAAGTAAGTTTGTGTGGAGAGCGAATGGTGCAGAGAGATCTTTCGTTTGTGTAGGTATAGATGATTGAGAGCCTAGACCTTGGCGAATTTCACCATGTGAATAGACGACACAAAATTGTTTGCCTTGGAGAAAAGTGCTTCAGTCACTTGTTTAGTGCATCTGTGGAATGCAGCCTTGCTGATGTTATCGATGATGTCTGCCACAGCTTGAAAGGAAGAAGGTGGAGAAAAGTTCTGCACCATGACGCACATTGCATCTACTAGCAGTGCGATCCATGTAGTGGAGAATATGCAGAGGTCAAATTCCAGGATAGGTGACAGCAAAGTGCCACTTATATAGTTCAATTTACATCTTCTTAATTCCTCTCCATGATACACTAAGTAACCCTTTGGAAAGTCATTTTCAAACTTAACATTGCTGCAGCTAAAAATGTAACAGCCAAATCTCATGAGAACAAAAACCCTAGGAGAACTGCACTGAAAATGACATCTAATGGAAATCTAAATCTAAATGCGGTTCCAGATTCACCTATAAACATTTCATGTACACCAGGGCATGCTTGTACCTGGTGTCAGATTGGGATAAATCACTGAAATAAAAGTTCTTGCATTACAGTGACCTTAATAGGTGCTGACAATACCATTCCTATGATGGAGGCTATCTGGAAGATTTATATAGGCAAACTGAAGATGCTATGCATTGCTGGTTCAAACAATGTGAAATTTGCAAGGAATTTTGCATGTTCTCATAAGGATATCATTTTAAAACATTGTACTGTTTAAACAAGCCCCCACCTATTTTGATGTTATTTTAAAACATGTCTTAAGAGCTGATGGAAGCCTATTAGAGCAAAAAATGAGTGGAGATCTCGAGATTGGATCTCTATCAACCCCCCACCACACTCAGTTTCTTTCCAGTTTGACCAACAACGCCGACTATAAAATTAACAATTAAGTTCCAATCATGTTTAACTGTCATCCACTAAATCAATGCCGTTAATATCATTTTTATATATAACAGAGTCAGACATGAGGGGCTGAATGGTTTTCTTCTGTGCTGTAACTACTCAATGATTTGTAATTCTATTTTTAACATGTAAAATTACCATTTAAACTGTGCAGGTCCATTATGATTTAGTGTGCTGTAATGCAGACTATTTTCCTGGTAATGTTACATAATTCCGTATGTTTAGCACATCTTTAATGTTATATTGTACTAATGAAGTGTTCTGAAGGTAGGCAGGGAAAAACGGCTGCAATTGCCACATGTTTGAAGAACGAATAATCTATAAATCGCAATTACTACAAACCAATCCACCTCTGGTCTGAATTAACCTATGAAAGAAGAGTACTTTTTCTTTTTTTTTACATTCATTCTATCCATCTATCTATTTAGCTATCCATCATCCATATTTCTATCAAATATCTATCTATTTACCAATCCATCATTATCTTGTTCTGTCATAGCTTTGACATCCTGTTCTTTTGAGCTTAGCAGAATGAAATTATGGAGCATGAAGCAAATGACAATTATTTGTGAGGCCTTGGGGGATTGTATTGTAAGATGCCTCCCATTCGACTGAGTTATCTGCAGTGCTTCTTAAAAATTCCAATCTTAGATTAAATTTTATGATTTACAGTTCCCCCTCTACCAATTATGTACCAGTGGAGCTTTGAATGCTATAAAATAGTGTGCAAAAAACTTGAGTTCCATCAATTATAAGGAGCAGCTCACTTTCACTAAACAGTCTCGATCACAGGCCTTTGAATCCGGCTGGTTCAACATGAGGGCTGGCAATGCATTACACATATATGTTAATACTGGAATATGAAAGTAAATTTCTGTCTTTAGTAATCCCAAATGGACAAGGAAGATTCGTTTGTAATGCTGCCAAACAAGTTGAGTATTATGCTATAAATCCTTCCAACACAATTCAATGGCAGGCGATAAGAGCAGGAGAGATTCTTAATCAGCCATGTGATGGAAGGAACATGGGAGACTCTGCCATAGCTCTGAACTGCAACATTCATGTAGAAGTGCACGTTGCTACAGTAACTCAGACATCTTGGTTGGGCTGATTAGGTCAGTGGCTGGGCAGCCAATGTGGATCAAATGGAGCAGCACAGTGATACAGTAGTTAACATTGCTGCCTCACTGCGCCAGGGATCCAGGTTCAACTCCAACCTTGGCTCACTGTCTGTGTGGAGTCTGTACATTCTCCCCATGTCTGTGTAAGCTTCCTCCGGATGCTCCAGTTTCCTTCCATGATCTGAAACACGTGCCAGTTGGGTGAATTGGCAATGCTAAATTCTCCCTCAGTGTACCCGAATAGGAGATCTTCATTGTAACTTCATTACAGTGTTAATGTAAGCCTATTTCTGACACTTATAAATAAACTTAAACTTAATTAAATTATGACTCCAGCATAGAGGTTCACAAGGCAGCAACATTTTTCAAGAACTCATGTGCACTGCCTGTTTGCTGCCCAATGATTTTCCCTCCATTAGAATAAGAGGAAGGAAAATAGTGGGTCCATATACCTCCATGTGTCTCCAGCAGGCAAAAGGTTTCACTGAGAGAGTTCAAAAGTGAAAATTTACCCTGAGATTACTCTTAAGAGAACTTTTCAACAACAAGGTTAAAAGAAACAGACATCTTCAACACTAAAGAGCTCAGAAACAATTTCTATTCCATAACAATTGAGAATTGTAGTTTGGAACCACATTGTACACAAGGACTAAATGACACTCAGTAATTTACTCTTTAGGAACATACATACCATGGGTGTTACATTTGGTGTCAAAAGCAGGCTAGGTTTTGTATAAGACAGTGTCAGAATAAACACTTATTCTCGTCTGATTTGGGGTTTGGTACATTTGCAAATTGATTTTACTGAATTGTGTACAAAGTAATAAATCAAAATAGATTGCAAAATAGCGTCAGCATTTTTGCTGTGGTAATTTGAACAGTATTTAATGCCATTCCCTGTACCATGTTTGCTGGCCAGAAGTTATTTAGTCTGATGAATGGGGACCAGATTGCCTTCCCACCTCTGCCCTGATTATTTTCTCAGCACGAAGGTTTGTGGTTGAGGTCCTTACGTGAGCATTTGATGCTCACCTAAGAAGGACCACAATGGCAGGTGGCCAGGTTGCCGGGGGATCACCATGAAAGATCTGAAACTGCTAATTGCCCTTGAGAGGTACTGCCCTGAAGGGCAGTCAGTGCTTGATCAAGGGACTCGGCATTGGGAATGAGGGGAGATGGGAGAATGGCCATACCTGCTAGAGATGCACCCTTCCCTTGCTGCTGATACCCCTTTCCCCTCCTATGTGACTCCCATCACTCACTGCCATCACTCAGCTATTCTCGGCTGCTGGTGGATGCATTACCAACAGCAGCCACTACCTTCCAGGTGGCGCCACTAGGCAATGAGGAGCTGCTGGACTCTGCCTGCCCCTTGGGAATACCCGCTGCATCCTAGTTAAGTGCCTGATTGGCCTTCCCAAACACCAGGGACACAAGGCTCCCCCATTATCTACAGGTGGCAGATGAGATACTTTCTGCCCTTTTTGTGCATTGTGAAATCCCTCAGCTGCCTTGCTTCTCTTGTTGCAACTTTTTCAATCTCAAGCTTGGCAAAACCAAATCTCACTTGATTCACTTTATCAATGTTCTTTTCTGACTGTGGATCTTGGTCCTTCATTAGGCTTCTAAAAATCCATGTCGCTTTAATGTGAAAATCTGGATGACGAATCAAAGATACGTCCACATTTTGGAACTGCTTTACGGTGATATCCATCTTGTTCCCATGCCTCTTACTGCCATCAGGCAATGTGGGGCCATGGATGTGCTAGAGAACAACTTCTAGAGCATGGGGCTAGATATTACCAGATCTCTGAAGAAGGAAAGGGAGGTGGGAAAATGGTACTGGAAGATGCTGGGCAGGGAACCCAATGTCTTCTTGCTGCCATGCCATGGCTGTCCACTGAAGGCCAAACAAGTTAGCTAAATGTCCAATTAAAAGCCACTTCTCACCCCTACTAATGGTTACAGCCATCCTTTCTGGTCACTCCATGGTCTTTGGGGTCTCCTCAGCTTGGAGGCGCTACCTTCTTCATCATGAAACCTCAGCAGCAGCCATCTCTAACGGTAGCACTCTCAAGGCTGTTGAACATAGAAATTTACAGCGCAGTACACGCCCTTCAGCCCTCGATGTTGCACCGACCAATGGAACCAATTTTATGACCCTCTAGCTTAAACTATTCCAATGCTATCCATATGCCTATCCACTGACCATTTGAAGGCCCTTAAACTTGGTGAGTCCACAACTCCTGCAAGCAGGGCCTTCCAAACCCTTACTACCCTCTGAGTAAAGAACCCACCTCTAACATCCGTCCTATAACTACCCCCCTTAATTTGAAGCTATGTCCCCTCATGTTATCTACTCCATCCGAGGAAAAAGGCTCCCACTATCCACCCTGTCTAACCCTCTGATCATCTTATATGTCTCAATTAGGTCACTGCTTAGCCTTCTTCTCTCTAATGAAAATAACCTCAAGTCCCTTCGTCTTTCCTCATACGACCTACCCATCATACCAGGCAACATCCTGGTAAACCTCCTCTGCACCCTTTCCAATGCCTCCACATCTTTCTTATAATATGGCAACCAAAACTGTACACAATACTCCAAGTGCGGCCGCACCAGAGTTTTGGACAGTTGCAACATGACGTCTCGGCTCCGACATTCAATCCCTCTACCAATAAATAGAACATAGAACATAGAACATAGAACAATACAGCACAGAACAGGCTCTTCGGCCTTCGATGTTGTGCCGACCAAAATAAAAAGCAATGCCCCTCCAAACTAAACCATCCCCTTCTCTTCCATATACTTATCAATTAACCTCTTAAACGCCACCAAACTTGGCGCATCTACAACAGCTGCAGGCAGGGCATTCCACTCCCTAATCACTCTTTGAGTAAGAACCTACCTCTGATATCCGTCCTATAACTCATACCCCTTAATTTAAAGCTGTGTCCCCTCGTGCTAGCTTTCTCCATCCTAGGAAAAAGGCTATCACTGTCCACCCTATCCAAAAAAAAATAGAAAAGTCCACCCATAATGCTAATACACTATACGCCTTCTTAACAACCTTATCAGCTTGAGTACCAAGTTGAACGATCAGTCCTCTTGTTGAACCAGCAACCCTGGGAGCTAGGCCAACATTTTCAACTGAACTGGTGTCTCACTGGCTGCCTCTTAATTTGCTGCCGCCAACATCCAAGGTCCTGCCACCCACTATACAGATTTAGATGCTGAGAGCAGGACTGCCTATTTGTTGAAAAAATTCCAGGAATCTGAAACTGGAAGGACATGGGAAAAATGTATACCCTTAAAAGTTTTATTGTGAAGAAGTAATTATTCGCAAATACTTTCTCCCATGATGTGTTGGAGGAACAACTGGATAACAGGAAATATTTTTGTTTCTCAAGGGCTGCTTTTGCTAAGAATTTTTGACTGCAATGTAGTGAACATTTGGAGCTCTGGGATGGACGCATACATGGAGGCATCTTTTTGACAGTGATCATAGTTCTTTTTGTCAAACAATGCTCTTTCTAATGAATGGCCAGCAAACACATTGTTTTGGAACTTTTCTATTTTATTTGAAGCCTAATTCAGGTGGGAGGGTCTGACATAGAACATAGAACATAGAACATAGAACATAGAACAATACAGCACAGAACAGGCCCTTCGGCCTTCGATGTTGTGCCGACCAAAATAAAAGCAATGCCCCTCCTAACTAAACCATTCCCTTCTCATCCATATACTTATCAACTAACCTCTTAAACGCCACCAAACTTGGCGCATCTACAACAGCTGCAGGCAGGGCATTCCACTCCCTAATCACTCTTTGAGTAAAGAACCTACCTCTGATATCCGTCCTATAACTCATACCCCTTAATTTAAAGTTGTGTCCCCTCGTGCTAGCTTTCTCCATCCTAGGAAAAAGGCTATCACTGTCCACCCTATCCAAACCTCTAATTATCTTATATGTTTCAATAAGATCCCCCCTTAGCCGCCTCCTTTCTAACGAAAACAACCTCAAATCCTTCAACCTCTCTTCATAGGACCTGCCCTCCATACCAGGCAACATCCTAGTAAACCTCCTCTGTACCCTCTCCAATGCCTCCACATCTTTCTTATAATGTGGCGACCAGAACTGCACACAATACTCCAAGTGCGGCCGCACTAGAGTTTTGTACAGCTGCAACATGATGCTGCGGCTCCTAAATTCAATCCCCCTACCAATAAAAATCCCCCTACCAATAAATAATAATAGTTATAGCTCCAATTATAAAGATGTCTGGCATGATAATTACCCCTCCATTTCCCTCTTTGACAGTTTCTTCAGGAAATCTTCATAATTCACATTAAACTCCACAACACAATATCCATGTGGTAGTAGACGCACATTAATAAACAAGGACATGTGTGGTGCATGTTCTGTAATTTTTTCCCAACTGGGAATGCAAACCATGTTGTCTCACAAAGTGAGATATAACCTGTAACAAATTGGGATATAACCTGTAATTAGGGCAGCATTATGGTACAGCAGTTAGCATTGCTGGCTCACAATGCTAGGGACCAGGGTTCAATTCCAGCCTCGAATAACTGTCTGTGTGGAGTTTGCACATTCTCCCCACGTCTGCGTGGTTTTTCTCTGAGTGCTCCAGTTTCATCCTACAGTCCAAAGATGTACAGGTTAGATAGATTGGCTATGCTAAATTGCCCCTTAGTGTCCAAAGATGTGTAAGTTAGGGGTAAATACTCAGGATTACGGGGTTGAGTGGGATTGCCCCGTAATATTGGGGGATTACTTATAGTTACAAGGATAGGGCCTGGGTGGGGATTGCTGTCAGTGTAGACTCTATGGGCCGAATGGCTTCCTTCTGCACTATAGTGATACTATGATTCTGTGATTCTGAGCAGATTGTTGCTTACTCCTATAAAAACTCCAGTCTTCCCCCTTTTTCACTTAATTAAACATGTGCAGAAACCGATCGCCATATTCACGTCTCTGAATTCAATCATTGGAAAATCTGCATTTGCAAAATTTTTGTTTGCCTGACAGAAAATATGGATATTATGATTAGATGGCTAACAGTGACAATTATTATTCAATTTGTATTTACTAATCAAAAATACAGTTGGCCATGTCTGAATTCCAAATTAGCTATAGGTGGCTAGTGACTAAGATATCGAGTAACTAAAACATCTGTGTGAATGAGAAGCTATAAAAAGTGCATTAAACCTGAAATGGCTAAACTGAGTTTTTTTGCTGTCTGACACTAGGCCCAAAAGTAATCAATTGAAATAATTTCCTGACAAAGAGCTTTACTTCTATAAAGTGTTAAAGCTTTGATATCTTACAGGGGTATTAGCAGTCTCCTGCCATGAAGGGGATTTTCATTGCAGTGTTAATGTGAGTCTACTTGTGACTCTAACAAAGAAACTTAATTTCAACAGAAGTTCTGAAAAACCACAAGGAAATATGGTGATACCAGGTTTCAATTATTTCTGTCAATATCTACATTGCTGATGAAGGATCATCCAGACTCGAAACATTAGCTGCTGTTCTCTTACCACACATGTTGTCAGACCTGCTGAGATTTTCCAGCATTTTCTATGATTGTTTCAGGTTTCCAGCATCTGCAGTAATTTGCCATTATCTGCATCTCTTTGTGTGGGTTGGAACATCTGCCCCATTCCTCACAAATCAAATGACCATAATGAGAAAACGTAGGTGCACAAGTCTCCAGAAAAGAATATGTGGGCCCCTAAATGGCCAGATATTGACTGGACTTCCAAAACAAGCAGTAATGACAAAGTCAGGAGGCTTTCTGAGCTGGCAGCCATGCAAACCCTGAAGCACAACGCAAACAGAAACCAAAGAAGCTCTGCAAGTGACAGTCATGCCTACCAGACCATGTAAATTATATCCTTTCCTGCACCTACCCCACCCCAGGGACCCTAGTGGGGATCAGTGTTAGGGGCCGCTAGGGGGCATCATTCTGTGACAATTGCCACATTGCTCCTGAAAAACCTTTATCTGTATGAACAATCACTTCAGGTTTTCACTGTTTTGTCAATATTTCATTTTTATGCAATGGTTACTCCAGTTCATGGTGATAAAGACGGATTCTCAGAAATCCTATCCAGGGACTCAATTTCCATGGCTGCATACTGATTAATTTGTTTGTGTAAAATTGATTTTTGTTGAATTGTGATGCGGTAATTAACTCACAATGTTAGTGGACAAAAACATCAGACATTGAATAAATTAACCAGTTTGCTATATAAAGGAATTTAATTTCCACCACTGTGGACAAGAGCAGCATTGAAAATATAGCCTTTCATGAATTTAGCAGCTCAGTTATTCACATTTCTTGATAGAGATTATTTCCAAATCATCACAACTTTATTTTCTTTATAATAAGAAATAGCTCCTGAGACTGAAGCAAATTCATGGAAGCTATGTGTTAACACACTTCATTGGAATAAACACAAACACACCTCAATCCCAAGTGCAGTGTCGATGGAAAGTATGTTTTTGTTGCCAAGCTCTGCTAGTCTCAATTCTCAGATCTCAAACTTTTACTACACTTCAAGCTCTGATAAGATCTTTTGGATTCAAGATGAATTGTTTGGTTCAATCAGTTCTAGAAGATTTATTAAGAACAGGCATGTTTATAATACAACCTTTTTAATTTGTAATAAATCTGCAACAGGAATCTGTGATTTATGTTGCTAGAACACACTTTAAAATTAAAAATTTTTGCTTCACTAGAAAGGCAGCAGTGACATCCAGACTTGCTGATTTTGTCACTTTTTTTTCTTAAAATATAATCATTGCAGTTAAAAGAGAAAGAGCACAAATATAAAGAAAGGAAGGTTTGGATTATCTTATGGTTCATGAATTAAGTGGTGTGTAATAAATAAGCAATCCAAAACTTGTCATTTGTTGTGGCATCAAAACTTATGAAAATCCCACATTAACTTGACCGCTGCTCAACTTCTTTCTACATCACATATTCTAAACTGGTCTTTAATTTTAATTCTCTTCCTCAGTTAATGCATTTTTTAAGGTAAAAACTGTCGTCTATGACAAACTTTTGGGAAGTCACTAAATGTCAGTGTTTTCTTTCATGATAATCTTTTTGAAAAGTGTTTGTTTTGGTATAGGTCAATCGGAGGATATGAAATAAATTATTTGTTAATACAATGGCAGAATTTGTTATAACTTTATAAATCAATCAACAGAAAAAAGCAATTGGCATTTAACAGTGCAGTACAAATGGCTCACATAACAGTGCCATGTAAAGAATTGCTGATATGAATGTGAAGCAGCAAAAGCATGGTTGTGGAAAGGTGATCTTTATATATGCTTTGAGCTCTCGAAAGACATTTTGACCTTCTTCGTAATGAAATATATGAAGGTTTTTCCTTCAAAAATGTCTTGAACTATTCTGTCAAGTCTGGGCTCCATTATCAAAAATTATGTACATTTGATTTGGACATTTTTTTTTTTCAAATCCAAGCTAAATAGGGTGATGGCTGCTTTAATAGAGAAAGCTGTGGTGACCACAGGAGTCAAGCAGTGAGTGAGGTTTCTGTGGTTTGTCAAAGTGTTAGCCTCCCTAGAAGTGGTAAGCATACACAGCTACAAGGGGGAAAAAAAATCTCCTGGCAACAGCAGGAGCCCCAAAGTCTCAGATTTAACAAGGACCAGCTGAAAATGTGAGTCTAACAGCACACAGACCATCTCGTGTCTGCCAATTCATTTCCTGGCTCGAAAAAAGCTTGTTTCCTCTCAAACATGGCAGCGCACCAGGGGAATTCAGAGTGGAATCAATTGCACTTGTTACTAACTGAGTTTCCCTTTTATTCTTATGTTACTGAGACCTGGATTCTCAGCTGCAAGTAATTATGATGAAGAGTTACTGAGTAATGGTTTCCAGATTGCTGCCTGATGTAGCTTTAATTAAAAGGGACAGTTTTAGGGAATGTACAATGTAAATGTGCTTCATTTTTTTTGATACTGAAGTAACTTCGAGTTGAAGTAGGGAATGTACTATTCTACACAAAAAAGCTTTTATGTAATAGGGATGAAGAATAAAAATCTTCATATTTATAATCGAAGCAGTCAGACAGTATGCTCTTTGATAGAAGAAAGGAAACTATAAATTCGGAGAAGTCAATATTAATAGTGCTAGGTCATGCACATTTTAAAACACCTGCTTCTCAGCTCTCGGTGTAAGACGTTAATGTTTCATTTTTGAAATGTAATCTAGAGCAATTGAACTGATTGTGGAAGTCATTTACAGAAAACATGATATCATCTTATTAAATAATGCACTTAATTAGCAATCTTTGTGGCAGCAAATGCAACTACTCAGCTTCAACTGCATGCAAACAAATGCATTTAAACTTTAGAAGGTAAAATTGAATTATTCTACACAAAGAAAACCCACTTGTAAATTGTTTAAAACAATGTAAATATAAACTGAGAATGAGATTAAGAGATTTTAGATATTTGGTTGGACATTTAACTTGATTGAGGCTATTAATTGAAATGAAGTTCTGAAATGAATTGTTATAATATCCCTATTAAACTGACCTTCAATATAACAATAGCAGTAAGAATTTGTTCTTATTTATTATCTATAGTATAGAAACAAATATCTGCAGGCACTTCACTGAAGCCTAAGGAAGAAGGATGAATGCTGAGTAAAGGAAGGAAACTATAGAAAGGAGAAAGGCTGTACAGAAAAGTGTGGGTCAGATGAACAGAATTTGAGGGGGATCACAGGCTGGAGGAGAATGCAGAGATAAGAAGGCGCCATGCAGTAATTTAAACATGAAGATGAGTCTTTTAAATTTGAGATGTTGAGGGCCAGAAAACAATATAGGTCAGCTGTGATGGGCAGCAAAAATTTTGGATGGGAGGCTGGCCAGAAGGCACTGAAATCATCAAGACTGGAAATAATAAAGGCATAGATTAGGGTTTAAGCAGCAGAAGAGCAGAGTGGGAGAGATTCACATTGAGGATTGCAGGAACAACTGACATAGATTTGGAAGGTAACCCTACATTGATTCATTGGAGAGGGAGGAGAGGATACAGCTGAGCAGAATTTTACAAGAGTAGAGAAATCAGATGTGGGCATTTTGACGTTGAGAATGCTAACCACAATTTTGAAATGGATAGATATACCTGAGGAAATGAAACCATTTACAATTCTTCCTATATATCTCCATTGTTAAAATATACAAATACATCTTTGCAATATTTTTTGAATTACACTTACCACGGACAGCCATCTGCTTAGAGCTTTTTAATGTCAAACACGTTTACAGTATGGGTAATTCTTAAATAGATACTTCTGAAGTAAAGAAATGTAACTGGCGTCAGAGTATTATCATTTTAAGGATTCCTTAGAAATACCATTACAATTTTGTTTCAATTGTAACAAAATAACCTAGAAAGCCGGATTGGCTGAAGTGTCTCTGAGTAGTTAAATGACTTGTCATTTATCTTTCCAAACTATAGCTCGACTGAATCTTGAATTTTGTAACCCACAGACAGCAATTAGTAAGGATGGGCAACAACACCTCCTCCACCCTCAAGTGCCCCGCGAGGCTGTTTCCTTAGCCCTCCATTATACTCCTTATACACTTATGACTGTGCAACCAAATTCTCCTCCACATCGATTTTCAAGTTAGCTGATGACATCACTGCAGTGGATAGAATCTAAAACAACGACGTGACGGAGTATGGGAAAGTGATAGAGAATCTGATGAACTGGTGCGACAACAATAATCTTACCGTCAATGTCAACAAAACAAAGGAGATAGTTATTGACTTCAGGAAATGTAATGGATGACATGACCCTGTCTACCTTAATGGGGACAAAGTAGGAATGGTCGAGAGTGTCAAGTTTTCAGATATCCAGATCATGAGCAACCTATCGTGGTCTTTCCACACCAAGACTATAATTAATAAAGCCCACCAACGCCTCTACTTTTTCAGAAGACTAAGGAAATTTGTCACGTCGGCTACGACTCTCATCAACTTTTACAGATGCACCATAGAAAGCACTCTTTCCGGTTGTAACACAGCTTGGTATAGCTCCTGCTCCATCCAAGACTACGTGAAACTACAAAAAGTTGTGAACAAAGCCCAGTCAATCACAAAAACCAGTCTGTCATCCATTGACACTGTCTACACTTGCTGCTGCCACAAAAAAGCAACCAGCATAATTAAGGATTCACACATCCCAGATATACTCTCTTCCACCTTATTCCATCGAGAAAAAGATACAAAAGTCTGACAACATGTACCAACCGACTCAAAAAGAGCTTCTTCCCTGCTGCCATCAGACTTTGAATGGACATACCTCACAAGAAGTTCATCTTTTGCTACATCCTAGCTATGATGGTAATACTACATTCTGCACCCACTCATCTCCTTGTTCCCTATGTACTCTATGAATGGTTGCTTTGTTTGTATAGCACACAAGAAGCAATACTTGTCACTGCATAAATGTGACGATAATAACTCAAGTCGATGCTGGTCACTTATGTAATGTTCGTGGAAGCCTTTCAGCCATTTCTGGGCTTCGGGCTGGTCTCTTTGCGGATTCCGCGATACAGCATCTTCAGGTGCCTCATGAGGCCTGGACTATTTGTGTTTCTTTTTTTGGCTTTAGCACTTTTCAGGTGCCTCATGAGGCCTGGACTATTTGTGTTTCTTTTTTTGGCTTTAGCACTTCTGTTGTATTCCTTCTTTCTCTTGATAAGTTGGGTACGTTTACCACAGGTTGATTTCTGCAAGTGAAACGCTTTAGCCCCACATCGCCAGTAAAGAGTGTAGGGCCTTGTTCCACCTTTTACCAAATGCCAATTTTCCTTTCATCATTAAAAGGTGGGAGTTTTAAGAACATTAAAAACACTTGGGTAAAAACAGACAAGTCTCAATACCTAGACTGTACATAAGCAAATCAATGATCTGCCAGCCATCAATAAATACATTTCTAAAAGTCATCATTTAAAGTATAATTTTGTAGAATCTTGTAAGAAGTATAATTTATTCTTTCTTATTACTCTCTTTGTCATGGAAAGATAAATCAGCAATTTGCACAGTAACTTGCTGGAGGCAATTCTCTTGGATTCCAATTAAGAAGGATTGAGCTTTGAGGAGTTTCAAATATCCTCTGGTTATCTCTGGCAGTAGGAGGTCAAACTCTCACAGACATATCAGAGGATTTGGCCTACAGTCTCTGTCGATAATTAAATGTATGAAAACCCAAGCAATGTGTCCATTAAGCAACCAGATGAACACATTTGCAGTTGTGGAGCACTCCAGAAGGAGGGAAGGAAGAAAGGAGATTGAATAATATTGCTCATTGCACATCACTGGTATTACCCCACCATTTCTCATTGTAATCAATAGTAGACCGGCCTTGAGGCCAAATTTAGAGCATCCATAATCCAGTTCCTCCCATATTTATGGAGGTAGCCTGACAGCAGATGAGAAAGAAGGAAGTGAATAATTTGCATTTATATAGCACCTTTATCCATCCTCAGCATACTTAAGCATTTCGTAGCAAATTACTTATGAAGTGTGAGCAGCATAGGCAATTACAGCACAACAAAGTCCGATAAATAGCAATTTAGTTTGTATTCATCCACTGGATGTGGGCTAAGCCAGCATTTATTGCTCATCCATAATTGCCCTTGAAAAGGTGGTGGTAAGCTGCCTTCTTGAATTGCTGCAGTCTATGTAGTGTAGTTGCACCCACAGAACAGTGCTGTTAGGGAGAGAGTTCCAGGATGTCGTAGAGTCATAGCAGTTTAAAGCATGGAAACAGGCCCTTCAGCCCAACTTGTCCATGCTGTCCTCTTTTTTAACCACTAAGCTAATCCCAATTGCTGCATTTGGCCCATATCCTCTATAACCACTTTACCCCTTGTAACTGCCTAAATGTTTTTTAGAGGGCAAAATTATACCCACCTCTACTACTACTGTACTTGATGTGGACCCATCAATCAATCAATTTGGTTTTTTTTGGTAGTGTTAGTTGAGTGAGGAAGATTGACAGGATAGCACCGTGCTATTCTACAAGCTTCCATTTTTATTGTTATGCTAAATTCATTATTAATTGTGAGAGTCCAACATTTCTCATACTGGATTACTTTTCCTTGTTGACCTCCCATTTATATCAGTTTAGATCAGTATAAAACTAGAGCACTTGTATTGTATTGATAAACCAGGCCAAGGATCGGAAGGATTTTCACTTCAATAAATCATGGCTGAATGTTACAAAATAGCTGTGACATTCCATTGTCTGCGGGCCTTTGTATTCTTGCAAAAAGTTTCCGATTCATTGGGACTTTACAAATTAGATGTTCATTGACGTCCTATTATCAGGAGGTTATTAAATTGCTGTAAAAATTATAGCCTATATATAAAGCTAATAGAAACACAATTTTTGTATTAGATTGTAAAATATATTTCATGGAGAGACATTGTCATTTGACTGGAAAGGATAATGCAGTAAGGTTTGATGCCATTTAGAATAAATTCTACCAAAGCAAAATATCCATAAAGACAGCATATGTCCACAATGGTGTTTTGCAATGTTTTCCGAGGAGTTGAAACTCTGTGATATTAGTAAGCATTACAAATGTTAGTAGTTTGAAGGAATGTGTTACAATGCAATCATTCATTTCTTGATGCAAATAATATTTTAAAGAAGTTACAAATGCGACTGTGTCCTGTTTCCATGAGTGTATTTGTTCTTACAGGCCAGCTTTTAGAACTAGCAAGTGTTGAACTGTGCATTTTCCTCCCATGTATATTCCTGCAATCCTTTATCTCTCTGTCACTTATCCATGATGGACCCACCTGCTCAAGCTCACAGAGTATGGTAGAAGCAATTAAAATGACAAGCGAGTCTGCTTGACAAGGGATACTGCAGTTTTAATGAGGAGAATGAATAGCACTGCATGCATTAAAATTCTCATTCAGTTTCTGGCAGACAAAAGTGATAATAAATATTCTGATTGTGATGACATCAATCATTCAGTTCTCCAGCACACATGGAATTGTAACCTCTTGTCTCTGTAATTATTAAAGACCACGGTATAACAGCCACACAGTTACAATGACCAATTCCATGTTATACGGCACCTTATAACTTGCAGGGATGGTAGTCAACTACGCACCATAATGAACGCAACAAACAAGCTAGTTCAATTATAAGATGATCTGGTTGAGATTAATTTTATTCAGCAGAACGTTGGGAACACTGAAAGTGACTTAATGCTCCCATTCAGTGAGGCTCCATACTTGGGAGCAAAATTCACTTTGTGCATAATGAGCTCAAACTCCAATCAGCTGTATTTGTGCACTGCAGCTTTGCTTCTGCAGTTTAAGGACAGTTTAAAAAAAAAGTGTCCTGTACTATAATGTTAACTAAATAGGATCATCGTTAAAACAAAGTAGGTTAAAATGGATTATCTGTGTAATTAAATTTGATACAAAGCTCGCTCGTTCTATTTAATTTATATGTAGCTTCTGTGTTTCCCCCTCACGGTCCTCGCCGCTCCCCACAGAGGTCCCTGGGTAAGGATTGAATAACAATTACCTGGGAAGTTCAAACTTCCGTTGGACAATTGGCCTGCAATGAGAACCATCTGAAAGTACAATTTAAATCATAAGCTTCAGATGGTTCCGACTGTCTTACGGAATAGTTACATAGAAAAAGTTAGAATTAAAACCACTTCTAACTCCTGGGCAGCTATTGTACTGACTCCCACCACTCCTATGACCACTTGACCCACTTTCACCAAACAGACCACACAAACGTATATCCGTATGCATTGTGCAGAATTCTCCCATCTTACCCACCACTAGAATCATAGCAGGTGAGGTGATGGGGGTGAGGACCAGGCAAAGGTCCATTGATCTCGGGCGGGATTTTCTAACCTTGGGGCAAGCATGGCCGGAAAGACCTGCCCATTGAGTCATTGAAAATCACAATGGGAATGAAGAGAGGGCTAGCGCTATCCCTTTAAGGATCCATTTGTCAAGGAAGGGAGCTAATCAGGAAGCAAGGTGATCTCAGGTTTTTGTTCCAGGCGCTTCTTGGAAACTGGCTGGCAGCCATGGGGCCATGAGTTCTGTTTTATTCCATATAAATAAACATTGCAGTTGATATTTACCTAACCAGTGAACTGGAATTATTGCACAATCAGCTACATAGTTTATTTGTTTATTCACATGTGCAGATATATGTTGTGTGTATCAAAGTTACCATGTCATTAATGTACGTTTGGCATGAGGAATATTTATTTTGAGTATTCATTTATAAGTATATAAGCAAAAGGTATACAATATGAATGCTACATGTGTGCTGTCCAATTCAATGCTTCTGATCTATATTGTACATTCTTTTCCCTCTCAAGGAGACAAAAGAGAGACCAGCTGGATGGGAGGATTTCACCAGCATCACAATCATTTCCAACACTCAGCCAGCTAGAGGGCAGGCTAGAAAATGGAGATTATTGGCCCCAAGCAAAAGGAAAGCAAAATCAAGCAAAGCAGGAGCAATTAACCCTGGGAACAATGAAAAAGAATGAAGAAGAAAAGCAAAAACAGTGGAATGCCGTCATCCCTTGGTAGTAGACACTTTGAAAGCTCCATTTTTTCATGCAAAACAAAGGATGGATGAAATAAAGCATTTTGGGGAAATTTTGATCTCACTCACACTGTCTCTTGGAATACCACTAAGGGACCAAGATCTAGAAGTCATGGATTTACCTACCCTTTGCCAGCAGCTCCATAATGGACATTTGGACATGGATTTAATTAGATTTAATTATAATTAACAACCTCCTCACTAGATATTGAGGTTCTACTGATACGTTGGCACGGTTTACAACAGGTTCACCGAGCTGGGAACCTGTCATTTGTTTATCCCTGGGTGCGCAAAAGTGAACATAGTCCCCGGGCAGTGTGCTGGCAATGCTCTTTGGTATTGCTGCCTGACACCGATTCCGATTGGAAAAGAGTAGGTTGAGTACAGGCTTTGATTGTGAGGAGAAGAGGGTTCTGACTAGAAACAGCATTTTGGTAAGATCCTCCCCAATCTTTAAACATTGTTATTGCATATTGTATCATGCACCATAGATCTGACTCTATGCTCAGAAGACTAAATTATTGCTTAGTCTTTGACTGTTGCCAGTTCAAGAATAGCTGACACTTAAAAGCAAAATGTTTGCCCACATTTTGAGTAGTATTACTATTGTTCCTCAAGCAGAAAATAGTTTCTGTGCAAACACAAAGTGGTCACAGTGACTTATGAACAATATGCTTCACGGTGAATTGGTGCAAAAATATTTTGGAGCAAAAAAGAGATATGGGCAAGCAAGCAACAAAGATTAAGGCAAGCATTAATAGTGCACATAAAAGAATGATAAAGAATTGGGCCTAACAAGATATAAGCCTATTGTACAGCATTGTGTAGTAATCATTTTAGTGTTGAATGAACCATGGAAATTGAAAATAGTCATATGCACTGAATACCATTCAAACATTTTGCCTAGTATAGAGTTCTGTATGGAAAACATATATTAGCAAAGGCATAGCACAATACAGTTAATCTTAAACATTCAATTTACTGATCATTATGATATTGTACAATAATAATATTATGTGGGCTATAAGTTAAAATATGTAAGGCTTTTGGTTTATCATTCACTCCACTCAACTCAAATGATACCCATTAAAGATATTCCTTAGTTGACAAACTTTTGTGAGGAGAGCCTGTCACTATCATTTACATAATTATAGAGCAGAGGTGTTGAAGCATACCAGTGAAGAAACCAGTACTGTGGGTTTACTAAAGAAATAATCATGCTGTTTGGAAAAAACTTAGATTTTTCTGTGTGTTCCTGCCAAGTTCCTATGCAACACAGGGAACTTTTGCTTTACATTGGTAAAACTTGGCTAGCACTGTACCTAGTAATGCCTTCCATCTTTCTATGGGCCAATCTAGTCTCAAACAAATCCCGATGACATTACACACATTGCAATGTTTGCACACTTTTAAAAATGATAGGACTGCTGTGCAGGTAACTATATGAAATAAACTGTTATGTCAAAGATAATTAATTTTGTTTTCTCATAGCATGTGTTTGCAATAGTGGAAAATTATTATCTACTTAGATGAACAAATAATTATTTCCCCAATTACGAAAAATAATGTTCTTTTCCTATTTGTAGAAATCCATGTCATTTTTCAGTAACCTACATCACAGTAAGTTGCTGTAATCTCACAGTAAGACCATGAGATGTAGGAGCAGGAACAGAACATTCAGCCCATTGAATCTGCTCCACTATTTAATGAGATCATGACCGATCTGATATAATCCTCAATTTTATTTCTCTGCCTTATCCCTACAACCCTTGATTCGCTTACTGATAAAAAAAAATTAATTCTGCCTTGAACATAACTCAGAACCCAGTCTTTACAGCCCTCTGTAGTAAAGATTTCACAGATTTACTCCCTCTGAGAAAAGAGATTCCTCTTCATCTCTGCCTTAAATGAATGACCCTCTTATTCTGAGATTATGTCCTCTGCTCCAGAGGTCTCCCACCAGAGGAAACAACCTCTAAGCATCTATTCTATCAAGCCTCCTGAGAATCCTATGTGTCTCAGGTAGGTCTCCTCTCAATCTTCTGAATTCCAATGAATACAAGCCCAACCGACTCAATCTCTCCTCAAAAGACAATCCTTCCATATCTAGGATCAATCTTTTTCTGGACAACATCCAATGCCATATATACTTCCTCAGATAAGAGGACCAAAACTATTTACAGTATTCCAGATCTGATCTAACTTGTGTTTTGTACAGTTTTAGCAAGACTTTCCTATTTTTATATTCCATTCCCTTTGAAATAAAGGTCAACATTCATTTGCCTTTCCAATTACCCATTGAACTTGCATACTAGGTTTCCGTAGTTTTTGCACGAGGACAAGACATCGAAGTTTATGAACCAAGTGTGGGTGAATGGGTTTAGCATAGATGCATATTTTATTGTTGAAATTATACTCACTGATACCAACTCTCACACAAACAAGGTGGGCTAGCCTTATTGAATTTTGTGAGGTAGGTAGAACATAGAACATAGAACATGGAACATTACAGCACGGAACAGGCCCTTCGGCCCTCGATGTTGCGCCAACCAATTAGGAACAAGCAGTGACCCTCTAACCTAAACCATTCCCTTTTCATCCATAAACCTATCTACTAACCTCTTAAACGCCACCAAAGTTGGCACATCTACAACTGACGCAGGCAAGGCATTCCATACCCTTACCACCCTCTGGGTAAAGAACCTACCTCTGACATCTGTCCTAAAACCACCACCCCTTAATTTAAAGCTATGTCCCCTCGTGCTAGCTTTCTCCATCCTAGGAAAAAGGCTATCACTGTCCACCCTATCTAAACCTCTAATCATCTTATATGTTTCAATAAGGTCTCCTCTTGGCCGCCTTCTTTCTAACGAAAACAACCTCAAATCCCTCAGCCTCTCTTCATAAGACCTGCCTTCCATACCAGGCAACATCCTGGTAGATCAGAATAAAAAAATTTTAGTGAAGCCTTTATATTAGTTCCCAAAATGAACATTCCCACATTCCTATTTCCCTATCTTGTCCTAGGGCCTTTAATTTAATTTCAAATATTTAATCATTTCTTTTTTAAAAAGCTGGTATGAATTCTGCTGTCTTAGTCAGAAATTCTATATCTAACATTCCGCTGTGTGAAAAGAAATTTTTCTAGAATCTACTTTCATTCTTTTGATGATTTTAAACCCCCCCATTGTTGATGAGGGAAAATTGCTTTTATTGATTTATTTCAACATAATTTAAAATATCTTTATTGTATATCCCCTTAACTGAAGTGTGCTAATGGAAATAGTACTCATATTTGTTTTTTTTTCTGTTCTTATAGCTAAAGCTTCTTATCCCAGAGCCAGCTTAGTGAAAGCGTTTGCATCCATTCCATGATCTTGGCATCCTTTCTAAAATAAGGCATACAATTTTCTAACTGAAGTGTACATATGATGTGTATTGGTCCATTTTGTTTTGAGGCCTATAATCCTCTTAACAAAACAATTAATTTGTTTTTTTATCAATTTGTCTTTCCAATTTTTTGTGTGCTTCCAATTGATACTATATGTTAAATGTGTTAGCAGAGTGGGTGGGTGGATAGTGGCCTGTCTACTTGTCCCTTCCTGTATTCAATTTCATTGTTGGCTAGCAGTATAACTATTGCCAAAAGCGACTCAAGCCCATTGACTTCTATTTTTATTGTTTATTTATTTATTTATTTGAGTCACAAATAGGCTTACATTAACACTGCAATGAAGTTACTGTGAAAACTCTCCTAATCGTCATACTCTGCAACCCATTCAGATACACTGAGGGAGAATTTTGCATGGCCAATCCACCAAACCAGCACACCTTTCAGATTGTGGGAGGAAACTGGAACACCCGGAGGAAACCCACGCAGACACGGGGAGAACATGCAGATTCAGCACAATAATCCAAGCCATGAATCGATCGTACCTGGCACTGTGATAATCACTGTGCCATTGTGCCTCTTCTACCATCAATACATAGACTCTTTATCAGCAAACCCTCTGTGGTGCCTCTCTAAAGTGACATAAGTACACAGAGTACCTCACAGATCCAGACTAAATAGCAGAGGACTTGGAGGAGACCTGGCCTCCAGTCATGTGGTAAAACCAGCGATAGAGGATTGCGGGGCTGGCCAGGGATAGAGCTGGCAAGCGACCGGGAGACTGGCAGTGTGGGGCTACTGCGCATGCATCAATCTCCGCTCTGACAGATTGGCACATGCGCAGTGGCCCCCTCAGCACTATGCTGCCAACCTCTCCATTGAGAATAGGCCTTACCCACTGATTTTTCACTGTAAATCTCCCTGAGGCACTCTGCAGTGCTCAGAGTGTGGGAGATTCATTTTGAAAATGCTATTTAAAAAACCAGCCAGAGTTACACAAATTCAGGATTTAGATTATTTTGGGGAGAATTTCCCCCACTGTCTCATATAATCTGCTGTATCCTAACTCAAAAGCCCACCTTCATGTACTTCAGGGCCGTATTGTTGAGGAGAAATTCCTGAATCTTTACATACATATTGATATAAACTGGTCAAAATGGACGGAAATGGCTACGCTGCATAATGAGAAGCTACTTCCAAACTAAGCAATGTCACGAGGAAGCAACTGAAATCAGGCCACAGGCACTAGCTAAATTTCATCACCACCAGATGTACCACTTATCTACATTGCTCACAGCTATCACAGCACTGACCCTGACACTGACTACTCTCTCGTGTATAACAAGGTGAGGCTTCAACCAAGGAAACCACACTCCAAAGAGAAAAATTAAATTTGGATCACCACTTGCAGTTCCATTGGTCTAGAAAGGAGTTCCTCAATCTTTTTGATCCAGATCTTTCAAACAGCACCACTCCAATGCTAGACTGTAGTGTCAAATTCGGATCATCAACACAACACCATCTATAATCTTGCATTCACTGCGTTTGGGAAAGTAGATTAGAATAATGCTGACTGGCTAGAGGCTTATTAAACTGAAATGAAAGATCTCTTGCACTACAAGCAACTTCCCTGAAAACAAAACCCAGGATTGCTGGAATCAAGACTCAGCAGAATGCTCAGCACTGTGCCAATCATGACTGGTTGAAACTCTCCAACAGGATACAGTTTGCTGTTAAATATGAGGATGTTAGAGGCATGTATGAGGAAATTCAAAAACAGAGGCCCAGCAGCAAATATATCACCTCTCCCAACCTTCACAACCAAGATAGGGATGATCATCACTGAACCTAGCAAGCAGATGGAAAGATGGGTGGAGAAGTGTCTCACACTTCATACAATGGAGAGCATTGTCACCACAAAACTCTCAGCATCATTCTAGACATTTCCGTCATGGAGGAGCGCTCAATGGTAATGCTGAACAAAGCCAATGCCTGTCTAGCCTATGGTAAAGACCCAGGAAATGATGGCATTCCACCCAACAGCAGAAAAAGTGTGAAATCAGCACCGCTGCAGAACTTCCATGAATTATTGTGCCTCTGCTGGAAGGAAAGTATTTTAACTCAAGTTATACATGATACTAAAATTGTCATCTTGTACAGACACAGGGGGGATAGCAGCGACTGCCGCAATTACTGTCAGACATTGGAGGGAAAATCTTTGTTCACGTTGTTCTGACCAGATTGTAGACCTCGACATCTACCTTGAATCTCATGTGGATACAGAGCATTGAAATGATTTTCTCACTTCAGCAAACTAACTGAAAACACAAAGCTCCATGGGACCCAGTCTTGTGCTCTCAGCATCCTCCTTCAAATTGGGGAAGCATAGATGACTTAGGCAAGCCAAGGAAAGCAGCTGAATAGCCTCAAAAGAATATTAGGCATCTAATAAGACAAGGACATAGACGTATATCTGGGCACAGGTGACCCCAGCCTATCTTACCTCCGGAGTTAGCAGCAATTGCATTGGCTGCATCATGCGAGCTGAATGAATGTTGGTCACGTGTTATATGATGAGCTTGCTATCAACACAAGATCAACAGGTCAACACATTTGATATATAAGGATGTCTGCAATCCAGATTTCAAGTTGACCAGAATTAATGTCAATGCTAAGGAAATCGTAAAGTCAAAGAGTCATAGAGACATACAGCACAGAAACAGGCCTTTTGGCCCAACTCATCCATGCCACTAGGTTTCCTAAATTGAGCTAATCCCATTTGGCTGCATTTGGCCCCTTTCCTTCTAAACCTTTCCAAAGATTACCTGTCCAAATGTCTTTTAAGTGTTGTAATTGTACCTGCCTCTACCACTTTCTCTGGCAGCTCATTCCATATACACACCAACCTCTGCATGAAAAAGTTGCCCCTCAGGTCTCTTTCCTCTCTCACCTTAAACCTATGCCCTCAAATTTTGGACTCCCCTATCCTGTGGAAAAGATTTTAGCTATTTTTCCTTAACTATGGCACTCATGTATTTATAAACCTCCAAAAGATCCCCCACATTTTCCTATACTGCTGACCACTTGCTGTTCCACTGGTCTAGAAAGGAACTAGGAGTCAAGCATTCCAACAAAGTGTGGAAAAAGCAGAGTGCAAAATAAATGATTTGATAGTGGAATGGAGAGCTTCCAGAAGGAAAAATGTACGTCGTTCTAGGGTCAATGCTATTCACCTAGGGAAAGGGCTGTCACTCATAAATCAACCTTTGCAGCTACAACAGACAATATTCAGACTAAATGTGAGATACATCGTAGGCACAGTCCATCATCTCCTGAGATGGTTGGATGATGATCTAACCATCCATTTTTAACTGAACAACTCAGTTTCTCTTTTCAAAAGGCCTTTGATGTGCTACAACACACTAGACTCATGGCAAAGACTACAGCATGTGGTGTTAGGGAGCAGGTAGCTGAATTGATAACAAATTGCTTAAAAGACTAGGGGTAAAGGGGAGTTACTTGGATTGGGAGAAATGATGCTCTACAAGGAAGAGTAATGGGCTGCACTATCAACCTTAAGTTCCGGTAATGATTTGGAAGAAAAATACAACATAATACAAGAAAATCTAGAAAACCTGCAGACTGACAATTTAGTAGAAAATCAACTTTAAGATAGATAAATGATGCACTTTGGTGGGGAAAACACAAATTTCACCTACAACTTAGAAATAAAAAACTGAATGGCATCCAAGGGCAAAGAGATTGAGGGATAAAAGAAAATTAACCATGAAAAAGAAGCTTTGAAGATCAACAAATTAATTAAAACTTCTACCAAAGGACTGGAATTCATTTCCAGAGGTTGAGAATTCAAAAAAGTGAAGTTCTGATAAACTTAGGATCCTGCTCAGATCATATAAGTAAAGTGCACAGTTCTGTGCAAACAACATAGCAATACTGGCGTATGTCCAAAAAGAATTGACAAGAATGGCATGAAAGCTGAGAAGTTCCAGTTATTGAGAAAGATTGAAAAGCTTGAGGCTTTTCTCTTTGGAAAAACAAAATCTTAGAAGTAACTTGATAGAGGTCTTTCAATTTATTAATGCATTGCAAAAGGTAGATGTGGCTAGAATGTTTCTGCTTGTGGGACAATCCAGGACAAGGGATCATAAATACAAGATTGTTAGTGATAAATCCAATAGGGAAATCAGTTGGTATTTCATTACTCATTGTCGTGAAACCATGGTTTATATCAAAAGAACAGTTTTGAATCTACTGGCTGGAAATCCCAAATTGTTTTGTTTAAATGATTAAAGACAAATCCCAGTGATTTGGACTCACAATCATATTGCTGCACATTTGTGTCACTGTTCCCACTACGCTGTTCCCACTACGCTGCGCCTACTGCGCTGCGCCTATTATACTGTGCCTACTGCGCTGCGCCTACTACACTGTGCCTACTATACAGTTGTTACTACCCTGTGCCTACTACACTGTGGCTACTACATTCCAAAATGATTGAAATGGAGACTGTCTGCAAAGATTCACCAAGGAAAAACTCACTTTGAAAAAGAATGGAGGAGATCATCTCCTATCCCATCAACAAATCACCCAGATAATCACTTAGGTACTCAACTAAATGGAGATAAACCATTAGGCATAATCACTTGGAAAATGGAGCCCTGGCTGAGAGATGAATTAGAGAAGCTGGGGTTGGACTGGGGTAAACACAGTAAGAAGTCTGACAACATCAGTTTTAAATCTAACCAATCCAACCAATAAATCGGTTGGATTTAAAACTGGTGTTGTCAGACTTCTTACTGAGACATGAATTCCCAGCCATGATCTAATCAAGGTAATGGGAATACACGACCCATGACCATCTTTGCGTCACTGGGCAGCTGGAATGACTAAGTCATGTGGCAAAGCAATCCTTGTGTGTTTAGAAATGGCTTTCTTTGCAGAACTAAGATACTAAAGGAACAAGTCTCGAGTCAGTTTCTTCCCTCTCTCTCTGTCTCTTCATTGGTCCAACTTGTAAATTTGAACCAGACAGAGGCTGAGATTTTCTGGCTGTTCGTGCTAGTGGGATCTTCCGATCCTGCTGACAATGCACCCCTGCCATGGGTTTCCCAGCAGTGAGAGGAAACCCCATTGACAATGGTGGGACTAGAAGATTCTGCTACTAGCCAATGGTGGGCCGTCATGAAACATGGAGTGGGTTGCATGGAAAATCCTACCCAGAGATGTTAATAAGAATTTAACCCTTCACAGCTTTCTCCATCAACTGATTTATACTCCTCTCAATGTTCAAAGCACCAGCACCGCTGAGTGAAAGATAAACGAATACCAAATTTAATCTGAAGCCAGCCAAGTTGCTAATTTTCAAAAGCAATATGCCCTTTAATTGTTACTCATTTCCAAATTACTTGATCTATCCTCCCCACGCTGTAATCTGTTTGCGTGCTTTAACAATCCTGTTTTAATCTTTTTAAAAACTTAAGAAAACCTTCCTAATCATGTACTTTATGGTCACAGCATGAAAAAGTTAAATACTCATGGAATTTGCAAGTGTACCCCATTTTTAACAGGAAAACCTGTTGCAACCAAATGAGGAGAGGGAAAAGAAAGGAACCATTCGTGAGAGTATAAAGGGAATGGTCGAAGCAGGAAATTTAGATACTTTCAAGAGAAACCTGCATGAGAAAAAGGAACAGAAGTATATTTTAAAAGGCTGACATGAGGGAAATAGACTGGGAAAAGCTTACACGGAGCATAAACACCAGTGTGGATTAGTTAGACCAAATGGCCTCTTTCTGTGGTTATACTATATGCAATTCTCTATATCTTCCTCCTTTTAAAATTTTACCTTTTAGTATACACACATTTGCCTTGTCCTTCCCTTCAAAACATATTTCTTAAATTTCCCTGCTTTAAATAGCTGACATATAGCTTCACAACCTACTGATCTATATCCTCTTGAAGTCACTTAGAGACCTTTTCACAGTTAATCATGTCCCTATTTCTGCATTTGAGATTTTTATATTAGCCTCAGAACTGAAATTCTGAACATTTCTAATATTGAGAAGATCACTGAGCCCACAAGTGACCCCTGGGGACAAGGCTCTTTACATTCCACCATTCCAATGAATCCATTAACCTCTCTCCGTTTTTTTGTTGGTTAACCAACTACTTATTCATCTTGCCACAACCCTTTTAATAGTGTAAGCATTAATGTTATCATCAGGCCTTCTATCCAGTATTCTGCCAGATGCCTTTCCAAGATCCCTAATCACAATTGTCACATTTTCTTTTTCAATGCAATTTTCTCTTTCTTCTAAGAACTCTCACGTAAATGTATATGGCGCATAATTTGTCTTTCATGAAGTTGAGGTTGGCTTCAATAAGTAACCCCTGTGGGTATTTCCTTTCTTCATATTATACTGCAAGAAGCTTAACCGCTCTGATGTTGTGCTCTA
The DNA here is from genome assembly GCA_024679065.1 of Sphyrna mokarran. Classification (NCBI taxonomy): domain Eukaryota; kingdom Metazoa; phylum Chordata; class Chondrichthyes; order Carcharhiniformes; family Carcharhinidae; genus Sphyrna; species Sphyrna mokarran. The sequence continues at coordinate 97,613,739 of JAGIQG010000002.1, read as the reverse complement.
CAGTTCCCTGTCCGAATATTTTATTTCTTTTCAAACAGAGCAATTACACTGATAACACTCCTATCCTTTGGAGTTTCTGTTATTAAAAATGTTGAAACGTTGTCCAGTCTAGGGTGCCAGCCATCTGAATCCAGTATCTTTTCCACTCTCAGAATCGTTGTTACTTTCAGTATTATTTCCTGATCTATATTTACCACATTGAATGTTTGAAGTCCAATTTTTTTTTTGACTGTCAGGATCAGAAATGAACTACTTGTCACATAATACCCAGATTCTGGCTTTTTTTAATTATGTGATTGATACGGTTAATTTGGATGAAGTTCTGGCCATTGGTGATCACCAGGCTGTTGATGGCATGAGGCTTAGTAGTGGTGGTATTATTGAATGATATGGGGAGTTGGCAGCGCTTCAACCTGCTTGAGATGATTATTACCTGTCACTTACGTGGTGAAGGACACAACTATACCAAAACTGTAAAATCATAAAATATTAAACGCCAAAACCATTGTCATGACTTGAACTGTAAAATATAAATAGCAAAGCCTGAACACAGCATACAAAGGTGAGCTATGCAGGTCAAAAGGGGTTAATTAACATTGCAGAAGGGTTAACCAGCCGAAACCCTGGCTGAGACTGAAACAAGATATTATCATAAACAATGCGGCAAGATAACTACCATTGCCTACTGCAATCAAGAGAATGTAAGTGACATTGTCATGAACAATAACACAGGACAGCTATTGTCACATAACTCAATTAAGAGATTAAAATGCTATTATCATAAACAAATAGCCCCAGACAACAGCCATTGCATAGCACAATTAGACCCTGGTTGGAAGAATTATTATATTTTTAATATTTTACTTATTATTATACTCCTTGTAAGGAGTAGGAAAATTATTGGAGAGAATTCTTCGAGACAGGATTTATTCCTGTTTGGAAATAAGTAGAGGTATTAGTGAGACTGCATGGTTTTATGAAGGGGAAGTCGTGTCTCAAGAACTTGAGTTTCTCAAGGAAGTGATGAAGATGATTGATGAGGTTAAGCATTGGATATTGTCTACATAGACTTCAGTAAGAACTTTGACAAGGTCCTTCATGGCACACTGGTGCAGAAGGTGAAGTCGCATGGAATCAGAAATGAGCTAGCAAGGTGGATACAAAACTGGCTCGGTCAAAGACAGAGGGTAGCAGTGGAAGGGTGAGTTTCTGAATGGAGGGCTGTGACAAGTGGTCTTCCTCAGGGATCAGTACTAAGACCTTTGTTGTTTGTAATATATATAAATAATTTGGAGGAAAATATAACTGGATTCATTAGTAAGTTTGCGATGACACAAAGGTTGGTGGATTTGCAGATAGTAATGAGGACCATCAAAGGATAAAGCAGGATATAGATCGGTTGGAGACTTGGGTGAAGAGATGGCAAATGCAGGTGGTGTAGCTAGAGAGGGAGCATTCTTCACTAGCTCTTCCGATCTCTTTCCAAAATCTAAAGTCCTCGATCCGTGTTCTGCAATCGCGGGATGTGATACCGAAATGGGGACTTTATTGAAAGACAGCTGGCTACTGAGGTAGATTGTAATGAAGTAATAGATAACTTTGCTAGAATGAAGTCTGGATGAAAGAGGCTGTTGTAGTTGCTTCTTACGTTTTTTCATATTGCTTTGGTTTGTTTTCATTTTACATTTAAAATGTAAAACGATTAAACAACAATCATGTTTTCATTATGTTTTGATTTTAAATACAAAATAAAAGTGTATAATTATTTGGTGTGTGTCGCGGCATCTTTTTTGTGTGCTCGTTCCCCCTAACTTTAGAACCTGGCTATGCCCCTGGGCAAATGGAGTTTAATCCAAACAAATGTGAGGTCATGGATTTTGGAAGGTCTAATACAGATAGGAAGTATATAGTAAATAGCAGAACTCTTGAGAGTATTAATAGGCAAAGGGATCTAGACGTACAAGTACACAGGTCATTGAAAGTGGCAATGCAGGTGGAGAAGATAGTCAAGAAGGCACATGGCATGCTTGCCTTCATTGGCCACTGTATTGAGTTTAAAAATTGGCAAGTCATGTTGCAGCTTTATAAAACCTTAGTTTGGCCGCACTTGGAATATACTGTTCAATTCTGGTCACCACAATACCAGAAGGATGCGGAGGCTTTGGAGAGGATACAGAAAAGATTTACCAGGGTGTTGCCTGGTATAGAGGGCATTAGCTATGAAGAGAAGTTGGAGAAACTTGGTTTGTTCTCACTGGAGCGACGGAGGTTGAGGGAGACTTGATAAAGTCTGCAAGATTATGAGAGTCACGGACAGAGTGGATAGTCAGAAGTTTTTCCCAGGGTGGAACAGTCAATTACTAGGGAGCAGAGATTTAAGGTACGGGAAAGAGATGTACGAGGCAGATTTTTATACAGACAGTGGTGAGCTGCCCGGAATTTGTTGCCGGGAGTTGCTGGAAGCGGATATGGTAGTGACTTTTAATGGGTATCTTGAAAAATACACAGATGAGATGGGAAGAGAGGGATATGGTCCCTGTAAGGGTAGGGGGTTTTAGTTAAGTCGGTCAGCATGTTTGGTGCAGGCTGTTCCTGTGTTATGATTTTCTTTGTTCTTTGTTCCTTCAATTCAGGAGCCAGGTATTTCTCACTGGGGTGGTGATTGTATTATTTTCTGTTATGGAAACAACATGAGAACAGATTATAGACCAGGGCATGGTATAAACTAAAGATAGGGAAAAGTACTGGGGAGGAAATTTGTGGACGGAATTTTCCCATCCCACCCACTGTGGGGATCGGAGCAGATTCAGCAGTCACCTTCCAACTTAGCCTCACCAGGTTGTAAAAGATCAAATAAATAGCTTATTTCTGTCTGCTCAAGAATTGTGAGCCTGCTATTTTTTCAGGGTGTTTGCATTACATGGTGGAAGAAAACTAGAGCATCCAGAGGAAACCCAATGCAGACAGGAGGAGAAAATGCAAACTCCTCACAGATAGTAACCCAAGGCCAAAATTGAAATCGGTGTGAGGTAACAGTTCTAACCACTGTGCCACTGTGTCACTCTAACTATGCCATTGTTAATTGACTGCCTCCTCTAAGATTTCACTGCAGGCCATACTTCTGACACGAAGTGCCTAAACTTCCAAACACTACATCTGGTAAAAATGTGCGAGTGTATAAAAATGACATAGACCATAAGCTTCGCCAATTTAAAACCTTTCAAGCATCAAGAACATTTGCCAGCCCTGATCCCCGCCGTGTCGGGAGTACGGCCTATGGTACAATTTAAATGGAGTTTAATGTGGAAAAGTGTGAGGTGATTCACTTTGGTAAGAGTAATATGTGTGCAGAATATAGGGCTAATAGTCGGACTCATAGTAGTGTAGATGAGCAGAGAGATCTCAATGTACAGGTGCATTGATCTCTGAAAGTTGGTACTCAAGTTGATAAGGTTGTTAAGAAGGCATACGTGTGTTAGCTTTTATTGGTAGAGGGTTTGAACTTTGGAGCCGAGATGTTATGTTGCAACTGTACAAAACTCTGGTGCAGCCGCACTTGGAGTATTGTGTACAGTTTTGGTCACCACATTATAAGAAAGATGTGAAGGCATTGGAAAGGGTGCAGAGAAGGTTTACCAGGATGTTGCCTGGTATGATGGATAGGTTTATGAGGAAAGGCTAAGGGACTTGAAGTTATTTTCATTAGAGAGAAGAAGGCTAAGAGGTGACTTAATTGAGACATATAAGATGATCAGAGGGTTAGATAGGGTGGATAGTGAGAGCCTTCTTCCTCAGATGGAGATGGATAGCACGAGGGGACATAGCTTTAAATTAAGGGGTAGTAGTTTAGGGCAGATGTTAAAGGTGGGTTCTTTACTCAGAGGGTAGTAAGGGTATGAAATACCCTGCCTGCAGCAGTTGTGGACTGGTCAAGTTTAAGGGCGTTCAAATAGTCAGTGGATAGGCACATGGGTAACTTTGGAATAGTTTAGGATAGAGGGTCATAAAATTGGTTACATTGGTCGGCGCAACATCAAGGGCCAAAGGGCCTGTAGTACGCTGTAATGTTCTATGCTCTATTTGGCACTTCTCTCTGGAATTGCCTACCTAACACTGCCAAAGTTGGCAGGGCCACAGCAGTGGCAGGGAGTGCCAGAGTACTGCCCAGCTATTTCCCCGAGCACCTGGAGGCTCTAATGGCCTCTGAAACCCCCAGCATGGTCACCATGCCTGGTCTCTGTGTGCGGAGGCTGGTAGTGCTTCCCAGCAGCTTCACGATGCATCGGAGGGTGGGTAGATCTGGGAGCTGAGTAAATCTGGTTTAAATTTAAATGAGCTTTTAAATATGCTCATGGGGTTCACATCCACACTGAGCGTGAACCAGATGACGTCACCTGCCAGGGGTTGGGTGAATCTCAGAATGAGTTCTCCTCGATATAAATCATGCTATGGCCCCTCTCACGAGAATCTCCAGCTATAGCAGGATTTGTACCAGTGTAAGCGGCGCTGGAGAATCACCCCCAGGAAACCCATTGGGAAGGCCGATCACACAGGGTGGCTAGCAGCCCCACTGAGGTAGATAGAAAGTACAAGGGGGCCACAAAATGTAAGTGCTGTTAAAAAGCTTCAGATGGTTAAATTAAAATGAAGACCCAGAGATGTTAGGACCATCCTTGTGGGTGGGGAGCTCCTTCACAAGAATGTCACTGCTGCGGCTGCGCCCATTTCAGTCTTACAAAGCCCATACAGCACCAGAGCACCATGGACAGCAGCCTCTGATGTCCCTCTGATCTCCCACTGTGAAGCTCCCTCCAGACTCTGACACAGCATAGGGCCTGTGCCACTTCCAGAAGATTGCATTGCTGTGTACAGTGAAGGGCTAATTGCCTCTGAAATATCTTAATTTGCAATCCACTGCAGACCATTAATTATTCACAGGTAATCTACATCAGGAAAATCTCTCCAAGCTGAGGACACATCAGGAAATGGACCCAGTGCAGTTTGGTATCATTTCCCCCTTCCCAATAAAGTTTATTAGAGTCACAAGTCGGCTTATATTCATATTGCAGTGAAGCTACTGTGAAAATTCTCTGTGAATCGCAGTTCCAGAGTCTGAGCATAGGGTTTTCCTGGTTGTTAGGAGTGGGGAGTTGTAGAGTATGCTGGCCTTTTCATCGCTTATGTAAATGGTTATTTATCTCAATAAACCGTTTATTTGTTAATCTACCTTGTGGTCGCCTGACGTTAAGGTACTACAATCACAAAGTGGATTATGAGGTCATTACTACCTTGCAGTTTATGGCTTTTCTGATAGTGTAACAGCAACTGCACGCTAAATTCATCGATTGTAAAGCATTTTGCAACACATTGAGGTCGAGAAAAACACTACATAAGTGTGGGCATGTTGATACCCGCCTGGCTCTTGGTGTATCTATATAAAAGCAAATTACTGCAGATGCTGGAGTCTGAAACCAAAAGAGAAAATGCTGGAAAATCTCAGCAAACCTAGCAGCATCTGTAAGGAGAGAAAAGAGCTGATGTTTTGAGTCCCAAGCCTTTTTTAAATGTTTTGTCTATGCCTGATCAGAAAATTATCAGGAATCAACCCCCCCGCCTTCCCCCGTCACCCCCAACCATTGGCACCCCAGCCAGTAAAATGTAAAAATCGGAGCCCTGGCAATTGTTAGCAGTTGTTATTGTAATATTTTACAAATTGCACCAATGCTCTGTGTGAGACTAGTTGGGTGACCAACTCTGTTTAAATGCAAACCTGAGATTTTGTCACATGACCACCACCATATTTCCAGCACTGCCTCTCTCAATGGTACCTCAGCTGCCCATGCCAAATGGGAAGTAAACAGATGCTTCATTGCTCAGTTGGATGGTTTCTAGCTGTTTGCCAACCTACCCTCCAATCACCAATATTTTTACAATCAATAAGCAGAAGTGCTCAAAAAAATGGAAGAAAGAACAACTCCTTTGAGTGCCCCTATGATTTTCTGTGCATGGCTTGAAGCAATCTAATGAATTAACCTTCAATTCTTGTCAGCTCCAAGCGAACTCTGGAGGCTTGACAATCCTAGGGCCCAAGGTGCATTCTTGATCTAGTTCAACAAGCATGCTTCAAGAAATTGTTACATGGCAGACTGGCCTCTATATTTACACTATGTCCTTATTAACATACATATAAAAGAATATACATATTAGGAGCAGGAATGGGCCACATGAACATTCAAGTTTGCTCTGCCATTCAATAAAACTCATGGCTGAGTTGATTGTTATTCAACCCAACATGGCTGCCTATCCCTAACCTTTCACTCTGTTGTTAATTGAGAATTTATCAAACTCTTAAAAGCCTTAAAAATATTCAAAGCATCTGCTTCCAGCATGGCATACCAAGTCTGCACTGAGTATCTAACAGAACATTTTACCCAGGTCCATCACTACCACAACACCCCGTCCCCCTCTCATATCCACATAACCTTGGACATTTAACCTGCTAATCCCCTTAATTTAAACACCTTGGGACTCTAAAGGGCAATTTAACATGGCCAATCTACCTAATCCGAACATCTTTGGACTATGGAAGGAAACTGAACCACCTGGAAGAAACACACGCAGACAAAGGGAGAACATGCAGATTCCGCAGAGACAGTCACCCAAGGCTGGAATTGAACTCAGGTCCTGGCGCTGTGAGGCATCAGTGTTAATCACTGTGCTGCTCTTAAAGGAAGAAGATCTAAGAGATTGTTCCTTCCTCTTCTAAACTCCTAACCTATCCAATCTTTACTCATAAAACAACTCGCCTATTCCTGGGTGTCAGTCTAGTAAACTTTCTCTATGCTAAGCATTTATGTCTTTCTTTAAATAAAAAGGCCAATGTACACAGTACTCCAGATGTGGTCTCTCTGGTCCTCTGTACAACTGAACCATAATCTCCCGTTTTTTAATCAATTCCTCTTTCAACAGAGAATAGCATTCCGCTAGCTTTCCTGATGACTTGCTATACCTGCATCCTAAGCTTTTGTGATTCATGCATTAGGACACCCAGGACCCCCTGAATTTCAGAGCTCTGCTAATTCTCACACTTAGATAATAAATTTCTTTTGTCATTCTGTGACAGAAGTACACAACATAGGGAGCCCCAGCCATTGGCCTAGCCCTTCCACATCAACAACATTGCTTGAGGCTTTACCCCAAACAAGGCCACTTGGAACTCCAAAGGCAGCTCTGAGTCCAACTTCACCATGAGAATCCAGCAGAAGATCAAAATCTCATTAGTTTCTTTTGTATTCAATTCAGCTTCATACTTGTCTCTGAATTATCAAGAGTTTCCTCCTGTCTCCTCCTTTCCTTACAAGATTTTTGGACTACTGTGCATATATATTCTTTCAATGCAGAATTGTTGGAGCTGTAATGTAGATCTCAATTCTCTTTGTGCTTGCTTTTAGCCCTTCAGTGGCACTAACGTGCAAAAACACACTCAATCCACAGTTCCTGTGAAACCTTCACCTACTGTAAAGGCATGTCAGAAGTTCAGATGCAAGCATCTACACCCCCTAACCTATCCATTTTCTATCCATTATAATTAGTGGTGAGTGTGTTTCCAAATTCCCAGTATGTACTTCTGACAAGCTTTGTGCTGGGAGGTCAAATTTCTGAAATGGTCATGAATGTGTTGCAAAATTTTTATTCTCTTTACACTGCTCCATTTTAACTATTTATATCAATACAGAAGATAATGATTTGATTTTATTTTGATTTGAAGCTTGCTGACTTGTGCAAAGTCTAAGTGAATGACACTTTAGTTTCTTGCCAAATGGAGGTTTTCTTGCAGGCAGTTGAGGAGTGCATGTCAAGGAGAAATGGTTCCATCTGGAATCCAAAGCATAGAGATGACAAAAGACAGGCAGGAAGCAGAATGTGTGAGCAGGAATGCTTCATTTATTGATTTATGTTACTTAAGTTCATTTCACAAAGTAGACAATATTATTAGTCTGAAGTCCCTGATGTTAACTGTCAGCTGTCATGAAGTAACAGAGGGCCTAAGTTGAGTGAACGCACACAACCTGCAAAATAGTCTCCAAAAACTCATGATATTCAACCATACATTGTTGCTTTACTTTCCTGTTGCCTGGTATGCAATATGACATTTATGAAGAGGGAGATAGTTCCAGATCTAAGATGCTTGCTAGTTCTTCAATTGCCCAGTGGATCTATATTTGTGTTGTTCCTTGTTGTGAGTCTACAATTATTATAAAACCTCCAAGAATCTTAAAAATAGTGCTCTGCCATCTTTCAAATGGGGTAATTTTGATTCTGAGCAATAATGTAACACTGAAGATAAATGCCAACTATTCTTATAGATTCTCCCAATTTTGTTTTTTTTTGCCTTTGATTTTCTTTTAGGGTGGCATGGTGGCACAATATTGGCACTGTTGCCTCACATGCCAGGGACCTAGGTCCAATTCCTGGATTGGGTTTAATTTCCAACTTAAAGCTGTGTGGACTTTGCATATTCTCCCCATGTCTGTGGGGGTTCTTCCAGGTGCTTCCGTTTCCTCCAACAGTACAAAGATGTGCAGGTTAGGTGGATTAGCCATGCTAAACTATCCCTTGGTGTCAAGCTAGGGCAAATATTTGGGGTTCTGAGAATAGGCCCTGGTTAGGATTGTGGTCGGTGCAGACTCGATGAGCCAAATGGCCTCCTTCTGAACTGTAGGATTCTATGATTCTATTTCAACATCCAAACGTTAGTGACAAACTGGAACTCACTCTCCCAAAAGGTTGGATTCATCGAAATTTTCAAAACTCGGCAGATAGATTTTTACTGGCTGGTGTCAGGGAAACGAATGATGCTGGGTAAATGGAATTGGGATACAGATCAGTCATTATCTAACTGAATGACAAAACATATTCAAGGTATTAATATTCTTCTTCCTGTTTGTAGCAAGGGATACGGAGACCCCTATTTTTTGAAGACTATTAAAATAAAGTGGATTAATTTAAAATAGGAACCACAGTGTGCCTTATATATATAACTTATATGTTTTACAAAGGTATTGTCTGTATGAGCACACATATAATCATTTTGAAGTAGTATTATAGATTTAAACTGTATTGTTGTATTTTCTTGTGAGTTTTGGCCAACAAGTAATTTACTCCTAGGCATAATGGGAAATAAGCTTAATTAGACAGATCACATTCTTTTGGAACAATGAAGCATAGAGCATAAAACCTATTATCAGGGGTAGGCCAGGCAGCTACAATCAACCGAGGTTTTTGAAATGAATAGGAAGATTCAGCTTTTTGTTGCAATGAATAGATGTATTCAGCCCTGACTGATAAGGGGACAGAAAAACACTTGATGAAAGGGCAGTGCTCCGAAAGTTAGTGGCTTTTGCTACTAAATAAACCTATTGGACTTTAACCTGGTGTTATGAGACTTCTTACCAACACAAAAAGAGACAGAGGAAATGACTCCCTTCTCATTCCCAGGAGTGCAGGTGTTAGGAGCAACCCTTGAACCTACCAGATTTGCATAGGTCAGGTTACTGAGAAGAGGGGAGAGGAACCTCTGTGTTCAGTTGACCAATGAATTTCTAATTCTGAGAGAAGATAGAATTCTATTGGCCAAAGTAAATTGAGTATATTAATGTAATTAGACCATCCACTTAGATGACAGGGTGGGAGGATCAAATCTTCAGAAATGGATATCTGTTCTGCTCATGTGATATAATGTCAGAGAGAAGTTGGAATCCTCTATGTCTCTCCGAATATATGTTAGTTAATATATGTTAATCAAGCCCGTCCCTAGACCAGACATTCCTACCCATGGTCAACAGATTTTTAAATGGTCTGTCAAATTGTCCGTCCTACCCGTGATTCTAGACACAGCAAAAAAAGTGAATGCAAGTAGCTTCAAAGTCACTTTATGTTCTGAAATCAACTGACCTCAAATTATTTGTGAAGGCTGCCTGACAAGTAGTGCAAGAGTTATTGATTTTTTCTCAGCTCAGTGCTAAGAGATCAACCTTACAACCCAATTGCCATTGCAAGCAGTCAGTCATCTTCTCCTCTTCCATTGCACCAATTTCCTTTCGTTGTTGTGTGTGTGTCTGAGTGTGTCTGAGTGTGTCTGAGTGTGTCTGAGTGAGAGAGAGAGAGAGAGACAAGTTCTGGTTTTATAATAAACAAATAATTTTGATGTGTATTGAAGAAAACTGGGCATGGAGTGATCATTCTGAGATTCTGGAGTGAAATATATACTTGGCTCTACAGTTAGCTGGAGAAATCATTTCAGTAAATATTGTGACCCATGTGGTACTGAAGCTGAAAGTGCACTCCCCCCCATCCCAGTTGTAACGCAAAGTGAGGCCCCATTCGAAAGACCAGAGCTGCCGTGATTTTAATGGACAGAAAACTATTAGCAGCATGGGAGGCATATCCTGAACCTTAGAGAACATCAAATCTAAAGAACTACAAATGATGGAACCAGGCATGACAACTTCCAGGAACAAACCTTTGAGCAAACAGATCCCCAACTACCCCTCAAAGCACTCCCACAGATTCCAAATTACCCCAGAATGCACTCACACAGATTCGTAACTACCCCGAAAAACACTCCCACAGATTCCCAATTGCCTCCGAAAGCATTCCTGCAGATCCCCAAATTATCTTGGGAAGCCATCCCATAAATTTCTCCACTATCTCAGAAAGTACTCCCACAGATTCCTAAATACCTCAGGAAGCAGTCCTACCAATCCCCAACTATCTTGGCAAGCACTCCCACAGATTCCCAACTATCTCAGCACTCATTCAAGAAAACTGGTGAATCCACCAAAGATACCATCTCTTTTTAAAAGCAGAGACACTGGGGAAGGTATGTGTGGATGTGTATATAATGTGGGGATAAAAATTTAGGGGCAGATATAAATTAAAGGTTTAACTCCTGATAGCTGTGCCACACAGATGTCACTCACTGGGAAAAGATCATTGAGAAGCTTAGAGAGGTTCTATAGCTATGTACTAATGTTATATAATCTTGTAAATAGTTAGTGATGTAAATAAAGGTAATTCGAATGAAAGACTGTTGCCTCGATCAATACCTTCTCTGGAGCAAGAAACCAAAGATCCCTGAGACAATCCCACCATATCAAATTGTGCACCATTCTCGAACCCTAACCCCTCTGTCCTCGGCCTCTTACACTGTGCCAATGAAATTCAATGTAAACTCAACATCTTTCGAAGAGGTATGTGTTACAATCTTCTGAACTCCACATCAAGTACAACACTTTCAGACAGGGACCTTTGACCCCATTTTGTTTCCATTATCTTTGCTGATTTTTCTCTATTGTTTCTCTAATTTTTTGATTTTGGATGGCAGCTGTTCAATACGCTGCTATGCACATCTCCTCTAGACGTATCTTTTATTTACCTTTATTTGCCCCATTATCATTCCCTTTGACTTACCACCATCAACGCTTTTGTCATTTATTTTCTCTGTGTATCACCCTGTATGAAGAAACAGAAATGAAACCGGACAGACTACCTGGCATCAATCTGACTATCGAAAACAACAAAGGAAATTCAGTCCCGTTGACCTTGCCAAGTCCTCCTTACTAACATCTGGGGGCTTGTGCCAACGTTGGGGACAGCTGTCTCACAGACTAGTCAAGCAAAGCCTGACAGAGTCAGTCTCACAGAACCAAACTCTACAGATAACATCTCAGACACCATCACCATTCCTGAGTATGCCCTGTCACACCTGCAGGGCAGACCATGCAAAGATGGTGGCACAATGGTATACAGTCAGGAGGAAATTGCTCTGGAAGTCCTCAATATCAACTCTGGATCTCATGGCATCAGACCAAATATGGACAAGTAAACAGCCTGCTAATTAGCATTTACCACAACCAACACCCCCATCCCACCACTCCATCCCCACTTCTTCGTATTGAACACCACTTGAAGGAAGCCATGTGGATGGCAAGGGCACAAAATGTATTCTGGATGGGGATTTTCAATGTCCGTCACCAGGACTAACTGAGCTTGCCATGTTCTAAAGGACTTAACTGCTAGACTGGGACTGAAGCAGGTCTGAGGGAACCAACAATAGAGAAAAACATACTTGATGTCATCCTCACCAACCTGCCTGCTGCTGTTGCATCAGTCCATGATAGTATTGGTAGGACTGACCACTGCACAGTCCTTGTGGAGACAAAGTGTCATCTTCACATTGAATATCCCCTCCACTGTGTTGTGTGGCATTCCCACTCTGCTAAATGGGATAGATTTTGAACAGATCTAACAACTCAAGATTGGTGTCCATGAGACACCAGGATATCTGCAGCAGCAAAATAATTCTCAACCTTAAGGCTTGACCCATGCCCCTTAGTACCATTAACACCAAGACAAAGGATCAACTAAAAATGAGATACCACCCCGGTGAAACTATAACACAGGACTACTTATGTGCCAAACCACATAAGCAGCAAGTGATTGACAGAGCTAAGCGATTCCACAATCAACAGATTAGATCTGAGCTCTGTAGACCTATCACATCCAGCTGGGAATGAGAGTTGACAATTAAACAACTGACTGGAAGAGGAGGTCTCACAAAGAACTCCATCCTCAGAGCAGCATAAGTTGCTGTTGTTTCTCAGGATGACAGCATTCATGCTTCCAGTATTGCCACTCCACTCATGTCCTTGCTGATGCCTCTCAGCCAGCCAGCCCAAGCTCCAGCCACCTATGCCGAGATGGTGGAGTCCAAAGCCAGGCTCTCATGGCATGTTGATCTGGACATGATCACACACCAACTACATGATGATGGAGTGAGCCCTTTGTCGCTCCTCTATTGCTCTATTTATATATGGAGCCCACAGAGCCATTTCCTTTAGGAATCCTGCTACTATGGCAAATCCTTCTGTTTCTATCTGAATAAGGTGAAAATGATGAACTCTTTTTTCCTCATCTATAGGCCTTCCTGCAATGGATGGATGTAGAAATGGATGGCGAATTGGAGTACGTTAGAGATTTTGTCTATGATTAACTGGGAAAGTGGAGTCATGCAGAAGCTAAGAGCAAAATTAAACTGATGGCTACTAGCAGAGCTGTCCTCACTTCAACATGCCTTTTGTGAGCATCTCCTTTGTGAATCATTGATCTCTCAGGGAATGTACCTGGCTGAGGTGGAGATAACAAAAATACTCCATAAAATACTTGGTTGGAGCTTTTTATGGAGAACTTCATCCCCCTCCTCAGAGCTTTCCTTCTCTGCCTCCTCAGCTGCTGTGTTGCAGACTCAAAGGGACTGCAATTACATCCCCAACAATATCTGTTGCAGTCTTTCTGTATTCAAACAAGTCACACAACTACTCGGTTATATGCTTATATTATTCGTAAAAATCTAGGAACAAATTGTTATGTGCACATACATATCCCAGCGTACCTCATTTTACTGCTGCACTGTAGATATGTGCCAAATAACAATGTATCAATCTACCAGTCCACCAGCCACGTGGTGAGCTAAAAGAAATAGATCCAATGACCTTCCAGCATTTTGAAACTAATGTGTGATTATTTCTAATTTATGGGAACCAGAAGACAGAAGATGATTACTGCCCGCTGAAGCTGGCAACTGACCAGAATACCTCCAAAAAGAACCCATGTTTCTTGCCAAGTGGGCTTTTTAAAAGCTGCTTCTAGGGCCTCCTTTCTGTAGCTGAGTGCCTGGCCTGTGAGTGTTAACACAGGAATTCACTGGATCTGCACTGTCCATGTTTGCAGAACATGAATCAACCCAGCCTGAGAAACTATTTGACGTTACAATATGAACATGGCAAAAGTTTCTGGCAGACACTAGGCACGCCCACACTCACGCACCTCCCATTCTTTCCAGGGCTTCCATTCACTGAAACATTAATTCACTTTTTCTCTCCAATGATTCTAAGGTAAAGTTTATTTATTAGTCATAAGTGGGCTTGCATTCATAATGTAGGGAAATTACTGTGAAAATCCTCTAGTCACCACATTTCAGCACCTGTTCAGGTGCACTGAGGGAGAACTTAATATGTCCAATGCATCTAACCAGCACATTTTTTGGATTGTGGAAGGAAACCAGAGCACTGGAGGAAACTCATGCAGACATAGGGAGAACACGAAATTTCATTTCAGCTTCATCCCTGTTCATTGGGCCCAGTACCAGCCGCTCTTCTCAAGTTCCCGTAAACTGTCTGCAAAGCTGCTAGAATCTGTCTGCAAAGCCGCATAGACAGTGATCCAAACCCAGGTCCTTGGCACTGTAAAGCAACAATGCTAACCAGTGTGTCACCATGCCAGGTCTGCTGAGGAATCCCAACAGACTATTTCTACTATTTTTTAAGTATGGTGGTTGTATTATTCCACCCAATCCATATGATAGGGATTTAGGAAATAATTTTGACGCAGCGCACAGGGACAAAAGGTCATTATTGAGAATGGGAGATGTGCATTTCTAACTGGGGTGAATAGTACAGTCGGACAAAAATGTGTCAGGGGTAATACGTTGCATTATTATGTAATAATATAATTATTAATAATTACAATATAATTATTAATAATTATATTAACTATAATATTATAATAGTATTATAACTGATACTATATCAGTTATATAGTGTCAACTATATAACGGATATACATCAGTTATCATGTTATATGATAACATGATATCATGTTATCATATATCATGATATATGATATATGATGATAACTGGACACATTGGTTGAAAAGAACATAATGAGGTTTGGAGAAACTGCAATAATGTTCCAATGAATGAGATCAATATGATTGTGGTCGATTATGGAGCACCCATAGGGGTGAAGCATACTAATGAGCAAAAGCAATTCCTTTCTACAACTGACTTTATGCTACAACAACCTGCTTTCAGGTACAGGGTGATTTACTGCATGTTTATATTTCGCTGTAACATTTCACAAAATAACACTGCCATTCTTCTTGGCAAATCAAATAAACAAAACTAAACAAGGTGAAGGGCAAAGTAAAAGGGGCCGCCTCTTAAAGGAGGGGGTTGGGACCACCCAAAACAACAAAAAAAAAGCAGAAAAAGAAACTGCCTGGGGGTAAGTCACCCAGATTGTGTGTCATCACGTGACCTGGATAAATAGTCTTTCAGAAGAATAAGAACACAAGAAATAGCAGGCAGAGTAAACCATACGGCCTGTTGAACCTGCTCCGCCATTCAATAAAATCATGGCTGATTTTGGGCTTCAATTCAACTTTCCTGCTCACTCCCCTTATCTCTTAACTGTTTGAGAGACCAAAAATCAATCTGTTCCAGCCTACAACATATTCAATATTGGAGCATTAACAGTCCTCTGGGGAAGAAACTCATTTCTCCTTTTCTCAGCTCCAACTGATCAGTCCCTTAACTTGAGACTGTGTCCCTGTGATTTTAGATTCCCCGACCGGTGGAACAATCGCTCAGTGTCCACCCAAGCAAACACCATTCATAATTGTGTAGGTGTCAATGATAGCATTTCTCATTCATCTAAACTCCAGAAATTGTGGGCAGTTGGCTCCCATTCTGAGACTGAGTGTCATGACAGGGACAGGAATGTGGAGTATTCTCTTCTGCGGTGGCTGCTGGGAGATCACACAAAATCTTCCAGCACTGACTTCATTAATTATGCAGCCTAGTGTTTCACACTGTATCCAAAAGCAGGGCAGGCCTGGATGGCGCCAGTCCAATGTTATGTTCGGGTGCCACATCGAAAAAGAGTTTAACATCACCTACTCACTATTGAAGAAAGAATATGGACTTCCTGGGAATGAAGATGGATCTTTGGGAGGAGACTGGGACTGGAAGATGGAGCTCCTGAGATTGAAGATGGGTCTCTAAGAGCAGGCTGGGACTGGAAGATGGAGTTCCTGGGAATGAAGATGGATCTCTGGGAGGAGACTGGGACCAGAAGATGGAGCTCCTGAGATTGAAGCTGGATCTCCTGAAACATTCTTAGGTTAGAAGATGGACCCATTCCGGATGGCTGGAATTTGAAAAAGTCCATTTACAGATGCTCCTCCACTGCCCCCATCCTCTTCTCTGCTCCCCTCCCACCCCCACCCTCAACTGCTGTGGTATTCCAGGGTCCAAGGTTGTTCGATGTGTCCATCCTGAACTCTGGAGGCAGCCTAGGCTTTGTTCAGATTAATCCCAGTAAAGTTTTGCAACACCAATTTAAAATCCAACCAATTTATTTGATAGTAAATCCACGAGCTTTCGACACTATGTTGTGCCTTTGTCAGGCAAATGCAGTGTTCTGATCTGCAGAGGCACTCATATCCACACAGACAGTTACAGATTGCTGATTAGAATGAGAATCCTTACATCTAACCTGCTATTCAAGTGTTAAAGTGGCTAACAATGTGTGTGAAGGGAATACTGAGCATTGGTTAGAGAATTGTGTATTTTCTCCAGACAGCACAGTAAGTGAGGTTTTTTGCTAATCCAGGCAAGTTACGGGGGGTTACAGATAGTGTGACATGAAGCCAAGATCCCTGTTAAGACCGTCCTCATGTGTGCAGAACTTGGCTATCAGTCTCTGCTCAGCAACTCTGCGCTGTCGTGTGTCACGAAGGCCCCCTTGAAGAACATTTACCCGCAGGTCGGAGATTAATCCCAACATACATATGCCTAATTGCATCAACATGGCATATTTTTGCATCAGCATTACAGAGAATATGGTTTGGGGATTGTGGCTGGGCATAATTCAGGATGCGTACCAGGAGCTTGGGCTCACTGGGCAGGCCTTCATCTGCGTCCCATTAATAGGATGCAAATGAATATCATGCTGGCCTCTAGCGGGTTTTCTAACTTGCCATGGCAGGCACTAATGGAAGATCCTTCTGCATGCTCAGGCTAAAATGAAAGCAACTTCAAGCCCTCCCACCATTTGCTGGCACTAAGGCTTCCATTGAATGCACCGATAGAGGCCTGGGTGAATTCTGCCCAATTTACTCAGCCTTTCATCATTGGACAGCCTGTAGTTCCAGCAGTGGCCTCTACTTGATTCTTGTGCTGCTGGAACCACAGAGCTGCTCCCCAGTTAACAGCTCTCTAGGACACGGCTTCCTTGTAAGTCATTGTGCAATGTTCTCTCTGATATAATACAGTACCCCCAATAGATTGTGTCTGGGGGCAGCTAGGTTTCTGATCATCATAGAGTCAATGGATTTCTCAGTCAGAGAGCATAGATAACTAATTTCCCCTTAAAATCCATGCCCTGGAAAAGAATGATTAATGAAGAATCATAGAGAAACAGTCAGGTTCAATTGATAGGATTTACAATATCAAACTATAGTTTATTCACAAAATAAATAAGTTTAGACTGTCAGCAGTAGTCAAACCTGATTGGAAAATGACGTGTAGATTTGGTAGTACAACAAGTTTAAAACATCTAAAAATGGCAGAATTACTGAAGTTAATTAATATTTCTCAATCTTAAATCTTTGCGGGAGAAAGGGAGCATGACTGTTAAATGATGACACCATCACCAACAAGAGTTCAATTTTCCATCTGGTAATTACTAAGTGTTACAATTGTCATCGGTTTCAATACAGACACAACAGAGACACCAGGGAAGTTCCAAAGCTGGATATGGGGTGAAAGGAATTAAATCAAGGGCGGTTTTATTTTTGCAAAAGGCATATCCTGGCCTTGTTTTAACCTGTGGAAGACAGATTGTTCTGATGGTAGAGAGGGAATATAACATATGGGGTGCCTGTAATTTGAGGGGGTAATCCATCAGTATTTTGTTGGGGTGAAATTGGGGTATTTTATTGAGGCATTAAGGAGTAGTTTATTGAGTGACTATGAGGTTAAATTATTGGGATAATTACATGAGTAATTACTTACTGATTATATGGAGTAATCAAACAACAAAGAACAGCACAGCAAAGGAACACCTTTGGCCCACCAAATCTGTGTCAACACAGATGCCTCTCTAATATAATATTTTCTTGCCTCTTTGTGATCTATATCCCTCTATTCCCTGCCTATTCATATGTCTATCTTAATGCCTTTTGAACATTGTTATAGAATCTGCTTCCACTACCTCTTCCACATTGCAGGCATTCACCACCCCTGTGTGAAAAACTTATACTTTTAAACTTTCCTCCTTTCACTTTCAACCTATGCCCTTGAGTAATTGACCCTTAGCTCCTGAAAAAAAGACTCTATCTACTTTATCCAAGCCAGTCATAATCTTGCAAACCTCTATCAGGAACCCCCTCAATCTCCAACGCTCCAATGAGAACAATCCAAGTTTGGTCAAGCTATCTTCATTGACCATATCCTCCAAACTAGCAACAATCTAATAAATCTTTTCTGCACCCTTTCCAATGCATTAACATCCTTCCAGTAGTATGCAGACCAGGATTGTACACAATAATCCAAATGCCTAACAAAAATCTTATACAGAAGCGACGTGATTTTCCAATTTCTATAGTCAATTCCCCAGCAGATGAAGGCCAACATTCCATGCGCCTTCTTGACCACCTGCTTTGCCACCTTCAGGTCCCTCTTAATCAATCTGTATGCTAATATTTGTAAGGGTTGTACCATTTACTATATACTTTCCTTCTGCAGTAGACCTTCCAAATCGCATCACCTCACGTTTTTCAGATTAAATTCCATCTGCCATCTTTCATCCCAGATTTATATTCTGTAGTATCCTCTGACAATCCTCCTCACAATCTGCTTTTTCCCCCCAGATTTTGCAAATTTATTAATCAAACCATCTACATTTCCCTCCAAATCATTTATATATACTACAAACAACAGAGGTCCCAGCACTGACCCTTGCAAACTCCGCTTGTCACAGAGTTCCAATTAGAAAAGTACCCTCCATGGCTATTCTCTGCTTTCTATGTCCAAGTCAATTTTGAATCCATCTAATCAGCTCATCTTGGATCCCAAATGACTTCACCTTCTGCATCAGCCTGCCATGAGGAACCTTCTAGAAGACTTGAGTAAAGTCCTTGTGTACAATAATACCTGCCCTGGTCAATTTTTTGTCTCTTCCTCAGAGTAATCAATCAGGTTTGTGAGCTACGACTTACCCTTCATAAAACCATGCTGCCTATCACTAATAAACATGTTCTCTTCCAGATGGGAATACATCCTGTCCCTAAAAATATTCTGCAATAATTTCCCCAGCACTGATGTAAGGCTCAGAGGCCTATAATTTCCCAGATTGTCTCTTCTGCCCTTCCTAAACAGAGGAACAATGTTAGCTACTCTCCAATCCTCTGGTACCTCGCCTATAGCTCAGGAGAGTACAAAGACTTCAGCCAAAGCATCAGCAGTTTCTTCCCTCGCCCCAATCAATGTTCTGGGATAGATCCTATTTTGCCATGAGGACTTGTCCATCTTATTGTTTTTCAAAACCTCCAATACCTCCTCCCTTTTTATCTCAACATGTCCTAGAATGTCAGCATCCTCCTTTTTACACTCACCACCCATCACATCCTTCTCCTTCATGAATACTGATGCAAAGTACTCATTGAAGACTTCATCTGGCTCCACATAGAAATTCTCTTTGCTGTCCTTGAATGGACCCACTCCTTCCTTAGCTAGCCTCTTTCTCCTTATATACACATATAAAACTTTGGGATTCTCTTAATCTGCTTGCCAAGGACATTTCATGACCTCTTTTAGCCCTCCTAAGTCCCTGTTTAAGCCTTTTCCTGCTACCTTTGTATTCCTCAAGGGCCTTATCCAATTGCAATTTCCTGAAATTGATGTAAATTATGTATTTATGATTATTAGATAGCTAAATGGATGTAACATATTAAGATAATATTGAGATAATTCATGGGGGTGATTATCGGTGTAATAATTAAGATAATTATTGCATTAATTTGTTGGTCTGATTTTTGGAGAAATTTATTGGATATTATCGGGTTAAATTATTAGGTTGATCATATGATAAATTCATTGGATGATTGTGGGATAATTTATTGGGGTTTGATCATAAGGTAATTTGTTGGACAATTATGGGGGCTAATTTATTGCATAGAATACGGGATAATTTATCGGGGAGATTTTGGGGAGATTTATTGGGGTGATTACGTGGACAATTTATTAGTCTGACTAATAGGTTATTTATTGATCTGACTATGGGGGTAATTTATTGGACTGATTGTAGGGTGATTGATTGGCTCACTATAGGGGTAATTAACAGTCTGGTTATGAGTGTAATATTACAAACCCACACAAGTGGGATGCTCTCGAATTGCCAATTCATTGCTAGCAGCTTTTTCTCCAAGCTTCTGAAGCCTTGCACATGCTGCATCACTGGCCTCCATTCCTTTGTTAATCCTGAAAGCAGCATCCTAGTTTTATTACTGATGTTTATGTTGATTGGGTCCTGTGTATAAATGCCCTACCCCCTCCTCCACTTGGTGAAAGGACTCTTGAGCAGCATATTATCTCTCAGCATTGTGCAGATTACATTGTCACATCATTGGCCCTGTTTGTGAGAGACAAATTCCAAAACCAGAGCCATATTGCAAAACTTATAATCTGAACACACAGTTAAGAGTTAATCCTTCACATTGAAAGCTGACAGATTCCATCATCAGCTTGCACAGTGACAAGTGGAATCTGTTAAAGTGAAGTGTCATAGGATATAGTGCCAAGGAATAAGATGAAATTAAGGTATTCATGTTCTCAGTTAGGACATAAATAGTGGGATGAATTGAATTGTATGAAAGTTATTGTTTTGCTTCTCCCTCATAACCTTGTAAAGCATTCATGTGATGCCTTGTGAAACCTCATAGCATTCTATAATTGGAGACATCACTGGATGTGGTTGAGACAAAAAACTTGAAGACTTTCAATTGAGACTACTGAGAGAAAAAGGTCTTTATTTAAATGGTTATAGAAGACAATCTTACTTTGATCTAATTTCCCTGAACATGATATTGCATACTTTCTTCTACAGTAATTGTGTGATGGTGCTGTTGTTGTATTAGTTATTCACTGTCCTGAAAGTTGATCCACCCAAGTGGGAGTTATAATGGTTGCAGAACTGCTTAAGTCATGAGTAATATGACTTGATTAATTTGGGTATTCCATAGTATATTTTCATATCAATGACCATTTGTTCTGCACAATGCCCTGATATTGGACTTATTGTAAACTTAGGGCATCTCTTAAGTGTCCAGAGAATAAAAAAAGAAAAAGATATTAATGCTAAAAATGAATTCCGATGAAAGAGTTCTCCGGAACCAACTTTGTTGAGAGATAGATTGCATATTCCCAATGTTTTCTCTTCTCGTTCTCACTCTTCCAGCCTTTGACAATGGTAATAAACAAGATTAGTCAATACTGTTACTCATTCAGGATCAAGAGGCCTGAATTGTATAAGTAACGTTTTCTATCATGTATATAGTAAATAGTTATAAGCAAATCAATCTTGAAACTGGATTGTTCGCTGTTCGTTTTCTCTTCCAATAAATAAGGAAGGATTGAAGACAAGAATATTTGATACCATTGAAGTATTTCAACAGCTTGCCATGGATGTGTAGAAGTTCATACTTACCTGATGTCTGGATCTCTTTGAGCAATGATAACTGGAATTTTAATCATAAATGTATTTTTCACCTTTTATTTGGAAGCTCCTCCGGTGGTTTAAATTGGCCAGATATTTGAATGTCCTACTCTCTCAGAAAGTTCAGAGTTCCAACTGTGTCTTTGCCATTATTCAGTTGCGATGACATTGGTCAGCAAAACACATTGTATACAATAACCTATTATTCCACATAGTAGTGAGATGTCTCTGTCAATTAGTGCAATGTCATTCTAGTCTATGGGATTCTTGTACCTCCAGCTGTGGCTTGTTAATGATAAACTTACCCAAAGGACCACTCCAACATATGGTTGATGGCTGTTCAAGGCTGAAAGGTGCACTACAAAAAATAATTCCTGTCAGCACTAAGTGAATAGGTCATGGGATTTACTACTGACATAGAACAACAAAGTTTGTTTTTGCACATATTTCTGGCTAGTCCCACTGGGAATGGTGCATTATGCTGAGATCCTATGGGTGAGTTGTTAACTAATGTGTCACAGCTGGAATTTGAAAAAAAAAGCTACAGAAATTTTAGATACTGTATTGTGATATTATGCTGTTGGAAGGGGCTTTCAAATACTAGTTAAAATGCTGCACAGTTGTACATATAAGGGATAAAACTAATATTGTGGCATTCAAATAGCTTACTATGTTGCTGAGGGTTTAGACTTTTGTTAATAAGCCTAAGCTTGGACATATATAGCATTAAACGCGAGATATTGTATTGTGTGTTATTCCACAAACTGGAATAGTGTTCATTAACAACATGAATGGGACTACAATAGTTGTATGAGATAGATCATGTAGCTAGCTCTTCCATGGTCAGGTTCGGCTCGCAAATATCCATGACACTTAGAATTGTAACTTTTAGCATTACCACTTTCCAGTAATACATTTTGGCTTCTCTGCAAGTATTCAAATCTCAATCATTCTAACCGCAGTTCCATAGAAAGAATTAGAATGTAGCTACGATCATTTGTACTTTGCTCAGTGTGTTTTCATTTTGTTGACTAACAGTAAGGCTATGTGGTTAGTCATTGAATGTTCGCATTAAACACTTCAAAGTTACAGGCTGGATTGCTGCTGGCCTGAAAATGCATTTTAACCCTTGTCTCAGAAAAGCAACCACTACTGCATCATAATGACAATTCCATTTCCCACAGCAGCTATCTCCTTAGCCTCGCTGAATAAGACTGCCAATTTGGTGCTAATTGGTGCTGATTTATGGGTAATTTTGTGTTGTGGAATCTTGCCCGCTAAGAACGGGATTGATTCTGCCCAAACACATTTCATTCAGGCTCTTTCCAGCTGTCAGAGAGAAAAAGCTTTTATCCCATCGCTCTGGCCTCGACTCAAACTGGAGTTCCTAAGGTGAAAGGACAATGTTCTCACCCACTGTTCCATACAATCTCCCCGCAGTGCACTTTTAAT
Source organism: Sphyrna mokarran (assembly GCA_024679065.1). Lineage (NCBI taxonomy): Eukaryota > Metazoa > Chordata > Chondrichthyes > Carcharhiniformes > Carcharhinidae > Sphyrna > Sphyrna mokarran. The sequence goes on along the minus strand of JAGIQG010000002.1, from coordinate 97,590,669 downwards.
GAACTGACACTACATTATGTATCCTTAAAAAAAGTAAGCCAATATAAAAGAACAAAGTATCCTTCTGCATACCCTTTAAAGGGGCAAATCAAATTCAAACCATCCAATTAATCTTAAATAGCCATTTTCATTTTACTATGTAACTAATGGAAATTATAGCACTCATGCTAATATGGTATTTTAGTCTATCTTGTTAACATGAAACTACGGTGCCCTGAAGCTGTTACTTCAAGTTGGACAATATGGATTGCATTTTGAATACTCAGTGATACTGGAGGCAGGCAGACCTGGAATTTCCCACTGCAAGCAAGTGTAGCTGTTAGCTGGTAATGTCTGACCCCAAATCATGTGGCAATACAGGCATCACCAGATGGCCCAAGGAGATTCAATTGAAATTTTAACCCTGGGTGACATTGTCACATTTCTGTTTCATGTTAAGAAACCACAAATTGTATTTCCGTTGTCCTATTCTGCCCATTTTTGCCTGTTGCCTGCCAGGTGGCCTTGTGAAGAATGGAATGACAAAAGTTTAAAAGCAGCAATGGGAGGGCCGTGAGCTGGATAAATTGTTGCTTGTGGGACTGCTTTGTATTAGTGTTTAGAGGAGCTACTGCCTAGGTTCAGAACTGGTGTGCTAAGTGGCTGCTGTGTCTTACATTAACTGAAATGCACCCGGGTCAATCTGTCCTGAGCCTATCAGGGAGCTAAGTGTCTGGCTACAGATTCATTTGCTTTCACTTTTCCTGCCTATTTCCCTCTGACTGAATAAAGTGCCTCTGGAATTGCTGATAGACACTCATATATTTCCTGCTGCTGCCCCAACTGAACAAAGCTTGGACCATCCTGTACTCTCTGATGGGAACTCTTCATTGGTGTCCAACAAGTGTTTCTGCTCTTGCTCACTTGTGATATGTGGCTCACCGCTTAACAACCAAACATCTGCCCTGAAAGCCACAGCGAGGTATATGTATCTGAGCTGGTGGAAGGTATGCACGAGTCATGTGATGGTGCATCCTAAGAGCGAGCAACATCCTCTGAGGGGTCATCATCATCCTCTGAGACAGTTACAGCAACTGTAAGAGATGAAAACCATGAATTAGAACTGGCAAGGTGAGAGGGTGCTAAATCATTAGATCATCATTATTGCAGTGCCCACTGACTCAACATGATTAAATATTATAAGCCATGTGGCTATGTAACATATATCTTAATTCTGTCACCAGGTAACTGGCAGACCTTAATCTTTCCAGCTCCAATGGCTAAGCTTGTTGAGGCTTGGTTTATTTCCTTTGGGTCTTTCTCTGCAGCTGTTAGAAAAGAGATGAATGGAGGGTCACCTCCAGTTTCCTGCCTCTCCCCACTGTTTCATGCATCTTTCTACTGCACAGCTGAGTATGAGCTATTGCAAGAGTTGAGAGATTGGGAGGTCAACATTTGTTGGGGGGGAGGTTATGGTGCAAGGTAAGTGTGACCATTTCTATAAGATGAAGAGGTTTGTCAGTGGTGGCTTATCATTTGGGGACGTGAGAATATGCGAGAGAGGGATAATGCATTTCCAAGGTGCGTTATTATGAGGAAGTGGAAGACGGGGAAGGGAGAATGACAATCTTTGTATCTGAATATGTCATGTCACTGACCATTCCTGCCATTAAACCTATTACAACACTATGTTAAGGAGTGCAGCATCACATGCCTGTTGATAACCTCTTCCACCACTCCCAGTCATACCTGTTTGCTCGCCATTGTATGGAGTGTGTTTGGGATGCTAGTTTGACTTTCAGTTGGGCATTTTCAGTCAGATTTCTGTTTATTCGACACTCCCTTATTCAGCTTTTTCATACAACTACCTCTTTGGCAATGTCTGTGCTGCTTTCAACATCAAGTGACAGATTGCTGGTGATTATGAAACCCAGCTATGTGAAGCTATCAACAGTGTCCAATGTCACATTGTCAATGCGATTGATGGCAGCATGGCAACATCCCAGATGTGGTATTTGTCTTCCCAATACTGATGGTCAAACCAAATTCTCTACAGATGTGAGAAAGTCTGCTCATTGCAGATTTTCCTCCGGATGAAACATTATCATTAAGCATTATCATCAGGATAGAGCAACTGTGTGATAAGGCCTTGCCTCATTTGTCTTCGATTTCAGGGAAGCAAAGCTGAACAGTTCTAAAGTTTAAATTTTAAAGTTTTTTAACTTTAAATTTTAAAAAGACTTTAAAACTTAAAATTTAAACATTTGTCTTTGATTTCAGGTGAATAAAGTTGAACAGCTTTCCGTCTGCTCTTATCTGTAAGTAAACACACACTCTCCAGATGATCTAAAGATATATGGCAGCAACGAGTAGAATTGGCAAAGAGCATCCATCCAGAACTCAGCCCTGTTTGACCCAATGTGGATCTCGATAGATTCTCGTATTCCCTATCCTAACTGACCTTACCCATCATGTTGTCATGGGAAAAGGAGTTGTATTGAGCAATTTCAGTAGGCAGCCAGTTTTCTCCAGCTGCTTAAATGGACCACATGGTTCAGTACCTTGGTGAGATCAATAAAGGTGACATTTTATAGTCTCCTTTGTTCACAGTATTTCAATCAGAAATGGCACCCCCCACTTCACAATCAGAGCCAGTACCTCTCTGCCCACCCCTACCCGAACCCCACCAGTGCCCCCTCCATCACCACCTTCCTGTGATCAGATGCAGTACTTCTCTATCCACCCAAACCCCAAGCCCGCCAATGTCCGTCCCCCACGCCTCCCGTGATCAGAGCCAGTACCTTTCTCCCCATCCATTCCCCTATCCCAATGTTCACAGCTGGCATCCCACCAATGCCCCCTTCCCACAATCAGAGCCAATAACCCCATTCCTCCATAGTCAGCACCTCTCCCCTTCCCACCCCAATCCCCAACCTCCTCCCCTGCTCTTCCAAACAGCTAGTGCTGTTTATCCACCCTTCACCCCAAACATCACTAGAATCTGACCCCCACCCCAAACATTCAATACAGTCAATACCCTGGATATAAAGAGGGCTGGAACCTATCTCACCCCCTGCCATAATAAGTTGCGCGTGGGCTAAATTGTTAAATTGTGCCGACCCGCTAAAGTTTTTGAATAAAAGCATCAAGGGTTGCATCCAAACTCTGGTGCACACTGGGGAGTGATCTGTATCACAGTCAGGGCTATGGTAACTGTGTGTATCGAGAATCCTGTTCAGAGAGTCAGATGATCAGATCCAACTGGTACCAATGGCCTGATCTTGGATATCCCCAAGACATCTTGAGACATGGTTTGTTCTGAAAGAAGTTGTTAGTTACACAAAGCCCACAGTAGCTGTAAGTCTCAAATTGTTTTTGTCCATTCTCATTCCCATTTATCTTTCCTAGGCTATGATATATGAGGCTGGAGGGCAGGCCTCATGGCCTGTGCCCACACTTGTGTTGAAATGTTCCAGTAGTTAAAAATGTTCTGACTTAGGGATTTTGCTGATTAAAGTGTCAAATTCCTCATAGTAATGATCTTTCACCTCCATAGTGGAGCACAATGTTGGAGCAGAGGTACTCATGAGATTAACTGACCCTGTTTGAGTTCACAAGCTGATGGACTCGTTCAAAACTATTATGGATATTTCCTTTCAGCAAGAGTAGTGAGTTCCTTACTGTGAACGCCACACATTGCCCACCCCCCATATGTAAATAAATAATTGTGTTAATTGTTGGCAGGGGCAGTCGGACAGGACTGGGAAGAACATTTTATAAGGGGCTACATGAACAAAAACTGGAAAGAAGGGGAAGCACATCATTTGCATTATCTGCATTCACTGGGGAAACCCTCCCAAAACTCATAAATCCCAGTTCCTTCCACACCAGATGCCTGACAAAACCTGGCTTCCATTCCTCTTCTCCCCACTGCCCCTGTTATCCCTCCTCATCGTAAAACTCTGGGATTTTCTTTCTCAGGGCAGCCCTGGTCATCTTTTTTCTGCACACCTCAAGAGTGAGTGTTCCTCCAGAGTAGGGAAAGTAAATCCCACTCTACACCAATGTAGCCGCCCACAGCATGTTATAGCAAGAGGTGGACTAACATGGAGCAAATTAGCTTCCAGCCCACTTTATATCCTGGGATGGGATGGGGCAAGCAGCAGATACTCTTATAAGATGCAGCCCTATCTCCTTATCATGCTGTCCTTTTCTACTGTATTACACACACAGCTCCTTCAAATGTGCCTTCTCTGTTCTTCTCCTGCTGCACATTTTTTTGTCTCTGTGTACACTGACTTTATGGCCAGAATCTAATGTTTCCCCAATAGGTTCTGAGCCTGTGGAGGAAATGTAAAATGGCATGGAAGTGATACCCTCCGGGATACCGCCTGAACCCTGAAACGATTTTACAGTGGGAAGGAAAGGGCCTTGAACAGGAGACCATACCCCAATTTAAAATGGCTGGCTAATGGCCATTTCAAGGACTTTTCCCACCCAGCCTCAACTCCTCGGCTGGCAAATGCCTGATGATTGAGGGTGGAAAACATAAAAAAGTTCTCACTCTCAATCTTGGATAGGAAGGACCAAGGGGAAGCCTCAATCAGAGAACTCCTTCAAACAGAGGGGCACACTCCCTTATGGACCAAAGGCCTCCAGTCTTTTCTCTCTCTCAGCCGATCCCCAACAATGGGATCATCACTCCCCTCATGTCTCCTCTAGAGCATTCCCTGCTCACCCCTCCCCTGGTCACTCAGTACATACCAGCATTGCAGTTCCTAGGACTTGGTCTCTGCAAGGGTGCTGCAGAACATCCTCCGGCCACTGCAGCACTGCACCTGGGTGGACTAGAGACCTGTCGGCCAATCCAATTGGCTCACAGAATGCCAAAGCTTGACTTCCTTCCATATGTGGATGGAGGTCCTGTTTGCTGCCGATAAACACCCCTTTAAATGGGACATGGTTACCAGCCTATCAAAGTCAGTGGGAATGCTTTGTTCTGCTGCTGACAGATACTGAGCTTCCATCATCTTGAAAATTCAGCCCGTATCTTAACTGCCTTCAATTGGCAAACTGGACCATGTCAGGGCTGACAGCTAACATACAGCTAAGCCATAGTGTATGCAAGATAGTTTGGATTAACTTGGAAATTGAACATCAACAAGAGAACAGATTCCCTAAACCCTCTTCATCCAAACACTAACTGCTTCACTTTGACCTGTTGGACACATCATTAAATGTTGTTACTTTATATTAGTAATTTCATACAACATAATGAAAACTGTTAAATTATTTTTGTTTATGACCTTGTCCTAACTTGATGCTTTGATTATTAGAATGTCATGTCGATAAAGTTGTTCCAACAAAAAAGGTCACTGAGTTCTGACAATTTGATAACACAAATAGGGGCAAGCATTCTTAGATTGTCCCTCATTCCACAAAATAAATGTTAGCGGCAAATCTTTATATTATCTTGCATTACACAGATAAGCTAAGAAAAATCATTGTACAATTCAGGCCATATTAATCCTTCACTATCTTCATCTGTTCTCTCGGAAGAGAGCAAGCAACTAGGAAGTTAGAGCTGAATGTTTGTGGGAGGCCAGCTTAGGTCTTCAATGACCTCCCTAATTGTCTTTTACTGCACAGCTTTAGATCAACACACGCAGGGCCCATCACATTTCCTGAACTGAATTCAGTGTCTTATGTAGTTTTTGGCAGTTTAAGTACAGCAGATAATAACAAAGTTCCACTGAAACTTTCATCTCTCTTCTTGCAGGACTCGCCATCATTTCGGCTTAGTAATATCCTCTGATAGTTCCTAGCTCAGTACTGTTAAATCTTTGACCTTCCCATGCCTGACATTATTAAAGACTGTAACTCTGCCTGGCTCAGTCTCGTTACATTTTCCATCTGCTCAATATTGTTAAAAACTGCTTTTGAATATTAAAAAAAATTCAGGAAATTTTCTGTGTCTCCTTTTATTTGACAAAGATGCTCTTTAGATAGAAAATAAACTTGAATCAGACAAACAGGAAACTTCTACAGTGGATGCTTTGATGTAAGTCATGTAATTATTAGAATGTCATCTTGATAGAAAAATAGAAGCACTATAGTGCAGAAGGGGGTTATTTGGCCCATTGAATCTGCAATGACCACAATCCTACCCAGCCCCTATCCCTGTAGCCCCATGTATTTTCCTGCTAGTCCCCCTGACACTAAGGGGCAATTTAACATGACCAATCAACCTGACCCGCAAATCTTTGGAGTGTGGGAGGAAACTGGAGCACTCGGAGGACACGGCAAGAATGTGCAAACTTCGCACAGACAGTGACCCAAGCCAAGAATTGAACCCGGGTCCCTGACGTTGTGGAGCAGTAGTGCTAACAACTGTGCTACCGTGCTGCATAGTTATTCCAGAATGTTTCTGATTCTGCAATCCCAGGTTATTAAAATTAACCTGTACAATCTGAATTAACACTTCAAGATTCCTAACTAAGTTCTTTCCAGTTAGCAGATTAACATTCCACAAATCCAAGAAGCTGTGACATTTCTTAAATTTTAATTTTCTGAAGGATTCATTCTTTCTTGAAAAGTGAGTGATAACTAAGATAATACATTCTGGACCTGAAACAATATAAAGCGCTGAGGGATTCTGCATCCCCTGTTGAATATGACAGGCGAACTTTGATCACTATTCATGGCCCTCTTAGTTCTTGTATCTAATGCATCTGACAATATCCTGCAAACCTCCAATAGTCATTATCACATGATTCAGATCTAGTAAAGAGTCAAGGGAACAAAATAAAATCAGGGATCCAGAGCAAATGACTCATCTTTTACCTGGAAAGTGCTGGAGGAATTAGGAAAATGTTTGGAATGCTAGCTTCCAGCTTCCAGAATTTAGGGAGAAGGAGCACCAAGTGATTACAATCATACCACCATTCTGGCTCTTGTTGGTGTCTCTCCCGCAGAATCTGATACGCATTGGATTGAAGCAAGTGTTCCATTTTGGCCTTTTTTCAATTGAAATGGCAAGAGCCTGGATTAGGATGTATACTTTACATGGAACAGAGCTTTCACGATCTGGAAACCATTTCTGGTCTGCAGGAATAAGCTGCGAACTGTAAGTAAAAGCCACAGTGATCCAGCTGAGTATATGTAAACACATCAGCAGTAAAGATCGTAAAACTGTGTGTCATTAATCAAATAATGTGGTTAATATGGTACTGTCATCAACAGATAAAAGAAAATATTTATAGAATAATAGACAGTTAAGGATGAATGACATACTTGATTGTGGTACCAAGCTGGTTTTGCTTTAATATAAGCATGGGAGACTGCAGCATTGGTAACACTTCAAACATAATCCCAAAATAGTTTCCTCAGAGGCCTGTATTTCATTTCTGAATGCAACATGCAATCAGATATTTTCAAAGAAACCAACACTCAAAGTTGAATTGTTCAATGCTTCATGCTTTTATTTTATTCTATTTCTGAGGGAGATTTTCATTGCCTTTTATGTCACAATTAGTAGAGAATATTATGATAACATTATGAAACTTTTCTCTGTGTTTGACTGCTACTTTTCAATCAAACAGAAGGGCTTTTATAAACACCAGAGCTGGGATTCTCCCAAAAAAAGATTCCAAGTGTTGTGAAAACTGGAGTAAATCGCACTGGTTTTATCAGTGGGGGTTCAGAGATGAATCTTCGACACTCTGTGCACTGCAGAGTGCACAAGTGTATAAACTCCAGAAGGCAAGGAGGCAGGACTTATTTTCACTGAAGAGGCTGGAATCAGCATGCTGAGTAGGCCCTGCACATGTTCACATCTCTGGGAAATCACTAAACAAGTCCACCCAGCACTGAGGTCACTGGCTTCATCACTGGCCTCATCCTCACCCCACGCACAGTGCTGGCCTGCTGTCCTCTCCCCTCCCCCCCACCCCCACACTGGCCCCTGCCAATGCCTACCAACCCTCCACTCAAAATGCTGGACTACTGGCCTCTCCTTTTCCAATCCCCACACGCGTGTCGCAGCCTTCCTGGCCTCCCCACCCCCAGTGACCCAGGCATCACTGGTCTCCTGAAACCCCCCATCCCTCCTCCCACCTCCCATTTCACACATACTGGCCTCACTACTGCCCTGCACACAAATAGTTGTTCTGCCATGCACACCCAGTGGCTTTGAGAATTCTCTTTTGTTGACTGAGCATTGCACCCTCCCCCGGGCATAAGTGTCTTGTTGACTGAACCCAGTCAGCGCCCTGGGAGATGGCTCACTCTCTGTTGAAATCAGGTTACCTGTACATTTCTCACAAGGAATTTTAAATAACGGACCCATCACTGGCCCAAACTGACGGCACCTGGACTCTCCTAACAAGCCAGAGCTTGTATACATGCTTCGATAATGGGCACACAGCCAGTCACACCAGGAAGACGGCTCCAAAGAAATCTGCCCCGAGATTCACAGAGCTGAGGAGGAGTGGGGCTGGGGGCTGGGGGAGAGAGTGAGGAGAAGCGGGGAGAGGAAAGGATAATGTGGTTTCCGTGTCCAGCTTTGGGCTATGGGGGGGGTTGACGACTGCAGGGGCTCCTGGGGTTTGGTGGAATGTTGTTTGGAGCAGCCCCACATCACCAGTTGGGTAAAGCGGGCTGCTATCAGAGGCTCTCTCACCACCCTGCCCTGCCAGACACCTGCCATTGCCGCCCGTCCTCCATCCTCCAACTCCTCATATGACAGGCCCTCCAGTTCTGCCTGCTGCCACTCCTCCTCCTCCTCCTCCAGTTGGCCTTCCTGTTGTGAAAAGCGCAGCAGACGATGACCCCTCTCAGGGTCATACCACAGGGCAGCCTCAGAGTGGGCCGAGCAACAGAGCCCCATCTTTAACAGGCCTGTGCGGCGCTTCACCATGGACTGGGTGGCAGCATGGGCCTCATTGTAGCAGGCCTCCGCCTTGGTCTCGGGCCTCCGCGCAGGAGTCATCAGCCATGACATCAGCAGGTAGCCTTGTCCCCCATGAGCCATCCCTGGACTGGACCTCAAAGAGCCAAGGGATGTCAGACTACCTCAGGACACAGCTGTCATGGACACTCCGTGGGTGACATGCACAGATCTACATGCTGATCATCCGACGGTTACAAACGATTGCACATTGAGAGGCTTCTTTCGGTTGATGAATGGTTGTCTCTCACCTCGCACGGACTGCAGGGCAATGTGTGTCCCTTCACTGCCCCCTAAATCTGGGGCATCCTGGCAATGGCAGTGAAGCCTGCAGTCCAGGCCTCCAACATCCAAGCTTGTATTGTCCTGCCTGGCAAACATATCTGTGGACGAAGGCCTGAGAGATTCCACACAGGTCACCACAGGGTGCCTAAAATGACCCTGTCACATAGAAATTCAGTGCCACCATCACCTCGACTTCGATTGGCAGCAGGTGTCCGCTCCTGCCCTCAGGTACCAGGTGTGTGAGCACCTCACACAGGCCCTGGACTGCATTCTTGAATAGGCAGAGTTGGCAATGGTAAATAATCTCTGACAGCCCCTCAAAAGATGTCCTGATTCTGTCCATCCACATCCGCCTTCTTCTGGCCACCTGTTCAGGAGATTGCTCTCCTACCTACTATCTTTCAGCAGCAGCTCCGTGCCCTCCATCTTGAGGGTCTGCCACAGGGTGCTCCTGCAGTGGCCTCCATACACACTCCACTTCCTGAGCCACCCCCTCCTCCTCAGCTACCACTATAATGGGAGCTCTGCATCAATCAGATCCATCCTGCATAGTAGGGGTTACAGAAAGAGAGAGATTGCAGTTACCCCAACCCCAGACCTGCATCCCTCACTAGTGCAGTACCTCTGCTTGTGAGTGCTAGCAAGACAACACAGTCTGATGTGTCATGCAGGATGAGAGAATCATCCGCCAGCTCCCCACCTCTCCCCTCTCCCTAGATGTCTCAATGTGCTTTCGGGCCAATAAAATGCTATTGAAGAGTTGTAATGTGGGCAGTTCAGTAACCAACGCATACATTACAAACTCCCACACAAACCAATGTAATAATGATCAGAAAATCTCTCTTTTTTTGTGATCTGGATGAAGGAATCAATATCAGCCAGGACATCAGTGACAAGTTCCCTTTTGCTTTTCAAAATAATGGCCTCAATCGTGCAAAGTGACAATTATCATTAGATTGCTACTTTCATCACACATTTCTGCACCCCAACTCTATCCTGCATTTCTGGCTGGGTCTTCCAAACTCAGCTTCTTCAGAAATGCGGAGCTTACAGACCCACAAAGAATTTTACCACAGCACTGGATTGTCGGGGGAGGATAAGGCATGGCATTAACTGCCATAAGGTAAAAGTAATTGTTCATTGTGAGTGTTAGCGAATGGGTAAATGGGCTAGGTGGGTAGAGTAGTTGAGGTAAGTGGTACAAAGATATGGTGGCAGGTGAGTTAAGTGGTAAGTGAGAAGGGTGGTAGTGGGTAAGGTGGCAGATGGATATGGTAGCAGGTGAGTGACGTGGTAGGTGAGTAGGATAGTAGGTAGATGAGATTGTACTTGAGTGGTAGCTAGGTAGGGTAATAGCTAGGTAGAGTGGTAGGTGGGTAGGATAACAGGTTGGTGAAATGGATAGGTGGGTATAGTGGGTAGGTGAGTGAATGTGTTAGCTTGGCTGGGGGTTAGTCATGTATGGGCAGGAGGGACATAATCAGATGGTTGAAGATTGGCATGACTGGGACACGTGGTCAGATAGCCTGTTGGTTGGGGTCAGGTAAGGTGGTTGGGGGTAGATGGGCTGTCAGAGGTTGCCTTGGTCAGGAGTGTTGGGTGCTGGTCAGGTCAAGTTGGGGGGAGTGGGGGGTTGGGGGGGGGGAGGTGGGTTTTGGCAGGTGGGGGAGGAGGGGTGGTTGGTGGTGGTAGTCCAGCTTCATTGGCAATAGTTGGTGACTTGGTCAGGGATAATCAGAGGGAGAGGGGAAAGCCAGTGTCAGTGATAGGAGATTCAGATCTTATTTACCCAGGAGTTAGACTGGCATTTTTCAATCTAACATTTCCTAGGCAAATATTCAGACAAATACATTGCAACAGGCTAAAGTCTCCAACTTTGATATTCACAGAGAGTTCTGGGGTGCAAGGGAATTGCCCATTGCAGATTCAAACTTCTCTTGCAATTCCCACGGAGGTCAGCACATCCACGGGATGCACATCTTGGGTCATACATCCAAATCCCAACAATCCAGAGACCAGAAGCTCATGAGATCTTTTATATCCAAGCAAGCAGGCAGGTGGAGTCACAGTTGAACATTCCATCTGAAAATCAGCACTCCCAGTGTTGCAGCATTCCCTCGGTACTGCACAGGGGATCCACCTCGATATTATTTATATCAAAACAATGGAGTGGAACTTGACCAAAGAACCTTATGATGCACAATGCTCCTTTCTGCATCAAGAATGACAGTGACTGAAAAAGAAATTATGACCAAGAATTATAAAGTGGTAAGAGGATCATCTGCATAATCTATTATACAAAGTTGTAAAGAGCAGGGTTCCAATATTTTCTTTGCTTGTCCCTCCCAAGTATTTGCAAAGTGCACAATCCACACTCCACCCGTAACCCCGCCATCTCCCACGTCCCTCACTCCCCCTCCCCCACCACCCCCCACCACCCCATCCCCAGCCCCGGGTCACTTGGCAGGATTTATTCTGCAGCAGAGATTTCCCTTTCTCCCTGTCAGAAGCTGCAAGTGAGGCCAACCCCATGGAAGTCCTCTGACCAGGGCAATGTTCCAGTCTGCCCAGCTGTGCACTCAACTCCAGTGTTGGCACATAGCTTTGATGTGTAGTTTCTGAGGCTTCCTAGCAAGTAGAATTCCTTGAAATCCTTTCTTTTCCAATTGAACCCTTTAATCTCCAACAAATTCAACATCCAGTCCCTGGAAAAAGATTACATTGACACCTCAGTGTATTTCTATCATCCTCCAGTAACTTCTGTTTATTTTCATTTCCCTTCACCCTTGAATGGAGCTCAAGTACCCCATTGATCATAACTGCAATGTTGAAGAGTCGAAGCCTGATTGACAGCCTGTGAATTTTTTCAGAATTACTGTGGTTTTCAAAAGATAAGTGAAACCTGAGAGATTAAAGTGACCTGACTAGTTCAGAATTTTGTGTCGCTGACAGGCAGAGTACAGTGCTCCCCCCACCCCATCCCCACTACCACCCCACCCCCAAAATTCCCACCTATGTGTTTAGGCTCGAGCCGCCCAGTAAAATGGCAATGTCTAGTTATGTCACAGGCCATTGCTTTGCCTATGATTTTAAACCTAAACATAAAACATTTTCTGTTTTGAAACTAAAGTTGTAGAAAATAATAAATTCTTCAGTAACTTCAATGGAGTTGATAATATGTTGGATGCATCCATCGTATTGTGTTATTCCATTGCAGGCCTAAGTATCAGCAAATTGGGTCTTTTAAAGGTTTTAAATTAAATTCTGGCCACAATCTTATTCTGTTCTATTCCATCACAACAGAACAGATCCAGTTACTGCCCCACTCTGAACTTCCTATTTGGGTGAATAGAATTTATGATTTTGATGGCATGGCAGCAAAAATGGCTGATTTTTAACGTCTGCTCTAATTTCAGTAATTGTTGGCACTCCATAAGGTGAATTTCAGGCCAATGTCTCCGCGATTTTCCTTTTTCAGTTGTTTAGTCAGCAACATTCAAGTTCATTATAAAACCTTTGCTGAACAGATACTTATTTTTGAAGTTTGAACTTGGCTCACTTAAAAATCATCATGTGTTTAAAGTGCTGTAAAATGGAATAGATCATTTGATTCAATAAATGATTCATACATTTTATCAATACATTAATATTTTATACAGCCACAGTGTTATATAACATTATGGCCATAGTGTTATATAACCAGTTATGTTTGAACTGAGAGGAATCCTTTCAGACAGATACAAAGAGAAATAATTACAAATGCAACATACAAGTTAAAATGAATTTATTTTTATTTATTTAAGTACTTACATTTGTTCATTTATATATTTATTTATATTGCCTATAACAACATTTCAAATTGCAAGGTGGGATTTCCCAGACTCCCTGCGGTGTGTTTTCGAATGGCAGCGGTGACTCGCCAGCTCCTAGTCCTGACAGTGTCTACAGGTGTCATGTTGGCACAGTGGTTAGAATTTCTGCCCCACAGCGCCAGGGACCTGGGTTCAATTCTATTTTGGATCGCTGATTTTGGATTTGATTTGATTCGATTTATTATTGTCACACATACAGGTATACAACGGAAAGTATAATTTCTTGCACACTGCACAGACAACACATAGAGAAGGAATGGAGAGCATGCAGAGTGTAGTGTTACAGTCAGAGCTAGGGTGTGGAGACAGATCAACTTAATGTGACTCCACTGTCTATGTGGAGTCTGCACATTCTCCCTGTGTCTTGCTGTTTCCTAAGGGTGCTCCCACTTGCCCCCACAGTCCAAAAGACATGCTGGTTAGATGCATTGGCCATGCTAAATTCTCCTTCAGGGTACTCAAATATGCGCCAGAGTGTGGCGACTTGGGGATTTTCACTGTAACTTCATTGCAATGTTAATGTAAGCCTATTTATGATATAATAAATAAGCTTTAAAACATTTTATGTGGCTCGCTTGTCCTGCTAATTGGGAATCTGCCATAGGTAGTATGAGGGAGGGTATGAGGGAGGGTGGGAGAAACGGGGAGGGGGGAGATGGGGAATGGGGACATGAGGGGTTGCTTTCGGCCGACTAAAATACCCTGCCCACAGTCTTAGACATCTTGAATTAGGCAATAATTTCTCTTCGATTCTAATTTGTGCTTTTCTCCTCACAATCTTCATATGCGATAGTTATGCCAGAGGGGTTTGCAAGCGACCCCAAGCCTATTCAATATTCCAGCCACATCAAAGGTTTTCAGCAGCACAAGGCAGGAAAGACAGAAAAAATTTACAATTATCTCATAGTACAGCAAACATTTTCCACATTGCACAAAGCAGCAACTGTATGAATGTTTTTGGTCATTTGGTTGAGGAATTAGCCGACACATTGTGAGAACTTCATACTCTTACTCAAGTAGTGGGGTGGGATTATTTATATTTATTTGAGCTGACAGAGTCTCAGTTTAGTGTCACATCTGAACAGCTAACACTGTACTCCCGAGAAGTATTCACTGAGATTACCATAGACTACAACGTATAAGATCGCCCCAAAGCTCTTGATTTTGTGTATACTTGATGTATAAAGTGACTCTGCTTTTCTGTTATGAACACATATTACCAATTTGTAATTAGTTTCAATTTTTCATCCTGCAAATGCATATTTTACTTTCCTTCTACTATAAGTTAGAGCATAGGATCAAGTAGGCCTGTGTTGTGAAGATGTGTGAGAGTTTAAGACACTCCCACACAGAACAGTTCACATGTGGCATAGAGAGGTAGAATGGTGGCATAGTGATTAGCAGTGCTGCCTCACAGCACCAGGATCTGGGTTCAATTCTAGCCTTGGGTGACTATCTGCAAGGGTTTCCTTTGGGTGCTCCAGTTTCCTCCCGCACTCCTGAGATGATCTCATTCCACCAGCTGCCCTGCTCTTCAGACAATGGTCACCCTTTCTCAAGGGGCGGCCCGATCACAAAAAATTAACTTTTGTCATCTATTCTCTACTGACCAGGGGAGCATCAGCAATCCTTCTTCAAAGAGGAGCATCCTCTCACCTACCTACAAATCTACAAATAACATGTAAGCCCCTTCCTCTCTCTCTCACACACACACACACACACACACCATCTGGGTATGAGGAGATTCAATTCCTTACACTCAGGCATGTCCCCACCCTCAGATCCCCCACTCAGCCCCTTCTTCCCCCTCAGACCACCCCCATTCAACCATCCTTTCCCCTCAGAGTCCTTATTCAGTGTGCCATTCATTGCACATTGTTAACTACTGTCACCACTTAATATTCTCAATTCTTCAGGATCAAATCCTAACGTTGCAGAAGCCTCTTCATAACAGCAACCCCTCATCTGCACTGAAGCCCTAGTGACTCTAAACTATCTTTTTTCATTGTTTAATAAGTTGAATCCTCACTGTAATGAAATGTAGACTCATTACATGGCTTTAACTCATTCTTTTGCACAGAGCGGACGTTGTCTCCCACATTGCGGTATATTAATGGCTCCAGTGGAACTACTTGGAATAAATCAGCTCTCTGTTCCCTAATTTAGTATAAAACATCATTGACGTGATTTCAGCTGGGACAGTAGCATAAGTCTATAATTCTATAAGTCTATAAGTCTATAACTGGGCCTCATGATCAGAAAGTAAGAAACAGAATCATTGAGGATCCTGATTGCGATCTGCCGATACTGACAGGGAAGTGGACACGACTGAAAATGCCTTGTGGGAAGAGGGTGGGTGGTGACAGGTCTTGGCAGATGTGTCAGCACACAGCTTCCTGGAATCTACACTACTAAGATATTTTATATGTAAATTGCAGACACATGTGTGACTAGTGACATATCAAACACGCTGTACACCCAATATGCCCTAATACCTAGTACAATTCTGAAGGGTGTGCAGGTCCTAAGAGATACTTGTCCCTTCCAAGGTCACAAATTTTCAGCTTCCAGACATCAGTCATTCAGTATCGAGCAAGAGCAGCCACTTCAGCAAGTTATCAGGAGGAGAGGGCAAGATTACAGGAGAAGTAGATCCTTAACTTATACCTTAATAATAAGTTATTGGACTTTTATGAGGGAAAGAATCAATTTCACTGTGCCCATTAAAGATGAGCTGGAATAGAAGTGTGCCAGGCACCTTGTAGGCTCAGGTGACTTTTAGTTACTCAGAGTGGGGGCAAGTGTAAGTCTGTGATTTTGGTGTAACAATAGTTGCCATGATTTGTTGTCTGCATTTGCCACAAGCACAAATGGCGCACTGAGTGCAAAATATCACCTGACTTGGAAAACAAGAATTTTACTGGCAAGATCTCATTTTCCAATTTTCCCTGCACTTACACTGATGGCAACCTCCCTGGATGGGAATCATGGCCGCAATTCTCCCACCCCAACCTGCAACTTTTCTGGCGAGGTGGGGTGGGAGATGCACGTCACCAGATCTGTTTTGGGATCTGCGCTTGATCCCAGAACCAGAGAACCAGTCAGAGACTAGACCACGCTGGAAACCACGGAAAAACAGGTAAATCATTTGATTCATTTTTAATATGTTTTAGATGTATTTTAAATATAGTTCTCGGGAACTTGATTGAACCTTCCACACTGTCAGGAGTATTTCATTCTGACGGGGTTTAGACTCGCTCCCCACATTGCAGGAACAAACAGGAGACCAAACTAGAATGAAAGTGGAGGCAATCAGGGGCCCCCAGGGGGTTGGGTGGTGGTGGCATGGGCACACCAGGAGTGCCAGTCTGGCACTGACCAAGGGCAAAGTGCCCATGCCCAGCAGTGCAAAGGGAATGGAGCCCACTGCGGGCAGGGCCCAGAGGGTGATCGGTGGGAATGGGGAAGGTCCCACTGCCAGTCTGCATGGGGATCAATCTGGGATGGAGGGAGGAGAGTGACTGGGGTGGGCAGAGGAGGGGAGAGGGTGGTCTGTCATGGCAGTGGGGAGGGGGGGTGCAGTCTGCCTCCCAAATGGAGGTGGGTCAGCTGGGGGGGGGGGGGGGGGGGGGGGGGGGGGGGGCGGGGGGGGGGGGGGGATCACCACTACTGGGGGGGAGGGGTGGCTGAATATCGGAGTACTCCAGAAAGGGGGGGCTGGCCTGGGAATTGCTGTGGAGGCTGTGATTTGGCCATGAGAGGGGGGGAGGAGGGCTCAAGGGGCAGCATTGTGGGGGTCCCGGACTGGCTAGCGATCAAGCAGTGTTCCAGAGCTGTCAAGCTCTAGTGCGAATAGATCCCACCCTCTGTGTTGTTAATGAAATTCCCAGCTGGGACCTCTGCAGTGCACAGAGTGGGGAGACTCAGATCTGAAGCTGCACTGAAAAAACAGTCGTGATCTAGAACGGTTTTCCCACCAGTTCAGCACTTTTGGGAGAATCGTCTACCACATTTCAATACATTTCCACATAATTAGCAGACTTCCCTGTTGCATGATTCCCCCACAACTGGAAATCCCCCAGAATCCGCAAGGTTTATAACTGCCTTTTAAAATGGGAACCTGCCAGGGGTGCATAGTTAAGTGTAATTCCCCAGTGGGGGTGACGGGGAAGGAGGAGGGGGGGAACTGCCCAGACAGTACTCTGTCACTGCTCCTTGACAACCTGGCATGTCCCCAGCATTTCCCCAGCACTGCCCTGACATTGAACCCACCACCACCCTGACATTGCCACCTGGCAGCTTGGCACTGCTCCCAGCCCAATGGCACAGCCCTGACCCTGCCCACAGTATTGCCACCTGCCATGACCCCCTGGCACCCCCTTGCACTGCTCCATCACAGCCTCCCTGCGGGAATATGCCAGGGGTTCCTCAGGGAGCTATATTGGCGAGCAAGGTTCCCCCTTTATTGGTTAAGGAGCATTCCCCTTGTGCATGCGGGGAAGTTCATGCCAGAGATCGGGATGCCCCTGCCAATCTGAGGATTCCCAGCTGCCAGTTTTTTTTCAGTCCACTCCACCAGCATGATGGCATGAGCCAAGCCTTCAGATTGTCTCTGCTCAGGGTGTTGGGTGTCCAGGAGAAAAAAGCCGGTTGTGAATCTTGGAGGTGCCAGCACTGAATGTTGAATTGATAATATACATTAAATTTATAAATTGATTTTTTTAAGACAAAATTAGAAAAGCAGCTGGATTCCTTTAATGATCAGAGCAAAACATTTCCTGTGATGTGTTCAGCAATGTCCCTGGAGCCTAGTAATTATCTCAAAGCAAGAATTGGGTCAGGCGTGTTACTCTGCTCGTAAAACCTATGAGAAAAACACAGCAACACAACAGCTACACAATTGTATCAAACTTCCCATTGCATGTGATAAAAGTAAAATACTGAAAAGGCTGGAACCAAAATAAAAACAGGAAATGTTGGAGAAACTCAGCAGGCCTGGCAGCATCTGAGGAGGAAAAAAACAAAGTTATCACTTCAAGTCCGATTGACTTGTCCTCAGAGATTCAATGGGATAAAACTCTTTATACTTTGACCTCTCTTCAACTCTGAAGAAGAGTCATATGGACTTGAAATACTAATTCTGTTTCTCTCTCCTCAGGTACTGTCAGACCCATGGTATATGATGATTGAAGCTAATCTGATAATTCAAGAGTAACTTCTATAGACTGGCTGCACTAGTGAAACAGAGAATGCAATAAGAAATCTCCATATTTCAGCATAATACTTACAGTTTGGTTGGTAGAATTTCCAGACTCAGATGTAATACAATATTCCTGCTATGTGGTAAATTAGTATTTATAATATTGAAATAGAAACATAGACTCTCTACAGTGCAAAAGGAGGCCTTTTAGCCCATCGCGTCTGCACTGACAACAATCTTACCCAGGCCCTATCTCCATACTCACACATTTTTGTGCAATAATCTCTCTAACCTACGCATTTGGTGTCACTAAGGGGCAATTTAGCATGGCCAATGCACCTAACCTGCACATCTTTGGACTGTGAAGGGAGACCGAGGCACCCAAAGGAAACCAATGCAGACATGTTGAGAACATGCAAACTCCGTACAGTGACCTAAGCCAGGAACTGAACCCACATCTCTGAAGTTGTGAGGCAGCAGTGCTAACCACTGTGCCATTGTGCCGCCCATGTTATTGAAGTCATTCCCCAGAATACTTCTGAGATTCCTCAATGATTGTCCCCTAATGAGATAGCTGGGGTAAAAATTCCTTCCATTCATTATTTGTAGTTTATATTTCCATTTAAAATTTCACTGTGCATATCAAGCAGGAAACTTCACTCCATCTGAAACCTTCCCTTACTACCCCCCCCCCCCCCCGCCATCATCCTGTGGCATGCAGACGTCAGAACTTACTGAAGGAGGCCCAGGGCTGTGTCCCACCACCCATTGCTGTGGGGTTCCGTTATTCAGGAAGGAGGCTGCCATTAACCCTGGAACACCATGGGAGTGGGTGATGAGGGGAGCACTTATAAGGTGGATCTTCCAGCTTCAGAGTCATTGACGAGGTCCATCTTCCAGCCTCAGCATGTTCCTGGAGATCCGTCTTCTTTCTTCAATCATAGGTTGGGGCAGCTTTACAATATGGCACCCTGATATGATGGTGGGATGTGCACAATCAAGCCCACTATGCTACAGAATTCGACGCTTAATTCCAAGACAAATAATTAATGTCAGGATCAAAATATTGGATGTGGTCTCCCAAAGGCCTTTGTAGCAAGAAAACACCCCCATCCCGGCCCCACCATGGGACTTAATTCCAAATGAGAGAATTCTGCCCAATATCTGTAGCTATAAATCAGGAAATGGAAGAGAGGAAGGAACTCAAGAAAATTACAATCACCATAGCAGTGGTACTGAGCCAATTGTTGGAGCTGTGGGCTGACAAGTCTTGGGTCTTGATAGATTTCGTCTGAGGATCTTCAAAGAAATTGTTCATGGGATAGTTGATGAGTTGATTTTAATTTTCCAAAATTCCCTGGAAAATAGCAAATGTAACACCTTTATTCAGAAAGGGAGGGAGACAGAAAGCAGGAAGCTCCAGGTTATTCAATGTAAATGCATTGGAAAGAGTTCAGAGCAGGTTTTCGAGACTAATGCCTAATATGCGAGGGCTGTCTTATGAGGAAAAGTTCGGCTTGTATCTGCTGCAGTTTAGAAAAATAAGAGGCAATTTGAATTGTGATAGACCCTGAGGGGTCTTGTCAGAGTGGATGGAGAGCAGATGTTTCCTCTTGTGGGAGAATCTAGAGCTAAGGATTATTGTTTAAAAATAAGAGGATCCCGATTTCAGGCAAAGATCAGGAAAAGTGTTTTCCCGCAGAGGTTGCTGAGTCTTTGGAATTCTCTTTCTCTAAAGGCAGTGGAGGCAGCATCTTTGAATATTTTGATAAACAAGGGGCTGAAAGGTTCAATTTTTACCCCAGCTATTTCATTAGGGGACAATCATTGAGGAATCTCAGAAGTATTCTGGGGAATGACTTCAATAACATGGGCGGCACAATGGCACAGTGGTTAGCACTGCTACCCCACAACTCCAGAGATGTGGGTTCAATTCCCAATTTGGTTTATTGTCTGTGTGGAGTTTGCATGTTCTCACCATGTCTGCATAGGTTTCTACCGGATGCCTTGGTTTCCTTTCACAGACCAAAGATGTGCGGGTTAGGTGCATTGGCCATGCTAAATTGCCCCTTAGTGACTCTAAATGCGTAGATTGGACGGATTATTGCACAAAAGTGTGGGATAATGGGGATAGGGCCTGGGTGAGATTGTTGTCAGTGCAGACCCGATGGGCTGAAAGACCTCCTTTTGCACTGATAGATGGAAATGTGGAGCCATGTCAGAATTGGTCTTATTGAATTGACAAGTAAGTTCAAGGGGCCAAGTGACCTACTCCTGCTCTTAATTTATATTTCGAATGTTGACTCTTCATTGTAAGTAACAACAATTCCTGCTTTTGAATTGGGAAAATCTTTAGATAATTCTTAGTGATGAAATGATCATGGATGAAATTTACAATAATATATGAATAGACCAAGCAGATTTAAAACCAGACTGAACAGTGATTTGAATAGGATTGCAAAGCAGAGTGAATTATACCTACACCTGTTATAAAGCCCATCCAATATTCAGCCCTATGGAGTTAGGATGCTGCTGGGTTCTGGGAGGATATTCAACTTCTTTCCCCAGCCAAAATTTTTGCTAAGTAGTGTCTTCTGCACCTGATTTGTGCTAGAAGGGTGTTGTTGGCATGGGAGTAAATCAGGCTGTTTTCCTGTGTCTTTGAAAGATATTTACTTGATTGTGTAACTTGGCCTTGATCTTTCTTTGTCTACATTCGGAGTTCAAAGCAAAGAGGAAGCATCAGATTTATTCAGTGACTCTCTCGCTTGGCAGATAAGAAGCTGGGACTGATGCAATGCTCCCTTTATCATAAACTTCAAATATAAACCTTACATTACTTTGGTTCAAAATAAAATCATGATATTCATGAGAATTGTCGGAAAAAATCTATTCACTTTAATATATTGAAATAAGGGTGATGGGCTAAGTGATGCTTTGTAATTTGGTATAGATTTTCTTGCTTCCAATTGATTTCCATTCTGAAGAAAGCTGATTTGTTATTTGAAAGACTGTGATGTGTCCTTCAGTCAGAAAGATCAAGAGCTTACAGTGTTAATCCTTACTATTTTCAGTGTCCATCATTGAGAAAAGGATTCATTGCTGTACATGTGATTCATTATTCTGGATACGCTTGCATGTAAAAGGTATATTTGGGTTTATGTTGGTTGAGCGCTTCCTATGAATATAACAACGTAAGAAATAGGTACAAGAGTAGGCCTTTCAGCCCCTTGAGCCTGTTCTGTCATTCAACATGATTGTGGCTGATCTTCTACCTCAACTCCACCTTCCAACAGTTTTCCCATATTCCTTTATAGTGTCGTGATGATGGAGAAAAACCTTGAATTCTGAACAGACATGTTGAACTTTTACATTTGGCAGATGTTTTTAAAAATGGGCATCCAAGGCAAAGATGGCTGAGGATGTAAGTTCTGAGAATGAAGTTCAGTCACTGCTCCAGTGTGAGTGACATTAAGAGAAAGACAGCAGAATGTCACACTCTGGGTGCGATTCCCCCAAAACGTTCTAAATGCCAAATTCACGTAAACACTGGAGTAAATCCTGCCGTTTTTCTGCGGGATTTTCAAAATGAATCTTCCATATTCTGAGCACTGCAGACTGCATTAGCATGGATCTCATTAAAATCTGGGATACGGCCTATTCCCACTGGAAAGGCTGGCAGCATAACATTGAGCAGACCACTGCACCAGCACTAATCTGTCAGTGCTGAGTGCTGCTGTCATCGGCGTGTGGGACTAGACAGGGTCACTCACATGAAGGGGGACACAGTTAGGCTGGACAACACCTTGGGTGTAAGGGCCTGTGCTGTGCACAAGGTTCTCCTCATCCCTTCAGATGCCTGATGTGTCCACTGGTGGATTGTGGATTCCCATTAGTGCCTGAACAAAGCAATTGAAGCCCTGGACCATGGTGTTCATGCCCTCAGACATGGAGGTGAAGTAAACCATGCTGCAGACATCTAATGCCATGAAGTGCACATCCTGTGCCCAAGATCTCCACTGTGGATGCCACCCTTGTAGTGTTGGCTTCATTGCACGAGAGTGACAGCACCATCTCCTCAGGTAGAACTCAATGGAGTTCCTCTGATTGGTCTTACACTCTGAGGAGGAGTGCTGCTATCCTTTCCTGCTCTGTCTTTGCAGCTGTGGAATGACCGGACCTAAGGGCGCATCATCGGTGAAGGGTTCAGCAGAGTCCTGGTCATCAGTATCCCTCCGAGTGCCAGTTCCCTGTGACGTCCCAGCCTCTGCCAGCTGTGGCTGTTCAGCTGTGTGGTGCTCACCATTGAGTAACCCAGAAGCCTGTCTACTGAGTGACCCCTTTCAGGAGTGAGATTCTGTGCTGGTGCTGGGAGTGGGTAAGAGCCGTGCCTCCTCTTCGGAGAAACCTTCTTCAGAGCTGCTGGGTCCAGAGACGCGAGGATGGTCCAGCCTGTTCAACTGTTTTGTCTGCAAGAGAAGGAAGATGGTCATAGTGCATCGCAGGGGATACAGAGGAAACATTGATTTCTCATTTGAGACTTGGAGAATGACAGCATGTCTTAGGGATTCTCAAATTTGGCTGCTGCCCCCACTTCACCATCAGCACAGGCGCACTCTACCTCCTCCCCGACCAGCATTCTCTCTCCTCAAATGGCATGAGGGTTCTGACCTCTGGCATTACCCCGGCTGGGCATGCTTGCTCACATTTGTTGTGGTTGAATTTGTCCTACAATGATACAAATAGGGAGATTGTTTGTCTTGCTATGACACAGATAGGGAGAGTGTAGGTGGGAGTGTTAACATTTACAATGCTGATGAGGGGTGTTGAGTGGGAGCTGCAGTGTGAGGGGCATGGCAGCAAGTGGAGGGAAGAAATATGGTGTTTGGCGGGGGGGATGTTGGCAAAGGCCAAAGTGACTAAGTTAGAGATTATTTTGGAAGTGGGAAGGGGGTGTGAAAGAGGGTCTTGAGAAAGTCTGCATTAGGCTCAGTTACTCTGGTTGTGCTGATCATTCATCTTCTTGTGATACTGCTATCCTGTCCTATTATAGAGTCAGCTTGCACTCACCATTACAGGATTGGTGACCTTGTTGGGATTTCTTCTCCTGGAGTAGAGGTAGAGTGTATCCCACCTCTGCTGCACTCCATTAGGAAGTCTGGTGAGGGCTCCCTTCGAGAATCATGGTGTGGACTTCCTGATCACTGTCACTATGGAGCAAGTGCTGGGGAGCCATTTATATGGAGTTCCCCAGTGATTGGTGCAATTCTGTTGAGCTGGGGTGGGTGAATCAGAGCAAGGACTCCACAGGCTCAGCCTCATTCTTGTGGCCATTTCAGTTTTTGTCAATGACACTCAAGATTCAGTCTGAAACTATACCAAAACCATTGGCAGGATTCACTCCATCTTTCTCTCCGGAACCAACAAGTTGCCAAATTCTGGCAAATCTCTTACTCGCTCAAAGTGAGTAATATTTTGGGAAAATTTGACCCTATGAATGAATGGAACGAACATTCTCTGAGGAAGGAGAGGGATAAGCCCATGGTATCTAACCAAGGAAGGCATTGTCAACAAAGAATAATACAATACTATGGAGCACAAGAAGGCACTTAAGTATTTGAACACCAAATATTATAACTTCAAATCCAGGTCAACAAAAGTCGGTCCAAAGCAATTGAGACTACCACTCTGTAAGCTTGTAAAGAATGAGACCTGGAAGAGTCATAAAGCCAGCAGTCCGTCTGAAACTATGAAGTCGGAGACTTGGAATAGAGAGAGTGGCTTGTATGATCGTAAATATATTTGAATGGAGACTTAGAGGGAGGTGTTATATTAGGATTCAGGACTGTAAGGGTTAATGAGGGATTGAGGATTAACCCACATTAATAAGTAGAGAGTTATATAAGGATAGTAGAGTGTAGTAGCAAGTCTACTTTAAGTCAACATGAATATATCATCTAGTCAGGGTTGTAATCTATATAAATATATATAGTTATGTGTTATTAACAAACAATTATTTTGTTCATCCATGCAAGTTTCCAATCCTCTGATGAGACAACATATAAACTTACACAACATGAAACATAGCAGTTTTTACTGTCAGTTGAGTTTTGGACTTAAAAGTGTTTTCAGCAGGAAGAACCTCAGCAAGACAGAACTCCTCCAATCTGGTATAAATATTCCTTCCATTCACTTGACCTAAAACAACACAGAAAGCATTAAAAAATATTCATATTGCCTCGTGGTTTGAAAGAATGCACCAGGCTGCAAATGCCCCAATAGGTTTTATAAAATCTGCTCATTTCTGTTCCATTTATTTCAACAAGATGAAAATCAGGCCAGCATTAGGCCAGTGCTACAATGGAGAAACCATTTGCCTGGATAACATCCAGGAACTGGAGTTTAAAATTATACTCCCCTGCTCACAACAACACTTCCCCACCCTGCCCCTCCCCCAGCCACCACCCCTACCCCATTCCTCTCTTGCTGCACTGGTGACTTCAGTAGAAGATGGGGATCCACACTTAACCAGGGAGAAAAACTGAGCAAGTTCACCCCTGGATAAGATTGAACTTATGACGATCTCCAGCTCATTTTTTTATTTACCAGCCAGCAATCAAGCGAAACAGCAATCCGATTGTGTTTATTGTGCAAAAGTTTTATGCTGTGCTTGAATAGCATTTAATCATATGCTGCTCTCACTGAGAGGTGAAAATAATCTTCGACAAGTATTCCAGCTTGCAGCCAGCATTTTGTTTTTCTTTAAATAGATTTTCTTTGCGTTCCATTTTCATTCTATGTTACTTTATACCAAAAGAATGTTATTCGTTAAAACCCGAAGAAAAGCAGAGAGAGCCTTAAAAGATTTTAACTTCAACTACGCCCCCGATCTCTAATATCCTTCTTTACCCCCTCCACAGCACAACAAACATACATTTTAAGTTTCTGCCTTTCAAGCTAATTTGTTCAGACCTTGACAGAAACTTGGC
The DNA here is from genome assembly GCA_024679065.1 of Sphyrna mokarran. NCBI lineage: Eukaryota > Metazoa > Chordata > Chondrichthyes > Carcharhiniformes > Carcharhinidae > Sphyrna > Sphyrna mokarran. The sequence goes on along the minus strand of JAGIQG010000002.1, from coordinate 97,565,397 downwards.
GTCGGCCAGTCCTGACTCTCTTTCTGTGACAGGCTAGCTGGCAGCTCTCAGCTGGCCTGCAGGATGTACTAATATTTATAGGCCTGTGCAGGTCTCCTGCTCTGTTGAAATAACACCACTTTTGCAGTTGACTGCTGCTCTGTGGCGGGCACTTACAAACAGCCATCAAGGGAGGGGATCAGGAATGAGTTTTCATGAAAACATTGAATGTTTAACTTAAAAGGAAAGAAGTCTAAATTAAATTGAGCAGGCTCCTTCAGGCGAAGTATAAATAATGATGTCACTCTTACCAAATATCTCACTTCAGAGGAAAACCTCAAAGGAATTAGTGTGCGTAAAATTGCTGACAAGCATTTATACAAACTCATGCTAAATCCGTGGCTTGTCTGGGCTCTGTGTTCTTAAGTTACCAGGACGTTACTGATAAGAGAAAATGCTCTCCTTATTAAGTGAAAGTTACTCTGTGGCTGTTTCTCCAGTTACAGATCGGCAGCACCTGATTTTGAAGAATGTGCGGTTAACCTCCTTAACGGAGGTTAAAACTGAGAGCTGAAACTGATATGAGTTTATAACCGGGGGTAGGAATGTTTTTGTCTCGCTGCTCCAGAAAAGGCAGGCTGATGTGTTGCTGCAAATGACAATCTACTGCATTGCTGACGTCCAGACAATTCCAGCTCAGTTATTTTGTTTCCAAAAGTTCATTGTAAATGATTTGAAAGGACTTGGTTGAAGCAGTTGTCGTTCATAGCTATGGCTCTGAACCAAAGTATCAAGAATGTCTTCAGGGATAACCTCGAGAGGCAGCTGCATACCACGGCAAACTTGCTTTTTCTTTTCAGAAACTGCCCCTTTCTTTAGAACCCAAACATTCAAGACAAGGCACAAATAGAAACTGCGAGCTCTCACGCAGTAACTCTGAGAGAGCAGTTTATCCTATTCTGCAGTTTAATTTTTGTTAACAAGTTTTACAAAATAAATCTCAACTCATTTGTTTCTGGTTAGGAGGTTCCATTGATTAAAAGTTACAGATAAACAAAAAGTTCCTGTAGGTCGTGGCCTTGACTTGTGGAATTCCCAAGGCCATAAATGCCACCAGTTTGCAGTTTTGTGAATAAGGCACCATTTTATTTGACATGTCAAGTTTGATTATGTATGTGGATGAACTAAACATGTTCCTGTGTAAAAACAGAGACTATAATGTATATAATGCCATCAGTGATTTCCTGGAACACAATTGGCTGTGGGGTGTTCATTAATAGGTCACATATCACACCTCATCATAAGCCATGACTTTCTCTTTTTAAATATTTAGCTGATCCAAGCCTTAACACTACAAACTGATGGATTGCAGGAATCATTTAAGCAGTTCAATGTGTGTTGAAGCTTTAGATGGCAAAATTCTCTTTTAATTGTGTAGGTCATTTGGCAAATGGAAATTTGCTGATATTGTTTTTCACAGCTTGTCACAGTGCCAGGGGCTGGTAATCATTGGCAATCTCATTCATTGAGATACATGGTTATTTGGGGTTCACTTGGAAGTCAATGTTACTGTACTCACAGCCTTGTTTATGAGTTACTGAGGATGGTTTTAGCGTGGTGAATTTGGCGACTTTCCGGCCAGAGCTGCTTTTAAGACTCTGAAGATCTCCGGTGAGGTGAGTTATTGTCAGCTGTGGCGGGACTCACCGCAAGGGATGTGCCAGGTCAGCCAAAGGTTCATTGACTTTCAGTGGACTGCAAGTTCCTAATGGTGGGCAGGGATGGAAAATCCCCACCTAAAAGTTAGACCCATTCACTGATCATTGATTGTGCTGACTCCACCATAATTTGCAGATTCAACTCAGTTAAATAGCCACTGGCGGTTTAGGAATTTAAGTCCTTTGTGAAACAGGATTAACATGCTGGGTGTGGGGCAGCTGGATTGTAAACTAGAATGGAATCATTTAAAAGGTGGAGATTGAACAGCAGGCCAGAGGAAACACAGAGAAGTGCCTGTTTTTACTAGGTTGACTGTCAAATGTGTGACCTTTGACAGGGTACTGGGAGGGAGATCCAAAGAACAGAGCAGGGTTTTGCAACAGGCAAAACATAATGTTAGGCTGTCCTACAAACCCTTCTGGATGAGATAGAAGTTTCTGAGAATCTCCACAATGCAAAAGAAGACCATTCGGTTTATCAAGCCTGCAACAACAACAATCCCTCCCAGCCCTGCCCCTGTAACCCCAAGTATTTTCCCTGCTAATCCCCCGACACGAAGGGATAATCTAGCATGGCCAATCAACGTAACCCACACATCTTTGGACTGTGGGAAGAAACCGGAGCACCAGGAGAAAATCCATGGAAACATAGGGAAAATGTGCAAACTCCACACTGAGAGTTACCTGAGGCTGGAATTGAACCTAGGTCTCTGGCGCTGTGAGACAGCAGTGTTTACCACTGTGCCACTGTGCTGCCCCAGATGTAGCAAAGGAGAGACAAATTGCCTGGTGCCTGTCGGAAGGAGGAAGTTGTGAGAAAATACTATGTGCCCAGCGGAGCTGATGACCATCACTGTCAGTCCGTCAATCCTCCTCCAGCACACAGGACATCACTCGAGAAAGATCCAATGACTTGACAAAGACAGACAATCTTCCACATGCGCTAATCTCCTCTTCTTCCTTAGACACTCTGGGTACTTACTCAATGTTTATCCTCTACTGAATAAACTGAGTAACTCTCCCAGCAGATCTCTTCCTGCTTCTATTTTATCTGATCAACCCTTTCATAATTTCAGGCTGTTCCACCATAGTGCCCATATGCTTCACCTGATGAAGGGACAGCACTCCGCAAGCTCATGCTAACAAATAAACCTGTTGGACTTTAACCTATTGTTTTGAGACTTCCCATTGTTCCCATCACAGTCCAACGTCTTCATCTCCACATCATAGCTCCCACATGTACGAGGAAGCCCTAAATAAAAGATTGCACAAAGCCTGTTGTCTCATAAGTAAGGTAGAGGAGTTAATTACACAGATTATAGGAGAAAACAAAATATTAAACACTGCTATACAGCTTGTTCTGCCTCATAATCTGACTGTTGCTTCAATTAGAGAACTATAGCAAACCCGAGGAGATCCACTGCCTGATGACTGAATTCCCCTTTCTCTAGTCAGCCTACACTTCCAGTTAACATCCGACAGAGAACTGAGCCTGTTGCACTCTCTGAGTAGCTTGATTAATTTAAACAATGCTAATGGATATAAAGTGCTGAAATTAATTTTCCCCAGAGCAATCATGTGAATGTTTGAAAAACACACAGAAAAATATCAGTGTCACTTCACTCTGCAGACGTCCGTCCTTAACTGAGACAAGGTGTCAGGAGCTGGAATTGCTGTGGCCACCTTAGGCAAACGTATCATAAGTGCATTCACAAAGGACATATCTACATGTATAACATGCATAGAGACGAATTTCTTCAGCAGCGGAGAGATAAGCAAAATGATCGTTCCTCAAGCTACATGATGCATTTCTCTGCTCAGAAGAGAAAGCCAACACACATCTGATCCCCTTGCAAGCTTTGTTGGTGCTCTTTAGGCCAAATCACTGCTCCTGCCTGTTACACAAGCCTGAACTGGAGGTTAGTACGGTTTGCTCCTGTAGACATGTAAATACCATTGCTCATTCACATCTTCTAATTTTTCACAATGAAAAGATGTAGTTTAATGGAATTTAAGAAATATGGTTGGAGGCAGATTAAATGAATTAAATCGAGTACCTTTTTCTACAGAAAATAAAGCCTGGCAATAAATATTTAATGCAGCTCCTCTAAATAAAAAGATTGGGGAAAGTATTTGAATGGAGTAAACAGAAATGTAATAAGTCAATAAATGAATGGAAAAGATTAATTACTCTCCACCTTTTAAAAGGCTAAAAGGAAAACTATTATCATGGGATATATATAGCTGTAATTAAGAGTACGCTATTGGCAGGCATGTTGCCTTTGTGAAGTGCTTTTTCAATTTGCAATAGTAAAAATCAGAGCAAAATGCAATACTAAAACTAGAGATGGGATCACAGAGTAATTTAAATGACTGGTTCTGGGCAGCATGGTGGCACAGTCATTATCACTGCTGTCTCTCATCAGTGCTAGAGGCCCAGGTTCAATTCCGGACTTGGGTCACTATCTGCCTGGAGTTTGCACATTCTCCCCATTTCTGCATGGGTTTCCTCCTGGTGCTCCGGTTTCCTCCCACAGTCTAGGTGCAGATTAGGTGGATTGGCCATGATAACTTGTCCCTTAGTGTCAGGGGCATTAGTCGAATAAATATGTGGAGTTATGGGAATAGAGTCCAGGTGGGATTGTTGTTGATGCAGACTTGCTGGGCCAAATGGCCTCCTTCAGTAATGTAGAGATATTATGATAAGATGTTTCCTCACAAAAAATGTTGCTTTAAGAAACTTGAATTCAGTACATAGTCAAATTAGCAGATGGTACCAAACTCAGAGTGGCTGTGGAATCAGAGAAGACAGCCTGTTATGGGGCAGACTGTCCCATAATATGTCTGGGGGAGAAACAATGACAGATGAAATTATTACAGACAAATGTAAGATATCGCACATTAAAAGGAAAAATAATGGTGGTACACATACTCCCCATGGATGGCTTTGAAGTAGCTAAGGATGAACTTGCAAATGACCCATAACCAAACCGCTGTGTTCTGGTCAGACTGCACTTCTGTATCTAACTCTGGTCACAAAGAACCAAGGAGACGCCAAGTACAGAAGGCAGTGCAGAACAGCATAAGATTAATCTCTGGCCTTAGGTGTCTGAGTTTTAATGGGATATTTTAATGCTTTTCAGACTGAAAGTAAGCATTAGAGACGTGGTTTTAAGGTAGCATATAAAATTGTGTATTATATAGCAAAAACTCATTCAGAATATAAATTTAAATTAAACAGTGGAAGGAATAGGACAGAAGACGCAGGTTCAAAGTAACAAAAGTAGCTTTAGGACTCATGTGAGGAAAAGCCTCTTCAAGCAAAGAACAGTCAATAACTTTCAGAGTAGCAAAAACAAGCAGGATAATTTAAACCACACCCAGATCTAACAATAAGTTTTAAATTTTAAGTTTATTTATTAGTGTCACAAGTAGGCTTACATTAACACTGCAATGAAGTTACTCTGGATATTCCCTCCTCGCTACCTTCTGGCATCTGTTCAGGCACACTGAGGGAGAATTTAGCATGGGCAATGAACCTGGCCAGCACATCTTACAGACTGTGGGAGGAAACCGAAGCACCCAAAGGAAACTCACATAGACATGAGGAGAATGTGCAAGCCCTGCACATGCAATGACCTAAGCCAGGCATCGAAGGCAGATCCCTGATGCTCTGAGGCAGCAGTGTTAATATGGAGAGTGGAAGATAAGTCTGGTGTGGTGAACTAGGATGTTTTGAATGTCTTCCTCATCTGTTAGTATTTTATGACCTTGTGATAAACCACAGCTTAAAAATAAAAAACTTTGCAAACCTATGTGCAGTTGATGTAATCGCACAGATCTAATGATAAAATGTCACCATCATAGCACAAAATGAAGTTATTGTGCATTACCATTTTCTACACATTTGCCAAAAATGCTTATTTTTACAAGAAGAAAGTGTTATTTTTCTTTCAAATTCAAAAGTATACTTATTTAATTACATGTAGCCACACTTTTTAAAAATTTCTTAACTGTTTTTCCTGCCTCCAGTTAACATTTCTATAAAATAATCCTTTTTAATATGCTCCAAGAATCATTAGTGAACTTGATTTCATGGCTGCACAGTTCAGCAGATCGACAGTTCTTTTAGTCTGTGACTATGCTGATTCTAAGAGGGTTTATTATTTCATGTAATTAACACCATGTGGAGTTCATGGGTCTGGCATGAAAATACACTGATTGAAGGATCTCACACTGACCCTCCTTTCTGTAAAACTGAGCACCAGTTTATGTAATAAATCGGAGTCTGAGTGTTGTGCTATCCATGCCTCCAATTTTTGAGTGTTTACACACAAAACAACTTTTAAAGTTTTTTTTTTAAATAATTAATCCCTTCTTTGCTTCAGATTTTTGTAGCCGCAACATAGATCTAGAGCACATTTTAACCAGAATTTATTAGTACAGCAGAATAAAGTTTGCTCTCTCGTTTCAACTTGCTCCCTTAAAAGCACACAATCTCCAGCTTCAGTCAATTCTTTCCATACTTCACTAAGTACTGTGATAGGTCTCTCGTGTTGAACTTTGAACTTATCAGAGCCAGACATCAACAGGATAGGGTCTGTTGGGACCACACATAAGCGGTGGAGGAGCACACTTTGTACTCTGTGATTATTCCAGTGTCAGAGTTCACTCAATCAAACCACTTTGCTGAAAGCATCTTCATGATTAGAGGCCTCACCAGAGGTTGACTGTTTGTACTGAAGTGCTGTTCCTGTTAGGCAATTGTATTTTAAAGGCAGTAACTGTGAAGATGTTAAAATGGATACCAACTTCTTAACTGAATGCATTTCTCAACTACTATAGTACTGATATATTAACAAAAGCATGCAACATGATTTTAATTTCACTGACTTGTTTTCATTATTCTTTTCATTCACATGAAACTGCAAAGAGATGTGTATGTTTTTTGTTAGTTTAGTTATTTATTTGTGTCACAAGTAGGCTTACCTTAACACTGCAATGAAGTTACTGTGAAAAACACCCAGTCACCACACTCCAGACCCTGTTCGGGGACACAGTGAGGAAGAATTTAGCATGGCTAATGCACCCTTATCAGCACATTTTTTAGAATGTGGGAGGAAACTGAAGCACCTGGAGGAAACCCATGCAGACACTGGGAGGACATACAGATGCCACATAGACATTGATCCAAGCTGGGAATCGAACCCTGGTGCAATGAGGCAGCAGTGCCAACCCACTGTGCCACCGTGCCTTTCCTGTTTATTTTTTCATTCTTCTGCAAGTACAAAATGCTTGGATGAAAATATTGTGCCGGGCAAAAGATACAAGTCAGGATTTATCAAAATATTAATACCTTGCATGGCATTTTTGATACTTCAGTTCGGGTACACTGAGGGTGAATTTAGCATGGCCAATGCACCTAATCAGCATGCCTTTCAGACTGTGGGGGAAAACTGGAGCACCCAGGGGAAACCCACACAGACACAGGGAGAATGTGCAAACATCGCATAAAAGGTGACCCAAACCGGGAATCAAACTTGGGTGCCTGGCGCTGTGAGGCAGTAGTGCTAACCACTGTGCCAAATTTGATCTTACCTCAGAACTTTACGACATATTGATCCTTGATCTGAATTGGAATTTCTTAATTAATTCCATAATCTGCATTTTACAGCTGATCTGACATCTACATTGTGCCCATATCATAGCAACTTTACTTTTGCTTTATAAATTATGCATCATGTGTTTGACTTTAGCTCTTTTAAAGTAAATGGGTTTTGAGTGGGTTAAAACCATGTATTGTGTCTGTTTAGAAATGCTTTTGATGGGTGGAATGGCTGTGGACAGGAAGTCTGCATTATGAAGTTGCTCAGTGATATTCCTTCTGTTGAATGTCAAAGACAGAAATCACCGTGGAAGGATTGTTAAAAGAAATGTTCAAACTGGATCAAACCACTCTATAGTATTATAAATCAGATCATATTAACTGTCCCAACCAGGAATGTTGGCTTAATACATTAGAATGCACTCTATAATAATGTGAGAATTGTCCTGGATTCTCACATTCACAAGCATGGCAATATGCATTTAGCTTAAAAAAATAGGCTGCTTTAAAATAGTGCACACAAATAGGAACTGCAGTATATGACCAAAGGAAATTAACAGTTTAATTATTTTATTGGTAGTTAACATACACAAAATAGGAAGCTGGGATTATTTCCAAAGCAAAAATGCCACAGAGAGGTTGTAAGAGATGTAATAAACCACAAAACCAAGCTTCATAACAGGGATCTGAACCTTGAAGTGAGAGGGCTGCCTTGAACCATTCCAAACTATAAATTATTTTTAGCACTGTTGAACTGGGAGGAAGCATTTTCTTTTTGTTTTCATCCCTTCTTCTCCTCTAATAATGATCGCTTCGGTCGATTGCAACGACCGAGACGTTTCATGAAATTGACAAGAGCAGCATCGTCAATGAGGAGGTGATCTTTGTGAAGTCATCGCTAAGAGCTTAAAAATTGATAAGCTGCCGCAGACGGCAGGAAAATAAGCCAGTCACTACAATAATGAAATCATCAAAAAATGCCTCCCCTCGAGTGAGTAATTGATTTATAATTGCTTTGTAATATCATCGGCGAAGTTTATTCTGTGCTGCGAATCCCTCCCTACTTGAAGGTTGGCAATAAACTACAGAGGTCATATTTGACTTTGGCTTGCCAGCGGGGAACAGACTGGGACAGTAGCACAAATCAGAAATTCAGGTGTGACTGTTATTTAAGTGGCTGGAAAATTGTGTGCAGTGTGTATATATTTTCCTTCATTTCCATTCTACTCCTCTCATACAGAGTACTGTAAAACTTCTATGCACATGAATAGGTAGCTTGTCCAGTGGTTAGGCATGAAGGACTAAATCTGAGAACTCATCACTGTACAATAATTTTCATACATGGTTATTGGACCAGGATTCTTGTTTAAGTTTAGGAATCAAAATGCTTCTTTTGTATGAAGCTGTTATTAAAAGAGCTGCACACAGGAAGTACTTTTTTTTAACTGATAAGCTATTTCTTTTATTATTTTTGAATGCAGGTGAATGTATGCAATGTCTGCTTGCACGGGTCTAGCTGTTGACATGACCTCTCCGCTAAGCGAACCCTGAATGCAAAGGGTTCTCACCCAGTGCAAATACCTTGTAAGTTAAATCAAGCAGTTTCTGGAAAATTGTCCAACATATGTCTCATGGGGGTGAATGTTTTGACCAAGCTGTGTGCGTCAGGGTTTTTTTATTATTATCAGTTCATGGGATGTGGGCATCACTGACTAGGCCAGCATTTAATGCCAATACCTATTTGCCCTTGACAATGTGGTGATTTGCTTCCCCAAGCCACTGCAAGCCAAGTGTTGTAGTTACACCCCCAGTGCTGTCAGGAAGGGAGTTCCAATGTTTTGCCCCAGTGAAACAACGGCGATATAATTCCAAGTCAGGATGGTCTGTGACTTGGAGGGGAACTTGCTAACTTACACATCCATTCTCCCAAAATATGTGACAGAATGATCATGGATGTCCTTAAGAAGCAATTCAACAAGTCACATCACGTATAACACTGATGATTAGGTAAGAGCACAGAAGTCCTCTCACAATCTAACTGAAGTATCAAAATTGCCACACAAGGTATTAATATTTTAATAAATCCTGACTTGTGTGATTTGCCCAGCACAATATTTTCATCCAAGCATTTTATACTTTGTGAAAAATGAAAAAATAAACAGGACAGAGATGATGGCACAGTGGATTAGTACTGTTGCCTCACTGTGCCAGGGTTCGATTCCCAGCTTGGGTCACTGTATGTGTGCAGTCTATATATTCTCCCCATATCTGTGTGGGTTTCCTCCAAGGGCCTTTGGTTTCCTCCCACAGTCCAAAAGACATGCTGGTTAGATGTATTGGCCATGCTAGATCCTTCCTCAGTGTACCCAAACAGGCGCTTACATGTGACGACTAAGGAATTTTCACAGCACCTCCATTGCAGCGTTAGCATAAGCCTATTTGTGGCACGAATAAATAAACTTAATTTTTAAAAAAACTTTATTTGAGATCTACCAATTAGCTTCATTAAATGTTCCCATGTGCAACTTTTTCAAGAGCCCAGCTTACACCAGGCATCATGCAGCTTTGCTGAGCAGACGCCTGTTTGTAATCTCACAACAGAACTGAGGCAGTTTGGAAAATTGTTGTCATCTGTCACAAGTTGATTCAGTCTATCCCTGATTTAACCCATGACTACAAACCTCTCTAAAAATGCATTTGCGGGATGTGGGTATTGCTGGCTATGCCAACACTTAATGCCCATCCCTAATTGCCCTTCAGAAGGTGTTGGTAAGCTTACTTAACAGTGCCTGATTGGTAGTGCCAGCATGGACCTTCTGAAGACCCCCATGGCAAAGGGAGGGAATTTCCTTATGTGTGCTGGGCGGGATGGCAGGGTAGAGGCTGTTGCTTGTGAGGGGCTGGGTAGGGGGTGTGCCCTAATACTTGCACAATTGGGTTGAGAAAGCATGTTTGTGTGGTGGAGGTGGGGCTATTGCTTGTGGGGGGGGCAGGGAAGGAAACGTTCTTGATGTCTTGTGAGGACAGGAGTTCTCCATGTCTGTGCAGGGAGGGGGTGGTGGTTGAGGCAGAGGAGGTGAGTGGGATTTTAATTATGGTTGCAGATTGGGATTCTCCTCTAAAGATAGTGCCCCAATCTGTGGAGCTGGCCTTGCCAGCCGCATCAGGTCCCGACTCATCACAGTGAGAGTGCAGACTACACCCCGAGACTCTCTGTACACTGACTGCCAGAAAAGCTGGTCTGTAAACTCAACAGTGCATCTGGAGTGATGCACACCAGTTTTCAGTCAGAACCTGAAACTCTGACAAATTTTGACAGTTTTTGACTAAGGACCAAAGAACTCTCCCTCGATTCTCTGGTCAATATTTATCCCAAAACCAACATTATCATTATCATTTTGTTGGTTGTTTGGAGAGCCTTGCTGTGTACACTTGGGTTGCCACATTTTCCTACAGTACAACAGTGATTACATTTCCAAAGTATGCTTTACTAACTGATTTGATTTGATTTATTATTGTCACGTGCATTTATATACAGTGAAATGTATTGTTTCTTGCACACTATACAAAGCATACCATACTTAGAGAAGGAAAGGAGAGAGTACAAAATATTATGTTACAGTCATAGATAAAATGTAGAGAAATATCAGCTTAATGTGAGTTAGGTCCATTCAAAAGTCTGACTGCAGGGAAGAATTTGTTTTTGAGTTGGTTGGTACATGAACTCTGGCTTTTGTATCTTTTTACCAACGAAACAAGGTGGAAAAGAAAATGCTCAGGGTGCATGGGGTCCTTGAAAATACTGGCTGCTTTTTCAAGGCAGCATGAAGTATAGGCAGTGTCAGTGGATGGAGGCTGATTTGAGTGATGGACTGGGTTTCGATCACAACCCTTTGTAGTTTATTGCAGTCCTGGACAGAGCAGGAGCCGCACCAAGCTGTGATGCACTGGAAAGAATGTTTTTTATAATGGAAGTTGGTGAGACTCAGAGCGAACTGTGAAGCTCTTAGAGATGTCCTGAGAATGTGAAAGGTGCTATATAAATACAAGTTCTTTCCTCCTTGCTATGAGAACACCAAGGAATTTTCCTTCGGTTTATATATGTGTTCATAGTTACTGTCAGTTGACAGCTCAGCTAAACACTCTTCGAATGCCACACCACCATTACAGTATAATCTGTGATACAGTCGTTTATTAAGCCTAACGATAAAGTCTGCAACATTTGCTGCTAGTTATCTGCTAAATGCAATGCGCCTACGTTTTCATTTACTGTACTCTAACCTTTTTACAATGTCCATGTAACAGCAGGATAGAACACTTTGTTAATTCCTGCTGTGATTTGTGGCCCTTGAGGTTTCCATTGAAGTGAGCACCTGATGAGATACATTTATTGGTAACAGATTAGTTCCAATGTAGAACATCTTGTGGAGACTGAAAATCTTACAGTTGGTCACATCAGACAACCACGTAGTTCCACTGGTGAGTTTGCTCTCCATTTAATTCACATTACATTTCTGTAAGGACTGTTAGATAGTCACTACATATAGGTCAAAACCATCAATCTTTCTGTCTATCCTGAATTTGCCAAGTCCATTATCATCATTAATCACACCTTAAGAGTTTAAGCGTTTCAGTTCCCAGTGGTTCTTTCACCTTTTTCAAAGAAATGCAAAGACATTCATGCAGCTCCTCTGCCCCAAACCTCTATCATATCACACATCTAGACATCACCAAAGTATCCTCTATAGGTTTAACTATTCTCATCGAACAATTCAATCTTTCTTGTGTGGATGCAGCTTTCCAACTGATTGACTGACTCCACTTTCACAACTGACTGAGGTCTTTGTATGTTTTGAGGGTGCGATCTCACAAAACATCTTTAGCAAGTTGTAATCATATAACACTGTTCCAAGGAGAAGCGGATTCCACTACAACCCTATGTATCTAGGTGAGAGAGACAGACTCTCAAGTATAACATCTACACTTGCAAATTGGTGCTATTGATAGTTGGATGAAGGTTAAATAAATTAATGGTGAAAAATGGATTTGCACTGAATGAGTGCATCATTATAAATGGCCATCATGGCTGGCTGCCTGTGAGATAGAAGGCAATTATAGAGTCATAGAGGTTTACAGCATGGAAACAGGCCCTTTGGCCCAACTTGTCCACGCTGCCCCTTTTTTTTGGCCACTAAGTTAGTCCCAATTGCCTGCATTTGGTCCATTTTTAAAAGACAAAATTGCACCCACCTCTCCTACTACCTCTGGCAGCTTGTTCCAGACACTTACTACCCTTTGTGAGAAGAAATTGCCCCTCTGGACTCTTTTGTATCTCTCCCTCTCACCTTAAACCTATGCCTTCAAGCTTTAGACTCCTCTAGTTTTAGGAAAAGATATTGACTATCTCGCTGATCTATGTCCCTCATTATTTTATAGACCTCTATAAGGTTTCAGCCTTCTATATCCCAGAGAAAAAAGTCCCAGTCTATTCAGCCTCTCCTTATAACTCAAACCATTAGTCAGAGTAACACTCTTTCTAGTAATAATAAGACTAGGTTTAACAGTCTTCAGCTGACCTACCTATCTTTGATTTCCCAGTGCAGTATAATTGTTGAACACGGTTCATTCAAAATCAATTCAGGACAAACCGGTTGAACTGATCAAACTCTCACTGCTCATTTTGGCAAATGATTGGATGGAAACTTGCAGTTGTTTAAGTTCCAACAGTGATTTTCAGAGTCACAAATGATCAGGAAAGAAATGAAAGTAGTGAATCTCAAACCCTTTGGAATAACATGAATATAGCTGGGGCATCATCAATCAGGCTGCCAAGACTATGCTTAACTCTCTCATGCAGCGTAAACAGTTGGTCAGTATTGCTTAATAACTCATTTCAGCTACCCACTTGTATGATGCAAATAAAGTGAGTTGAGAAAATTAGTCCGCTGCAAATTTGCGAAGGGAAGATTGTTGCCGATGAACTGCTGAAGTGTTCAGGTGACATTTTTCAACTTGGTATCTTTACACAGGCATCTTTCCATTCATTGCAGTGAATTAGTGCATCCACACACATGGGAATATTTTGGGGATTGATGTAGGATCTTGGGAGGGATTGTGAATTGCTGAAGAATGTGGGTTTAGGTGAGGGTTAAAAGCATTGAAACTGACTCCAGTTCCAGAAGCTGGCTCTAACTCACAGCTTTGTATATTTCACTGCAGGGCAGTAGTCAGTGTCATTAATTTCAATATCCTAATAGCTCATTAAGGGCAATTTTAACATGGATTCAGGCATTTAACTGTAGAAACATGGGATTCTCAGACTTCCTGAAATGTAAGGGTAAGGTAAGGACACGCAGAAAACAAGGGGGACACACAAACATTTGACTTAATACTCCAGTATCATTGCAGATTTCTTGCGGAATGGTGTGAAAGAGTTTCGGTCACACTAATTGTCCTGGGAGATTATTTTCACTCCTTTGGAGTTGTGTGTCTGATTTACACTTTGCAACTTGTATCTAGCAGATGGTGATGGGTGTGGCTTACACTGTATTAGCTTGATCGTCAGCTGCAGAAAAATATGAACACCAGCAGCAACACCACCAGCACCGGCAACACCAGCAGCAGCAGCAATAACACCAGCAGCAACACCAACAGCAACACCACCAGCAGCAGCAACACTAGCAGCAACAACATTAGCAGCAGCAACACCAGGAGCAACAACACCAGCAGCAGCAACACCAGCAACAACAACAACAGCAGCAGCAACACCAGCAGCAGCAACACCAGCAGCAACAACAAGCAGCAGCAACACCAGCAGCAGCAACACCAGCACAACAACACCAGCAGCACAACACCAGCAGCAACCAGAGCAACACACCAGCAGCAACAAACACCAGCAGCAGCAACACCAGCAGCCACCACCCAGCAGCACAGCAACACCAAGAGCAACAACACCAGCAGCAGAAAAAAGACCAACAACACCAGCAACACCACACAGCAACACCAGCAAAACCCAAGCAGCACACCATCAGCAGCAACAGCAGCAACACACCAGCAGCAACAACACCACCAGCAAACACACCACAGCAGCACACAGAGCAACAACACCAGCAGCAACAACACCACAGCAGACAACACCAAGACAACAACACCAAGCACCACACACCACCAGCACAGCAACACACAGCAGACAGCAACACACAGCAGCAACAACACCAGCAGCAACAACACCAGCAGCAGCAACACCAGCAGCACACAAGCAACACCAGCAGCAACAACACCAGCAGCAGCAACAACACCAGCAGCAGCCAGCAGCAACACCAGCAGCAACACCAAGAGCAACAACACCAGCAGCACAACACACAGCAGCAACACAACAACACCAGCAGCAGCAGCAGCAACACCCACCAGAGCAACAACACCAGAGCACACCAGCAGCAACACACCAGCACAGCAACACCAGCAACAACACCAGCAGCAGCAACATCACAACAACACACAGCAGCACAACAACAACACCAGCAGCAACAACACCAGCAGCAGCAACACCAACAGCAACACCAACACCACAGCAGCAACACCAGCAGCACCAACAACACCAGCAGCAACAACACCAGCCAAGACAACAACACCAGCATCAACAACACCAGCAGCAGCAGCAACACACAGACAACACACCAGCAGCAACACCACACACAACACCACAGCAGCAACACCAAGCACAACACCAGCAGCAGCACACCAGCAGCAGCAACACCAAGCACAAACAACAGCAGCAACACCAACAGCAACACAGCAGCAACACCAGCAGCAGCAACACCAGCAGCAACACACCAGCAGCAGCAACACCAGCAGCAACACCAACAGCAAACACCAGCACAGCAACCACCAGCAGCAGCAACAACACCATCAGCACCAGCAGCAACCAACCAACACCAGCAAGCAGCACACCAGCAGCACAACACCAAGAGCAACACCCAACACCAGCAGCAGCAACACCAACCAACAACACCAGCAGCAGCAAACACCAGCAACAACAGCAGCAGCACACCAGCATCAGCAGCAGCAACACACCACAGCAGCAACAACAGCAAAGCAAACAACACCAGCAGCAAACAAACAACACCAGCAGCAGCAACACCAGCAGCAGCAACACCCAGAAGCAACAACAACCCAGCAGCAGCAACACCAGCAGCATCAACACCAAGAGCAACAACAACCACCGCACAACACCAAAGCAACACACAGCAGCAGCAACCCAAGACGAACAACACCAGCAGCAACACACAGCAGCAGCAACACCAGCAGCAACAACACCAGCACATCAACACAGCATCAGCAACGCACACCAAAGCAACAACACCAGCAGCAACAACACCAGCAGCAGCAACACCAAGAGCAACAACAACCAGCGCAACACACCAGCAGCAGCATACGAGCAACAACACCACAGCAGCACACCAAGAGCACAACACCATCAGCAACAACACCACAAGCAGCAACACCGCAGCAGCAACACCAGCCAGCAACACCAGCACAACAACACCATCCAGAAACCAGCAGCCACACACCGCAGCAGCAACACAGAGCAACAACACCACCAGCAACAACACCACAGCAGCAACAACCAACAACAACCAGCCGCAACCAACACCACACATCAACACCAAGAGCAGCAACGAAACCACACCACAACACCAGCACATCAACACCAAGAGCAACAACATCCAGCAGCAACAACACACCAGCAGCAGCACACCAGCAACAACAACACCAGCAGCAACAACACCAGCACCAACACCAAGACCAACACACCAGCAGCAGCAACACCAGCAGCAACAAACCAGCAGCAGCACACCAGCAGCAGCACACCAGCAGCATCAACACAAGAGCAAACAACAGCAGCACACAACACCACCAGCAACAGCAACAACACCAGCAGCAGCAACACCAGCAAGCAACAACACCAGCAGCAGCCAAACCAGCAGCAGCAACACCAGCGCAACACCAGCAGCAGCAACACCTACAGCAGCACACACCAAGACAACAACACCAGCAGCAGCAACCCAGCAGCAACACACCAAAGCAGCAACACCAGCACACAACAACACCAAGAGCAACAACACACAGCGCAACACCAGCAGCAACAAACACCATCAGCAGCAACACCACAGCAACACCAGCAACAGCAACACCAGCAGCAGCAACCCAAGAGCAAACAAACCAGCAGCAGCACACCAGCATGCAAAAAACAAGAAGAACAACACCAGCAGCACAACACACCAGCAACAACACCATCAGCACAAACAAAGAGCAACAACACCAGCAGCAGCAACACCAAGAGCAACACACCAGCAGCAGCAACACACAGCAACAACACCAGCAGAAACAACACAAAGAGCAACAACACCAGCAGCAATCAACACCAGCAGCAGCAACACAAGCCAGCAGCAACACCAGCAGCAGCAACACCAGCCAGCAGAACACCAACAGCAACAACACCAGCAGCAACAACACCAAGGAGCAACAACACCAGCAGCAGCAACACCAAGACCAACAACACCAGCCATCAACAACACAAGACCAACAACACAGCAGAGCAACACAAGCAGCAAACAACACCAGCGCAACAAACACCAAGAGCAACAACACCAGCAAGCAGCAACACCAAGAGCAACAACACCAGCAGCAGCAACACCAAGAGCAAACAACAACAGCAGCAACAACACCAACAGCAACAACACCAGCAGCAACAACACCAAGACCAACAACACCAGCAGCAACAAACCAGCAGCAGCAACACCAAGAGCAACAACACCAGCAGCAACAACACCACCAGCAACAACACCAGCAGCAGCAACACAAAGAGCACAACACAGCAGCAACAACACCAGCAGCAACAACACAAGACCAACAACACCAGCAGCAACAACACCAGCAGCAGCAAAACACAGCAGCAAAAACACCAGCAGCAGCAAACAACCAGCAGCAGCAATACCCAGCAGCAACAAACACCAGCAGCAACAACACCACCAGCCAACAAAACCAGCAGCAGCAAAACACAAAGCAACAACACCAGCAGCAGCAACCCAGCACCAAGCAACACACAACACAGCAGCAACAAAACCAGCAGCAACAACACCAGAGCAACAACACCCAGCAGCAACAACACCAGCAGCAGCAACACCAGCAGCAACAACACCAGCAGCAGCAACACCAGCAGCCAACACAAAGAAACAACACCAGCAGCAACAACACCACCACAACAACACCAGCAGCAGCAACACAAAGAGCAACAACACCAGCAGCAAAACACCAGCAGCAACACACCAAACCAACAACACCAGCAGCAACAACACCGCAGCAACAACACCAGAGCAACAACACCAGCACAGCAACACCAGCAGCAACAACACCAGCCAGCAGCAATAAAGCAGCAACAACACCAGCAGCAGCAACACCAGAGCAACAACACCGCAGCAACAACACCAGCAGCAGCAACACAAAGGAGCACAAACACCAGCAGCAACAACACCAGCAGCAGCAACACCAAGAGCAACAACACCAGCAGCAGCAACACCAGCAGCAAAACACCAGCAGCAGCAACACCAGCAGCAACAACACCAGCAGCAACAACACCAGCAGCAGCAACACCAGCAGCACACACCAGCAGCAACAACACCAGCAGCAACAACACCAGAGCAGCAAACCAGCAGCACAACACCACAGCAGCAACACCAGCAGCAGCAACACCACAGCAGAACACCAGCAGCAACACAACATTAGCAGCAGCAACACCAGCAGCAACAACACCAGCAGCAACAACACCAGCAGCAACAACATAGCAGCAGCAACACCAGCAGCAACAACACCAGCAGCAACAACACCAGCAGCAGCAACACAAGAGCAACAACACCAGCAGCAGCAACACCAGCAGCAGCAACACCAGCAGCAACAACAACAACCAGCAGCAGCAACACCAGCAGCAGCAACACCAAGAGCAACAACACCAGCAGCAGCAAACCAGCAGCAGAAACACCAGCAGCAACAACACCAGCAGCAGCAACACCAGCAGCAGCAACACCAGCAGCAGCAACACCAAGAGCAACAAAACACCAGCAGCAGCAACAACAGCAGCAGCAACACCAGCAGCAAACACCAGCAGCAGCAACACCAGCAGCAACAACAGCAGCGCAACACAGCAGCAACAACAACCAGCAGCAGCAACACCAGCAGCAGCAACACCAGCAGCAGCAACACAGCAGCAGCAAACACCAGCAGCAACAACATTAGGCAGCAACACCAGCAGCAACAACACACAGCAGCAGCAACACCAGCAGCAGCAACAACAGCAGCAACAACACCAGCAGCAGCAACACCAGCAGCAGCAACACCAGCAGCAAAACATTAGCAGCAGCAACACCAGCAGCAACAACACCAGCAGCAGCACACCAAGAGCAACAACACCAGCAGCAGCAACACCAGCAGCAGCAACACCAGCAGCAGCAACACCAGCAGCAAACAAACACCAGCAGCAGCAACACCAGCAGCAGCAACACCAAGAGCAACAACACCGAGCAGCAGCAACAACACCAGCAGCAGCAAACACCAGCAGCAGCAACACCAGCACAGAGCAAAACACCAGCAGCAGCAACACCAGCAGCAGCAACACCAAGAGCAAAAACACCAGCAGCAGCAACACCAGCAGCAGCAACACCAGCAGCAGCAACACCAGCAGCAGCACCACCACAGCAAAACATTAGCAGCAGCAACACAGCAGCAGCAACACCAGCAGCAACAACACCAGCAGCAGCAACAACAGCAGCAGCCAACACCAGCAGCAGCAACACAAAGAGCAACAACACCAGAGCAGCAACACCAGCAGCAGCAATACCACAGCAACAAACACAGCAGCAGCAACCCAGCAGCAGCAACACCAAGAGCAACAACACCACCAGCAACAAACACAAGAGCAACAACACCAGCAGCAGCAACACCAAGAGCCAACAACACCAGCAGCAACACACCAGCAGCAGCAACAACAAGCAGCAACAACACCAGCAGCAGCAACACCAGCAGCAGCCAACACAAGAGCAACAACACCACCAGCAACAACACCAGCCAAAGCAAACAACACCAGCGCAGCAACACCAAGAGCAACAACACCAGCGCAACAACACCAGCAGCAGCAACACAAAACACCAGCGCAGCAACACCAAAGAGCAACAACACCAGCAGCAACAACACCAGCAGCAGCAACACCAGCAGCAGCAACCACACAGCCAAACCAGCAGCAACAACACCAGCAGCAGCAAACACAGCAAGCAACAACACCAGCGCAGAACACCAAGCAACAACACCAGCAGCAACAACACCAGCAGCAGCAACACCAAGAGCAACAACACCAGCAGCAGCAACACCAGCAGCAACAACACCAGCAGCAGCAACACCAAGAGCAACAACACCAGCAGCAACAACACCAGCAGCAGCAACACCAAGAGCAACAACACCAGCAGCAACAAACCAGCAGCAGCAACACCAGCAGCAACAACACCAGCAGCAACAACACCAGCAGCAGCAACACAAGACCAAAACACCAGCAGCAGCAACACCAGCAGCAACAACACCACAGCAGCAACACAGCAGCAGCAACACCAGCAGCAGCAACACAAAGAGCAACAACACCAGCAGCAACAACACCAGCAGCAGCAACACCAAAGCAACAAACCCAGCAGCAGCAACACCAGCAGCAACAACACCAGCAGCAACAACACCAGCAGCAGCAACACCAGCAGCACACCAGCAGCAAGCAACACCAGCAGCAGCAACACCAAGAGCAACAACACAGCAGCAGCAACACCAGCAGCAGCAAACCACCAGCAGCAACACCAGCAGCAGCAACACCAGCAGCAGCAACACCAAGAGCAACAACACCAGCCGCAGCAACACCAGCAGCAGCAACACCAGCAGCAGCAACACCACAGCAACACCACAGCAACACCAGCAGCACAACCCAAGAGCAACAAACCAGCAGCAGCAACACAAGAGCAACAACACCAGCAGCAACAACACAGCAACACCAGCAGCAGCAACACCAGCAGCAGCAACACAAAGAGCAACAACACCAGCAGCAACAACACCAGCAGCAGCAACACCAAGACCAACAACACCAGCAGCAACAACACCAGCAGCAACAACACCAAGAGCAACAACACCAGCAGCAGCAGCAACTCCTGCAACAATGTGATATCCTGGAACAGAATACTAATTTACTGCTTACTCACTTAACAAATGGCTGGTGATACTCGTAAAGAATGCACCAACAAAGCTCGTGAACACTACAATAAAAAGCCACTCAATTTATCCTTCAGTGTCCAATTGTTGTGCTGGGGAAATTAGCCGGGATCTCCAGAATAGGGGTGTGAGCTTCTCCCTGAACAATATTATGCAGTAGCCAAGATTCATGAGGAACAAGGCACAAAGCCTCTTCACAAAAGGAGGGAAATAGTTTGATCAATGTATCAGCAGTGGGGCAGATTGCCACCCGGGCTGCCTTGGTTATGATTAGATCCTGTCCGGATTTATCAATCTGCTCTTCTGGATCCCTGAACGAAACACACTTCGCTTTTCACTTCCATAATCTCTCAGCACAAAGTAGTTCTACAATCAGCAAATAATCCCTGTTAGAGATACCCATTGCTTGCCCTTATTTGTTGCCTTACCAATTCTCACAAAGTGGAGTTGCTGGCATTGGACAGAGATAGGCACAGCAAGTAATCTCCAAACACCAGATTAAAGTCCAACAGGTTTATTTGGTAGTACAAGCTTTTGGAGTATTGCCCCTTCCTCAGGTGAGTCACCTGATGAAGGGGCAAAGCTCTAAAAGCTCATGCTACCAAATAAACCTATTGGACTTTAACCTGGTGTTCTGAGACTACTTACTGTGCCAATTCTCACAAGTAAGACGTCTGATTGTCAATAGTGCAGATGAAGAATATTCTTGTGGCTCAGAAATGAAATAGAAGCTCCCCAATCTAACATTCTATAGCACACCCATCTGTTACTTTGTGCAACTACAATTCTATACTCTTGCTTTCAACTCATCTGTGCATTGCAACCTTGTGGCTTCCACCAGGCCGGAGACTTGCTGTTCAGATGTCTGCTCTGATAGATTTTTTTATTCATTTACACGATGTGCACATTGCAAACTAGGCTAACGTTTATTGCCCATTTCTAATTTTCCTTGAGAAGGTAGCCACTGCATCACTGCAAACTCTCTGGTGTAGGCACACTCCCAGTGCTGTCAGGAAGAGAGAGATCCAGAATTTTGGCTCTGAGACAGTGAAGGAGTAGCAATATATTTCCAAGTCAGGAGGGTGAGTGATTTGGAGGGAAACATCCATGATCCCAACTGTCTGTTGTCCTTGTCCCCCTAGATGGCGGTGGTCTTGTGTTTGAAAGGTGCTGCCTACAGAGCCTTGGTGAGTTGCAGCAGCTTACCTTGTAGATGGTAGACACCACTGCCACTGTTCACTGCTGGTGGAGGGAGTGGATATTTATGGAAGAGCTGCCAACCAAGCTGCCTGATTTGTTCTGGATGGTGTCAAGCTTCTTCAGTGTTTTGGGATGCTCTTATGGGTTCCACCTCCAGCTGCGCAGGGGCAGATTCAGCCATTGAGTTTAGAGACGGTATGTAAGACTCGGATTGAGGTGGGGTCGATGAGGGTGAAATGAAAATGTTTTAATCTGAGGTCCCACTCTCAGGTCCCCTTTCACCATCATTCCTCTCAGGGCTCCACACACTAAATTAGCAATGAGCTAGAGGGCACTTTGCTGCAAATCAACAAGGCAGTAAATGGCCAACGTTAAACTTTCATTAATCCTACTATTAAGTTGGTATTTATGGTGTTGTAACAACTCACTGTCACTCCAACAACACAAGGGGATTATTAAACTATGATAACTACTTACACTACAGGCTCTGACTGAAATATTGCACAGGTCTGCTCTCTTCTCCTCCCTGGCTCCAACTGAATTCCTCCCAGTCGCCAGGACTTGCCCTTGATTGGCCTGGTTTCCTGTGCTTCCCATTTCAAATGGTCCAGACCAATTGCGTGGCCCGCAAAGGATTAACCCTCAAAGGGCAATTGCCTTCCCCCGCTTTGGGCTTGCTTAGAAACCTCTCATACGACCATGTGGTGATATCCCACCCCCCCTGCAAGCATCATCAAGATGTCCCCTTCAGCCCCAATAGAGGTGTCAATGACACAGAGGCATTGCCAGCTTCAAGGGTGACTGAGTTTGTTCTTAAGCAGCTATTTGTGGGCATTGGACAATCTAGTAGCAACTTGTTAACAGGAGCTGACAATTTTAACAAGGTCACAGCGACAATTTTGCAACCTTGGCTTCAAGAAGTTTAGGCCAGAACCTGGAATCCATGGCCATGTGTGGGATGGAGAGGTGGAGGGGGGCGCAGAGGAAGGAGTGCAATATGGTCACTAGCGGGGTGAGAGAATCCATGTCAGTTCAAGGGCAGGGAATCACACTGGAGAGAGCAATTTCTGTCCACATCTTATCATGCTTGAATCTAACATCTATGCTGTCATAGTTCCTCCTGATTGCTTGTACTTTTTTCAAAGAAATATCAAAAGTTTTTAATAAAAAACAGGATCACAACACCACACACTTCCCTGACCAAACACTTGAGCCCATCTATAAGTGAAAACAGAAGAGACACACCATTACACGCGGACACACATTATATTACATTAGGGATACTGAAGAAAAGTCTATTCACAAAATCAGTCAGTCCGGAGAGTTCTGGACTCCTGAAAATGCTGTAACTCTGTACAGTGTGCTTCATCAGCCAGTGAATCCAGTCCTGCAAAAGCAAAAGGCAAACTCACCAGCTTCTTTTTCCTCCTTGACTAGAGATGTTGGAGGCAGTCTTGGTTCCAACCTCACCCCTCCCCTCTTCAGTGCAATGCCACATTCCTCAGGCAGTCTATGTTCTGTCATTCTTGCATTCTCACAGAATCAGAAAAGCCCTACAATGCAGATGAATGCCATTTGGCCCATCGACCACAACCCCACCCAGGCCCTATTGCCACAACCCCATCTATTTTACCCTGCTAATCCCATGACAGTAGGGTCAAATGAGCATGGTCAATCAATCTAACCCACACATTTTTGGACTATGGGAGGAACTGAAGTACCCGGAAGAAACCCATGCAGACATGGGGAGAATATGCAAACTCCACACAGACAGAGGCCAGAATCGAACCCAGGTCCCCGGTACTGTGAGGCAGCAGTGCTAACCACTGTGTCATTCTAATCATCTTCTGACACTCTTAGCACCTTCTCAACCTTCTGTATCCTCATTTATATTCCTTTTGTCCAATTCCACATCCCTCCCCTTCGACTCCAATTGTAGAAACCTCTGCTGATTTGCTTTGCTTTGACAAAGTGTCATCCAGACTCGAAACATTGGCTTCATTCTCTCTCCTCAAATGCTGTCAGACTTGCTGAGATTTTCTGGCATTTTCTGTTCCAGCCTTAATTTCTTGATTTTACATTTTTAAAAGTTCACTTGTGGGATGTGGGCTAGGACAGCATTTATTGCCCATGCCTAATTGCCCTTGCTCATGTTATTTGGGAGGGAGTTCCAGGATTTTGACCCAGTGACAGTGAATGAGCAGAGGTATATTTCTGAATCAGGGTGGTGAATGACTTTGAGAGGAACTTCCAGATGGTGGTGTTTCCATCTGTATGTTACCCTTGTCCTTTCAGATGGGAGTGGTCATGCATTTTGGAAGATGCTGCCTAAAAAGCCTTGGTGAGTTCCTGCAGTGCATCTTGTAGATGGTACACATGGCTGCCACTATTTTGTGGTGATTGGCGGAGTGAATGTTTCTGACTGGGGTGCTAATCAAGTGGGCTGCTTTGTCGTGAATGGTGTCCAACTTCTTGGAGCTGCACCCATCCAGGCAAGTGGAGGGGTATTCCATTATGTTCTTAAGTTATGCCATGTCGATGGCGCACAGGCATTAGGGAGTCGGGGGTGAAATACTTGCTGCAGGATTCTTAGCCTGTGACCTGCTTACATATTTATATGGCTTATCTGGTCAATGTTACCACCAGAATGTTGATAGTGAGCTATTCACTGATGGTAATGCTATTGAATGTCAAGGGGTGATGATTAGATTCTCTCTTGTTGGAGATAGTCATTGCCTGGCACTTGTGCTGCATGAATGTTACTTACCATTGTCAGCCTGTCCAGGTCTTGATGCACTAGGACATAGAATCCTTACAGTGTAGAAGGAGGCTATTCAACCCATTGAGCCAGCACCGACAATAATACCACCCAGGCCCTAGCCCTATAAGCCCATATATTTACCCTGCTAATTTCCTCTGACATTAGAGAGCAATTTAGCATAGCCCATTAACCTAACCCGCACATCTTTGGATTGTCGGAGGTAAAAGGAGCACCCAGAGAAAATCCACACAGACACAGGGAGAAAGTGCAAACTCCACACAGACAGTGACCCAAGTGACAGGGAATCAAATTCAGGTCACTGGCGCTATGAGGCAGCAGTGCTAACCACTGTGCCACAATGACACTGTACTGCATGGACTGTTTTAGAAGGGCCATTACACCCCGAACACTACTTCAATGTTTCTCTCCCTACCTCATCCTCTAACCAAAAAAAAAGGTCGGCAAGAGGACTAAAAGCAAGGGAAAGGTGAGTTGAGATTCTTTTATCATTTTACTTGTACAAGGGCAATATGGCAGCTAAGACAATGGCATGCTCCTCCTGTCAGATGTGGGCAATTAGAGAGAAATCCAGTCTCTCTGACAACTTTGTCTGCAGGAAGTGTGTCTACTCCTCACAGACAACATTGTTTGGTTGGAGCAGCAGGTGGATGCACTGTGAAGAATACAGGACACAGAGAGATAGATGCTAATTACAGGGAGGTTATTCACATTACAGGTTCAGACAGTAGGTGGGTGACTGCCAGAAGGGGCAAGCAGGTAGTGCAGGAGTCTCCTGCATCTATTCCCCTTTCAGACAGCTACACTGTTTTGGATGCTCTTGAGGGGGTTAGCCTGTCAGGGGGAGATACCAGCAGCAGCCTGGCCTGTGACACCACAACTGGTTCTGCTGTGGCACAGGGTTGGGCAAAGAGTAAGCGAGAATTAGTAATGGGGACTCACTAGTTAGAGGCACAGACAGACGTTTCTGTGGTCGCAATCGAGACTCCAGGATGGTGTGTCGCCTCCCTGAAGCCAAAGTCAAGGAAGCCTCTGAGTGATTGCAGGACATTCTTAAGGGGGAAGGGTGAACAGCCAGAGGTCGTTGTACATATTGGTGCCAATGACACAGGTACAAAAAGAGATGAGGTCTTAAAGTGTGAATATAGAGAATTAGGCAGAAAGCTAAAATGCAGAACCTTGAAGGTAGTAATTTCTGGACTACTACCAGTGCCACATGCTAGTGAGAACAGGAATAGAAAGATTAGACAGATGAATGTGTGGCTTGAGAGCTGTTGCAGGGGGCAGAGATTTTGGATATTGGGATCTTTTCTGGGGAAGGGTTGATCTGTTCAAGAGGGATAGGCTACACCTGAACTGGAGGGGGACTAACATTTGCTAGAGCCACTCAGGAGAATTTAAACTAGTTTGACAGGGGAATGAGATCCAAAACAATAAGGAGACAGAAGGAAGTTTGAGAACAGAAGCAAAAGAGAGCACATTAAGTCGTAAAGGCAGTATCAGTAATCCTAGTACCAAAGAGATCAGGCAAAAGCAGGACAGAGAGCAAGGGAAGTCCAGATTAAACTGCATTTATTTCAATATAAGAGGCCTGATGGGCAAGGCAGATGAACTCAGGGCATGGATAGGTACATGGGACTGGGATATTATTGCAATTACTGAAACATACCTAAGGGAGGTATAGGACTAGTAGCTCAATGTTCCAGAGTACAGATGCTATAGGAAAGATAGAACAGGAGGTAAGAGAGGAGGGGAAGTTGTGTTTTTTATTAGGGAAAACATCACACAGTACTGAGAGGGGATATATCCGAGGGTTCAGCC
Source organism: Sphyrna mokarran (assembly GCA_024679065.1). Classification (NCBI taxonomy): domain Eukaryota; kingdom Metazoa; phylum Chordata; class Chondrichthyes; order Carcharhiniformes; family Carcharhinidae; genus Sphyrna; species Sphyrna mokarran. Next base: position 97,539,002 of record JAGIQG010000002.1, on the reverse strand, counting down.
ACTCAGTCTATATGAGAAATAAGAAGGGGAAAATCATTTTGATAGGGTTGTACTATAGACCCACCCCCCCAAACAGTCGGTGGGAAATTGAGGAGCAAATATGTAAGGAGATATTTGCTTGTAAAAAGGTTTTTAATCCATAGATCTATAAACATGGACAGGGATCGCGGGTAGAGATGGGAACATCAGGGTGGCGGCGCGGGCTCGTTGGGCCGAAGGGCCTGTTTCCCATGCTGTTTTGTTCTTTGTTCTTTGTTCTTTGAGATGATAGATAGCTCCAAGAAAAATAGGGTAGCAATAGTCAGTGATTTTAACTTTCCCAGCAGTGACTGGTATTAGCCATAGTATTAGAAGTTGGATGGAGAGAGATTTGTTGAGTGTATTCAGGAGGAATTTCTCATTCAGTATATGGATAGCCCGATTAGAGAGGGAGCAAAACTTGACCTCCTCTTGGGAAATAAGGAAAGGCAGAGGATAGAAGTGTTAGTAAGGGATCACTTTGGGAGCAGTGATCATAATTCTACTAGTTTAAAGATAGCTATGGCGAATGATAGGTCTGTCTCAAAAGTTAAAATTCTAAATTGGAGCAAGGCTAATTTTGATGGTATCAGGCAGGGACTTTCAAAAGTTAATTGGGGGAGTCTGTGGGAAGGCAGAAGAATGTCTGGTAAGTGGCATGTTTTCAAAAATGTGTTAACCAGGGTTTCGGCTTAAACACATTCCTCTTACAATGAAGGGCAAAGCTGGCAGAATCGAGAACCCTGGATGACTCAGGATATTGAGGCCCTGGTCAAGAAGAACAAAGAGGCACTTGATCTGCATAGGCAGCTGGGATCAAGTGAATCTCTTAAAAAGTATAGGGAGTGTAGGAATAAAGAGAAATCAGGAGGACAAAAAGGGGACACAAGATTGTTTTGGCAGATAAGACAAAGGAGAATCCAAAGAACTTCTATAAATACATAAAGGGCAAAAGAGTAACTATGGAGAAAGTAGGGCCTGTTACGATTCAATAAGGTCATCTATGTGCGGATCCACAAGAGATGGGTGAGATCCTAAATGAATATTCCTCATCAGTATTTACTGCTGAGAAAAGCATGGATGTTGGGAAACTTGGGGAAGTAAATAGTGATGTCTTGAGGAGTGTACATATTACAGAGAAGGAGATGCTGACAGTCTTAAAGTGCACAAAGGATAAATCCCCGGGATCTGATGAGTATATCCCAGGACATTGTGGGAGGCTAGGGAGGAAATTATGGGTCCCCTAGCCGAGGTATTTGAATCATCAATTGTCACAGGGGAGATACCAGAAGATTGGAGAATGGCAAATGTTGTGCCTTTGTTTTAAAAGGGCTGCAGGGAAAAGCTTGGGAACTACAGGCTGGTGAGCCTCATATCTGTGGTGGGTAAATTGTTGGAAGATATTTTGAGAAATAGAATCTATTGGCATTTAGAGACACAAGTACTGATTCGGGACAGTCAGCATAACGTTGTGAGTGGAAAATCATGCCTCATAAATTTGATTGAGTTTTTTGAAGGGGTAACAAAGAAGGTAGATGTGGGCCATGCAGTTGATGTTGCCTACGTAGACTTTAGCAAGGCCTTTGACAGGGTACCGCATGGTAGGTTGTTGCACAAGGTTAAAACTCAAAGGATCCAGGGTGAGCTATCTAAATAGATACAAAATTGGCTTCTTGACAGAAGCCAGAGGGTGGTTGTGGAGAATTGTTTTTCAAACTGGAGGCCTGTGACCAGCAGTATGCTCAGAGATCAGTGCTGCGTCCACTGTTATTTGTCATTTATATTAATGATTTGGATGAGAATATAGGAGGCATGGTTAATAAGTTTGCAGATGACAGTAAGATTGATGGCATGGTGGGTAGCGAAGAAAGTTATCTTCAATTTCAACAGGATTTTGATCAGTTGGGCCAGTGGGCTGATAATGGCAAATGGAATTTAATTTAGACAGATGCAAGGAGATGCATTTTGGTAGATTGAACCAAGGCAGGACTTACTCAGTTAATGGTAGGGCATTGGAGAGAGTTACAGAACAAAGAGATCAAGGGGTACATGTTCATAACTCCTTGAAAGTGAAGTCATAGGTGGACAAAGTGGTGAAGAAGGCATTCGGCATGCTTGGTTTCATTGGTCAGAACATTGAATACAGGAGTTGGAATTCCTGTTGAAATTGTACAAGGCATTGGTAAGGCCACACTTGGAATACTGTGTCCAATTCTGGTCACCGTATTATAAAAAGGATATTATTAAACTAGAAAGAGTACAGAAAAGATTTACTAGAATGTTACGGGAATTTGATGAATTTATTTAAAAGGAGAGGCTGAGTAAAGTGGAACACTTTTCCCCAGAGTGTAGGAGGCTGAGAGGTGATCTTATAAAGGTCTACAAAATAATGAGGGGTGCAGATCAGCTAGATATTCAATATTTTTTCCCAAAGATAGGAGAGTCTAAACCCAGAGGGCATAGGTTTAAAGTGAGGGGAGAAATACAAAAGTATCCAGAGGGGCAATTTTTTCACACAGAGTATGGTGAGTGTTTGGAACAGAGGTAGTGGTAGAGGAGGGTACAATTTTGTCTTTTAAAAAGCATTTAGATAGTTAAATGGGTACAATGGATTATGTGGGACATGGGCCAAATGGAGGCAATTGGGATTAGCTTAAAGAAAAAGGGCGGCATGGACAAGTTGGGCCAAAGGGCGTATTTCCATGCTATAAACCTCCGTGATTCTGTGACTCTATGACTCTATCTGAGGAATCATGAATGGTGCTGAACATTGTGCAGATATCACCAAACATCCCCACTTCTGACTTCATGATGGAAAGAAGGTAATTGATGAAGCAACAGAAGATATTTGGGTCGAGGACAGTACCCTGAGGAACTCCTGCAGTGATGTCATGGAGCTGAGATGATTGACTTCCAACAACCACAACAGTTTTCCTTTTTGCTGGGAATGACTTCAACAAATGGAGAGTTTTGCTAGGTCTCCTTGATACCATATTCGGTCAAATGCTGTCTTGATATCCACAGTCATTCTCACGTCACCTCTGGAGTTCAGTTCTTTTGCCCATGTTTGCACCAAAGCTATAATAAGATAGTGGATGAGTGACCCTGGCAGGATCCAAACGGGTAGATTATTTTCTCTCTTCAGTAAAGAACACTATGTCTCTGTACACCCACAGCAACCCCCGACAACACATCCAGTCAGAGATCACAAAGGCAAAGTATAGACTTGAAAATTAAACGAGGATTTAATTTTGACAGTTTTTCTCTTGATTCCATCGACCATCTTCTTTTCAATCTCCTTTTATATATCTGCTGATCGTGTCTGCTCAGAAGCAATTGGTCAAAAATTCAGAAAACATGCAAATCGCGGTGACTGAGTTAAAATGCACTGACAGTCGCACTTCTGGATTTCCAGCACATTACCGGATTCCTCAGGTAAGACTGAATAGCTCCCAGCATGTCTCCAGGTGAAACTATTCCTCCCCCCCGCTCCCCACCACAAGCCACAGTAAGTTCTAGACCTTTCGCTTTGCAGCTATATTCTTTAGCTGCGGTAGTTGTATTAAAGAATGGTGCAGTTATTCAAATAACTCTGTTAAGTATTTGTGATGAAACTTAACTTTCTGGTAAATTTAACATTTATCAAAATGGAAGGAATTTCAAGTTTGACTTCAAGATTTTCCTGTACCCTAATCTGATGAATATCACCTGTAATATCACTTCTGTTTCTCATTGTTCATACTTTAGACTTTGAAATGCGGTTAAACATGCCAAAAGGAGGCTTCCAGCTATTTCTGAGGAGATTGCTGATGACTGAATAGATCCAGGGCAGGAATTCTCATTAATACATGAATGAAATAACATACAGTCTGTAATATTAAAGATAAACAAGCTGACCACATAGATATCAGATGAAAACTTTTGACGGGTGCTACAATGTTTGAGCAATGTTTTTGCACATTGCACCAGTTTCCTGTTTAGTGTCACTTTTAGTTCACTCATTGAAGAATGATGGCTAGCAGGAAAGAGACAGTCATAAGTCTCATTTGCAAAGAAATGTTTGTTTCCTCTCAAGAAGAATTATATTGTAATAACAATAATGAATCAGCCGTTCATTGCAATGGCTATCACTGTAATGATTGGAATGGTGTATCTATCAATGGAGGGAATTCGAACATCTTTTTAATCAAGAAACTAAGGTGACGGGCCAAGGATTATTTAACAGAGCATCGCCTGAGGAGACTTGAGGTGGATGGAGCAATAATAATTGGGGAAGGGTCATACATTAAGCTTAGATTTTTGAACCTAAAATTTATGAAAGGAATGAAAGATTGAGAAAGGAAATGCAGGGAATTAGTGAGAAAATCCTCAAGATAAATTCAACTAAGCTAGTCACTTTGGCAAAGCTCAAATGTGAACAGACAAGACAAAACCCAAATGAAGATGAACCTTAGGAATTTAAATATCAACTAAATGTAATCAGATTATAAAATAAGTTACCAGAGATGATCATTATAGCATACAGCTAAACTGGCCTTTAGTGTGTTATGAAGAATATGCTGCGTAGGTTTTTTTTAAATGTAGACATTGCTGGCTGGGCCAGCATTTACTCCCCATCCCTAGTCGCCCTTGAGAAGGTGGTGGTGAACTGCTTTCTTGAAGCACTGCAATCCATGTGATGTAGATACATGCACAGTTGTAGGGGGGGTTTGGGAGGTTTCAGGATTTTGACCCAGCGATATATTTCCAAATGATGAATGACTTAGGGGGAGACTTCCAGGTGGTGGTGTTCCCTTACATCTGCTACTCACCACAGGATTCCTAGCTTCTGACATTCTCCTATAACCACAGTATTTATATGACTAGTCCAGGTGAGTTTCTGGTTGTTGCAAAACCCTAGGATGTCAATAGTGGGGGATTCAGTGATAGTAATACAATTGATTGCCAAGAGACAATGGTTAGGCTCTTCCTTATTGGAGATGGTCATTGCTCAGTATCTGAAGTGTCGTGAATGGTGCTGAATTTTGTGCAACCATCAGTGAACATCCCCACTTCTGACTTTATGATGAAGGGAAGGTCATTGATAAAACAGCTGAAGATGATTGAGCCTAGGACACTCCTTTGAGGAACTGATGTCCTGGAGCTGAGATGACTGATTTCAATAATGATAACCATCTTCCTTTGTGCTAGGTATGTCTCCAACTAGCCATGGGATAAGGAGCGGGTGGGCAAGGTTGATGTCTTGATGTCAAAGGCAGTCACTCTCATATCATCTCTGAAATTCAGCTCTTTGTCCATGTTTGAACCAATGTTGTAATGAGGTCAGGAGCTGAGTGACCCTAGCAAAACCCAAACTAAGTGTCAGTGAGCAGGTTTGGGTAAGCAAAGCCTGCTTGGTAGCTCTGTTCATGACTGCTCCAATCACTTTACTGATGATCAAGTGGAGACTAATTAGGCAGTAATTGGCTGGGTTGGATTTGTCCTGCTTTTTGTGTGCAGGACATACCTGGACAATTTTCCATCTTGCTGAGTAGGTGCTTATGTGGCAACTGTACCAGAACATCTTAGCTAGGGAGCAGCAAGTTCTGGAGCACCAGACTTCTGTGCTATGTTATCCGGGTTCTTAGTCTTTGCAGAATCCAGTATCTTCAGCCATTTCTCAATATCAAATATATTAAATCAAATTGGCTGAAATCTGTGATGCTGGTGTCCTCCAAAAGAGGCAAAGATGGATCATCTACTGCTATTCTCATGGACAAATGCATCTTTGGCAGGCAAGGTTGGTGAGGATGAGGTAAGTATGTTTTCCTTCTTGTTGTTTCCTTCACCACCTACAGCAATCCCAATCTAACATCTATGTCCTTTAGGACTCGCTCAGTAGTGATGCTGCTGAGCCATCCTTGTGGAAGGACATTGAAGTCCCCTACCCAGAATACATCCTGTGCCTTTGCCATCCTCCAATTGGTGTTCCAGCTTTTATGAGAGCCGAGGAGGAATACTGACTCATCAGCTGAGGGGGCAGTACTTGGTAATTAGCAGGAGTTTCCTTTCTCGTTTTTAACCTAATGCCTTGAGATTTCCTGGAGAGCAGAGTCAAAACTGGGGACTCCCAGGATAACTCCCTCCTGACTGTTGTGCCATTGTGCTGCCACTTCTGCTGAGTCTGTCCTGTCAGAAATGATGGTGCCTGGGATGTTATCTGCAAGATATGTGAGTTCTGTGAGCATAACTCTGGCAGGCTGTTGCTTGACTAGCCAGTGTCCAAAGATGTGTGGGTTAGGTGTATTGGCCAAGCTAAATTGATCCTCATGTCAAGAGGATTAGCAGGGTAAACGTATGAGATTATGGGAATAGGGCTTGGTGGAATTGAGGTCAGTGCAGAGTCAATGGGCTGAATGGCCTCCTTCTGTACTATAGGGATTCTATGATTCTATGACAGCTCTGCCAATTTTAAGTCCCCAGATATTTGTTTTGTAGGGTCAACAGAGCTGTGTTTGCCTTTGTCATTTCTGATGCCTAGGTCAATGCCTGGTGGCTGATCCAGTTTCTGTAGACTTCATAGTTGTTCCATACAACTGAATGGCTTGCTCAGCCAATTCAGCATCAGGGTCTGGAGTCACATATAGGCCAGACCTGGTAAGGACAACAGATTTCCTTCCCCAAAGGACAAGAATTGAGAATGGTCATCGTTAGGTGTTTCATTCCAGATTTTTATTGGATTCAAATTTCACCATCTGCCCACTTGTGGTGGGATCTGAACCCAGGTTTCCAAGGCATTATCTTGGGTCTCTGGATTACTAGTCCAGTGACAATATCATTATGCCCACTGCATCCCTACCCCAACGGAAAAAAAATGGACAGAATAATCTGTGAGTCAGATAGACTGACAGTGTGTAACTGGAGTGATAAATATTTATACTTTGCTGGGAAGATTTGAATACTTTCACAGGAATACTGGAATATTGGACAAGTTCTTTACCTTCAATATTTCCAGTGCAATGTTTCATTTACTTGGGAAGCAAATAGTAATATTGGGTTCAGCACCAACAATACAATCATTTAAATAAACTAAATATAATAAAATATAAATATAACTAAATATGATATAGTCAGTTTGGTGAAATGTGTGCCTCAGCCAAGAAAACCTATGCCAGGAGCACAGAAGATTAAAATCTTGGTGTTTCACTTGTACCTGGTATCTCAGATAATCACTAACAGTTTAGCAATGTGACAGGACAAATGCACTACTCAACAACTAGATGATAAACTCCAGAAATTGGGCAACACGGGTTAATAGTCCTGAGAAACTAGCCATCACATTGAAAATTTGTTCTGGTTATTATACATTGAGCTATTGGTGATTCAAGCATGTTACTAAACAGATCATTTTGATTAGCAGATTGGTCTCATGGGACAGAAGTTTATTGGGATTTTTTAAGATTTTGCCCTGTCCATCAATGGACAGAGTGAGCTGGTAAAATCGCACAAGAGCCAAGACGCAGGCTAGTCAAGCAACAGCCCGATTTCTCAGCTCTCGTGATTTTATGAAAGCCGGATTTCTGGCGAGATCTGCCTCTTGCCGGAAATGGGTAAGAGGCTGAATAAGTTATCTAAGCACATTCTGATCTTAATTTCCATGTGTTTAGTGAACCAGCGATGAATCATCCGGGCACCCTTGCCTTTAAGGCCTCAAAAATGGGAAACAGTCCTGTTGGCCTTGCCAGTGAACCCAGGGGCCACCGAGAGCAATGTGGAGAACATTGGCAATGCCAGGATGGCACTGCCCAATCTGGCATCCTGGCATTGCCAACCTGGCATCCTGGCAATGCCAGTGGGCACCTTGGCACTGCCCATCAGGCAGTGCCGAGGAGGAGGCTACAGTGGGTGGGGCCTGTGAGGAGAGAGCCTAGGGGCAGGGACTACGGGGCAGGTCATGAAAGGAGCTGAATTGGGAGTGGAGGGGGGGGCTAGATGCCCATGTGTTGTGGGGCTGTGGGGGTGAAGGGAGTTTGTTGAGCTCTCTGTCTGTCAGAGCATGTGTAGAATCAGATGTCCGCACATGCGCAGTAGCTCCTTTTACAGGCTGGCTGGTGAATTATGCCCAGCCCACTGCTTGCAGCAGCTAGACACAGTCTAGCCAATTTTTTCAGTGACTATGTTTGGGCATGAAAATTTGTCCAAAAACAGATCAGAAACAGTCCCATTTTTATGAGAACTAGATACTTAGAATCAATCTCATAAACTCCAGCCCATAAGGTTTGTTCATTATGCCAAAAGCTTACAAAAAAGGATGAACAGTTCTTCTAGCTATATTTGAATAATAGAGACCTATGAAGAATCCTATAAACCTTAATCAGAGAGAATCATCCAATAATGTCAAAAACCAAAACCTTTGTGTTGTCATGGTCAAACAGAAATCAGACTCCATAATTAGGGATTTTTGAGTTGATTTGATTTATTATTGTCACATGTATTAACATACAGTGAAAAGTATAGTTTCTTGTGTGCTATGCAAAGAATACCGTACATAGGGAAGAAAAGGAGAGAGTGCAGAATTGAATGTTAGTCATAGCTAGGGTAGAGAAAGATTAACATAATGCAAGGTAGTTAATACGAGGACATTGAGGAAGAGATTATTGTCATCACACCAGTTCACCAGATTCACACATTGCTTGAATGATTCAATTACTGGCAATTCCTCAGCAAATTTACTGAGAAAGGAATGGAACTCAAAATTATGGATTTAGGCAATATACTAAGATCCATTTTCCAACTAAAGAAATAATTAATTATTTTAGTTAATAAACGATATGATTGGGACAGGTTAATAACAAATTCAAATTTATTGTTAAAATTCACTCCACGTGATAATTTTGGTGAAATTAATGTCTGTATCTGTTTAGCACAAGATGAGATTGCATACAGATATCACATTGTAAAACTCATGAAAAAGTGGTAATAACAGTGATGAAGTGATTGGATTCCAATGAAGTGAACTGGAACTTCACAACTTGGAACAGGAAGTGGGAATAGGCAGCAAAAAGAACTGGGAGAATCGTGCTATGGGTTAAACTAGATTAGACTTCCGATGTGATTAGTACCTGATATTCAGGCCAATTTATCAGCACCAGAATATCAGTGTCTATACAATTCTGTCTCACGGATGAGTTTCATATCAGCATTTATTTGGATTCTTTACGATATAGCTTAGTAGTCATCTCACTGCACCAATCAAAGCTCGATGTTAGCTGCATAGTGATATTAAATGCAAGGGTGCTCCAAAACTCTAAGGGTAACTTGGAACACTGGTTCACAGTGGGTCTGTGATTTTTTTTTGGTATTAATAAAATAGATTTATTACCTTAAAAGAAAGTCAACAACACACAAGACAAAAAAGGATTATAATACTCTCCGACACTAAAAGATACTGATGGCTACACACACGTAGGATTACATGAAACTATATGTTGGTCCCCAGATGGCCTACTCTGAGACACCCCTTTTCCCAAACAAATCCATTATTATGCAACTGTATGAGTTAAATCCAACAATTACCACACACAAGTTTGGGAAATAGTTTTCCGGTTCAGCAAAGGTGGAAACTGATTGTTTCTCTCAGAGACTATGGGTGGAATTATCCAGTCTCGACTGGGGCAGCCCCACTGCCAGTGAAAATGGAGAATGTGGTATTCAGCCAAAACTCCGTTCACTGCAACGGCACCAGAGGATCTCAGCCATGGGCAAGCACACTGATTTTTGGCGTACAGCTAAACTTGCTGCAATTCTGAGCTTAGCTGTCTCATTACTTTTTCTTCTTGGTGTTCCACAGCTATACAAAATTTTTCCTTTTGATTTTATCCTCCTGTGGGGTTGGCTTTTAGCAGGTACATGGCAATTTCCTCACCTCTTCACTTTGAAGTTATCTGTTCTATAGCCTCATTGAATATGTAAAATATTTGTTTTCCACTGCTAAGTAAATTCATACCTCATCATTTCTCCAGTTGTCTGCCTCTAATCAACTCCCCATTTTACTTGGTATTTTTGCATCTTAATTTTCTCCAATTCTTAACAGCTACCAAATACCTCGAGTACCCTGTACCATGATGGCAACATTCTACCTATTGCTTTAGTTAGAACAAAAATCAGTTCTTGGTGACATAGAAGAAAGATTACAAGTGTCAGGAATTGAAAGCATGATTGGACCAGCTTCGTAAATCGGCCAATGTAGATTTATTGCGCTGGCTTTAATGCTGATTCCAAGGCCTTAAGATCTAAGCTAATTCACATCATAATCAAGATGCTTTACTCCTTCTTTCTTTTTTTTTACCTTTTTGTAATTTCTGAAGTACATATATATCTGCTTAAAATCATAGAATCCCTACACTGCAGAAAGAGGCAATTTGGCTTATCGAGCCTGCACCAACAACAATCCCACCCAGACCCTATCTCCGTATTAATCCCCTTGATACTAAGAGATAGGTTAGCATGGCCAATAACTTTACCTGCACACCTTTGGAGCATGGGAGGAAACTGGAGCACCTGGAGGCAACCCATGCGGAGGGAATGGGCAAACTCCACACAGTCACCCGAGACTGGAATTGAACCTTGATTCCTGGTGCTGTGAGGCAGCAGTGCTAACCACTGCGCCATTGTGCAGAAGTCCATCTTTTATATTCCTGACATTCACGTGATATTTGTGTGGAATATGTTTTAGTGAAAATGGTAAGCATGGTACCCAAAAACTAAAATTAGAAACTACATGTGATTAAAATAAGAACCTTGCCAAGCAATGACAAATTCCATTAATCTCAGACACATTCCTGATGTCCAACCATGAGGTCCCAGAAATTTCTGTAATATTTCGCATTTTAGGGTCGGGAAAACTGACAGGAAATGGGGTTGGCAATAGTTGGCATTAGGTACCAAGGTAAACTGTTGAGAGAAAGAAAATGCAGCTGTACTTTGGAATTTTTAAAACATATTTGAAGAAATTGAATCTGGTATGATGAAAGCCCTACGTTACACCATTAATCATCATAAAATACACTCTGTATGGGGATCCCTGTCACTGTTTAAACAAGCATTCATATTACTTTCAGTAACATTGTGGTTAAATGCCTGCCAATCAAACAGAAACCCACAGGAAACTTTCTTGAGTATGTTTACAGAGAAGAAAGTTTCAAAGGATATGAATATAAACAGAGGAGATTAACAATAGCGGGGAAAGTTCCGGCATGCTTGAGTTTAGATTGCGAGAAGTTAGTTTATTTGTGTTCATTTGAGAGATAAACATCTGTGTGATTCACTGAAGACAAATTAAAACATCAGGGTTCCATGCTGGTGCTTTTGTGGTATTTTTCATTAGTTCTTGTTCTGCCATTTCTGCAATCATAAATAAAAGTTTTGGCTTGCTGGCTTGGCTATTCCCATGCATGACGATTGGTAGAAGGGATGGATGGGAACAAAAGAGGTTGTGCAAAATAAATGGCACACTCAAACTCTACAATGCAGTTTACTCGGTATATGAATAGTTGGGATTTTTTTTTTTGAAGAGAAAGGTGAATGTTGGTAAATATCATTGGGATCATGGTCTGAACTGTCAACTGATTTGATGTTGTCAAAAATAGGTGACCAGCGATTATGTGAGGCAGTGCCACCATGTGGTTAGCAAATCTAAAACAGCTGGATAGATAAATGAAAATAGGCGGGACATGGAGAAGACGCCAGTTTGATTTGATTTATTATTGTCATATGTACTGAGCCAGATATATTGAAAAGTATTGTTTCGCGTGCTATCCATACAAACCATAGCATAACATAAGTAGTGAAGTGTTGCCATGTTCTGACGCCATCTTGAAACAAGGATGTAGTCAATCCACAGTGAGATCAGTAACACATCTCCATTCTCGCTCTACTCCCTGCGTTGGGGATACTGGCTGCAAGCATTTTAGGGCATTGTGTCGAGGTCAAGTTTTGTTAATTAAAGGAACAAGCCTACTATATTTGTGCCTAACACCTACTTCTGTTTGCTCTCACTACCTCAAAGAATGCAAGATGGAAGATTGAGATGGATCAGCGGGTTAAACAATGCCATGTTAGACTTGACCTGGCATCTTGGTGCTAGTACACGATATTTCAAATTGATACAGTCCCATTCCTCAACACAAATGTATGTCACTTCAATGAAAAATATATATATTAAAATCTGTAAAATTAATATTATAGGAAGTGAAAATTCATGGCTGCTCCAGAATGCTTGCCATTGCAACTTTGGTGGTACAATTGGCAAGAATTATAGATTGGGCTTCACATACACTGTGTTTTTACCTGATGTCAAAGATTCCAGGATGCCCTTCATTGTAAAGAGGCATTGTGACTTTCTACAGCAAGAATTATCTTGCCCTGGAGCCTCCAGTAGAAATAGTTGGTTGTTGATGCAGACATGGGAATCACATCATCCAGGCCAGGATCATGGCTTGCTTCGCAAAAGACCAAACTCAAATTTTTTATAAATCATTAACATAACAGCCCTCTGAGAGTATCTAACCACTGGGGGACTGGCACTTTCACCATTCCCTCCCCACCAACTGGATCAAATGTACCAGACCTTCCATCATTGATATAATGATGCACAGTTGTTTGACTAGTGGAATGAGGCATCCCTGATGGTAGTCCATTTATGGTGGCACTGCCACTTACTCATTAAGATTTGGCTGGTCTTATCTCAGTATGCACGATCATGGGGATTTTCAGGACTAAACATTTAAACAAAACACAGAATACATATAATACTTACCAAAAGTTGATAGTAAAGATAAAGGGGGTGAAATTATCGGTTCATTTCACCAGTGAATCATTGCAGCAAGTCTATAAGATCAGGCGAGAGGCGAAAAATTGATTGGCGCCCAGTTGTTCACCTGTCGTAATGTTACTGGCACTGAATTGCTGGTGAAATTAGCCTTGTGCCCATAAAGGGGTATTATTCTCATGGAATCATAGGACCCCTACAATGAAGAGAGAGGTCATTCAACTCATTGAGATGCACCAACCACAACCCCAACCAGGCCCTATTCCCAACACCCATCATATTTACTCCACTAATCCCCTGACACAAGGGTCAATGGCCAATCAATCTGACCCACACATCTTTGAATTGTGGGAAGAAATCAGTGCACCCAGAGGAAACATTCTCCACAGGCAGAATGTGCAAACTCCACACAAACAGTGACCCTGAGGCAGGAATTGAACTCGGGTTCCTGGCACTGACAGTGCTAACCATTCTGCCACCATGTCCCCCAATACTTTCCTGTTTTCATGCTCATTCAACACTTCGAATTTCTTTGCTCTCAAAGTATCTACAAAAAAAAAAGTCAGTCCTGTTACAAAAAGCCCAAAAGTTATAAACATTGTGAAAATGCAAAAACAATAGTCACAAAACCGGAATATTGAACTTTTGGTCAAACTTCATTTATCCTCTACCATTCTTCTGGCGCAAGAACAGAAGTGGCGCAAGAACAGAAGTGTCGCATCAATGCTAATAATTGACTCATAAATTATGAACAAATAAGATACAGTATGCTTTCTCCTTTATAAGTGTTTTGTACAATGTGTAGAGTTTAACGTGCTGAACAATTGCTGTTAAATGCAGACCAGGAGGATCGGATGTTATTTTCTTCATCTTAGCAGTAGCAATAAGGCACAGGTTTGTATCTGCAGTTCAACATATGCTATGTTGCAGCTCCCAGCTGAATCACCAAGGTGGGAGCAGTGAACCACAGCAGTACAATTGTCACTCACCCTAGATGATACAGTTCCGGTAGAAAGGAAATAAATGTCAACACTTTGTCATACTGATTTTCTAAATGTTGGGCAGCACCAAAGCCCATGTTTATATTGTTGAATGTTTCTCTTTGCAATTGAACCTGAAATAAATAAGATTTTTTTATACGTATGTGACATAATCACTAAAAAGACAAAAGAACCATTCTACCGTCACTTTCGAATCTGATCCACATGCTACTGAGAATGAACAAAACAAATCAAGGAAAATTGTAGCCTCAAAAGCTGCAGTTAATAAATAGAAAACACAAGTTCCAAAAATTAATACATGGTTGTCGACAAAATTGTCACATCCTAACTAATAAAACTATCAGACAAAGTCTTTAAAACACTTCATTAGATTTTTAAAAGTTATAAATACAGCACTACCAGTTCATAAATCTCATAGTTATGCAACATAAAATTGCTTTGTAATAAACACCTTTTATGTGACATTTATTCATTTTTTTTTACTTGGGCACGTTAATACCATTGCTTCATCTTACCTTTTGCAATTTTGAGTTGAATCTGAAATAGATAACATTTTATATATGCTCATTAAAAATTAAAAAAAAAAATTGTATTCAAGATTTATGATTTGAAATTGGATTTGTTACAATTTTGTATTGATTTTTGCATGCACGTGCTCTAGCTTCTATTCTGTAGCTTCAAATTTATATTTTTATATACCTTTCTATTTTATTCTTTTGTTTTATCATTTATAAAATTAAATGATGTTACAGAGAGGAATCAAATTTGCAACTTTCCCCTTTAAAAGCTGCCAGGACTGTATCATTCTTTGCAAAGTTTGTCTTGTGCCTTGATTTTAATAGGCCTTGGTTTTAATAGGCGAGCTTTCATGTTTACATTATCACATGAGAAGGAAAAAACTCTAATTCTGTGCCTCAAAGGCTGTGTACACAATATACATGTTCCTCTCAGACCTGCTCTTCAATAAATCAAATTTCCACACACATTTCATATTAGGTTATCAGAAAAAATGGTCCATAAGCCAAGTGTAATTGAAATAACTTTATCCAACATACGTATTTCACTAAGCATGCGTGTTTATATGTCCAGTTTATTGCAAGATTTTAAAATCCACATGTCCAGTTGCTCTCTCATGCATTGATTGGTAATTTTTCAACCTATTTAACTCACATACAGGAGAGGCTAGATTCATAATTAGTCATCTTCACACACCTTCGACATTTGCAGGGCAATGCATCACCAACACACAGCACATGTTAGATGCAACGCGATTAATTTGCATAAAGCCTACTATAGGAGAAAGGAAAGGTAGAGAATTATTCTTCACAATGTCGGCAAATATCGAAAATCCATGAGATAAAATGTAAAAAACATGACATGACAAATCCACAAATGGCACATACAAGACAACTTGAAGTCACACGCACCCCTACAAGCCTGGTGTCCATTTGGAATCTGGCCCCACATTGTTTAGAAGTGAGGACAGATTGTGCACAGCATTGCTCTGGACCCACAGGCTTTCTCACCAATACTTTCTGGCAAAATCAGTAGAGGCTGAAAATGGTCTATAAGCTACTTATAGTAGCTTATAATAGTACTGCCTCTGAGGAGAAACTGTGAAAATAAAAGCAAAGCTTTTTCAAGAAACAACCAAAGTAATGATAGATTCGGTGCTTTGGAGGGTGGTAGCACAGTGAGTCAGCCTGTGTTATAGCTATTTCAAAGACACTATGAGCCCCTCAGGCTGAGGCTCCTGCACCTTTAAGACCCCTGTGATCGGCCAGCTCTAGCTCTGCCACCTGGATGTAGTAGGGCCTCTTAGGTACCACTGGGAATGTGCCCCAGGCAAGTCCAAATGCTTTCCCCTATCACCCCTGTGGCATATTGGAACACAACAGGGACTGTTGGATGAGTGACACATTCCTCTTCTGTCAGCCTCTGAAAGGACTTCATTTACAAGCCCTGGAGTTGTGCTACTTGACTGACAGATTGTGGAAAAAAAAGTCATTCAGTTCCATTAAGCTCAATAAATCCTGCAGAACAAAACACCTAAAAGAGGCTTAAAAAAAAGGCCACAGAGAGTGGGGGCGTGAGCTCCAAGAGAAAAAAAAAACAAATTCTTTTCAGGTTCAAAGACACTATTTCTCATTGCATTCTGTCTATCAATTACGCTGGCATTCCCAGAGGGTACATAGATCAGTTCTCATTGGTGTCATTCATGTGTCAATCAGCCTGGCATGAACACCAAAGGGCCTCATGTTGTGCTACGGAAACTGTCTGTCAGGCAATCAGCAGCTGCTATGACATCATCTGCTGTGTTTTTTCTGGGAACGCTTCAACATAAAAAAAAAGCCAAATCCCAGAACTCTAGTTGAGTCCGTGTTAATATTTTCCTTTTGCCTGACCCTAACTTTTCAAAAAAGAAAATATGTTCCAAGCTGTCTGCAGGATGAAGATAAATAATTCCATGTCAGGAGAATGTCTGCCACTGCCTGAAGTAAATCATTACAAAAGTAAGCGTTTTAGGCTGCGCGTGTGACAGAGTAGACACAGCATGTCAAGAGAGGGTTGAGAACAGACAATATAGTCAGCTTTTATCATTTGGTTGAACCATCCATCTAATTACCATTTCACATTTGCTGCATCTTCTCCGGTTGGAATGTGCTCCCTTTTTCCTGGGGCTTCTATAGGCGTGGCAGACGAGTAACCGGCCTCCAAATGAAATCCCTTTGCCCCTCAGTTAGCACGTATGAAGCAAAACTAAAGTGAAAATGTAGGTTTTCTCAAAACACAAAAATCATGGTCATTCAAAATGAATATTCCAAAAATCTATATATTCCACCCAAATTTTAAAAATAATCATTCAGATGGAACAACAGGCCTGCACTTAATGGATGCATTCACTAAAGCAATTAAATAGTAACTGCAATTGAATGATATAGTGTTGATCTTTATTCTTCAAAGAACTGATGTGATGAAAGTATTTAAATTCCATTTTGGAACTTGTTGGTCACTTTTACATCACTCTGATGTAAAAATGCCAGACATTCATGTTAAATAAAAGTGCCTTTTAACATCAACCGAATTTCAACAATATAAATCCAGAAGAAATGTGATACTCTTTGACGGCTAACTATAATTAAATTGTTTTAAATTTTCTTCTTTCTTCTTCCTTCTGCTGTTTTTGATACTTTTGCCTGAGAGCCCAGAAGGGAAAGAAGTCCCAGGTCAGCCAATTTTTCTCTGAAGGTTGCCATTAGTCAGGCATGGGAGTGGCTGACACAATAATTATCTTTCCTGTCCCAATGAGAAAGAATATAACTACCTTTACTGCATCTCCCTGATAACACTATTGAGCTTGGAAAATCATAAAAATGCAGTACCAAGGCCATTCTCGGCTAAACGTGTTGTTGATCTGTAAAGTTAATTCTGTTTCTCTCTCTACAGATACTTTTTTTTTAAAGAGCAACACAGCACAGGAAACAGGCCCTTCGGCCCAACGAGCCCGCGCCGCCATCATAACTATATAGTAGCAAATCCATTATCCTATTATATTATTCCTATATAATAATATATATATTATTCCTAAAATGGAAAATTCTCACTATAGGGACAATTTGTTTCTCAATCAGCCTAAGAGCGAATTTTTGGGTTGTGGGAGGAAACCGGAGTGCCCGGAGAAAACCCACGCAACCATGGGGAGAACGCGCAAACTCCCACAGACACTGGCCCAATTCCAAGTGTCTGCACAGCCACATCGATAGTCTCTGGGCTGTCATGGTGCCCTTCAGATGGTCCACATAAAGCACTCATTTACAACATGAGGTACCAGGCAACCCATGAATCAACATCCAAGAGCTGTACCCGCACCACCTGCCGAATGCATGCTCATTCAGTCTGTCAGATACTGTCAGACCTGTTGATTAGTTCCACTATTTGTCCAAATTTTATCAGCAAAACATGCCTGTGTTTAACTCATGAATAAGGATTGTGACATTGTCCTTCTGTCAATATCTCAACTCCCATTTACCTTGAACAAACACCTGGATTCCATTAATACAGTGACCTTAAACAAAAAGCAGAAGGAGAGACTTGCTTGAACTTTTCTCAATTTTGACTGGTCTTAGAAAGTTTAGGGACAAAACGTGACTTGTAGCACTAGATGGGGTCACAATGGGTGGAATTCTCCTATGGCTCCATAGGCGAGTTTAATTGTGGGTGGGAGTGAGTGGGTGGGGGAGAAATTTGGAAGAAATTCAAATATCCGGCTCATGCAGGACGGAATTTTCCACAAATTCTCCTGCTGGTGCCCACCATGGAAAACCCGTTCTTTGTCCTTTGAGGGCTGGTGTGATACTGACTTGTGTCCCACTAATGGAATGAAGGTGAAGGCTCGGCTGCTCAATTCGTCAGCACACCAGCAGGGAAAAGCATTGGTCTAAAACACCGCAACATGCAGACATTGTGACTCGCTTGCATAATGCCTGAGCTGTCTCTGAAATTTGGAATGCAGGCCACCAGACTCTAGGACACACGTGGATGGATTGATTGGTGGATCTCCCAGCATTGATTGGTGCATCTCCCAGCATTGATTGGTGGATCCCCCCACTGCAGTGGTATTGACAAGGTCCACCTTGCAGTCTCAGAGCGTTCTCAAAAATCCATCTTCATTTTCAGGAGATCCCTTGTCTTATTCAATAGTGGCTCAGTGATGTTGGGCGCTTTGTCAATATGGCACCTAGATACTACAGTGTAATACATGCCTGCCCACCACGAAATATGGCGCAAAACTTGCATAATTAATGAGGTCAGGGCGAAAGGATTTGGCTTGGTTTCCCAAAGACCAATGCAGCGGGAAACACTCCACGTTCCCACCCCTCCACAGGACATCATCTCCAGACAGGAGAATTCCACCCAATGTCTACACTTTTATGAACAAGCCCTGGTTGTTGGTTATGCATTGTGCTACCAGATCTCTGCGTGTGCTGTCGGGTTTTACTGCTAGAAATACACCAAGCTCGTGGCCTGGTCGATCCAGTGAGACAATAAGGCTTCAAGGTAGAAGGTAAAATTGGACAGAGATAGCCTAAGTATGAATTTAACCCTCTCTCTAACCCTTGTGTAAACCCAGAAGGTGAATATTTAAAACACCCAGGTTACGTCTTTGTGAGCCTCCTGAAGCTCCATGTTAATCATGGCACAGTGCACAGTGGTTATTACTGCTGCCTCGCAGTGCCAGGGACATGTGTTCAATTCCAGGTGACTGTCTGTGTGGGGTTTGCATGTTCTCCCCATGTCTGAGTGGGTTTACTCTGAGTGCTCCAGTTTCATCCCACAGTCCAAAGATGTGCAAGTTAGGTTGATTGACCATACTAAATTGACTCTTCGTGTCAGAGGGATTAGCAGGGTAAATATAAGGGGTTATAGGGATAGGGTCTGGATGGGATTGTTGTCGATGCAGGATTGATGAGCCGATGGCCCCCTTCTGCACTATAGAGATTCTACGATTTGAGGAATTGCTCAACTGAGCAAGCAAAGAAGACTGAAAGTAGTGTGATCTTATTTTAGCGCATGTCTGATGGATCCCAATGATGCTATCAGAACATCAGAACAACTTTAATTCAATGGTCTGAGTGGAAAGTGGTACTGAGTTCCCTGCCAAATCAATCGGGTATATCAGAGACAGAATAAATGCAGAAAGGCAACTTCTTAAACCTGAATTTTTATTTTCCTTGTGGGTTCAAGAGGAGCAAGAGTACTGCAGTGGGACTCCGTAAGGAAAACTTTGGTTTCTGGTCTTGAGAAATCCTCCTCTGCCCTGGTGGCCAATCTCACCGTTTAAACAATCTCAGTGAAAGGCTCTCAGGCCCATGAGATTTTCCCCCTCACTTCCTCCTTGGAATGACAGGGAAGGCAGCCAGTGGCATATAAGTGTGGTGTGGGAGTTAAAATGGTTCAAAGCTTCATACAGCAGAAAAATCCAGTAGAATGTACAACTGTACATTCTAAAATAATAAATGTTAATGTAATCTTAAACTTCCAACTATAAAGCCACAATTTGTATCAGAGTCAATGAGCCTGATTTTATCATTATGATTCTAAGTGCTGGAACTGGAAGTATTTCAGATGTGACTTGTAGATTCATTCTTAGGTGCCCCCACATACACTCTGCCTGAAAAAAAAAGCAGCGATTCTGAATCATGCTGCAGAAGCCTGTGGGTGGGGTTTAACATGCCCAAAACACTGTAGTCCCGATCGAAGCCTTCAACTGTGCTTGCACAGTGAAAAAATAAGACAAAAATTCCCCTGCTTCAGTGCTCCCAGATCAGGTAATGCCTCCCTCTGGCCCCCACAGACAGTGGCAGTGGACCCCTCTGCTCCTCCCATCAGAGGGCCATCTGACCCGCCTCCCTCCTCCCCTCCACCAGAGATCGATCTGACATGCCTCCCTCCCTCCATGGAAGATGCTATCCATTAAGCAAGATATCTGCTTCATGTTGTGTTGAATTTTTACTCTATGATTCTACTCTGCTCTACATCAGATTGTACTACAGTGACTGGGCATTAGATCCTGTCAGTTAGACAGAGTTCCTACATACAGAGTTCCTACAGTCCAGAAGGAGGCCATTCAGCCCTTTGAGTCTGCACTGCAGCAATTCCACCTGGGCCCTTTCCCTATTATCCCATTTATTTACCTGGCTAACCCCCTGATACTAAGGGGCAATTTATCATCGCTAATCCACCAAACCCACACATCTTTGGGCTGTGGGAGGAAACTGGAGACACACAGACACAGGGAGAACGTGCAAACTCCACATTGACAGTCAACCAAGGCCAAGAATTGAACCCAGATCACTGGCACTGTGAGACAGCAGTGCCAACCACTGTGCCACCATGCCAACACTTCACGACTGCCTATCAATTCAGGATTTTCAAAGCTGTGTTGTATTCATGAGGACAAATAATAAAAAATAATGCATTTGCCAAAAGTCTGCAGAAATTTCACTTTATTCTTTCCTCATCCCACAAAGTAAAAATGCTCTGATTAGGATTTTGAGGGAAAAATTAGGGAATACAGGACAAGTCTATTCATGTAATGTACTTAACGTAGCCTGATCATGAAATTTGAACAGATTTCCATTGAATGTTCTAATAATTGTAAATGAATCTAAAAGTAGATTTTAACTTTTACTGATGAGCAGCAAATCTAACATGGCAGATTAACTATATGTTATACATACCATTAGTTAAAGTATAATGGGCAACTGATTCACTGTTGCCAAGTGCTTAACCACCAGCGAAAGCTAAATTCAACCTAAGAACCTAAAGCATAGCATACAAAACATTTTTTTTAAAGTGATATTGAGAGTCTGTAGTTTCAAGACTCAGAAATCCAGTCTGACAGGTCTCTGGTTCTGGATAGCTGACACACTGAGTCCCTGAAGCGGCTCGGCCTGTTTCCCAGAGAGTGACATATGCTCACCCATATGGTGGTCTCTGTACAAACACCAGTGTGGGGTACTTTTGTCTGTGTAAGCATGGGCTCATCATATTCTTGAGCTGTTAGCCTGTCAAGATCAGATGACAAACAGCCTTTACTTTTACCTTCTCAAAAAATCAGTGCCGGATTTTGCTGTGCACAGGCCCACCAAACAAGGGATAAAATATTCTACCTGAAGGCCCATACTTTCTTTAAGATTTCTCTTAAACACTGATGCTCTGTTTAAGCAGTGTGAAAATTCCATTAATAACCCAAATCAAGGGTGAACGCAGACCAAAAGAACATTGCCTAATTGAGAAAAGATTTGGCAAAATATTGTAGATGTTGTTTTGACAAAGGATTCTCACCTGAAAATTCTAATGCTCTTTCTCCGTGCAAATACTGCTTCCCTACTGAATATTTCCAGTATTTTTGGTTTAGTATTAACGATTCAACTCTGTTTATTTTGCTTTGGGAAGGAGAAGCACCAAAACAATCGTGTAATTTTCATCATGGTGATATCACCCAATTGTAGCACAATCAAATGTCACTTTGTATTTTCTCTACCCTTGGTAATCAAGTAATTTTCCGAACATTTTTCCTTGTGAAGGTAGTGCCCCTTTAAGCTATTTGCTTATGTTGCTGAGGCACATGGAGGCACTGAAAACTTATAAGCTTCAGCGATTCTCACCACAAAGCTGCTGGTGGTTCTCAGCTTCCTTGCACAATGCACAAATCTGACTTCAGCAATTTCAAGCTGTTTAAAAGCCTGGAGGACTGCTCCATGATTGGTGGGTATTAATCTATGGGGAGCCATATTTTCCAGTACCCCAACAGGCAATAGAAGAAGTGAAGTATTCACTTCTGCTGTCCATACTGTGTTAATGGCCCTATAGCCAGATGGTTCCTGCTCCCTTGAAGCAGGATTATGTTCTTAAAGGTACTCTCATCTTTGTAAAGACATGTTGAATTGTTGCGAAGGGGAGGACAAAAGAGCCACACTTCAGCGAGGAGGGAATAAAGTTTCTTTGTTAGTCACAAGTAGGCTTACATTAACACTGCATTGAATTTACTGTGAAAATCCCCCCGTCAATACACTCTGGCACCTATTCAGGTACACTGAGGGAGAATTTAGCATGGCTAATGCAGCTAACCAGCAAATCTTTTCAGACGGTGGGGGGAAACCAGTGCACAAGGAAGAAGTCCATGCAGACGTGGGGAGAATGTTCAGACTCCACAAAGACAGTGACACAAGCTGGGTCCTTGGTGCTGTGAGTGCAGAGGAGGTTTACCAGGATGCTGCCTGGTATGGAAGGTCTCACTTACAAGGAGAGGCTAGGCAAATTGGGGCTGTTTTCCTTAGAAAGACGTAGACTTAGAGGAGATCTAATAGAGGTGTACAAGATTATGTGGGGTATAGATAGAGTAAACAGGGTTAAGCTTTTTCCTAGGATGGGCTCAAATAGCACGAGGGGTCACGGGCTTAGGGTGAGGGGAGTAAGGTATAATTTGGATGCTAGAGGGAGTTTTTTTCACACAGAGGATGGTGGGGGTATGGAATGCGCTGCCGAGAAAAGTGGTGGAGGCAGGTACTCTGGAGTTATTTAAGAGATACTTAGATGGGCATATGAATAGAATGGGAATGGAGGGTATAGAAAACTGATTTAAAATAGGGATCATAAGCCTTGGGAGTCCCTGGGAAGTGTGTAAATAGACGATGGTATTGGTTTATGATGGGTCGTGAGAGGGCTGCTCTTGGATTTTTCGAGAGTATCCTAGTACTTCACGTCGTTAGTGTACGCTTGACCTGGGCCATTTGATGGGCAACACAACAGCTCAGTGACTATCGCTGTGCCATGCAGATACATGGATTTGGGCCTGTGTCTGTGGGAGTTTGTGCATTCTCCCCGTGCTTGCGTGGGTTTTCTCCGAATGCTCCAGTTTCCTCCCACATCCCAAAGATGTGCTCTTAGGCTGATTGGCAGAACAAATTCTCCCTAAATTGTCTCAAATTTGGTTTGAATCCATAGATCTATAAACATAGACAGGGATCACAGGTAGAGGTGGGAACATCGGGGTGGCGGTGCAGGCTCGTTGGGCCGAAGGGCCTGTTTCCCGTGCTGTTATTGTTCTTTGTTCTAACCACTGTGCTGCCATCAATGGGAGCAAAGGAGCACTATAATGACCAACGAAAGAAAATGAGGAGGAACAGCAGATGGATCCTTTCATGATTTCTGGAGGTCTTACTTGCTACACTTAGGAGTTTGTATCATTGTGTAAACATATACAATTTATTCAGTAGTTTAGCATATGTACCAAAGTCAAAAATCTGAGCATTTCTGAGTTAAATGATTCAACATATTCTCCAGTTATGCAACATCCATATCATTTTGACCCTTCTCATTCAGAATTGAACAAAACTGCCTGCATTGACCTTTGACAATCTTCAATGGGTTCTGTAATTCACCAAACAATTAACGTCTGCCTTTATTTGTGTATTCATTGAAGTAATTGCTTCCCTTAGAGCCCCTTGTGCATTGCACTGAGAGATTATAATGGTCTGAAGACATTGTTGGTATTTGATCTAATTTTAACCTAATTTCCATCTAAACTATTTTAAACCCAAGCAGAGAGGCGAATGGTATGAAATAATTATTTCTTACAACTAGTATAACATCTAGTATATTGTGGACAAAATTTTATCTTGAAAAAATTATTAAAATTTTCAAACATGAAAAAATACATTCAGAGATGAAGCCTCACTTTTAAAATAGGAGCCAAATAATTGCTCATCCAAGTTTAGCCCAAGTTTATTCCTCACTTATAAAATCAGAATGATTTCCTTTAGGCTCTCATGATCACTCTTTCTGTTAGGTGTGAAAGTTGCTGCTTCAAGTCCCCTTCAAAGACTACAGTACAAAATCTAGGCCAACATTCCAGAGCGACATTGTTGGAGATGTGGGCTGGAATTTTCCAGACTTCCATGCCAGCGGGATTCTCTAGTCGTGCTGCAGTGAAGGAGTGTTTGGCTGAGCGCCAAATTCTCCATCCTCTCTGGCAATGGCAGTGGGCTGTCAATTCTGCCGCTATCTTTCAGTTGAGGTGTTAAATCAATGAAGAGTCCATCTGCTCTCAGGTGGATGTAAAACATTCCATGGCACTGCTTTATGGAGGAGCAAGGGAGTAAATTGTTAGATATGCTAGGTGACCTGGCCAATATTTATCTGCTTGTCATCACATTGCAGTCTGTGGGATCATATTGGGCACAAATTTGTTTCTGCATTTCCTATATTACAATAGTGACTATAGTCCAAAATTTCATTGGCTGTAAAGTGCTTTGGAATATTCTGAAGGCACTATATAAATGCTAGTCTTTTATCCTTTCTTTTCTAAGTAAATGAGGTGAAGGGATCATAGAGTGGAATGGAATCCCTACAGTGCAGAAGGAGGCCATTCAGCCCATCAAGCCTGCACTGACCACAATCCCAGCTAGGTCTTATTCCCATAACCTCCCATATTTACTCCTCTAATCCCCCTAACTCTATGCAGCAGAAAGCCTGGAGGAGTATACAAAGTACAGGAGTGAAATAAAAAAGGGAATTTAGGAAAGCCAAGAGAGGATACAAAAAACTTGGCAAATAAATTCGAAGAAAATCCTAAAATGTTTTACGAGTACATAGAGAATAACTAAGGAGAAGGTCTATCAGTAATGTAAATGGTAACCTGTGGGTCGATTCAGAAGATATGGGCAGGGTTCTTAATGAACACTTTGTCTTTATCTTTACTCAGGACAGGGAGAATATTATAGAAAAAGAAGGGTGTGAATTATTAGATCAGTGGACAGGATTTTAATGCCTCATGTGTCCCAAAACCATAAAATCCTACCCGAAGTCAACGGACCTTCCTATGGTCCATCCCTCGCCCACTCCTATTCCCGTCGTGGACAGAACAGTAAAATTCTGGCCAATGAGTATAATGAGAGAGGAAGTACTGGAGGCACTGGAGCCTTGAAAGTGAATTAATCACCAGGGCCAGATGGATTGTATCCCAGGCTGTTGAAGGAAGTCAGAGAGGAAATACTGGATAATCTGAAGTTTATTTTCCAATCTACACACAATACAAGCAAAGTCCCAGAGGATTAGAAGTCTTCAAGTATTGTGCCATTATTTAAAAACAGTGCAAGAGATAGGCCAGAAAACTATAGCCTAGTCAGTCTGATTTTTGTGGTGGGCAAAAGATATTTGAAACAATTCTAAAAGACAGAATTAACTGTTACTGAGAAAGGCATAGATTGATCAGGAATAGTCAGTGTGGTTTTGTTAGGGGAAGATTGTATCTTATAAATTTAATAACATTTTTTGAAGAAGTAGCAAAGAGGATTGATGAGGTAGGGCAGCAGATGTTATCTACGTGGATTTCAGTAAGACATTTGACAAAATCCTGCAATTCCAAAGTGAGGTCACATGTGACACAGGGGAAGGTATCAGCTTGGATCCAAAATTAACTCAGTGACAGAAAAGCAAATAGTAATGGTTGATGGATGTTGTTGAGAATGGATGGGGCGAGGGGAGGGTCACAGAGGGAGGTAGCTCCAAAGTATGCACACGGAGACAAGCCACAGGAACAATAGGGATTTATTGAGGAGTTGTTCTTCTCAATCTATCCCTCAATGGTCTGAAAGGGTAGATTCCGGGATGGAACATCCCTCACCCCAGGTCACAGGCCTCTTAAAGGGGCCTTCGAAATAACAATCCTTATCCAGAAATGACAATTAATTATTTGCATACATGGTCATGAATTTCCAGATTGCAATAACATTCATTTGATGTTTTACAGACATGACCAACCAGCCTGGAGGCTGAAAGTTCTGTGGAGGTTGTTTCCTGGGAGTCGGAACAGGCCTTCGGCTTCCTTCCAATGATCATGGCTCCTGTGAGTCCTTCGGGGACTTTTCCATCCATACATTATCAGTCAACACTCCAGGTGTTCCCGGCTCACCAGGTGTAGCTCTGCGTTCTCTGCTTCCCTTCTCTAGAACTTCTGCAGGTTCTGTCTGAACTGTCTCCATCTATTTACCTGGTGTTTCCACTCTGTGCTTTGGTGCTACCAAACCAACTTGTTTCAGATCTCCTCAGTATCGGACAGCGGTCCAGTTTTTGCCACTATTACTGAGGGAACCCACTTCCTTCCTTGCACATGTAAGATAATCTTTTCAAAAGGTTCTCACTTTTGCATGCTCAGCTCGCCAGTCCAACTGCTTCCATTACTATTTTATTCACTGCTTACCTGGATTATTCCGGCCTCAGTAAATCAAACATTGTCCTTAACTGTCTCCACCGCATTAACACTGCGGGGGCACTTTGGCATTGCATGCAGAGTGTTTCTATTTAAAAACTGGTTCACTCTTCACCTCAACCACCCCTCGCTCTTTGGAGCCTCTAAGGAGAGTTTTACCGACTGCACAATTTGCTCAGCTAGACCATCCGTCACCGGATGATATGGTGCAGACTTTACAAATGCCTTGCAGGTCCATATACTCTTCAAATTCCCCCAGAGCCGATTGCAGCCCCTTGTCGTTTACCACTTGTTTTGGGTAACCAAACCTGGAGAACATGTTGGCCAGTCTGTTCAAGATGGCCTCTGTGATCGTTGTTTTCATGCTTATCACTTCCAGCCACTTGGAATATGCATCCACAGCCACCAGTGGCATGTAGTTTCCCACTAGCCCAATGAAATAATATAGATGCATTTTCACAGTTCTTTTGGTCATATCCAAGTGGCGATGCTGATAGCGCTTTCCGAATTTAGGAGCATGCTGCACATGCTTCTGCTTTCTCTTCTATGCTAGCATCAATGTTTAGCCACCGTAAGTAACTCCCGGCCACCTCTTCCATCCATACCAACCCTGGGTGCTCTTGGTGCAGCTTCTCCAGCACCTCTTCCTCAATGCAGTCAGAATAACGGCCCCAATACCCCACAACAAACAGCCATCCTGTACCGAGATTTCATACAGCTGGTTCAAAAAGGGCCTCAACTCTGGCTGTTCTTGCAATAAGATGTTCCCCTCCGGATGAGGTCAATCACTCGACTCGAGGTATTTTCTTGTGGCAACAGCAGTCGGAACTTTATTCTCCTGTGAAAAATACATTATCTTCACCATCTTCTTTGAATACTTCCTGTTTCTTGGCTCAATTACATGTCAGTGGTGGCAAGTAGGGCCAACTGGCGATAACGGTTCTCATATGAGCTTGCCAACTTCATTCACAATTTTAATCCTGCCATCGGAAGCTGATTTTTCACTGCTGCACAATGAGGCGCCCCCACCCATCTTGCCTCCCAATCCTGAGGGCAACATTACATACTGCCCGGTACAGGGGCAGATTCATGGTGAAACACACTGTGCCTCAGCATTGGGGTCTCGACAAATGGGGGGGAAGGCAGGGAGGGCAGATCTGTAAGCATCAGGTCAACACGGCAAGAGTCGACAGCTAACGTAGCATCCAATCCGGACAATGATTTACTCTGCATTTGCTGTTGATTGAACCAATCGGGAGCAAAATCACTGATTGGGTGAGTCTCAAAGAACAGGAAGATAATGGCTGTGGGCAACAGAAGCACGCGTGAGACCACGAAGCAAGGATACGGCCAGCTACGCTGATGTAAGGTGCTGAGGTTTGAGTCAATAGAGGAAAACCCTCCGCAGGCCAATGATAAAGCGAGGGAGAAATACAGCAGCTATAACAAAACCCCCAGGTGAGCGAGGTGAGTGATGGGTGGGGAGGGGGAGAAGAGTGTGAGGATTTGTGGGAGGAGAGAGTGTGATAGTTTGGGAGAGGAGAAAGTGTGAGGGAATTGGGTTGCAGACTTGCACGGAGGGAGAACTTGTGATGGGGTGGAAAGAGGAGGGAGAGTTTGTGAGTTTGGGAGGGAGAGAAATGGGCTGGAGGAGAGTTGCTTGAAATTTATAATCGGAATTTCCGCCTCCGAGTTAAAAGGCAAGTCCCATTTTTGCAAAGCTTTAGCAAGCAATCCAACAATTATTCATACATTACAATTATAAATGCAGTGATCAGTTTGTGTATTTTGTGGTTTTTGCCTTTGTATTCTGTGAGGTGAGGGTGGGTGGAAAAGGGCTTAAGGTTTGGAGGAGGACTCACAGAAATGAAGATGAATGCAGGGCCTCACTTACTGTAAATCCACCTATATGTAAGCTGTCATCATGTACAAGCTCATTACAGTTTCATCTTCCTTTATTGAGTGCCTTTTTCCAGAAACAAAATGTTAATGACATCATGTAATACGATATTATTCCAGCTTTAATTGTTTGATTTACATTCAATCTGAGTGCCTGTCTCCACCACTGACAGAAAGTGAAATATAAGCCATTAAGATGCACCCTACTGTGGATTTCTTCCAAACCACGTTACGATATGATTTCATTATTGTTACAAAAAAAAATTTTCTACTTGTTCTGGAGTATGATGGGCTTGTTCAAGCTTACCTGGAGGGCACAGTGGTTAGCACATGTCTCCCAGCGCCAGGGACGTGAGTTCAATTCCGGCCTCGGGTGACTGCCTGTGCGGAGTTTGTGCATTCTCCCTGGCCAGAATTCTGCCACCTAATCCAGCATGGAATCAGCACGGGCGAGGGTCTGACAATGGAAATCTCTTTTGGCCTCTGATGACCTGAGCGAGGCTGTAAAATCCTAACCCTCATGTCTGAATAGGTTTCCTCTGAGTGCTCTGGTTTCCTCCTACAGTCCAAAGATGTGCAGGTTATTTGGATTGGCGTTAGTGTCGGGGGATTAGGAGGGTAAATAGATGGGGTTGTGGTAACAGGGCCTCAGTAGGGGTGTTGCCTGTGCAGGCTCGATGAGCTGAGTAGCCTCCTTCTGCATTGTAGATTCTATAACTCTATGATTCTATGATATAAATACATATGAACCCTCTGTATTCAAACTTGGCTTATTTTCATTGAAAGTCCTTAGTCAAAACTTCAAAGTGCAAATATGGTGAGATGCGAAAGTACTCTGTAGGAGTTATTGCAGGAGTTATTTTTGCTAGAACTGAGGATAACTGAGGAACTGAGGATACCCTGGAGATTTTAGGTCCTACTGGGGGCTGGAACAGAAGTGGGAATTAAAACACTGGTACCAGCCAGTGTATTTGTCCTGACCTCCTCCTGCCCCAAAACTACTAATGTGCAGACAAGATTGGCGACGTGGTGGCAGATAGCCATTTTGGTTCCTTAAGAGCCCATTAAGGTGAAGGAAAGGAGGCCAATTGAAATTTTCTGAAGAAGAGTCACACTCGATTCGAAACATTAACTCCCTATGGGTGTTGGGTATTTCCAGCACTTTCTGTTTTTACTATTGGAACAGAATGTGCTGTGTCTCACGTTAATTTATTCTCAAGTGAGAAATTTAGGGTGAGGTAGTCAAGCCCCGCCTCACCCCAGGACTAAGGTCAATGCACCTTTAACTTGCCCGATATATGCAAACGTCCCACCCACAATGATTCCCAGGGCAAATAGGACTGGAAGATTTAGACCTTAGTCCAACTCCCAAACCCCAGCGAAAACCTTCTAAGTCATGTTCAGAGGCATAGTCCTCTCCTACTACAATGCATTTATCGTTAGGTTCGTGCTGTGCAGTGGTACGTGAACTATATACATGTTGCATTAATTCTTTTGGAAAATGAATGTGTAGGATTTTTCTTGCTTCAGAGACAATGGAGAGAAAGAAGGAGATACAAAAAGAAAGAGAAAGAAAGGAATGAAAAGGAATAGAAAGTGAAAGAAGGGAAGAAAGATTGAAATGGAGAGGAATAGAGAGTGAAAGAAAGAGAGATTGAAATGGAGAGGAATAGAGAGTGAAAGAAAGAGAGAAAGGTCACTGGAGAACCCTCTTCTGGAGCAGAGAGCTGACATTGTAAAGGATTCAATTACATTTTCTTCTACAATTAAAATAAGGGTTTTTTATTATACAGAAAGAATTTTCATCCTTTAGCCATGGAAGTTCCTTTACCCTGTATCATAAATTACACATTCCTGATCAGTTGTCTTCTCTAGTGTAGTATTTCATAGACTGAGCATTTCAGAATACCACATTTAGCAAACATTCATTTTTATCCTTTATAATCTTCAATCAAATTTCTGATCTAAATATTGATAAGATTCATAAAATATATGGCATCACAACTGCCATTCATTCAGTCCAATCAGTGTGATGGAACACTGTCTATTTATCTGGATGATTGCAGCTCCAGCATTATTCAAGAAGCTCAACATCTCCAACAACAAGCAACTCTTTTGGTTGACACCCTATGTACGATTCTAAACATTCACTCATTCCACTATCAGAACATCATGGAGGGAATTCTTCCATCTCACCTACCATGGAATCGTAGTGGGTGGAGACTGGACCATGCAAATATCCATTGACTTCAGGCGAGATTCTCCAGTTTTGGGGTGAGCGCCGTCTGAGAATTCCACTCCACAGCTGCAGCGTGCACCATCTACAAGATGGACAGTAGCAACTTGTCAAGGCTTATTCAACAACACTTTCCAAATCCGTTATCTATGCTATCTGGCAGACAAGTGGGAACATTACAACCCGCAAGATTCCCTCCAAGCCTCACATGTTCCTGACTTGGGACCATTCACACTGTCACTAGGTCAAAATCCTGAAACTCCCTCCCAAACAGCACTGCAAGTGCACTATCACTACAGTGACTGCCATAGTAATAGAAATAAGTTCAACAGAACTTTCATAAAGGTAATATGAGGACAATAAATGTTAGCCCTCTTGTGATACTTGTATCCTATGAATGAGTTAAAAAAAACTCCTCAATTCAGCTGAATCACCTATAGTATTATGGATTCAGGTAAGCAATCAATCTCATCAGTATTCAGAATGCACTTGAGGCACTCCTGTACTTCTTCCCTGTTCTTTTTTGACTGTCTAGTCGTCAACTATTTTCTTTATCCCACATAATCTTAAACTGTAGGGTTACCACATCCTTGCACATGTTATCTATGAAGCTTCCAGTTTCCCCAATGCACTGCAGTTGTGCAAGCTGCTGTTCAAGTTCCAAAACTCAAGCTATGTCAATTGAATACACTTTCTGCACAAATTATTGACCAGGGCATGGGATGTATCTTGGAGTTCCCACCTTGCACAGGATGTGCACTCTCGAGTATTGACTAGTGCTTCCATTGCTCTACTTATTAACTAATAACCTTGTTGCAGCTAATAAAACCTTACTACTGGTAATAAAGTTTTCCAATACTAATCAAGCTGTACCAATGCTAATAAAACTTAATACTATTAATAAACCTTACCAATACTGAAAAACGCTAGTAATACTTAAAATAGTGGGAACAAAGCTTATTTAAGAATCAAGTGTAAGATTCACCAGCTTTTCACTTGTTATTAATAGTTAATAACTTTAATGCTTTTCAGATTCCCTATTTTTTAGTTTCGGTCCCAAAGACTCAATATTTACTAACCTATCAATTTATGAATTTCATGTGATGTCTGTTCACTGTTTTCAAATTCAGAGCATTCCTGGACTTCTCTCTGTGTGTAGGCCTCATTCCTCAGGCTTTATTTATGCACTCTCAGTAGTGTACTCCTGGAGGTCCACCTCGGGTAAGTGCTACAGGCCTAGTCCACTCCATGCTATGTATA
The DNA here is from genome assembly GCA_024679065.1 of Sphyrna mokarran. Lineage (NCBI taxonomy): Eukaryota > Metazoa > Chordata > Chondrichthyes > Carcharhiniformes > Carcharhinidae > Sphyrna > Sphyrna mokarran. The sequence continues at coordinate 97,507,005 of JAGIQG010000002.1, read as the reverse complement.
TCCTGTACCTCTCTCCTTCAAGTGCTCATCAAGGTCATATTCAGCAACAAAAATATACCTCAGCATAAAACATTCCACAATATTTTCCTCATTAAACATAAATGTCTATTTTGTTAATGGGCCAAATTTTCTGAAAATGGTTATCTATAAACACAATTGCAGAGCACAAGATGGTTCAGTTACAGAATTCTTCCCAGCATGCCCTATCAAGCATGAAAGCAATAGCATTTCCTTACATGGCAAAAATAAATGTGATGTTGGCAAAGCACTCTGGCATTTCAAATGATCTTGTGGATTGAATCTAGCCAGCCATCGTAAGATTCAAAATGGAGGTGAGACACTTTCCCAGGGGAAAGGGGCAAAGGACAAAATAAAATCAGAGGGAAGATCAATAAAGCATGGCTACTTGACTACTGAGGTAGTACAACGCATTAGGCAAGTAACACGCTCTTCTTTACCAGCTCTCACTGCTGCAAACCACTTCTGGGACAGTCATTCTAGCCCATCACTTCAACTGCATCATTGATGCAGTGAGGCAATCCAGCAAGGCCAACAGCAAAATGGCTGCCATATCCAGGCTGCTGATAGAAACAATAAGAGATGTTGGGTTGTATGATGTTTTCAGCAACCCTGCCTGGGATGAGTCTGTCCTTTCCAGGATAGACTTCCTCTTTGTACTACAGGCATTCACAGTCAAATCCACCAATGTCATGCCAGTATCTTCCTCTGACCGCGGTCTCCTTCAGGCCGACTGTCACTTATAGTAAGTCCTGAGGATTGACAGGGGGACATGGAAGCTCAGCATGAGTTCGCTGACCCCAGATAACATCACGGAACTCAAGATGGACTGAGAACGTTGGAAAATTGTGAAACCCTCCCTGAGCCTCCAATGCACAGGTGGAGAAACTATCAAGCCCAAATGTCAAGAGGGTCTTCATCCTCAGAGAAGTTCAGAAGGTCACAGAGAAACAACAGGAAAAGCATGCAGAATCTGCTCCGGCTACAGGTAATGGGAGTTGATTGTCAGGAGAAGTCTCTAAGAGTGAAAAGGCAGCAGGGTTCTCATTGCTGTGAAGGCCTTCAGGATCACCTCCCAGTCCAGAATCCACTCTTTGGAACAGGATGAAAAGCTTTCACATTTCTACTTCCAAAAGGTACACAGAGAAAGCTCTGTGATCAACCATCTAAAGGAAGAAGGTGGCTTGGTAATAAGATCACTGTCTGACATTTTGAGCAAATCATTTTATGCCAGATTATATGACCATTAATAGCACACCCTCTCCAATCTTTCCTGTTTTCTGTCCATAGAAACCCTACAGTTCAGAAGGAGGCCATTTGGCCCATCAGATTCACGCCTACTTCCAAAAAGAGCATCCCACCCATGTCCACTCTCACTCCACCCTATCCCCATAACCCAATGCATTCTTATGACTAATCCACCTAACCTACACATCTTTGGAAGGCAGGAAGAAATTGGAGTACCCTGGAGGAAATTCACACAGACACAGGGAGAACATGTAAACTTCACACAGTCACGCAAGGCTGGAGTTAAACCCGGGTCTCTGATGCTGTGAGGCAGCAATGCTAACAACTGTGCCATCCATAAAACCTCATGGAGGTCTAGCTGCTGGTGAGAAGGGAGAGTCTAGACAAACTACAAACTGCAAGAGCAATCTAAGGCCATCAAGTCCTTCAAGCCAAGTAGCCATTTCTTACCTCCTGATTTGGATTCTGTTCTATGTGATTGAGTCGACCCAGATCTGCTGCAAATGTATGCTGCTGACTGGCAGTTAGAATCAGAGAATCATAGAAACCCTACAGTACAAAAAGACACCATCTGGCCCATTGAGTCTGCACCGACCACAATCTCACTCTACTCCCATCTCACTACACATTTACCCGTGAATCCCTCTAACCTACACAGCTCAGGACACTAGGGGCAATTTTAGCATGGCCAATCAACTAACCCGCACATCTTTGGACTATGGGAGGAAATTCCCCCATTAATCTGATGCAGAGTGTCAGGTGGCTCCCCCTTCCCTCATCCTCACCCCCCAATGATTGCAGTAAGAGTGCAGTGCCCCCCACCCCATACCGATCACAGGCAGAGTGGCAGAGGGCCCTCCTCCCTAACCCTCACTGGGCTGCCCTGGCCTAACCCCGTCCCTCCTGGCCTCACCCCATAGGTGCCCAGTGGGTATTACCGAGGTGCCAGGCTGGCACTGCGAGACTGGTACTGCCCAAGGGACACCCCCCCCCTTGCTTTTGGCCTTTCCAGGAGCCCTCAGTGGCCTCCAGTTCTACCAGTGAGGTCAACACCGTTTGCCATTCATGAGGAGCAGGTGTTTTCTTCACTGAGAGAACCTCTCCGGTGAGGCCATAAAGGCAAGTGAGCCAGGAGGACGGAGTACCGGGCCTGCTGAACATATGCAAATCTTCATTTAAACCAATTGAAATACATTTCTCTGCCTCCTGCCAGAAATGGGCGAGAGACTGACCTCATTGGAAACCTGGTTCTTATAAGATTGCAAGAGCTTAGAAATTGGGTGTGACCCTGATTACTCAATCTCGCACAATTTTACTGGCTTGCTCTGGCCAGCGATGGGTAGGACGAACTGGTAAAATTCCGCACACTATATCTGTCTGCACCTTTTAAACAGTTCTGTGTGATGGGCCTCTGAATTCCTTTGGGAAAGATTATAACATTGCCATCCTTCGAACTAATAGGAACGTGGAGATCCCTTATAAATATGACATTGTACAATTTCCTCCTTCTCCCACTTGTAGATGAGGGTGATGATGCCATTCCTCTGACAAACGGTACGGTAGCACGGTGCTTATCATTGATGCTTCACAACTCCAGGAACCTGAGTTCAATTCCTGGCTTGGGTCACTGTCTGTGTGGAGTTTACACATTCTCCTCATGTCTCCCTGCTACCTGTTCTCTGCAAGCCCTCATGGTGCTCTGAACCCAGGTGTTCCTCTTCTGAATCTTTGTGGGACTCGTAGTCAATGATGTCCTCGCCTGCCAGTTCTCCTCCCTCGGCATTTTCCAGTTGTGCAGCGCACGGAAAACAGCAGCGATCAAGCAGCCATATGCCAATGAGATGATCAGTGGAGGTGATGGAATCGCATGTTTAGCAGACCAATGGTCTTCTCTATAGTTACTCTGGTGGAAGCATTTCCTGCATTGTAGTTCTGCTCAGCCTCAGAGCAAGGCCTGACTGGAATGATAAGCCACTTCATTAATGGATAGCACTTGTTTCCAATTAACCAGTCCCCTATTTGCAGCAGGGATGTGAACAGCTTATGGAAGCTGGGAGAGTATAAGTGCCATGGCTATGCCCAGGAGACCATGCACACACCTGCAGGATGTGTAGATCAAATAGTAATCAAATTTTCGGAAATGAAAGGCTTTCTCGTTCACTAATGCCCCTGACTAGTGTGTAAATGCCAACTATTGGTCTCTTGGACTTTAGTGATTCACAGAATTGCGCCAAAATACTTTGCTCTCTGGCTGTAATCATCAGTGCTAAACATTATAAAATTGTCCACACTTTTGAACAATACGACAATGATAATTATGACACAATGATGGGCTGACGCTGGTGTTGTGCTGCAGAGATCTTTTGCTGCTCCTTGAGAGAATCCCGAGGCGTAGAAATGTTAGGTCACTGTAACTTTCAGTGCGATGGCCACCCATGCACTTAGAACTTATCTCTCTTGCGAGCATCTCACTAATGAATGTGATACCTCCCCCTGGAGAGAAGCAGCTCTCTACAAGACTGGAATCCAGTCATCTGAAAGTCATTTGAGCACTATCTATACATTCTTCCTTCAGGATAATATCTTCTCTTTTGGTGGCCCTGCTCAAGTTCCTCTTTGAAGGGTCACCATGCCACACATAGGGAATATTAAGTTGGTTGCTGCTGTCCCTGGCCAGTTTCTTCCCTCTCTCTCCTTCTCCTTCCCTTGTTCTCATTTAAGAAGGGTCCATCGGAGGCCCTTGCAACCATTTTATTTCAGCCTGCCCTCAGATAGTGCCTCCTTGGCTAAATCCCCTCTATCCAGTGACCCGCTCTTAGCTGAACATTTCACTGGCTCAATATCAGAGAGCTCAGGTAATAATTTCCCTCACATCTCAGACAGTTTCAGCTGTAGCCTCAAACTCCTTTCTGATGAAGCCTTTCATCCCCACTTTTGCTCTTTGGTGACCCCTACCGAAGTTCTCTCCTAGCCATGCAGCCATTACAACCACTCAGGAAATGAAAACAGCAGTGAACTGATTTCTGCAGCTAGCTTTTTAATTGTCCTGTATCAGAAGGCCAGCCAGCTTCTGCCCCACTTGCCTTCTGTGATACACGTGTGTCAGGTGTGATGACATTGAGAACCTGACCCAACATCGGCATGTCCAATTTTTACAGAGGATCAGGAAGGACCCCTGTCCATTTATGTAAAAGTCAAATCCGCTCATTATCACTGCTCCTTTCTCGAGTGATATGGCCAGACCCACTGAGTATTCCCAGCATTTTCTGTGTTCAATGCAGATTTCCAACATCCACAGTATTTTGCTTCATTAACTATGTCCAATTCCCCGGTTTTTAACTGCCGAAATCCAGAGAACTCAGTTGCATAAGTACTCCTACTTCCTGCCATTGGTTATTTTGTTTGATATTTCAGATTTGATGTTTGGAAAGAGAGGTTTACGGTGTGATTATGCCCTAAATAAGAACACCAAAATCTATCAAACCCAGAAGCATGAGATTGATGCACATTGATGGATTCAGACAAACCCTACAGTACCATTGTGAAGAATGTACACAAATTTCAGCAAAAAACCCAGGACACAATTTTGAGCACACATTCATTGTCTACATGATTGGAGACACAAAATGCTGAGAGTTCAGAAAAGCATGGTTTGCACTGGTAAGATCGTTTTTTCCAATTTTGAGCTAACCTTGCCAGTGGAGTGGTGTGAAACGCTCCTGCCTGCAAGAGAAGGGAAATGGAATTAATGCATCATAGGAGATAAGGATGGAGCATTGATTGAGATTGGAAGAATGAAGCGTGTCTTGAAGATTTTCACGGTTGTCTGCTGCCCCAATTTCGCTAACAGTGCAGGTGCACTCTTCCTTGGGGACAGCATGGTGGTACAGTGGTTAGCATTGCTGTCTCACAGCACCAGAGACCCGGGTTCAACCTCCAGCTTGGGTCACCGTCTGTGCAGAATCTGCATGTTCTCCCATGTCTGCGTGGGTTTCCATTAGTGCTCCTGTTTTCTCCCACAGACTGAAAGAATGTTGGTTGAATGTTGGTTAAGTGCATTGGCCAAGCTAAATTTTCCCTCAGTGTATCCAAAGAGGCACTAGAGTGTGGCGACTGGGAGATTTTCACAGTAACTTCATTGTAGCGTTAATGTAAGTCTACTTGAGGCACTAACAAACTAAACTTTTAAACTTTAAACTCCTCCCTGACCAGCTTGAATGTTGTTTCCTCAAATAGCATGAGGGTTCTGGGCTGCAGCATTAGTCTGGCTGGGCACACTTGGCTGTACTTGTTGTGCTTGAATTTGTCCTATGGTACAGATAGAGAGAGTATAGACAGTAATAATGGCATTTAAGATAGCAATGAGGTGTGGCAGGTGTGGATATTGAGTGGGAGCTGGAGTGTGAGGAGCATTGCAGTGAATGGGAGAGAAGTATAGTGAATGGGGTGAAAGATGAATGGCGAAAGATGAATTTGGAGGTGCGAGGGATTTGCAAGGGGGTATTGAAAAAGACGGCATTTGTCTCACTTACTCTTGCTGAGTGAAGATCTTCTTGCGGCACTGGTGTCCCATCCTCTTCTGCAGCGAGCTTGCCTTCACCTGGGTTGCCACTGCATTCCAGGTGGGCATGGTGACCTTGGTGGGAGATTTCTTCTGGAGCAAGGGTAATGTGCATCCTGCCTGTGCTGCACTCCATTGAGAAGTCTGGTCAGGGCTCTGTTTGAGAGTCATGGTGTGGGCTTCCTAGATGCCATTCCCCTACAGTTGCTGTGAAGCAAGTGCTGGGGATCCGTTTATATGGAAATCGCTCGTGATTGCTGCAGTTAAGTGGAGCCACGATGGGCGAATCAGAGAGCATTTGCTGCGAGTGTTTCTCATAGCCGTTTAACATTTTGTCAATGAGACAAAGATCTGGTCAGATTTCACATCGGATCTGTCAACACGGTTCACTCCATTTTTCTCATCAGAACTGACACTGCCAAATTCTGATAAGGTCACTTCCTCAATGTGCCCCAGTATCTGACAAAACAATAGGGATCTATTTTGAACTAGGCTTTGCCTAGGGAAAAGGGTGATGCCAGCGATGACCGACAGAGGGAATGGGGGTGGGGAGAAAGGGGACGATGCTGGTGATGATAGGGGGTGTGGGGCGAAAGGAAGTGATGCCAGCAATGATCAGGAGAGGGGAAGGAGAGACGATGTCTGTAATGATCGGGGTTGTGGGGGGAAAGGGGGTGATGCTAGTGACTATCAGGGGGCAGGGGAAGAGATGATGTTAGCGATGATTGGGGGTGGGGGGGGGGAGAGATGATATTGGGGATGATCGGGGGATGGGGGAAGGCCAGGGGAAGAGGAAGATTAATTCTAGTTTTAGTGATCAGGATACTGTATTTAAAGGGAGTTCCTGGCTCTAAGGGTCCCTGCCTTGCCAGAGTGCAAACCACGCCCACTCCTTCTTTAGGCAGTTAAAATGGCAAGATTTGGAGAGAAAACTGGCCACGAGGCTGGGTAGCTCCACGCCAATTTTCCCACCAGTACTGACACGCTGCCAAATCCTCATCAGATTCCTCCCAAAGTTAATGTTTCACATACAATATTCAGAAACTTCATTTTTATTTTTCAGTCAGTTGAATGGGACTTCAGCACCTTCCGTGAATGTTAAAGGGCATGTTTCAATGTAACTCTTGCATGTTTGCAGCTTTCACATCACTGTTAATGAGTTTATATGGATAAGTATTTATTTATGTTGACATCACTGGCAATGCCAACATTTATTCTCAGCCTTAGTTCGGCCAGTTCCAAGGGGAGTTAGGCAGCTGTGAGCAATGAATTGAACATAGAACATAGAACAATACAGCACAAATAGGCCCTTCGGCCCACGAGTTGCGCCGATCACATCTACCAATCCACAGACCTATCTATAACCCCCTATCCTATTCGTTTCCATATACTCATCCAGAAGTCTCTTAAAAGATCCCAGTGAGTTTGCCTCAACAACCTCCAACAGCAGTCAGTTCCATTCACTCACCACCCTCTGAGTGAAAAACCTACCCCTGACATCTCCTTTGTATTTGCTTCCCTGCACCTTAAATCTGTGTCCTCTCGTAGTGACCATTTCAGCTCGGGGAAATAGTCTCTGAGAGTCCACCCTATCTATCCCTCTCAACATTTTATAAACCTCTATCAGGTCGCCTCTCAACCTACGTCTCTCCAGTGAGAAGAGTCCCAGCTCCCTCAACCTATCTTCATAAGGCCTGCCTCCCAATCCAGGCAGCATCCTTGTAAATCTCCTCTGAACCCTCTCAATAGCCTCTACATCCTTCCTATAATGAGGCGACCAGAACTGCGCACAATACTCCAACTGGGGTCTGACAAGAGTCTTAGAGAGCTGCATCATTACCTCCTGACTCCTGAACTCTATTCCTCGATTAATGAAGGCCAGTACACCGTACGCCTTCTTGACCACTTCCTCCACCTGCGAGGCCGATTTAAGAGTCCTATGGACCTGGACCCCGAGATTCTCCTGCTCTACAACACAGCTAAGACTCCTACCCAAGTAGGAGTACTTGGGTACTCTCGGGTACTACCCGAGAATTGCTCACTAATCAGACAGCTTCATGGTAACTATAAATGATAATATTTCTTTAATTTTCATTTGGCTACAGTGGGTTTTTTTCTAGTCCAGGAACCCAAGGACAGACTTGCAAAACATAAAACACCAATGTTTTTATGAGAAAGGTTCGAGTTGAAATTGTAACTCAACTTTTTCTGATGGACTTTTGCAATGAATATCTATCTTCCTTCCAATCAGTACTAAAGGAAAAAAAATTATTCTTAAATTTCATGTAAAAATACTTCACAAAATAAATGACATTTCTTTGTGTGCTACTTTTTAACAGCAGTAAGCGGATTAAGAGATTGCTGGTGGCTTTGTTTCTTGTCTGACTTCGTGGTGCCAGTGGGAAAACACCATGTACATGTGTATGATTTCTGACCATTACATGGTCGTAAAGTTACCGGTAACATACTCCCAAATTTTCCAGTATGAATTCTGTTGGGTGATGTTCCCTGCTAATAATACAGAGTCAAAAAACAGACATATGAATGTCACGTTGACAATGAGGTCTTTTCATGGAGTGTCCATTTCTTTTTATTCATTGGTGGGACATGGGGATTGCTGGCTGGCCAGCATTTATTGCCCATCCCTAATTGCTCTTGGAGAGTTGTTGAGAGTCAATTACATTGCTGCAGCTCTGGAGTCACATGTAGGCCAGACCAGGTAAGGATAGCAGATTTCCTTCTCTAAAGAACATTAGCGGACCACATTGGTTTTTCCGACAACCAACAATGATTTGGATGGTCACCACGAGATTCTTAATTTCAGATCATTGAATTCAAATTCCACCATCTGCCATGATGAGGTTTGAACCCGGGTCTCCAAAACATTAACTGACTTTCTGGGTTAATAGTCTAGCGATAATACCACTAGGCCGTCGCCCCCAACCGCACTCCTCCAAGTCATAGGGTCCCTACAGTGCAGAAGAAGGCCTTTCAGCCCATCTAGTCTGCACCAACCACAATCCCACCCAGACCCTATTCCCATAACCCCATATATTTACCCTGCTAATTCCCCTGTCACTAGGGTCAATTTATCATGGCCAATCAACCCAACCCACATATCTTTGGAGTGTGGGAGGAAACCCACAAGGGAAGAATGTGTAAACTCCACACAGACAGTGACCTGAGGCCAGAATTGAACCTGGGTTCCTGGCGTTGTGAGGCAGCAGTGTTAACCACTGTGCCACCATGCCATCCCTGTGCCACTGTGCCACTCAGTTGGCAAGAGGGTAATTAAACCCTCTAGCTCAGAGATTATAATTTGTGATGTTAGCAACCAGAAGTATAATGCAGTTTTTTAACCTTTTCCAATCAATGGATTAACCTCAGTTAAAATAATAAAACAAGGCGTATAATACAAATGCATCCATTACTATCAACAGCAGTACCTTCTAAGTTTAGAAGACTCAGGTAATCCTTTTAGTACTTGTTAAGAGAGTTCTGAATGCAATATTAATATCTTATTCAGTTACTTTGGTAGATTCAATGCACAATAATTAATTTTTAAGGTAAGAAGAAATATTTATTTACTTTAAAGCAGGACTTTTATATGTATTTGCATTGGCATCAGAATAACTCAAGCGTTGGTAAATGTGAAATTCGCTTAAAATTTGCTTCATTGTTGGAAGAAGGAAAATGTTTGCAGTATTTTGACAGGACCTTAGTGTGAACGTACTGTTGTTTTCCTTCTACATTCACTCAGCTAGGGGTCCATTGCCCATTTGATATTTTCCACAACGATGCTCAAGTTCTTTTTCTGCCTTTCACTGAACCTCTGTGACATCAACATATTTTAGCTCATTCATGAGAGCTTTGCCCCAAATGAAAATGCAAACTCCTCGATTTGGTTATTTTCAGCTGACAGGGCGCATAAAGCAGAAGTCACCACAGGTCAGGGAAATGCCAAAAGCACTCTCGGCCCTCTATTGTACACTGCCAGAGGAAGTGCATTCACATAAGGTCTGAATCGTACTTAAAAGGCTCGGATAAGCAATGATAGAAATGTTACCTCTCAAGCTGTCCAACAGTCCGGTGCATTTCACAAATAATATCCATCCAATGCCATTAGCTAAAAGAGCAGTATCCGAGAGGTCTGTGTTTCACATTGCACCAAACTGACACTTATTGCAATGGATTGTCCTTCCAGTTCTTTTTGCACTGAGCACACCTCCCACTAGCTGAGGACACGGCAGAATTGATATGCCAGTCATGTGAGCAGAGCCCATGCCACATCCATGCACTTTAGTCGCCCAAAGAAAACATGTAAGAGCCCAACTTGTCCTAATGGAGAAGTAAGAAATGTTTGGGGAGGGGGGAAATGACAAAAACTCTTAAACCAAAGTGTCATTCACCAGCTGTTGACTTTCCCATTTAAAAGGGAATTCCTTCCTCATAATTTCTTTGAATGTTTTCTCAATATTGAACATGTCATATTAGAGAAAGCAATGAGGTCGTGCATATTGCTCACTATCTCAAAGACTGTGAGATTACAACAGATTGAATTCTGAGCAGCTATATGTTACAACTCCAAGCTGATCATTCATTCTACACGTTTATTCCATCCTAATTGCAAAGCTGTAAAAAATAGTGTTGCCATTCTCTATCGGGGAGAATTACTTTTACTATTTAACATCACCAGAATGTAAAATGATTTACTTTCTCTTCACATTGAATTCAAATAAGGACATAAGAGAGAAAGGGGAATTCTAATCCCCAGAAACGGGTGGATTTTTGCTGCTTGGGAAGAAAACAATTCCAAAAAAATTCAAAACAAATCCAACCCACCTCAGGCTCACTCACTTGCATACAATAAGGAAGACAGATGTGGGGCAGGTGGCAAAAATGTATTCATGAATCAGTCATTGAAATATTATATGGAGACTGTGCGCTTCCATTTCAGCAAGGTTTTAATTTTTAACCAGGCCTTGGGAAAGCTGGCAGGCAAAAGGAGGCAAGAAGCATTGAGTCCAGATGGTCACAACCTCTACAGCATTATTTGTGGGCCAGGGGCAGCAGAAGTCTTTTCACATGCTATATGGTATACCTCCACCTTCACATCTGACCTCAGAGCAAAGCCAGATGGAATTTGATCCTGATACATTTTGGGAGTTCTAGTAAGGATAAAATATACATAATGAATAAAAATTCCTTCAGGGGTAATGAGGAACAAAGGATGTACAAGTCTGTGATCCCTGAAGGTGACATCACAGGTAGGTAGGGTGGTGAAGAAGGCATATGCTTGTGTTCACTAGCTGCTGCACGTAAAATATAGGAGCAGAGAGATTTTGGTACAACTTCGTAAAACATTCATTAAGCCACAGACAGAGTGGCTTGTGCAGTTCTGTTCATAATACTGTTGGAAAGATGTGATTGCATTCGAGAGGGTGTAGAGGAGATTCTGTAGGATGTTGCAAATTTCAGCTACGTGGAGACCCTGGATATGCTGGATTTGTTTTGCCTGGAGCAGAAGAGACTGAGAGGGATCTGATAAAAGTAGACAAAATAATGGAAGACGTAGATGGGGTAGAACATAAGAATCTTTTCCCCAATGATGGAGGTGGCTAAGACCAGCCAACATAAGTTTAAGGTGAGGAGTAAGTGGCTTAGATGGGATCTGTGGAAACATTTTTTCACCCATAGGGTGATGGAAATACGGAACATGCCACCTGAGAGGATGGTGGAGGCAAATAATCTCACAACATTTAAGAAGCATCTGGACAAGCACTTAAATCACCAAGGCAGAGTAGCTAAAGTTCAGTGCTGATAAATGGGATTAGTATAGATTGGTTTTTGGTGGTTAGCATAGATATGGTGAGTCAAAGGGCCAATTTCTGTGCTGTATGACTCTATATATTCCCCCATCTGTTCCCTTGCACACCCCACAATCTATCACCTCAAATCCCTCTCCTCACTTCTACTCTTGAGCTGAGGTCTAGTGTCATTGATATCCCTGTCCAACTGGCAGCCAAGCCTATCAATTGGGCTAATTTTTGGACAGGATAACTTGAGACAACAAAGAAAATCTCATATGCTTTGGAACTAAATCTCCTCAGGGTTTAGGAAAACCTGCACTCTGCATTTTTAGATCGTGGGCTGGAGTTTTTAAGACTCCAGGAGACTCCACAGACCTTCAAAGATGGTGGCTTGGACTCAATTCCAGGATTCATGAGCCCTTTCCCAATTTTCATCAAAGCGGATGGAAATCACAAGCCTGCATCCTGTCCATTTGACCTGGATGCCTTCTTTGAGAGGGAAGCACCTCTTAGCCCTCCCCAGTATTCATGTAATCCACTTTTCAAAGTCTTGTGATTCATAGCCCCAAACTAACCAAAGTCTGTATAAGTTCAAAAGGTCCAATCCTTGCCCCACATTACCCAAGCTTATGCATTCTTGGCTGTGAACCTAGACATTATTTGTATTGAAACAGCTGCACCCAAGGGAAAACATTGTTTGAATGGCAGCTTTCTCGCTTACATTTATTGATTGTTCAATGTTTATTTACACAAGGTAAAGACATCTTTATACGGATGTAATAAAAGGAGGTTCTTGTAAGAAAGTTATGAATAAATTAATGTTTTAAAGCTTTTTTGCACATGACTTTAATACTATTGTGCCCATTGGTCTGCACAGAGTGTATGCTTGGTAAATGGGCATTGAAATGGCATTGGTCAGCAAGAAATACACGAGGAGCCATTGGGGGTGGGTGGAGGAATGTAGGTTGGCATGCAGGGTATGAAAGTCCAGCCCCATAACTCTTTCCCCTCCCACTCCAGTCCTAGTAAAAATCAAAACCAAGGTGTGTAATAATTCTATAAGCAAAGAAACAAATCATCAGTTAATCAAATTGTTAATGGCCATTATGTTGAACTGGTGCCTATGGTCCTGGAGAGAGCACAGAGGAGAAGCACTGATTTGTAAAGGAAATTCTCTGACAATTGCTCCATGAATGGGCAGGTTTTATTATCAGTGGCATTCTCATCCACCCAACTTCCTGATATTCATTGCACAGAGGGCTCAGTGCCCTGGCTATAGACCCTTAAACATTCTCCAATTCAACACAATAAAGGTCCAAGTAACAGTGAAATCTGTTTGTCTGACTTTTATTTATTTCAGATCTATCAAAAATATTTATCAAAAACATTTAAGCTCACATATAATTACAGGATATTGAAATGCAGTGATAGCTGCATAGAAAGATGTAGCAGGTATTTCATACATAACCAAAGACAAAGGACCAATAAATTTACTTTGGATGATGTTGCTTGCAGGGGAAGTATTGTTTAGGGCACCAAAAGACCTCTTCAGTTAGTAGCATGAGCATTTCAACATTCACCTCATTGAACCTTATTTCAACATTTCATTCACTCCTCGGCTCTCCAACACATCAGCCGTCAGATGAACCAAGCTGTTGGCCATGCTTTTTTCTCTTTTCAGTTAATGGTTATCATTTCCAAGAAAGATTTTTTTAAGCAGTTAATACACTTTTTCCATAACACGTGCATTCCATTTGATGAAAGAATCTTATGGAATTGATACCATCCATATATCCATTGAATTGTTCGGTCATTTATTTCAACCAGTTGGCCGCTGTTGTGTTGAGAAACTTACTTCAACCAATTCTGGTCTGTTTTTATTGTTTCACAAGATGCATACATGAATTTAGTAATAAGTTCAATTCCAGATTCAGAATGCATACGGAGTAAATTTTTTATAACTTTTTTAAAAAAAGATGAGTTGCTTTGCACTTACCACCGTTCATATTTTGATGGCAAATGACTTAAGGTATCTGTCCAAGTTGTTTCTGTTGAGATTCAGTCTTGCTTTGTCTCCTGACAATATACCACTGTTGCAACAAAGCCATCCCTAGGAAGCATAGCCTGTGTTAGTGAGGTGCCAATCCCTCCGCACACAACAATTAGTAGTTGGAGCCACAGCTCACAACTCTGCATAATTTTATGAAATCTGACATAAATGCAATTAACTATAGACAGAAATACTTTATTTTTTATTAAATGCACAATGTATTGGGGTGTTATATTTAGAATCATAAAATCCCTACAGTGGAGAAGGTCATTCGGCCCATTGAGCCTGCACCAGCAACAATCCTATCCAGACATATCCCCATAACCCTATATATTTACCCTAACTAAGTGGCAATATAGCACGGCCAATCAACCTAACCTGTACATCTTTGGAGTGTGGGAGAAAACCAGAGCACCCTGAGGAAACCCACACAGACACAGGGAGAATGTGCAAACTTCACACAGACAGTGACCTAGGTCCCTGTGCTGAGGCAGCAGTGCTAACCACTGTGCCACCGTGCTGCCCTAACATTTAATGCTCATAAAGACCACAATGTATTCTCTTGACGGATGTCTCCATTCACACAATGGCAGATGTTTAATACTCAGTCACAGAATAATTCTGCATGTTCTGAGAATCAGCAACACCTTTCTGACGTTACTGCAATTCTTCGTAAGACGTCAGTTGCATTTTTGTAAACGTATGAACTGAGGTTAAGATTAAGATTAGTTAACTGGTTTGTGCTATAGACAAATGCCAAGCAGAATTGGGTCTTGAAGACTAATTGAAGATTCATTACACCACTGCTATCCTTGTACTAATGTCTAAAAATTGTGTAACAATATGGAGTTTGTCAGCTTTGTGACAGATTTTATTTCACTAATTAGTTTTTTTTTTCAAGATTTGGGCATCACTGGCCAAGCAAGCATTTCTTTCCTATTCCACAACGGCCTGAAAAAGTGGTGATGAGCCTTTATCTTTGTACATTTCAATTACAACTGATTGGCTTGTTAGGCCACCTTAGAGAATATTTAAGTATCACGCACATTGATGTGGGACTGCAGGCTCATGAAGGTAGACATGAGCGAGGAAGGCAGCCATTACTTCTTTCAAGCTACTGCCTAAGATTAACTTCTTGCCAGATCTAAACATCACTCGTGTTGAGGATCTGAATGCAATGTCACAAAGAGTTCTATGATGTGTCATGTGTGGACAAAATCACTGAATACTTCTCCAGAAGCCACATTTTATCAACTATACCACAAGTCTCAAACATTTTTCAATGCACTACACACCCAGCACTAAGAAGCATTGGAATGTGAGCAGGCCATTTTACTCCTTATGACCGTTCTGCTGTTCAAGGCTGCTCTGCGACTTAGCACCATATACTGCTCTCTGTCCCATTTACCTTAATAACTTTAGTTCACAAAACTTTAAAAGTGGCAGTTTTAAAATTCTCTTCTCCTATTGTAAATACTGATGCAAAAGGCAGAATTTTCCCTTTTCTGTGAGTGCTGACTCAGGCAAGAGAAGCAGCAAGCAGCTCACCAGCTACACAGCCAACTTTTCTCAATGTATTGTCCAACGCTCAAGAAGATAAAACATCTTGGAGACATGCCCCACACTCTCACACCGCTGGGCAGGGCATGAAAACTCCTGAAATGTCGGGTGTCCAGAGATCAGAGGCCTTTTATAAAGGATGCCCCAATCTTTGGTTTAATAAAAAGGAAGCCCCTCATGTGCTCAGAGACCCCACGCCCTCGGAACTTCCTGCCCTCCTCATGGGGCATCGGCAATGCCAAACCCCACCCCGCCCCCACAAGGAAAAGGGAACCTCCTCACACATGGATCTGTCCAAAGGAGTAAGTCCCTGGCAGTGCCATCCACATTGACCTCTGGCATTACCCCTTGGCACTGCCTGGATCTGTCCCTCTGCCCCTGAGGGTTGTACTTACCTGTGCTTTGCTTGGTTCATGTTGCTCCAGATCGATTGTAAACCTCGTTGTTATGATGTCATGTTAAAGAGAGGGAATTCTTGATGTAGGGGGACTTTACTATAATTACATACTAATCCATTTAAATGAGGTTTCCAATGTTGCCGGACAGGAACTTTTTTATGACAAAGGCATAGTGCAGGACAATTGCGCTGCACAATGTCACCAGTGAGATTCTTATTTTTTTCATTCTGGTGGGATTTGGCCCTTGCATTACCATTTGTGTGTGCAGCAAGTACGGGCACTAAATCCCAGCCATGGTTGCAGAAAACTATCTCAGTAAATGTCAATAATACATTACATATGCTGGTCAGCTTATCCCAATCTATATGAAATTTAAATCCCCCCTTTAAACCTGAGCTACATGTTTATCACATTTCAGCATTTATACAAGCTATTAATTCACAGCTACTACCGGGCTGCCTATACACAGCTTGCACTAAATCATTTTCTATTTTTGAATTCTAACCATAAAATCTCCACTGACAATCATATCTTGTTATATCCCTTCTTATCTTCAAGTGATTTCATCCTTAACGACTAAGGCACCCGTCTATCATTTTCCCTATTTTTCCTATAGATCTTATCGTCTGGAATGTTTGCCTCCCAGTCCTGACCATCTTGCAGCCTTTCCATAAGTAATGGTTAATAGGTCATGCCCTTCAAGTTGAATTTGCTTCTGCAACTCATTTCAATTTTTCCTCACATTCCACGGCCAGAATTCTCCAGTCTCGCATGTCCCACCATCACTGCCAGTGTGAGTGGAGAATTTAACGCTCAGTCAAATATCCATTCCCTGCAGCAGGTCTGGAAAATCCCAGCCACAGGACAATGAATCCCAGTCTGTGTGTTTGCCTAATAAGTGCTTATTTGGATTCCACAATTTCATCTGATTTAACAGCTGCAGTTACCTATTATTTTCCCCTACATCTAATCTATCCCCTGCTCTAATGTTTTACAGCACTTTTCCTACTTTATTATCTCCTGCTTTCATTATTTTACATCTTTTTAGTTTGCTTTTACCTTGATGCTAAAGCAAAATTTCTGACTGTTGTCTACATCGCCTTTTCTTCCGTCCCATCCCTACCACCTGCAACAGCAGTTACTAATTTAAAGTTCTTGCAACCACCCTACTTATCCATTCAGCCCAGATCAATTCAGGTGGGACGTATCACTTCCTCCCTGTCTTAATATTGATACCAGTAATCCATGAAATAGACCCCCTCTTCCTCATATGACCCAGTTAAATGTCTGTCCACTTGCTACTCCATTCAGCCCTCTGCTCATTTTCACGTAATTAGAGATTAGGGAGAAGGCTGCAATCCTGCAAAGCAATGTGCTTGCTCCAAATGCTCCTCTGGCAAGTGAGAACATATTCAGCTGTCTTGGAATACGGAGTCTCAATGAATTCCCTTCTATAACAGTGGAGGACAAATTGAGAGATGTGACAAAATCATCTGCTCCAGCATGGGAGCAGCCAATTGCAGAAAAATTCATGGCCATTCTCATCTCTGCAGATACTGGCACTGCCATCCTTTCCATACTTTAAGATTGCAACAATTGGCAGCAATAGGTGGCAAATTTCAGTGAGGTTGCCCATTGCGAGTACAAACAGCTGATACATGTGCAGTCTGTCCCTGCTGGCACATGCGCAAGTAGCCTGAGATTCGTCAGGTCCTGGAGATGCCAACAACAGAGCTGAAAATGAAGGTTGGTTTCAATTTAATTACATGAATTTTTAATCATTTTGAACTTCTTTTCACCATGCACTTGGGGGCCTTCACAGCATACCAGTGTGACATGCAAACCACTGGACCACAGGAACGGGAATAAGTATTTAGTCCCTTAAACCTGTTACACCATTCAATGAGATCATGGCTGATCTACAATCTCAATGCATACATTCATCTTTGCCCCATATCCATTAACCATTGGCTAATCTATCTATCTCAGTTCTAAAATTAACACTGATTTAGCATCAAATGCCATTTGTAAAAAATGGGAGAGCACAAAGTCTTTCATTGATAACACATTGCAGGTAATTTGACTGAAGGATAATGACTCAGCATCTTGGGACCTGCTAAAGACATCACATTGCATCATGAATATGAGGATATGCTCCGTGATCAAAATACAAGGTAGCTGAGTCATCCTCTGAAATCAGCAAACTTGGGATAAAATTAAATCCTCCTAAAAGACTCTGAGATGAATTCCTCAGTTGAACCCAAAGATAATGTCAAAACTAAGAGACAGAACTATCCATCGACACAGCTGGGCATTGAAATTCAAACTGAAGGAGAATTCCTTTCATAGCCACATTCCCTAATTCCAAGCGAGATTCAAAGACTGTGTTCAATTTGTAAAGAGTCTTCTCAGCAGTCTTGTATGCCATCACCCCGTACTCTCCCCTCAGTTCTGATTTTGGAAAGACAATAGTATCTTCCCGATCAGTTCCTAAAAGCAGGGGCTGTAAATTATTTGGTGTCCATTTATATCTTTGGAAATGAAAATTCAGACCGGTGTGGATGGCTGGGAGATGCATGGTATAACATGCAGTTAATCGACTGTTTGTGATCCTTTTGTAGTAGAATTTCACTTCCATTAATTATATACAGTATGTGCTGTAATGAACAATAGTAAGTGTGTAGATTTTAATGGATAAATTATTTAGCCCACCTGAACCCCTTAAGCTCTTTCCAAAGATTCTTTAACTTTATCCTTGTTTCTTTAAACTATTGACCGTTCTTTTGCAAAAGTATCAAGTTACCATTTGCCAAAGAGGGGCTAGCATCTCCCATTAATTACATTTGTCACTGCGAGTTTAAATTTTTTGCTGGGCAAATTACTTAAAGTGCAAGCTGATAGTGTCATAATGAAAGTGAACATCTGAGACCTTGGTGGACAGGACAGACAATGATGTATCTCCATTACCAATTACATTGAATAATTGTGAAATAAGCAGGAAGAGGACTGAGGACGGAGAGTGAGTGAAAACAATGTCAAGCCAGGCACAGAAAGAAAAAGGGAAGGAAATAAAGAATGAAACAGGAGGGAGAAGTGACAGAAATGAAAAGTTCCAAAAAAATGTGAATTTTAAATTTGTTATTTTGTTAACTCTCCAATAACAATTAACACCTGAATGCAATGAGATGCTGCACTTGTAATCATTTTCAGTGATACAGACATTCATTAGTAGTAATTCACAATTATCACATCATTAAAAGGGTTTTGAAATTATGAAACAGAATTTTCTATGGTGAGTTTATATCTGCTGTGTGACTACAGCAATTTTATACCATTCAACGTATGACAATAATGTGACAGCAGGATTAGTTTTATGGCCACCACAGTGCCTGTACCCGCCCCTTCCTCACTGATGCAGAGGTCAGTAGTGGGCTGACCCATGACCCCAATGGCTGCTCTATAGCAATTAAAAATTGTGAGTGGCATTAATAGCTTTAAGTTGAGACTTTCATCCCTATCTCAGGAGGATGCCCCCCTTAGACAGCTACTGGCCAATTGAATTTGCTGACAACTCTGTGTTCCTAGCAGCACCAACCAGGAGTGGTGGCCACTGGTGGGACCACAAGCAGTTCCATCTTACCAGGAACATCTAGATAGTTCGGGTTAGTGGTCTGGTTGAAAGATTGAAGAGGAATGGGTGGCAGGAGGGATCAGGTTCAAAAGGCTGGGGAAGAGGGCTAACGGGGAGGAATGATTTTGAAATGGGGTTGCCACCAGAGGGGAGACTGGGAGGGGAGCTGAGGAAAAGGTTCTTTCTCTCTTACTCAACACCAGTCCTCACAACTAAGATTGCCAGGCTTCCCAGCTGACATGGGCCTCCCCCAAAAACTGGTAAAACATTGGTAGCATCAGGATGGAACCCTTAATTGGCCATTAAATGACTACTTAAGTCCTCAAAAGGCTAAAAGCTGGGGAGACTGCCTCACAGCTCACCTTTACCCATTTTCATCTATCCAGAAAACCACAGTCAGACAAATCCACTGATGGGAAACGTAAACGTGACCTGATGAAGAACACAGCCTCAAAAGCTTGTGAGTTTACTATCAAATAAATCGATTGGACTTAAACCTGGTGTTGTCAGACTTCTTACTGTGTTTACTCCAGTCCAACGCCGGCACCTCTACCCCATCATAGACAGAAGCAGACAGTGATACAGCATCAACTACTAGACAGTTTGTATTGTATAACTTCAGCCACTTTGAGCATTTTGTTGCTGGTAGACTGGAGGTAATTTATCATGTCAAGGTGGGTAGTAGCTTCATTACCTAAAAGCACAGAATAAATTGATTTCTATTACATCCAAGCCGTTAAATTCAGCTGTCATGCAGTTGGAAGTATTTTGCTTAGATCAAAAAGAAAATAGAAACACAATCTAACCTTTTGGTATTACGAAACACACAATCTGCACATGTTTGCATAAGCACTTACAGTCCTCTTATTGCTAGTCATAAACCTATGATTTCATTTTATTGTGTATTACTGAAATTACTTTAACACAAAGCTTCAATTCTGCTATGATTTGTCCCGATAGCAAGTGACGGAAGTGAAATAAGACCTATGGACAAAGTCACTTTATAATCTCTTTTATTCTATAGAAAAATTGACAATATTTATCAAGCTGCAAGGACAGATGGGAAATGGGTTAACGCTGCATTAAATGAATTACGCACAGTTTCCTAAATTGGCAATGTGAGGCTTTGTAGTTCCTGACCTGCTGTTATTTGCATTGGTGTAAATTAACTCACAGCAATTCAAATTTCAGGATAAGTTCCAGGATACACTAATGTTTTACCTTTGAACTGGAGTAAAATGCCATTTCACCTCTTGTCCCTATCACATGTCATTGTTTGAAGTAAAGGGTAGAACTTATTAAAAAGCAAGAACTTGAACACACTTCCATTACCAGAGATCAGACAAGATCATCTGTAAGTAATACAAGATCATAGGGAAGTATGCAGCAGTCTGTGGGCTGAGCAGCGATCGTTTTCATACAACCATGAGGTTTTGTTTTCTATCATACACTGACTGCCCCTATATTACCTGACCATGAAAATTCATCACATATGTTTTTTCCCTTTCCCACTGCACCCCACCCTACCCTAATCTCGAGTCTCCTCTTGGAGGTCATACAGTGTAGGCCCTTGTTTGCTGTGTTGATTTGCCACAGCAACCCACTCCATCCAGCTGCAACCCCTACCTCTGGGATTCAGAACTAAAATAATGGACGTGTTCAGACTGGGATTCCATTCATTTAATGAAATTAAAGGCCAGATCTCCCTGAAAGGCATTTGAAGAAGTTTAGTAATGCATTTTGGGAAACTGTTAAGGTGCTCTCAATAGGAATGCAAACTACAAAGAAATTATTTAGAACTTAATAAAACTGTTTACTAAAGGAGTTTTTTTTTCAGGAAAATATTGCACCATTTAAAGCATCATGTAAGTTTCTGCTTTCCATTTTAATATCTTTTTTTTGCTTCCTTTTGAACTAATCCTTTTCAGTGTCTGAACTACTTCAATGCAAGGAAGTAGACTTTGAGATATTCATTTACCCCCCACCTTGAGAACATGCGTAACTTATGCTCAGCATTTTAGTAGGATGATCGCAACAGTGTAGGTTACGGATGATAGACTCCATCTAGACTCCACAGTGTCTCTGCATGTTGCATAGAGTGACATAAAATTGTATAGAAGTTACTGTACAGCAATAAACCATTCACCCCAACCAGTTGTGTTGATGTTTATCTTCCACATGAGTAACAGTGCTCAACCAATAGGCCTGTTCTGTTCTCTAATTCTCTATCCTTCAACTACCTAGCTAACCTATTCTAAAATGTTAACTTGGTCTTTGATTTAATCACTAACTGTGGTATCACATTTCACAGTTCTCTGTATAAAGAGTTGTCCCTATGCTCTCCGTTAAGTCATTTACTTTTAATTGTGCATATAAATCTGTTTGTTCTCAATCCCTCAATCACTGGAAACGATCCATATTTATTTTATCAGTTCCAAACTTTTGTAATTTGAATCATCTCTAGCAAAGCATCCCATAATCTTTTTTGCCCAATGCAAGCAGTCCTATTAATGTGCCAACATGCTGGCATACCATGTATCAGGTCCTTCCTAAAATATTTAAACAGCTTGAAACAGCGCAGATGTTTTGAAAAGAACACGAGAAATTAAGTCTGAAATACTGATATTTTAAAAAGCAAAAAATATTTGAATCACAATTCACTATGTTTTAAATATAAAGATGCTAAATGATTGAGGTGTTTATATTGCAAAGTGCTTCCCTCAAGGTTATAACTTGCTTGTATTAGCTGGAATTATGAAATCGTACGGCACAGTGCCAGAGACCCAGGTTCAATTCCTGACTTGGGTCACTGTCTGTATGGAGTTTGCATATTCTCCCCGTGTTCTCCAGGTGCTCCAGTTTCCTCCCACAGACAGAAAGACATGCTGGTTAGGGTATACTGGCCTCAGCGTATGAGAACAGGTGCCAGAATGTGGCAACTAGGGGATCTTCACAGTAACTTCATTACAAAGTTGAGGTAAGCCTACTGTGACAGCTAATGTTATGCCGCTATTTAAAAAAGGTAGCAGACAAAAGGCAGGGAATTATAGACCAGTTAGTTTAACATCCGTAGTTGGAAAAATGCTAGAATCCACCATCAAAGAAGAAATAATGAGGCACATAGAAAAGAACAGTTTGATCAAGCAGATGCAGCACGGATTCGTTAAGGGGAAGTCGTGTTTGATGAATTTATTGGATTTCTATGCGAATGTGACTAGTGCAGTAGACAGAGGGGAACCGGTGGATGTGGTGTTTATAGATTTCCAAAAAGTGTTTATACGATGCCTCACAAAAGGATGCTTCAAAAGGTTAGGATGCATGGAGTTGGGGGTAAGGTGTTAGTGTGGATAGAGGATTGGTTATCCTATTGGAAGCAGAGAGTTGGAATTAATGGGTGCTTTTCTGGTTGGCAGTTGATGACTAGTGGAGTGCCGCAGGGATCAGTGTTGAGGCCTCAACTGTTTACCACAGATTATCGGGGGGAGGGGGCTGAGTGTAGGATAACAAAATTTGCTGATGACACGAAGATGAGTGGAAAAGTTAATTGTGTGGAAGGCACAGAGAGATCTGGATAGGCTGAGTGAGTGGGCAAGGACCTGGCAGATAGAGTACGATGTTAGCAAATGTAAGGTTATCCACTTTGGTATAAATAATAGGAGGAGGAATTATTATTTAAAGGACAAAAAGCTGCTGCATGCTATGGTGCAGAGGGACCTGGGGGTCCTTGTGCACGAATCACAAAAACCCAGTCTGCAGGTGCAGCAGGTGATCAAGAAGGCAAATGGAACGTTGGCCTTTGTAGCGAAGGGGATGGAATATAAAAGCAAGGAGGTCTTGCTGCAACTGTACAGGGCACTGGTGAAGCCGCAACTGGAGTATTGTGTGCAGTTTTGGTCGCCGCATTTGCAGAAGTATATATTGGCCTTGAAGAAATGCAAAGAAGGTTCACTAGACTGACACTGGAGATGAGGGGGTTAGCCTATGAGAAGAGATTGAATAGATTGGGTCTGTACATGCTGGAGTTTAGAAGGCTGAGGGGTGATCTTATAGAGACATAGAAGATAATGAAGGGGATAGATAGGGTAGAGATAGAGAGGTTCTTCCCACTTAGAGGGAATAGCAGAACTAGAGGGCACAGCCTCAAAATAAGAGGTGGGGGGGGTGCAGTTTAGATCTGAGTTGAGGAGGAACTTCTTCTCTCAAAGGGTGGTGAGTCTCTGGAATTCTCTGCCCATTGAAGTGGTGGAGGCTACCTCGCTGAACATATTTAAGTCACGGATAGATAGGTTTCTGATAGACAAGGAAATTAAGGGTTATGGGGAGAAAGCGGGAAAGTGGAACTGATCCACTTCAGATCAGCCATGATCTTGTTGAATGGGGGCTCAAAGGGCTAGATGGCCTACTCCTGCTCCTATTTCTTATGTCCTTACATTTTGTTCTTATGACACTATAAAATTAACTTTAAATTTTAAACACACTGTCCCAATTACATCACATCTCTCTGTGATCCACAGGTTTAATTTCAGTTGTTATTCTTCAAAGAAAAGGAAAGTCTGTGATTGCTGACAGACTTTGCTTGAATCATTCAGAGATAATTAAGAAGGCCTGGGAGATCCACAGTTAATATAGAATTGTTCCTCTGCTGGTTTGTAGCTGATGTTTAAACCTCAATTTTGAATCTTTTGCCTGTCATGTGTCAAAATATATTTGCGTGGCGATACCTGTGTGCTCTTGCTTTTGGACATGTTTGTATGCTGTGCGAGATATTACATGTATGAGCAATTGAATGATATAAAAGATAGTATTGATAACATTGAGATAATATTGTCTTCCACTACATATTTAATTTTAGCAGCAAGTAATATGTCAATGTTGTTTATTTACTGCAGCTAAAAAAATCCATTTTGCTTATTGAAGTGTTATTTGCTTTAACAAGTAAGTAGAATATTTGAAAGTAAATATTATGTGATGAATGATTTATATAGACATATAAAGACATGTTGTGCAAATCTATGTAATCAATTCAAACTAAACATGGGTAAATGCTTAATTAATAGATTCCCAGATGAAAATTTGCATCCTTTCATTCTTTCTTTCAAATCATCATAAACATGAGTATTGCTACTGTTCCATGTGCAATCCTCATTCCTCCATAACATAACTTGCAGAATGAATCAAATAAATGAATTATGACTGCCAGTTTAAGCCAAAATAAACCAATTCCCCATACCATGAAGTAAATGAGCTGCTTTTCCAGATTTACAGCTTACTTACTTCCCAATATCACTCATGGCTTACTTTGTCACAAACTACCACTTCCTCTTGTTTGAGGAAACTGGGAGTCGGGATAAATGGGACAGTTTTGGGGCACAAGCTAATTAGCAGAGTTCAGTGCTGGGGCCTCAAACATTAATGAAATACATTAATGACTTGAATGAAAGGGCCGACTGTTTTGTTATCAAATTTGCTGATGAGTTAAAGATATATTGGAAAGCAAGGTGTGAAAAGAATGCAAAACATCTGTAAGGGATATGGATGGATTAAATGAAAGGGCAAAAAATTGGTAGATGGAGTATAATTTGGTAAAATGTGAAATTCGACAATGCAGATGGAGGCAGTCAGGTCCCCACCAACTCTCCAAAAGAATATTCCACCCATGCTGACCACCTCATCCTATACCCATGGTCCTTTGTATTTACCATGGCTAATCCACCTAACCTATACATCTTTGGGCACTAAGGGGCAATTTAGCATGACCAATTCATTTAATCTGCATATCTTTGGACTATGGGAGGAAACCAAAACACCCAGAGGAAACCCATGCAGACACAGGGAGAATGTGCAAACTGTCACACAAAGCTGGAATCCAACCTGGGTCTCTGGCACTGTGAGATAGCATTGCTAACCACTGTGCCACAATGCCAGCCTTGGCTGTACATTTCAACAGGAAGAATAGAAAGGCAGAATATTATTTAAATTGAGAGGGGCTGCAGAGTGCCATGGGATGGAAGGATCTGGTTGTCCTCAGATATGAATCACAAAAAGCTAGCATGTAAATGCAGCAAGTAATTAGAAGGCAAATGAAGTGTTGGCCTTTATTATTATGTTGGAGTATAAAAGTATGAAAGTCTTCCTACAAGTATACAGGATATTAATAAGACCACACACTCTATACTGTTTGGAGGGACTTACTTGCATTGGAAGCAACTCAGAAAAGACTCACTAGATGATTCTTAGGATGGGAGGTTTGTCTCACGAGGAAAGATTGAGCAGGTTAGAATACCTGTTGGAATTTAGATGATTGAGAACTGATCCTATTGGAACATGTAAGATTCTAAGGGGGTTTGATGGGTAAACATTAAGTGGATGGTTCCTTTCCTGGAGTAACCCAGAATCTAGAACAGAGGCCACTGTTTGAAAATAAGGGGTGTCCCATTTAAGACAAGATGAGGAGAAATTTCTTTTCTCAAAGGAATTTTTTCTCTCTTAGTGGTTGGAATTCTCTTGCCCATCAAGCAATCGTGTCCGTGTCATTGAATGTATTCAAGGCTGAGCTAAACAGATTATTGGTTGACAGGGAAGTCAAGTGCTATGGGGGGGCAGGTAGGAATGTGAAGTTGAGGTAATTCTCTAATCAGGCATAATCTTCTAAATGGCAGATCAGACGCAACAGGCCAAATAGCCTACTTCTATTCTTATTTCTTCTTTTCTTATATTCTCTTATTTTTCTCCTTATCTGTTTGTTTTGATGTCCTTAAAATAAATTTCTCATCCAAATTTCCAGGTGTTTTCCATTCTGACAATCCTTGGAGAGTATCAAATAGGATTGTCCTGGAAATCAAAAAGTTGTGTAAATTTTGTCCATCAACTCTTAAAACATTTATTTGTGTTCCAAACCTTGGGTTGAGATCCTTACATTTAGGGCTGGATTTCTGCTGTGTCAGAATAATTTAAGAGTTCTTTAAAAGGCAGAGGGTAAGGTCCCAGTTCTGGGTTTTGGACCCAATTTCCAGGAGTGCCATGAAAGGGAATGTTTTTCGGGGTACCTTAAAGGATGTTGTTTAGAGTGCAAGTCCACAATTACATACCTGATCAGTCCACTCCATTGTCGAGATGGGCATATCCTGCACCTCTGCAGATTATATGGAATTGGACTAGATTTTTAAAGGTCCATGTTTCATAGTCCCCCAGGAGAGTTATGAACCCTTGTCTATATGAGAGGTAATTTTAAAAGGTGTGATCCAAGGTTCTCCTCATGGCCTTCCATGCCAACTTTAGGGCCTTTCCACCAACCCCTATATCCCTTCATGTCCCCAAGCCAAGCTACAGCCCATTGGCCTAATATACAGTGAACCAATGAACCACAGAGTGATAGTTGGATGAGTAAAAAACCTTCAAAACAAACATTCATTCATTACTAGTCACCATCTGCTGTTCAGATACACTGAGGGAGAATTTAGCATGGCTAATACAACTAACCAGCACGTCTTTCGGACTATGAGAGGAAACTGGAATTTCCGGAAGAAATCCATGCAAACGCAGACAGATGAATGTGCAAACCCACACAGACAGTGACCCAAGCTAGAAATCGAACCTGGGTTCCTGGAGGCAGCAGTGCTAACCATGGCGCTACTGTGATTTCTCCCTGCTACTGGTATTAATGCTACTGTTACTCAATCTGAGAAGAGATAACTAGCACAGACTGCAAGTGAAACCTGTTTGGTCTGTTTTTCTCAGTCCCACAGGTTTTATTTTCTACGCTGAGTTAGCAGAGATGTTGCTTTAGCTGAAATTGAAAGTGAGTGTTGCTTTATTGGTTACATATTAAACTGACACTTGCAGTTGTAGTTCCAGCAGCCCTGTCCCTAAACTTTGAAATTTCTACGCTAAACCACACCACATTTCTACATCTCTTAATTCTCTCCTTTAGGACGCTCTTTATGACTATGGACAGGATATTCAGCCCCCACCACTGTGGTCTGACTTACGGTTTATGATGGCAGAGGAAACTTACCTGGTGGCAGGATCTTCCACTCCCACTCCAGCTAATAGGTTTTCCCATTGTTTGCATCCTTCACTTCCAGGAACCTGCAGCAGGGGTCACCGCTGGTGGGACTGCAAGATCACACCAGCAGAAATGGACAGAAAAGTTAGGTTGATATTTTTGACCAAGCGTTTGGTCATTTGTCCTAATATCTCCTTAAGTAGCTTGGTGCCCAATCTTCTTTGGGTGCCATGCTGTGAAGAATCTTAGGATGTTTTATCACATCAAGGCATTACATAAATGCAGTTGTTGTTATTGTAGTAATCCTCTCACTTTCCCAGTAATGTGAAAACTTGTCTTCAGTCAAGCAGGAATCTTGTAGCTCAGTAACCCACTGACCTGTTTCCCATGAAACTGCGTTCATTTATTAGGAGTATAATCATGACAGGAATTTACTGCAGTAATTACTTCTTACTTAACTTGTTGTTATAGCATAATCATCAAGCAGATTAGTGTGTATAAAAAAAACACCAAAAATGCAATTCAATATTAATAACTTTGTAATGGGGATCTGGGTCATGTCTCAATTATTTTCTCACAGTTCTGAACTTTCCACTTTGCTGGGTCTAGTGACCTTGTCTGTTCAAAAGAATGAAAGACTTTCCATTTGCATTGGGAAGCAAATCTGCCTCTCTTCTAAATATAATCAACCATTTTGATTTGATAAATAAATCAATGAACGCAGGGAAACAGAATGAAACCTTAGAATAATTTGCCAGTGGGACTTCTGCCCCGACTGGGGAATAGGTTCTGTCCTCTGGAGCAGCTGGCCAATTGGGTTGGACAGCAGTTCCAGAAGTCTTGGAAGAACCAAGAGTAATACTGGACACTGTTAGGATTGGAAGTAGGTCCAAGAAGACAGTGCCTGGATCCTGGAGTGAGATAATTCATAGACTTCACAGGGGTGATTTGGGCAGTTTGGGGGGGGGGGGGCATGATTTGTCTTATAAAGCAGGGTACTAGTAAAGAATTGGGGAGGTTAGTAAAGAAATGGGGCGGTATTATCTTAGGGGAGCTATTTCCCCGATGCACAAACAGGACTATTCCCAAAAGATAGTACCCTGCTTTCTTCCTGCCCAGTCATACTGACTGCCTACAAAAACCGTTTCATAGGATGAGTTCAATTGACCATTGATTTTGATGCCTGCATTATGAGGGTGAGCTCAGAGATGGGCAGTAAGCTGGTGGGGCTGGCAGCCATACTAATTTACATTATCCCATCTCACTGAACACAAGGCCAGCAGAGGCATGTAAAATCTGGTTCAGTGTTTCATTCAATCAGCTAATTTCTAGGAAGCACAGCCGACATTATCATGATCAAATCAGTCTGGGGGTTAGTTTTATATGTAAATCCTACATCCAAGGCAACGGTTTTAAACTATTGTTAAAGATCTCTGCAACTCAATTTACACTTGACAAGATTTACATTCAAAATTCTTCCATTTTATTTACTCTGGTTTGGCCAATTTCAGACAAATAACATTGATCAGGCCAATGCAAAATTAGACCTTAATGTTCATTTCTTTTTCTCCTGAGAGTCTTCTTCATGTTAGTCTTATTGTGGTTACCAACAAAATACAGCTTGTATTTTGCGATTCCCATTTACTGCTGATTTGTGTTGTTTGCCTTCTTTCTCGCTCGTTTGCATTGTGCAATAGCCAGGACAGAATACAATGTTTTGTTTGAATGTTTACATCCTGTAGAATGGCAGATTCTTTCCTCTGGGGAGAGGCGTGAGGAAGGTGAAAAGTGCTTTCAGATATTCTATTGCTCAGGGAAACATTGAAACTTGATCATGGGAAAGCTGTCAATTGTTAGATTCTTACAGTTTCTGTGTAGAGTGAATCATCAATAAACCAATATTTCTTTAATAGCAGACATGAAAGGAAGGAAAAACTAACTTTCATCATCTCTTTAAAATGGCAAAGTTTTGAAACAATTGTAACTAAATTTAACATTTTGTTTTTTTCAATGTCTTGCTCAGTGACATCCATTAATTGCAAGATTGAGCAACTGTTGTGAAGAGTTTGGTGGGACTCAGGTTATCATAGAATTATTACAGACATAATTAAAATGATCAGCTCCACCAAAACATACCTTCTACTGCTATTACTTCTGTTCCTTCACAATGTCAGCTTTGTTTCTGGTTAAAAAGCTGTGGGTTCAATCTCCAGTCCTGGACTTGAGTACATAATCTGGGCTAAAATTTCAGTACAACACTAACTGCCTGAGTGCTGTTTTTGAAAGGAAATACTAAAGGCTGGATTTTGAGTCCCTGTCTGAGTTAGGAATGGAGATGGGTGAGTGTGAAATTTCACACTGCTGGCCTGTGTCTCTGTTTCCAAGCTTCATCCTGTTCTCGGGCCATTTTCCTGGGATGGATGGGAGTGGGGGATGGGTACAGCCCACATGTGGCCAGCAGCCAGTTAAAGTCATTATGGGCACGGAAGATCGATCATGGATGGCACCAGGGAACAGTTCAGCTGTCTGGAGACAGCGTCCCTATGACAGACTGGGACCCAGGACTCAAGGAAAGACTCGAGACTCTTCCTGCCTGCCTGCCTGGATCCGGCTGCAGCTACAAGCTGCCCTGCAAATGACTCCTTGTGTTATTCTGGATTTTGAAAAGTTGGAGAAAGGGTGCCACCATTTCGAGATCCTTCTCTCTTCCTTACCTGCGATGGTATCACGCTGTTGCTTCAGGGATGGGGGCCCTCCAATCATGGCAAATGCACACTCTGCCCATTTATGGGACAATTTGATGAATGTCTGTTTCTCATACAGTGCGGGCTTGTGATCCATACTGGAGTTTGATGGCAGGGTTCAAAAGTCCACAGGAAAAACTTGCTCTAACTGAAGCACTGTCCTGCCCATCAGGTAAAATATCTCATGGTGCCATTTGAAGAATAACAGGGGAGAGTTCATGGTGGTCATGTGGCAATCAACACAATAAGAGCAGATCATCTGCAAATGGACCAAATGGCCTTTTCTGTACTATGTTATTCTGTGATCCTGCTCATTTATTCCATTGTGTATAAATCAATTGCTGTATTATTCACATGAGGGTGGCTAATGCCATGGATTAGGAACCTAATATTTGTTATAGAAGGCTTTTCCATGGCTGTTTAACTCAGCCATGGCATTAATGAGCCACTTCCACACTTCTCTGGACCATCACAATCTGAGGGCCAAATAATAACCCAAATCTATTTAAACCGTATCCAATATTAGGCCGGATACATTCCCCTGGTGGTGGGTACATAAAGTCCAGCAGGCAACATGCTCACCTGCCACTGTCCTGTTGCATTTTTACCAACAGTAGGGGTGGCATCAGGTGACCCGCCCCACCACTGGGGCAACTGAGGTCTTATTCTGCTGCCACTGGGATTGAACTACACCAAACACCAAGTCAGAGTAGTTTTCCTGCATGAGTTTGTGGCAGGTCAGAATGGGGACTCATCAAAGGCCACCACCTCTCCCAAGGCGTTGCCCCTCACAGGTTCATCTCCCCTCATGGCTTTCCCAAACCCAGACCCATATTCCATCAGTGAAGTCTACCAGCTTGGCAAACAGAAGGAGAAACCCAAACACTTCCTAAGTCACAATCCAGAGCAGTTCACCTTCTCAAGCCCAAGCTGCAGTACCAACACTAAGACTGCTTCTGCTGCCATTGCTGGTATTGGAGAGCTGGCAGCATTTCAGGCAGCACCTCTTTCCCCAGAACGATAAAGATCCCGTCAATCAGTAGCCTGGGTGGGCACTTCCTTCCACCAATCGCTGGCCTCCCAGATCAGTCCCTATATCCGCTAGCAAACTACACCCCCCTTCCTCAGCCAGCTGTGACACACTCCCCTCAGATAGTCCCAACTCCCCCGCTAGACAGCCCCAAACCCCCCCCCACCCCATTTGCCAACCCCAATCTCCTCCTTCCTCCCTCGCCCAATGATCCCAATTGTCTCTTTTGCATTGTATTCTATGAAAATGATTTTGGAAACGCATTATAATGGCCTCCTGGCTTCCAAAATGTCAGATTACTTTGCTTTTTGAATTTTTTTTTGCTATGTTTTTTCACTCAGATTAGAATAAGAGATATTGAAACATATGCCTGCAGGTCAGGAAATTCTCCACACAAGAAAGGTTCTGAACCTCAGAATTTAAGATTTGGTGGTGGCCATGTAAAGCAAGTAAAAAGTTTATATGTGTGTTTTTTGACAGATTCAATGGCTGAGCTGATCATAAAACAAACCTGTGCTAAAAGCAAAACATGTCTTGCACTTATTCCAGGATTCTACAACTAACTCGGATGGCGTACCCAAACAAGCGAGGACCCTGCGCAGACCAGCTGGGGTATTTACAGATCTCCTTAACCTCTCTTTAAACCAATTTGAGGCCCCTATCTGCTTCAAGAAGACAACCATTATCCCAGTAACAATGAAAAGCAAGACAGCATGCCTTAATGACTATCATCCAGTGGCTCTGGCATCCATCATTATGCAGTACTTCAAAAAGTTAGGCAGAAATCAATTCCGGCTTCCAAGATTGCCTGGATCCACTACAATTTGTTTACCATCGCAACAGTTTCCACAGCAGATGTCATCTCTTTAATTCAACCCTGCAACACTTGGAGAACAAAAACTATGTCAGACTCCGATTTATTGACCACACTTATCCTTCAACACCATTATTCCTACAAAACCCATCTCCGAAGTCCGTGGCCTGAGGCTTGGCTTTCCTTCCGGATCCTAGACTTCCTAATCCACAGACCGCAATCAATAAGGGTAGGCAACGCCTCCTTCACGATCATCCTCAACATTGGTTCCTCGGCCCCTTACTATACTCTTTAAACATCTATGACTGTATAGCAAAGTTCCCCTCTAACTTGATTTTCAAGTGGGTCAGATCCTTAAACAATAAAGAAACAGAGTACAGAAAATAGAGAATCTGGTGAACTGTTGTGATGACAATAATCCCTCCCTCAATGTCAACAAAATGAAGCAGATAATCATCAACTTTAGGAAGCGTAGTGGAGAACATGTCCCTGTCTACATCAATGGGGATGAAGTGGAAATTCTCAAGAGCTTCAATTTCTAGGTATCCAGATCACCAACAACCTGTCCGGGTCCCTCCATTCCAATGCTATAATTAAAGTCCACCAACGTCTTTACTTTCCCAGGAGGCTATGGAAATTTGGCATGTCCGCTATGGCTCTCATCAACTTTTACAGATGCACCATAGAAAGCATTCTTTCCGCTTGTATCACAAGTATAGCTCCTGCTCTGTCCTAGACTGCAAAAAAACTACAAACCAGCCTCCTGTTCATTCATACTGTCTACACTTCCTGCTGCCTCAGAAAAACAACCAGTACAATTGAGGACCCCACACACTCCATTCATTGTCTCTTCCACCTTTTTCTGTCTGGAAAATGATACAAAAGTCTGAGGTCATCTAACTTGAATTAAGTTGATCTTTCTTTACACCCTAAAGAAAGAAAACCATTACTATAACACTACATTCTGCATTCTTTCCTTTCCTTCTCTATGAATGGTTTGCTTTGTCTGCACAGTGCGAAAGGAACAATACTTTTCACTGTATGCTAATACATGTGACAATAACATATCAAATTTTAAAAATCCTGACTCTCTGGCCTGGTATTCTGTTCATATAGACGTTTTCTAACCTTACAACCCAAGGGATGTGGATACTCTTCACATCTGCCGCCAGCAGCCCTGGGATATTTAATCACTTGTCAACAGCAGAAAATCATTCAGTTAAAATGCAAGCTTCTGTGAAAGAAATCAATTGAATCTTTTGAGTAGGCCATGTTGTACTGCTTAATTCCAGCCAGAAATACAGCAAGTACGTGTAACTAATCCTTGTGGGAAAAAAAAATCTATATTTATACATAACCTTGAACAGTTATGGAT
Source organism: Sphyrna mokarran (assembly GCA_024679065.1). Lineage (NCBI taxonomy): Eukaryota > Metazoa > Chordata > Chondrichthyes > Carcharhiniformes > Carcharhinidae > Sphyrna > Sphyrna mokarran. The sequence continues at coordinate 97,473,761 of JAGIQG010000002.1, read as the reverse complement.
CTATGAATTGCATTGCACCCTAATTGGCCTGCCAGTGAGTCTCAGGTGCCAATTTTGACCCAGAAGGCAGCTCACCACATTGTGCAATAAAGTCAGCCTGTTCAGAAATCAGCTGATATGCTTGGGTTTCCCTAGGAACAGGAAAGACAATCAAAAATGGGAAGAGTTGGCCGGCTAGATGAGTAAAATAGTTGAAATTGAACTTACTGGTTGCAGTCCTTTAAGACCCATTATTTAATGCAGGACAGCATGCTGGCACGGTGCTTAGCACTGCTGCCTCACAGAGTCAGGGACCCGGGTTCGATTCCTGGTTTTGGTCAATGTCTGTACGGAATCTGCACATTCTCGCTAAGTCACTATGTGGCTTTCCCTTGGGGGCTCCTTTCCCTCCCACAATCTAAAAGCTGTGCATTGGCCAGGCTAAATTCTCCCTCAGTGTATCCAAACAGGCACCAGAGTGGTGATTAGGAGATTTTCACAGTAACTTCATTGCAGCGTTAATGTAAGTTTACTTGTGATGCTAATAAATAAATTGAACATATATTTATATATAACTATAATACTAAGGTTTTGCAACCTTGTCCTGCCAGTTAACTTCCAGGATGGAACATTGCTGGGGGAGCCCAGTCTTGTTAGGTCTATGATTGATAACCCAAGTTATTTGATCCCCTACCTGCAGTTCAATTCATAAAGCAGCCAAACACTATATCCCTCCCCTTTTAAGTCTTTTTAACAATATAACATAATTGATTCACTCAGTCCCTAACAATTAGAGTATTTTGCACAAAATCAATCCATCATAAATTAAATCTGTCAGGTGATTTCTGATTTATAGTGGTGTAGCATAGCTCCTCTGTCAGAGTGCTTCTTGGAAATTCTTTACCCCATATACAACTGACAAGCCTTCCTTTTCAATATGGGAGTAGCATTTTTTGGCTTCTGAGAGGGTTCTCAAGACACACCCTATTGGTCTTTCATTAACCACCTTATTGGATAAAACCACACTGACATCTTATGGAAAGGAAATGCAAATTAACACCAATTTCTTAGGTCAAAATGCACAATAAGCTCAACAAATAAAACCATTGCTTTATTCTGTTGAAATCTTCTCTTTGGGGCATCTTTCAAAATCAATGCTGGGGGTGCTTCTTTAGCAGCATATGTAAAGGGACCAATAATGTTGACAAATTTGATAGAAATCACCTATAATAATTCACCATTCCTAAGAGTCACTTGAGCTTAGATATGCATCTGGGGGATAATGTTTCCTGTTAGGGACCCAAAGTTATTATAGAAGTGTACTATAAACACACACTAGACGCCAACAGTTTTCCTTTTTGGCATAAATTTGAGGAAAGGGTACTTCATTCCACTGGCAAATTAGGAATATTTTTAAATATTTTATTTAATAACACATTTAAATATAACTCTAACAAATGAAGCAGTTTAACCATTAACATTTGAACAATATTTAAAAACAAAAGGAAGAATTCCAGAATTCCAAAAGGAAGAGTTCCAGTTCCAAATAAGCCCTATTCATGTATAGACCAAAACCATTTTAAATAAATATAGTTAGCAAACCCAGTATACTTGCTATAAATTGTGTTAAGTCTTGAAGCTTTCAGAGAAACTTTGTGGAGAGAGTGAGTCTTAGGGACAACTTGCAACATGCCTCTGACTTTCGCAGACCTCCAACAGCAACCACTAAGTTTTTCCCTTTCACAGACCTAGCTCCACCCTTTAACACATCAGTACCTAATTGAACTCATGACCCTTTCAATCAACCTAATCAAAAGCCCCAGGGGAAATCTCCATCAAAAAACAAAAATCCATTAGCTATATCCTAAATAAATGCTACATGGCTAAAATTATCGTGCCTTCCCACCATCTGAGTTGCATTCCCTGCAGACATATTGACTGCCAGTTACATAAAGAAATTTTAAGCACTCTACTTAAACTCAAAAATTATATATTATAATATATATATATGTATCCACATCAATTGCGCCATTATCACCACACTTCTTTATTACTCTGACTTTATCTTAAATAGAATGTAATCCTTGTGTATCTACACAATATCCTAGGTAGGCTACCTCAGTAGGTTGAAAAAGTACATTTCTCCTTCTTGAGGTGAATTCCTGCCTCTTAAAATCTCTTGAGCACCTTTTCCGAATTAGTCAGGTGCTCACCTTCTGTTGGTCCGGTTATCAAAACATCATCCAGGAGTACTACAACATGTGGCAGTCTTTGCAACAAAATCTCCATCTTTTTCGGGAAAACAGCTCATGCCAATGACGCACCAAAGGATAGGCATGCATACTAAGACAAACCTTTTTGTGTGTTTATGGTCACATAACTTTGGGGAGCATCATCTAACACAAGTTGCTGATATGTGTGCTTCATATGTTTAAGATTGATTTCTGGCCAACTTTGCATACAAGTTTTCAATCTTTGGAATTGTATACTTATCTAATTTGGCAATCTGATTAACTGTTAATTGGCAATCTCTACAGATTAACATAATCGTATCAGATTTTATCACAGGTACTAAGGATGTTGCCCACTCCACAAATTGAATGGTTGGATGATATTCAGTCCTTCTAATTTCTTCAGTTCTATATCTAGCTTTTCTCACAAGACATTATGGTATCTGTCTTGCCTTAAAAAAATTAAGGGTTGCCTCTGATCTACATAAATCTCCATCTGGAATTCTTTTATTTTATGTAACTCGTCACAAAAGATGTTCTCATACCTCTTCAATTACTCAGGCAGTTCCCCCTTCCCCTCTAGGAAAATCTCCATCCAGCTTGATCAAGTTTAGCTTGATTCCCTTGAGCTAATTACAGCTCAGAAGACTTGGCCCTTGGCCTGACACTATGATTACTGGTAGCAGGGCGGACTGTTGCCAATAGCTCAAAGATGCTCTGATGGTACTTCATATCTTTATGCCTTCTCCTGTTTTTGCCGTACCCTTCAAACTGAACAGCTAGACTCCCTCTTGTAAATAGCGAAAAATGTGTTCTCCCAACACTGTGACAAATGCTCCTGCGTCAACTTACATCTTCAAGGGCTTATTGTTTACCTAAAATATCACAATGATAAGGGCTACTTTGCCCACTTTTATGTTGAGCAACAAATGAACTTTTAAATCATTAATACTGGACTCTTCCATATTATGTACTCATGGTGCATTGCCAATTCTATTAGAATATAGAAAAAACATAGAAAAATCTACAGCACAAACAGGCCCTCTGGGCCACAACTTGCGTCAAACGTATCTCTACCTATTAGGTTACCTACAACCCTCAATCCTACTAAGTCCCATGTACTCATCCAGAAGTCTCTTAAAAGACCCTAACGAATTTGCCTCCACCATCACTGCCGGCAGCCAATTCCATGCACCCATCATGTTTTGAGTGAAAAACTTACCCCTGACATCACCTTTGTACCTACTCCCCAGAACCTTAAACCTGTGTCCTGTTGTGGTAGCCATTTCAGCCCTGGGAAAAAGCCTCTGAGAATCCACCCAATCAATACCTCTCAACATCTTATACACCTCTATCAGGTCACCTCTCATCTTTCATCTCTTCAAGGAGAAAAGATCAAGCTCTCTCAACCTATCTTCATAAGGCATGACACCCAATCCAGGCAACATCCTTGTAAATCTCCGCTGCATCCTTTCAATGGCTTCCACATCCTTCCTATATTGAAGCAACCAGAAGCACAATACTCCAGGTAGGTTCTGACTAGGGTTTTATACAGCTGCAGTATTATTTCCCAACTCCTAAACTCAATTCCTCGATTGATGAAGGCCAGTACACCATACGCCTTCTTAATCACATCCTCTACCTGAAAAGCCAATTTGAGAGTCCTTTGAACTCGCACCCCAAGATTCTTTTGATCTTCAACACTGCTAAGAGTCTTACCCTTAATATTACATTTCTTCATCCCATTTGACCTGCCAAAATGAACCACCACACACTTATCCGGGTTGAAGTCCATCTGCCATTTCTCCGCCCAGTCTTGCATCCTATCTATGTCATGCTGCAGCTTCTGACATTCCTCCACACTATCCACAACATCTCTAACCCATCTCTCCACTTCCTCTTCCAGGTCATTCCAAATCACAAAGAGCAAGGGTCCCAGAATAGATCCCAGGGGCACTCCACTGGTGACCAACCTCCATGCAGAGAAAGATCCATCTACAACCACTCTCTGTCTGCCTTCTGTGGGCAAGCCAGTTCTGGATCCACAAAGCAATATCTCCATGGATCACCCCCACCCCCCCTCGCTTTCTCAATAAGCCTTGCATGTGGGACCTTATTGAATGCCTTGCTGAAATCCATATAAACTACATCTAATGCTCTTCCTTCGTCAATGTGTTTAGTCACATCTTCAAAAAACTCAACCAGGTTCGTAAAGCACAATCTGCCTTTGACAAAGTCGTGCTGACTACTTTTGATCATACTATACTTCTCTAAATGTTCATAAATCCTGTCTCTCAGGATCAACTTACCAACCACTGAGGCTAGACTCACCAGTCCATAATTTCCTGGGCTATCTCTATTCCTATATCTTGAATATAGGAACAACATCTGCAATCCTCCAATCCTCCAGAACCTCTCCTGTTTCCATCGATGATGCAACGATCATTGCCAGAGGCTCTGCAATCTGGGTACTGAGTAATTACTGGGTAGACTTGGCTCACTTTAACATCAGTGCCTAAAGTAAGCTTTCCTGCAGTCCCTTGTGTAGTTTGGACAAATTGAATGAGTGGGCAAAAGAATGGCATATGCAGTATAATTTGGATAAACATCAAGTTATCCATTTTGGTCATAAAAACAGAAAGGCAGGTGGCTATCTGAATTGCCATCAATTAGGAGAGGGGAAAGTGTAACAAGACTTGGTGTTCTTGAACATCAGTCACTGAAAGTAAGCATGTAGATGCAGCAGGCAGTAAAAAAAGGCACCTGGTATGTTGGCCTTCATAGCAAAAGGATTCAAATGCAGGACCATGAATATCTCACTGCAGTTACACAATTACACAGGACCTGAAATATTGTATACAGTTTTAATCTCCTTATCTGAGGAAGCATGTTCTTTCTCGAAAGGGAGTGCAGAAAAGGTTTACTAGACTGATTCTGGGATGGCACAATTAGTGTATGAGGAGAGGTTGAGTTAATTAGAATTGTATTGACTGGTGTTCAGAAGAATGAGGGAGGATCTCATAAAAACCTATAAAATTTTAACAGGATTAAACAGGGTAGATGCAAGAAGAATGTTCTCAATGATAGGTGTCTCCAGAATCAGGGTTTACAATCTAAGGATACATGGTAGACTATTTAGGGCAGGGACAAGGAGAAATTTCTTCAACCAGAGAATGGTCAGCCTGTGGAATCCATTACCACAGAAAGTAGTTAAGGCAAAACATGTTTTTAAAAAGCTATTGGATAGCATTTGGGGCAAAGGGAATCAAAAAATATGGGAGAAGGCTGGTTCAGGCTGAGGAATTTCACAGTAACTTTATTGCAGTGTTAATGTAAGCCTTACTTATGGCTAATAAATTAACTTTATATTGAGTTGGATGATCAGTCATGATCATAATGAATGATGGCAGGCTCGAAGGGCTGGATGGCCTTGCCCTGCTCCGATCTTCTGTGTTACTTTACCTGAAGGCTTCAGTGGAGTGATTACCCTCATACCAATAACACTCTAATCCAATCCTTGGCAATTGATTTATTCTTTTTAAATCTTTTGGTTCTACATGTGACTGCATTTGTTTCCTGTTTTAAAATCACTTCTTCATTCTTTGTGCTGCTGCTGACTGGAACTTCCTGCCTAAACTGGTAAACCATGCCATTTTGCACACTCTGCAACTCCTGTGTGCCCTATTCAGTGCTCTGCATCACTGGTGCTATTTCTAGCTCATTCTTAAAATTAATAACTGTTTCTGCTAACAACTTCCTTTGGATGGCCTCTTTATTTATGCCACAAACTTGAAGCACAGTGCTCTGAAATCTGTCTTAGCTTAATAACATAGATTGCAATGGTCTCTCGCAATTGAATTAAACTGTTGCAGGATGACTGAGGAGTTTGTCCCTTCATCAAATCAACCATCTGGAATCAGGTGAGATTGCAGATTAAATTGTAAGCCTGGGTCCCACACGCATTCAAGAGAATCGTTTTTTTCTTTTCCTCCTCCTCTATTCCATTGGTCTGTAAAAATAGCCCAGAGACTCAATGTATTGTGTCCAATCCTCCACAGAGACAACACAAGGATAAATCCATCTGAATAAGGGCATATCTGCAAGCATTGTCCTGCTTCTGAACTTGGACTCAACTTCAATGGGATTTTATACTCATGATCTTGGGACGGCCTTTTTTATTCTTTCTTTCCTCATCGCCAATGTAATAATTCAGGTTCGCCAATTAGGTAAATAATAACTGTAACATTGATTTACATACAGAGGTTTTGCAGCATTGTCAGCTTCCAGCGTTGAATCTATGAGGCAAGCCTGTTCTGCATAGGGTGATTCCTTAGCCTGCCCTCTGATTGGTTACGCAGGTCATGTGACTCCTCTGCAGTTCGGTTCTTAAAGGGGACAAACACTACACGGGGTGTTGCAGATTTGAATTTTGCAAAGGTGGCTTTAAACATGCATGAGGCCACCTATTTGCATAAACAAGGGTCAATTGCTTGTCTCAATCATATACCCTGGTTGAATAATGCAGCAGGTAGTGCACTTTCAACACGGGGTATGTGGATATCATTTTGGATCCTGTATACTAAGAACAGTGTAATCCCATTTCTGGGCCCAACACTATTTTGCTCCACTTAGTGATGTTTTTGAAAATGAAAGACAAAATAATTAGTGAAGAGCTTTGTGAAGTACTTTGCAATTTTCTGACAACAATGGAAGCAAGAAACCAGGTTGGCTTAATACTCTGTGTATTCTTATGATATGCCACAACTGTCTCTTTTCATGGCATCTGTCAACACCCTTGTTCCATGCTGCAATAACAGTGGGTTGTGTACATTGTCATCTTTTTTTGTATCTGTGCCAAGGGGCATTCTGTGTTTCTTTTCACCAAAAGTACATTTCACATCTGTCATCTATCACGGCTGCTAATCGAAGGCTGATTCCACCTCTCTGCTGCCGTCTTGAGCTTTTCTTTCATCATTCTTTCTCTCAGGTGTTCACAGCAACTGCTCTGTCCATATCAAACACTCCAGGGCCTGTCCATCAGCAGCCTCCTGCCTCAGGCAAAGGGGCTGGAACCAGCTGAGAAAGCACCACAAGAGAAGTAAGCAAGCTGGCGGAAGCTGAAAAGGACACGGATCTGTGACAGCTCTTTTGTTGTCTGTGGCTTTCAGCACTGGTCTTTGCCTTTTTTTTGTTGTTGCTGCCTTTCTTGTGTTTTTTTTTCTAATGCTGATTTCAAATGGCTTCACAAAGACTGAGAAAGCTCTTTTGCCAGCTGGACTTTGTGTTTTGTTCCCAGATTGTAAGATACAAACCTTATCAGCATGGGTCATCTGACACAGATGTCAAGCATACCAACAAAGTCGGCATTTTTTGTTAAAGATACAACTGACAAGTCCAGAACACCTGAGGCCTACAGTGAGCAAGTATTCAAATCAGCAGTCAAAGTTGAACACATCACAATTATTTTTGTTTCTGAGTTTTTCTTATTTTTATTACCTGCATGTTGATTGAATAAACCTCGAAACTAATGTCAATCATGCCTTCGTGGGCACGATCTCCACAAAAAGAAAATATTTTGCCGGAATTGGGAAGGGAACAGATGTTATTTTTATCGTGAAAAATCATGTATTAATGATGATTTATATCTTTGTGTGATTCACTAAAGTTTGTTTACAAACCTAAAAAGAGCTTTTCTTTTGCCTTGAAGGTGGTGTCCCTTTAATTAGAAATTAAAATGTTACATTAGGTAAAAGAAAGTTGCCAAAGTCTCAGCAGACCCTTTCTCAGAAAGAGAGCAGACCGGTGGTGATTTAACCTGTGGATCACCATACCTCGGGTGAGGAGCAAGGTTGAGAAGGTATGGCTTTGGTAAATAATCTCAGCCAGCACAGGAGTTGAATATGTGCTGTTGACATCACTCTGCATTATTGGTGATGGTCATTACCTGGCATTTGTGTGGCTTGAATGTTCCTTGCCACTTGTCAGCCCAAGACTGGATATTGTCCAGATCTTGCTTCAGTATCTGAGGAGCCATGAATGGTGCTGAACATTGTGCAATCTTTGGTGAACATCCCCACTTCTGACCTTATGATAAAGAGAAAGTCATCGATGAAGCAGCTGAAGATAGCTGGGTCTATGACACAATCCTGAGGGATTTCTGCAGACACGTCCTGGAGCTGAGATGACTGACCCTCCACAACCACAACCGTGTACCTCACATGACTCCAACCAGCTGAGAGCTTGCCCCCTGGTACCCATTGATTCCAGTTTCACTAGGGCTCCTTGGTGTCACACTCAGTCGAATGTGGCCTTTATGTTAAGGGCTGTCACTCTCACCTTACCTCTGGAATTCAGCTCTTTTGTCCATGTTTGAACCAAGGCTGCAATGAGTGACCCTGGTGAAACCCAAACTGGGTATCGTTGATTCGGTTATTGCAGAGCAGCTGCTGCTTGATAGCACTGTTGATGATCCCTTCCATCACTTTACTGATTATAGAGGATAGAATGGGTGGTAATTGGGCAGGTTGGATTTGTCCTGCTTTTTGTGTACAGGACATACCTGGGCAATTTTCCACATTGTTGGGTCGATGCCAGTTTGTAACTATACTGGAATAGCTTGGCTCAGAGAACAGCAAATTCTGGAGCACAAGTCTTCAGTTCTATTGCTGGAATGTTGTCAGGGCCCATTGCCTTTGCAGTATCCAGTGCCTCCAACTGTTTCTTGATGTCACGTGGAGTGATTCAAATTGACAGGAGACTGACACCTGAGATGCGGGAACAATTAGAGAAGGCCAAGATGGATCATCCACTGGTTGAAGATTGCTGTGAATACTTCAGCCTTACCTTTTGCACTGATCTGCTGGGCTCCTCTATCATTGAGGATGAGGATATTTGCGGATCGTCCTCTTCCAGTCAGTTGTTTAGTTGTCCACCACCATTCACAACTAGATGTGGAAGGACTGCAGATCTGATCCATAAGTTTTGGGATCACTTAGCTCTGTCTATCATTTGCTGTTTCTGCCATTTAGCATGCAAGTAATCCTGTTTGGTAGCTTCACCAGGTTGACACCTCATTTCTAGGTATTCCTGGTGCTGCTCCTGGCATGCCAGCCTGCACTCTCCATTGAACCAGGATGATCTCCTGGTTTGATGGTAATAGTTGAGTGCAGGACACGCCGGGCCATGAGGTTGCAGATTGTGCTGGAATACAATTCCACTGCTGTTGATGGCCCACAGCTCCTCATGGACGCCCAGTCTAGAGCTGCTAGATTGGTTCGAAATCTGTCCCATTTGACATGGTGATAATGCCACACATTAGGATAGAGGTTATTCTCATCGTGAAGGTGGGTCTTTGTCTCCATGAGAACTGTGCGGTGGTCACTTTTACCAATACTGTCATGGACAGATACATCTGCAGCCAGCAGATTGGTAAGGATGAGGTCAAATATGTTATTTCTTCTTGTTGGTTCCTCCCCATCTTGCCCTTTAGTATCAGGAGGACTAACAGGATAAATACGTGGGGGTAGAGCCTGGATGGGATTGCGGTCATGGCACAAACACTGGGCCAAATAACCTCCTTCTGCACTACAGGGACTTTATGCTTCTGTATGTGAGGATATAATAGTTAGCACTAATGTCTCACAGTGCCAGGTTTGATTCCCTGCTTGGCCACTATCTGTACGGAGTTTGCACATTCTCCCCGTCTCTGTGTTGGTTTCCTCTGGATGCTCCAGTTTCCTCCCACAATCCGAAGATGTGCAGATTAGGTGGATTGGCCATGATAAATTGCCTCTTAGTATTAGGGGACTAGCTAGGGTAAATGCATGGGGTTATGGGGATAGGGTCTGGGTGAGACAGTGGTTGGTGCATGTTGATGGGCCAAATGGTCTCCTTCTTCATTGTACGATTCTAATATAATGATAAAATGTCTTTTAAAAACAGGTTCCTTGGGCAGAATTTTCCAGCCCTTCCCGCTGGTGGGATCTTCCGGTTCCATGAAAGGGAGGGAGGTGGGGGGGGGGAGGGGAATGGGGGTGAGCAGGGGGCATGGCAGGATGGCTGAGCCATGCAAAATTCCATAGAGATCAGCAGGTTTGGAAAATCCCACTAACAGGCAATGTGAGCTACCTCCACCATTGGAAAAGATGCCGCAGGGAAAGAGGGGCACATCTATCTGTACACTGGTTTGGTCATGGCTTTAGATGTATTTTTATTTGCATTGACTGGGACAACCCTTGAAACTTTTCAGCCTTAATCATTCACAACTGTACACCTTGCAGTTCACACTACCAATTAAAACACAGTGGTTAATTTTCCAGTTTCACCCACCCCGGGAATCATTGCAGGCAAAACAGAAAGGTTGGCAAGCCATTTGTGAAGATCTGTTGGGTAGGAATTTCTGGTTTGGGTACAAACACAACTGGTAAATCTTGCTGACTGTTCTCACCAACCATGAACGTGCAGATGTATTTTAAAAAACTCCAGTTGCCCTGTGAGGAAGGACATGACACACAGAATCTTCTCTTCCTTTCTCTCGCTCGTGTTGCATTCCATCGTCAAGACTCAATTGCCAAAAAATACATTTTACTTCACAAATCAAAGCCCAGCAGTCCCAGAAATGGCACAGCTCAGTGAAGGATGCAACTGGGAGAGTAGGAGAGGGAACAAAAGAGATAGATGGCTGCATGGAAAGGTAATGGCTGAGAATTTAGAGCGGAGAGGGATCCAGAAGTCCAGGGAAGATGGGGGAGGGAGGCAGACTGAGAGGGTGAGGCATGGATTTTGGAGGGCAAGCGACACGGGTGTGACATCTCATGGGGGTTCCCCCAATGCATACAGCGCACTCCCCACGCTCCACCGCCACAGTGAAGTGTCCTCCCTTCCTACCTTTCTTCACATGGGCCATAAAAATGGCCTGCCCACTCCCATCCACCTGGCTCCCTGCCAGCCAGCTTATGACTCGGGCAGTGTATTATCCAGCATAATTGCCTTCCTAACAAGTCAAGAGTGTGATGGAATACTCCCCACTTGCCTGAATGGGTACAGCTCTAACAACACTCAAAAAGCTTGACAACATCCAGAACAAAGCAGCCCCCTTGATTGGCACCATATTTACAAACATTCAATCCCTCCACCACTGACGCCCAATAGCATCAGTGTGTACCATCTACAGGATGCACTACAGCAATTTACCAAAAATCCCTAGACAACACCTTCACAACTGCTTCCATCTAGAAAGACAAGGACAGCTGATAAATGGGAACATCACCACCTGCAAGTTCCCCCCCAAGCCACTTACCATTCTGACTTGGAAACATATCACCCATTCCCTCGCAGTCATTGGGTCAAAAGCCTGGAATTCCCTCCCTAAGGGCATTGTGGTCAACCTCACAGCACGTGGACTGCAGCGATTCAAGAAGACAGCAAACCATTCCTTCTCAAGGGCAACTAGGGATGGGTAATAAATACTGGCCAGCCAGCAACATCCATCATGAATAAAAAAAAAGCCAAATAGACCTTTAGTTATTTTAAACACGATTGCCAGTTTGCCAATTCCGGCATCTGCCCACTGAGTGTGTCATGGGGGTCAGCTCAGCTGGGAGGCAAGGTGGTGGGCTAGCCACTCAATTTATTTTAGTTGCCCACTCACCCATCCCAAAAATGCACCCCATAGAGGCACATAAAATGGATAATGGAAAATCCTTTCCAGCATCAAGGGCAGATTATGAGGTTCAACATCTCATTTTGTCGATTTCAACCTAGATGATCCTTTCCCAAGGTTGAAGATACAGTCCAACACCAGCAACTCCACATCATTGGCAATGTCTATAAACCATCTTTCTACAATCCTAAACAAAACTCTGCAAGTGCTGCTCTTGGATGGCAACCAAGATGTGAACCACAATCATCCTCTAGGGGAAACCTATAAAACTGTTTTTCCAATGACAGCAGTATGGAATTCAGAACTCAGGATTGTGTTTCCCCACTGCATGACACTATCCTTATGTTGCTATATAAGAGTTGTTCTACTGTTTTTAGGAATAATATTTAGGTTGCCCCTTGTAAGAAAATCACCGTCAATTGAAGCAATCTGAGAACAAGCATTCAGAAAATTCAGAGCCAACACAAGCTTATGAAAGGTACTTCAGCCAAATTTGCAGCTGATACTAAAATAGGTGGGATAGCAAGTTGCAAAGAGAAAATAAAGTTACAAGTGGATAGAGATAGATTAGGTGAGGGCGCCAAAATGTGACAGATAGAGTTTAACATGGATAAGTGCGAGGTTATCCATGTTAGTCAAAAAAAAATGCAAAGGCAACTTATTATCTAAATGGAGAAGACTGCCAGATGCTTCGGTGCAGAGGGATTTAGGTGTCCTCATGCATAAATCACAGAAAGCTGGTACAGAGGTACAGCAGATAATAAAGAAAGCAAATAGATGAGGGTAGTGCAGTTGCCTATATGGAATTTGATAAGTCCTTTGACAAGATAGCGCATGGTAGATTGTTGCATAAAGTTAAATCTCACAGAATCCAGGGTTGAGGTATCTAAATGGATACAAAATTGGCTTCTTGACAGAAGCCACAGGATGGTTGTGGAGAATTGGTTTTCAAACTGGAGGCCTGTGACCAGCAGTGTGTCTCAGAGATTAGTACTGGGCCCACTGTTGTCATTTATATTAATGATTTGGATGAGAATATAGGAGGAATGGTTAGTAAGTTTGCAGATGATACCAAGGTTGGTGGCATAGTGGAGAGTGAAGAAATTTATCTACAATTGCAATGGGATCTTGATCAATTAGGCCATTGGGCTGATGAATGGCAGATGGAGTTTAATTTAGATGAATGCGAGGTGATGCATTTTGATTGATTGAACCAGGGCAGGACTTACTCAGTTAATGGTAGGGCATTGGGGAGAGTTAAAGAACAAAGAGATTTAGGGGTACACATTCATTGTTCCTTGAAAGTGGAGTCACAGGTGGACAGAGTAGTGAAAAAGGCATTCGGCATGCTTGATTTCATTGAGCAGAACATTGAATACAGAAGTTGGGACGTCTTGTTGAAGTTTTACAAGACATTGGTAAGGCCATACTTGAAATGTGTGCAATTCTGGTCACTCTATTATATAAAGGATATTATTAAACTAGAAACAGGGCAGAAAAGATTTATTAGGATGTTACCAGAACTTGATGGATTGAGTTATAAGGAGAGGCTGAATAGACTGGGACTTTTTTCTCTGGAGCGTAGGAGGCTGAGGGATGACATTATGGAGGCCTATAAAATAATTAGTGACATAGACAAGGTTGGTAATTAATATCTTTTCCCAAAAGTAAGGGAGTCTAAAATTAGAGAGCTTAGATTTAAGGGGAGAGATACAAAAGTGTCCAGAGGGCATTTTTTTTCACACAGAGGGTGATGACGTCTAGAATAAGCTGCCAGAGGTAGTAGCGGAGGCAAGCACAATTTTATCTTTTAAAAAGCATTTAGATATTTACATGAGTACAATGGGTATAGAGGGATATGGGCCAAATTGGGATTAGCTTAGGGGTTTGAAAAAAAGGGTGGCATGGACAAGTTAGGCCAAAGGGCCTTTTCCATGCTGTAAATCTCTATGACTCTATGACTCTATAACATGGGATTTATAGCTAAAGGAAGAGTATAAAATTAAGTAAGTACTGCTGCAACTATACAGGACATTGGTGAGACCACATCTGGAACATTGTGCAGAGTTTTGGTTACCTCATTTGAGGAAGGATGTGGCGGCATTAGAGGCAATACAGAGGAAGTTCACTAGATTAATTTGAGAGATGATAAACGTATCAGCCATGATTGAATGGTGGAGCAGACTCAATGAGCCAAATGGTCTAATGCTGCTCTTATATCTTATGGTCTTGTGAAGGGGTTTATCTTATGAAAAAAGATTGAACAGTTTACACTTATGCTGTCTAGAATTTAGAAGAATAAGGGAAGATCTAATTGAGATGTACAAGATTATAAAAGATATTGACTAAGTAGACGTAGAGTGGATGCATTCTAGAACAAGAGGTCATAGTTTTAGCATAAGGGCTAGCAGATTTAAAGCAGAAATGAGGAGAAACTACTTCTGTCAAAGAGTTGTAAATCTGTGAAATTCATTATTTCAGAGAGCAGCAGATTCTGGGACATTGAGTAAATGTAAGGGGATAGACAGATTTTTATTTAAGAACAAAGAACAGTACAGCACAACAACAGGCCCTTTGGCCCTCCAAGCCTGCATCGATCATGTGTTCCTGATTTGACCATCCATTTGTATCTCTCTATTCCCATACTTAGTAATGGGTTGAATCGTTATGAAGAATGGACAAGAAAGTGGAATTGAGACTGAGACAAAATCAGCCATTATCCAATTGAATAGCAGAGCAGACTTGAGGGACTGAATTGCCTGATACTGCTCCTAATTCTTATGTTTTTAAGTCCTTAACACAGGTTATAATCAATAATCTTATGAATTTTCTTGGAGGATGTAACAGGATTGTTGGACATTTACTTAACACTTTTCATGATCTCAAGATCATAACATAGTCAATGTTGCAATGTAAACAATGTGATAGCCTATTTGAACACAATCTTCCACATACACTGACTAACTAAATGACCAGATCACCTGTTATAGGCATTGAGGGATAATTATCAGCTATGACAGCTGGAGAACTCCCTTACTCTTCTTCTGATGGTGCAATAGAACCTTTTATGTCCATTTGAAGGTTAGTGCCACCAACAATGGAACACTCAGTCAGTATTGAACAGAGGTGCCAGCCTAGATTACAAACTGAAGTTCTGGAGTTGGGCTTAAACTCAGAACCTTCTGGGAGTTTTTTTTATTAACTCATGGGACATCTACACTGTTGGCTGGCCAGCACTTACTGCCCCCTTGGAGGGGAGTTGAGAGTCAATCACATTGCTGCAGCTCTGAAGTCACACATAGGCCGACAAATTTCCTTCTCGAAAGACATTAATGAACCAGAGGGTTTTTCTGACGATTGGCTACATGCTCATTTGTAGATTCTTAATTCCAGATGGGTTTTATTGAATTCAAATTCTACCATCTGCCGTGGTGAGATTCGAACCTGAGTCCCAAGAACGTTAACTGAGTTTCTGGATAATACCAATAGGCCACGGCTTCCCCTGATCCAAAACTGTCACCGGGTAACAAGAGGCAATGATCCAAGATGGTAGCAAAATACAATGATTAACGATTGTGATCCAGGTAGCCAGCAAAGACTTTCCTATCCCGCTGCAAAGAACAGAGACTTGGTTGGGCACCAAATTCTATGACCTCGCTGCAGCAGGAGCATGGCATGAACAGCTGGTAAGATCATATCCCTCACAGGACATTTGCTCATCATTATAGTCTCCCCAATGCTACCTACACATTGCCCCTAGACTTAAACTCTTTCCCAATGCTTCTATAGGAAAGTCACACATCAGATGTCAAGAGAAAGGGAATATCATGAAAGTGTCACCTCATAACTGCCTGGCAATTTGTTACATAGTGGCCTCAACCAGCTGTTTGCCCAATCTGAGGATGACATGAATATGGCACACAGAAACGTGGAAAGGGCAAGTAAAACATCTGAAATGACAATGCCATTCTAATGAAAAGAAACAAATATTATGACCCATGAGTGACATGCTACTTTCGAAATTACAATTGCTGCTGTCAGTAGGTGAATACTTTGTACATTTATAAGGTGCTCCACTGCCTACTAATTTGACAGTGGCTAACATGTTTAGCAAGTGGCTGGAAATGTGATACTGTAAATAACAAGTGATGAGTTGTGCACTTGATTTTGGAGAAATAGTCCAAGTATTAAAGCCAAGTGTTTTTGAAGTCTGGATGTTCCCTTTAATGTTACACTAAAAACACCAAGTGGGGGAAGCTAAACAGCTCGAATGTAGGTTTCCCATCATTGGTTTGAAGTTTCAGCTCAGTTTATTTTTAATCGCAACACTTGGAAGCCTGTGACATGCATCTTTGTGTAATTTCATACAGGCTGAGGTTCAAACTGGCAACAAGTTTAGAAGATTGAAAAAAAGAGGCACTTTCAGATGAAGCTGCATGAAGCACAGAGGAGTTCTTTAAACGAACACAGCTCTGAACTATGTGACACATTCACACAGTTCAGGGATTCCTGCGGTTGTTTCGTTTCCCTCAAGGCGCCCTTTAACTCAGTCGACACCTTTGCTTTTAAAGAGTTATAATAACAACATTCAAAGCTGTCAATGGGGAACAGTTTCTTTTTCCAGTATAATCTGTTAATAACAACAGATATCAGATATGCAGCTTCATGTTTATTGCTTTAAAAATAGCTTACATAAGCTCAAAGGGCCAGTGTCCAGTATGAATTGCTGATCTGAAGGCACGTATATTGTGTTGAAAATGTAAAGTGTAGCTATGTTGCTCCCAGACAGGGTGCTATGCTGATAATACTGCAAATTGTAGTGGACTGTCTCTATGCTGACCTTCAGGTTTAGTTGCGGAAAGGGATTAAGTGCAGAATTTCTTTGTCATTTCATTGAGAACTGACTTCTACTGGTGTGGAGGAGGGGACGTAACCTAACTCCTTCAATAGGGTTAAATATCTGACTCCCATGGCTGTTCATGAAGGGATGTATGTCAGACGTTCTTGTGACCCATGAGCACTGTCGTCTGAACACCCAAATGAATTTAATGTCTATGCTATAAAATAGTGCAAAGTTTGTTTCAATGATCTCCTACCATAATCTCAGTTGCCAAAGATCAAGAGAATGTTAGCGGACTCTCAGGATCAAGATGTTTAATTGTTGAGATATTCTGTAATTTTGATGAAGAATGCGCTCAAGCAGCCACTCATTTGTTTCATGTCTTGACTTTCTCCTTCGAGCTGTAGGACGAGGTTGTTCAGCATCATAAGAATTAGTGTGGGACTGAAGAACAGTACAACCTCAGAATGATGTAGAACAGGTTTTTCCAAGACTTCCGCTTTTCTGAATGGGATGAGAACGAAATCCGGAAGAGTCATAATTCGTTGAGACCATTTGAATTCATAAATTCAGAGACTCTAGGAAGTGGAGGGCGAAGGAGTATTGTGTCAAGAGAGACTTACTGTTAAGATGTTGGGTATTGACTTGGAGGAGGTTTAGTATAAGGATGTTAAGCATAGTAAAGGTTAATGTGGGACTCAAAATTAGTATGATGTAGGCACCTGACAATGGACAGGAGACAAAGTGGTGCGGAGATAGTCTGAGAGAAGTCAGCATGGAGATTGTACATATGTAGGGATACACCTTGGAGAAATGTATTTAGTTGTATGTTAACAATGGAAAGTATGAGTTCAAGCACTCATGTCTCCACAACTCTTAGTGAGACCCAAACAACCTTCCAATAAGGTTTTTAACTTTTTATTGTTGAACTCCAATTCAGCAATTATAGTTTACTTTTTATTTAGCTTTTATGTCATTTTAGAGAGCATTTTAAGAGCTAACCACATTGTTGTGGGAGTCACATGAAGGCCAGACAACATAAGAATAGCAGATTTCTTTCCCAAATGGGCATTAGTGAACCAAATGGGTTTTTTCTTAAATAACCAACAATGCTTTTATGGTCATCATTAGACTTTTAATTCCAGGTTTTTATTGAATTTAAATTTTACCAAATGCCATGGTGGAATTCAAACCCAGAATTTTATCGCCTTGCCCGCCACAGGAATTGGAATGGGCAAAGGGTGAACAATAGGAAGATCAGTTGACTGCGGGCAGGATTTTACGATTTCAGGATGAGCAAGGCTGTAAAATCCTGCCTGTGGTCTTTTTGCCTCTTCACATCATTGGTGGCTATTCCTTCAGCTTGTTCAACCCATGCTCTAGACTGTCATTCCTAAACCTCCTTGCCTCTTCAGCACCTTATCCTCCTTTAAGACCTTCTTTGTTCAAACTTACAGTCACCTTGTTTTTGTCTCAGTATCCATTTTTAAAGGGCAAAAGGAAACACTTGCAATTATATAACATTTTTCACAATCTCAGCATCTCCCAAAACACTTTACTATTGTAGTTTAGGAATTTTGCACAGGACAAAATCCCACAAACATTAATGTTATAAAGTTAAGGCAGTCTTCTTTAGTGACATTGGTGGACAAATGAATATTGACAAGAATAACTCCACTCCTCTTTTCACATCATGCCATGGAATATTTTACACTTATTAGATGGACCTCAGTTTAATATCCTCACCTCAAAGACAGCACTGCAATAGCACAACTGTTAGTACTGTATTGCAGAGCCCAGTTCAAATCTCTGGAGAAGAAATATAAATTCACAACTATTTGACTCACAAATCCTTAAATTCTACCTGATACTGTTGCTTTATCCTTTTTTTTAGCATTCCAAATCTCCCCTTACATAAACCCTCCCCTTCCCTCTCTACAGCCCAAAATATTTAGTTTGCCAATACACTGATCCCAGCAGAATTCAGGTGAAGACTATCTGAAATCCATCTCTCCCACACCAAGCCTTGAACCACATATTCAACCATCTAATCTTCTTTACTCCAATTTGTTTTGTGGCATAGGATTATTACCTTTGTAATTCTCCTTCTTAATTTTGTCCTTAACTGTTCTTACTCCCTATCTTTTTCGCCAGTAGAACCACTTTTTTTTATTCCTAACTGTGTTGTTTGTACACAAGTGGAACAAGACAATTGGATTCTTCCTCTGCTACTCTAAGTTCCTCTCCTGCCCCAAGGAAATGTCCTTAACCCAGCACCGCAAAGGAAACGCAGCCTTTGGAACTCACACTCTTTAACTGCAGAGAATGATATCTATTCCCTAACTGTACAGTTTCCTACTACAATGACATCCCTTTTTAGCACTCCTCCACTTGCTGCTTCCCTGCATTACTGTCATGGTCAGTTTGCTCATCCATCCTGCATTCCCTGTTGGGGCAACTACAAGGGTGAGGATCCTCTACTGCTATCTTCTGGATTCTCGTATGAACGTCCATTATAGTCACACCCTCCCATCTCTGACCATAGACTAAATCTGAAATTCCTGACCAAAGGAATGTGACCAATTTCTGGAATAAAATGTTCCAGCAACTTTCCCTTTCCCTTTTGTATTACAGTGTCTGAAGTTCAGACTTCAGCTCACCAACTCAGAGACAAATCTCCTCATGTTAGAGACAGTTTGATTTGATTTATTAATGTCACATGTATTAACATACAGTAAAAAATATTGTTTCTTGTGCATGATACAGACAAAGCGTAACGTTCATGGAGAAAGAAATGAGAGAGTGCAGAATGCAGTGTTACAGTCTTAGCTAGACTGATCATAGATCATAGCTACTGTCACAGCTAAAGATCAATTTAATGCAAGTAGGTCCATTCAAAAGTCTGACAGCAGCAGGGAAGAAGCTGTTCTTGAGTCAGTTGGACATGACCTTAGAGTTTTGTGTCTTTTGCCCGACGGAAGAAGTGGAAGACAGAAAGTCTGGCGTGCGTGAGGTCCTTAATTATACTGGCTGCTTTGCCGAGGCAGCAGCAAGTATGGATAGAGTCAATGGATGAGAGGCTGGTTTGCATGATACGATTGGGCTACTTTCATGACTCCTGTAGCTTCTTGTGCTGTTGGACAGAGCAAGAGCCATCCCAAGCTGTGATACAACCAGAAAGAACGCTTTTTATGGTGCATCTGTAAAAGTTGGTGAGTGATAGCTGACATACCAAATTTCCTTAGTCTTCTGAGAAAGTAGAGACGTTGATGGCTTTCTTAACTATAAAGCCAGCACGGGGGAACAAGGACAAGGTGCTGCTGATCTGGACACCTGAAAACCTGAAATTCTCATCCTTTTCCACTTCATCCCCATTGACGTAGATAGGGTAATGTTCTCCTCTATGCTTCCTGAAGTCGATGACAATCTCCTTCATTTTGTTGACATTAAGAGAAAGATTATTGTCAGCGCACCAGTTCACCAGATTCTCTATCTCATTCCTGTACTCTGTCTCATCTTACCCCTTATTCCCGATGCCATGGATCACACTCGTGTCCATCAGTCACCCACATGCTACAGCTGCCCAACATCACCTACCCTGTCATCTTTACTGTGTTTAGTTTAACTAATTAGATTTCAAGTTTAAAAATATCACTCACCCATTGTCAGTAGTTATACCAAGTAATTTAACTAGCTAATCAATAAATTTAATGCAATGCTTATTTATGCCTGCATTTAAGATAGATATAATCTTAAAAACTCACCAATCACCTGCGTGCTCACCTACTTAAAGCCTTATTAGCCTCTGGAATCTTAATAAAGATATTAAAAGCAACTCCTCCTTTACCTCTACACCAAACTGATAGATGCACCAAATTCCCAAGTTAGCACTCTCACATCATCGAACTCAGGTATTGTCACACTCTGTGCTCTCACATTCATCAACTTAGGATTTATCTTCCAAAGTATCTCCAAACAAAGTTGAGGTGCAAAGGATGCTGATAATCCTGGAATCATCTCTATCTGTTGGAGTTAAAATTCAAGAGGCTACAGTTTCTGAATCACAGGTTGTGGAATGTTTACTCACAGGAAGCATTGATACCAATGATAACCAGACTGAAATATCCTACCTTTGCATTACTAAAGCACACAAGTGTTTAACAGGTCAGCTTCTATTTCCTTCAGCATCTTTCAGAGGGGTTTTATAGGACCAATTTTATAAAATCATGCTCAAAGCACAACGTTGCTAATTTAGATATTAACCGTTTTAGACAACAGATATTTCTGTTCAGATGATGGAAAATTTGCAAATGGCATTTTATCCAGCAAGTGACATGGCAATAAAACTAATATTTCAAATGCACCCCTGTGTTGGAAAATTTATAGAAACAAGAGTTTTATTCATTCCCACCAAATTTGCTCCTTTTTTCATGTAAAGGTGTTAATTACTGGAATGCAATTTATCAGTGACTGCTTTAGGTATCTTAACAAATCAGCAGAGTGCATGTGTAAGTTTAACTATTGAGTGTGGACAGTCTTTTAGATAGTGGACAGTATCATTTTGGCCAAACTCAACCTGTCCTCACTTGGTGACCACAAGCACAAACCTTTTAGCTGAGGTTTTGTAAAAATCAGCTTGCAATCCGCATTCCTGAAAACAAGCAAATATAGAAAATGGGGAAACATTCAGAGCTGCAAAATGATTCCTTTCTGGAATTGAACTTTAAAAGATGCAGTCAGTGATTGTCAGAATTTGCCTGCAAGGAAAGTGTTATACTCTGTAAGGTCATACTTCATGCAGGCTCCGCCACTAATTATTATGGGACAGTGATCAATAGAGGCCTGTTGTTAGCATTGTGGATTCACTATTGACTCAGGAAGCCAGTGGTTCCATGGTTTAAGCTGAGGCCAAAGAGGACATGGAGCACTGCCCTCCACTCCTTACAAGCCACCGTACTGCACTCATCTCATTAATTATCCCTGCCTGACTGGCAGCAGCCATTATGATGTGCAGATTTCAAACATGCCAAGGAAAATGGGAGGTCAAAAGCAAGCATGCTGCAAGCATTAACAGGAGGTACAAGTGAGCTTTATAACTTTTCTAATGCTAAGCAGAACAGATTGTCCCACCAACTGCAAGGCAGCAAAGGAAAAACGTTTCTCTGTTAATGTTAATTAAATATGTTCAATAGTGTTGAGCAAGCAAATGGAGAATTAGGAATTTCAGTTTTACAAATTATTTTCAGTTGCATGAAAATACTGATCATGCAGTAAATGTTTTGTCCAAACGTACAAATCCCATCTTTTGTCACAGATAAAGATGGAGGGGACTGGAACAGAATAAACCCTTGAATAATGATTTTATGTATCCCTTCCAGTCCTGATTTTTCACAGATTCCCAATTCACTTTGGGCTACTTCTCAGAGATGGAACAGTTTTATGTCATGTCAGAACTAATAGAGGATGAAATCTGAGTCTTCTGCCTTTGTGGAGTTCCAGAAATCTGACGCCCTTACACTTTGAGCTTCACATACCCCATTGTGTAAAAGAGCTTTCAAAACAAATCTGATCTCAGATAGAAATTATCTAATTATAGGATATGCCTTACGTTATCAGTTATATGCATAGGAGATATTAAAGAGAATAGAATATTGTAGAACTACATGATGAATATTTAACCACTTTACAATTTAGGAATTCAGACGCATTCACGAGCAAGAAGCTCAACCAGTTCATATATTCATTGAAGCTTCACAGTTTCCTTATAGTTCAGGATATAGTCTCAGACACTGTTATTTTGGTGCTGATTATAATCCTTTTATCTCTGAGCCCAGTCCACATCAAGTTGGCATTGATGAGCTCTGCATGTCTTCTTCGATATAATGTGAGGTTAGACAGGTTCAAACCCAGTTCTCAATGGGAGTGAAATACATCACCAGTTATTTGACACTAGATTGGCAATCTCTCCCAGAACACTTAGAATGATGTGAGAAATGGAATGATCACACTGGTGTGAAGATTGGTAGTTAGACTTTTGAGACTGGGGCTGAGACACGACCGTGCAGTTAGTTAAAAGCTTTATTGTGCAACTTGCTCTGCCTTTGCTCACTGGCAAATACTTGAATACTTGGGCATTTTAAAACTGTGAAACTTTGATGAATATATGAACTGGTTGAGCTTCTTGCTCGTGAATGTGTTTGAACTCCTAAATTGTAAAGTGGTTAAATATGCATCATGTAGCTCTACAATATTCTATTCTCTTTGATATCTCCCATGCATATAACTGATAACGTAAGGCATATCCTATAATTAGATAATTTCTATCTGAGATCCAATTTACAGAATTAACACTTTTGTTGATGAGCACAAAGTGGAATTCAAGGAGCTTTTATATTCATATTCAGATCCACTGTCACTGTCAGCACCATAAATTTTGCTGCCATAATGACTGCTACATTTTGTCATTTGGACCTAGAAAGGCTCAGGCTAAATGAATAGTCTGAGCAAGCTGGAGTTGGGCAAGAAGGGAGAGAGCCTCTTTTAGTCCCCTATGCTTATCGGAGATTCTCCCCCCTCCAAAGGTCATACTTCCCTTTTAACCCACAGTACTGGTGTCCCCAACCTGGCGCCATCACCTCCCTCAACCCCCTCACTGGGGCTTATTTGCTGATACCCTGGGTTCACCTTCAGTCTGATTATCATAACCTCCCATTCATTGAGTTCTGGTGTAGAACCAGCAATGGTCACTTTTCAAACCTGGTCCTGCTGGGACTACACAGCAATCATATTGATTGGTACTCTGATGAGCATAAAATGGCTGCAGGGTAGCTGACATTTTTCTGGGCGGGCTCCCAATCAACTTTATAGTGACAGGGATGGCAAGGATGCCCAATGAGTCACTGGAGGGGGTTGTAGCACAGAGGACAACTGGGTTGGAAGTAATGGATTTCTGTTTTCTTTTGCTGAAGCATAAAAAAGTTCTAACAAACACCTGGGACCAATATTTTGAATAAGAACACATTCTGACACAACACAGCAAATTTCAGTGAGATGTTTCAATCATCAAGAAGGCAGTATGATTGGTTCACCTTCTACCTGACTGACAGCTTCCTTTGTTGAATTTGAATTATCAAATCATCATAATTTAGAAAATCTCGCTCACTCTTTTGCAGATGTTTTACTTTTTTTTCGATTTAAATAGGAGCAGTATGAAACCCCATTTTAGCATTCTGAATTCGTAGGGAAACTGTAAATACTGGTCAATTTGCTACTTGCAAAAAAATAGATCCACAATATACATGTTGCCAGAGATTTTAGGAGCCACTTTCTCAATGCTATGTGGAATTCAGTCCTCTTAAATGAAAACTGTGCACTAGAGTTTCTGTAACACTGCATGCGTTACAGTGCTATATATTCTGAGATGGTTCTGGGCGTTGCTTGGCTCTTCTTTTAAGAACGTTGGACTTCATGTGCCCCATTTACTGGAAGTTGCCCTTGGTCTCAGGGGACCATCCTTTCTGTTAAATTTGCCTCCTACAAGTCCAACACAAGTATTGATTCCTTTCCTGAGCCCATCCATCTCTCAATTTCCCTCATCTCTCTCTCTCTCTCTGCTCTATTAAGAACCTATTTAAACCCCATCTCTGACCACAGCTTTGGTCAACCCATCCAATATCTCCTTCTTTGGCCTTGATTTTGTCTGATTATGTCCCTGTTGAAACTTCCTACATTAAAGGCACAATGTAAATAATAGTTGACAATGTTGTTTTTATTGATTTTGATTAAATGAAAATATGATAGGGTATCAGAAGTCACTGACCAGCTGCCCACTGAATAAGACCTTGTTGTCAGCTATAATAAAAACAGAAAGTGTCAGAAAAACTCAGCAAGTCTGGCAGTATCTGTGAAGATACTGCATTTGCCTGACGAAGGCTATAGAGTCGAAAGCTCGCGAATTTACTATCAAATAAATTGGTTGGATTTAAAATTGGTGTTGTAAAACTTTACTGAGTTTACCCCAGTCCAACGCCGGCATCTCTACATCATGAGTATCTGTGAAGAGACAAAGGGTCCTGTTTTACTATTTTGATTCGAAGTGCTGAGTGAACAACTAGGACTGTTTCAGATCTGATTTTTTGGCCAGTTCTGAGGCATATCCATAAGCACTGTGCCTGCAAAAACACCAGTGATTCTGATTCGTGCTGCACAAGCCAGTGGGAGGGGCTCAATGCACCCAAAATCCTGCAGCTCTGATCGGCACCTCCAACTGCTCATGTGCAGAAAAAAAGATAGTCCACCGCCACCTCCCTCCCGGCCCAGATAATGCCTCTCCCTGGCCCCCACAGACATTCCCCCACCCTCCCAACTGTACTGATCCTCTTATCCTGCCATTCCCCCACCACCAGACTAATCATGGGCCCTCTCCTCTTCCCCTCCACCTATCTCAAGCCATCGGATGCTCGGCACTTACCTTCCCATTAACCCTCACTGATGGAGCGCCCGAATCGGACTCATACGGAACATGTCTGTTTCACACCAATTTCGGATGGGTGAATGCAGTGGTAAAGGGAAAAGTGCTGGTAAAATAAGGTGTGCGGCCCATTAAGTCAATTGAAATGAATGCAAATGTATTTAAATGACCATTGCACCCGTTTCAGGCATGGTCCTGATTGCAGCCATTTTTGGGCCTTGGTAAAGGGGGAACCTGTGCAGAGGCGGGTGCAGATCGTGTTATTCATCCCACACCCGACTTTACCAAGTTTCCACACTCAAAAATAAGTGCAATGCAATGATAAAATCACGCTCAGAGTTAACATTTCAAGTTCAGTGTATGATTCTTTCGAATCAATTGTGATTGTTTCGAAGGTAAGTGTGTTTCCCTCTCCAGGTATTGCCAGACCTGCTGAGTATTTCCAGGACTTTCTGTTTTATTTCCAATCTCCAGCATCCACAGTATTTCCCTTTGCAGGCTACTGAGTTTATGAACCTGAATATTCACATGAGCATTGTTAATGAGCTCCTGCATGTTTGGATGTTGAGATGTGGTGGAATTGAGCAGCACTGTCATGATATGTTGTTAGTCAATGAGAGAGGAAATTGAAATGAACGCCCTGCTGAACAGGCGATCAGATATATGTTTAATTAATTTGTCAATGGTAAATCGATGCATTCCTTGTTTTATCCTGCAAAGAGCTAGGTGCCTACAGATAAAGATAATTGTGAACTTGACTACCACTGACAGTGCTGTCCTAATGGTGAGTTGCTGGTCTTCATAATGTAACTGCTTCTGAGTTGATCCAGAAACTGTAGTTCTCCCTGGCCATGGTGAAGAATTAGGATGGCACAAAAGCACTGTTAGCACTGTGGTTAGCACTGTTGCCTCACAATGCCAGAGACCCAGGTTCGATTCCTGGTTTGGGTCACTGTCTCTGTGGAGTTTGCACATTCTCCCCATGTCTGCAAGGGTTTCCTCCAGGTGCTCCGGTCTCCACCCACAGTCCAAAGATTTGTGGTCTATGTTCATTAGCCATGCTAAAATTGTTCCTTTGTGTCAGGAAATTAGAAGGGAAATTAGAAGGGTATCCTACAAGGATAGGCTAGGATGGGATTGTTGTTGGTTGATGGGCTGAGTGGCCTCTTTCCGCATTGTAGGGATTCAATGAATTCTGCCTGGATCTGTAATTGCAGTTGGTGATAAATTGATGGTGATAGACAAGCCTTTCGTGCCATCTGACATTTCTGTCCCTCTTTTGTGCCTCTTCATCACATTCAATTAAATCTGGGGAAAACAGGAATGCTGTAAATGTTCACTGTGAGTTACAAATGTAAAACAGCAAAAAGGAATGAAAGCAGCGGCTTTACAGAGTTTTGTTGATGGTGTATGCTTCACTGAGGGAAAAAGCTTACTTGTCTAATATGTGTGGCATATTTTGAGGCTGAGAAAGATATTCGAATTTGGAAGATTATGCAGGTGATTGGCACAAGCATCACTGCAACTTTAAATTATTTAATATGTCCCATGAAGGATTCAACAGCCTGCAGCAAAAGATTTATTCATCTATTTGAAACAAACACAATTGTGTATGGATAGACTGGTTTGTAGAAGTAGATTTCCTAACTGAACTATTAGTCCAAACATTGGAGTTGATTTCCATAACTGTATTTATATATTACATCTGTGCATCTTCATTGGGGCAAATAAGTTTTGTTGATGATACTCCTGATTATTGTCATTTACAAGACTTTTCTTTCCAATATAATAACGACTGCAGATACTGGAAATTTGAAATAAAGACAGAATGTGGTTAAAATATAGTTTTCCACTGGTAGGTTGGGATTTATGGAATTTCTGCAGTGGAGGCATCCTCCAATTGGCAGGAGGTGGGATCTTCTGTTCCGGCTGAAGGCAATGGGGTTTTCCACAGCCACATCACTGGCAAACCCTCTGGCCATTGGTGGGCCACCTTCACCACGGGGAAACCCGCCTTGAGGGACCAGAAAATCTGGGCCATAGTCCCCCAACTCTGATCAGCCTGCTTCTATACCCCTCCCTAAAATCAACTAAAAGACTATCCTGGTAGCCATAAGGTGGCATTTTCTGGCTGTGTTTGCCCCAAAACCGGAAAATCCCTCTCAACGTCAATGGACCTTTGCATGGTTTGCCCCATACCCGCCATGATTCCCATGGCAGGAGGGACGGGAAAACTCCCCTCATAGTTTCAGCCTGTTTCTACCTCACTGAACTCCGTTATTCCTTCCTTGGCTCTATTTTGCTCCCCTTGTCCAGTCTCTTCCCATCTACATATGTGACTCTTCTGAAGCCCTAAATCATATCAGCAATTTCCATTTCTTTGGCCCGACTCTCTCCTCTCCCCTATGGATGTTCAATCTCTCAAAAATGTCCATCCCCCAGCAGGATAGTCTCAGGGCTCTTTGCTTTTCCTTTTGAAGTGGCCCAAGCAATTCCAATCTATTAGCATTCTTCTCCACGTGGTTGAACTTGTTCCTTCATTGAACAATTTCTCCTTTAACTTGCCTCATTTCCTTCAAAACATAGAATCATCAAATCCCTAAAGTGCTGAAGGAGGCCATTCAGCTCATCAAGTCCGCACGGACCACTATCCCACCCTGATCCTATCCCCTTAACTCCAGGCATTTGTCCTGCTATTCCTTCTGACACTATGGGACAATTTGTCATGGCCAAGCAACTTAACCCACACATGTTTGAACTATTAGGAGGAAACAGGGTACCTAGAAGAAAATCACAGGATAATAATTTCAGACCTTCAGCTCTGTCCGTCATTTTGATTCTGGTTGTTTTGCCACGTACCGGTTTTAGTCTTGTTTTCCATATTTTTGCTTTTGGAAAGAGCTATTCATTATCCTGACATTTACACTAACTCCGGGCCAATGCTTTGTTTCTTTACCACAACCATTACTGCTCCCTTTGCTTTTCATTCCATGACATCTTTGCCATTTAATCTCTCCCACTCTTTGTCCTACCTCAGACCTTCCCTTTTGTTCTTCCTCATCCTCCCCCTTTCATAAAAGCAAAGTAGCCTAAAATCCATTTCTACCTTCCTTCAGTCTGAAAGAGGAGACATATTCAAAACAAAGTATTAACACTGTTTCTCTTTCCCAGATGCTGACAGACCCACTGGATATTTCCAGCAGTGTTGTTACCAAACATTTGAGAAATGAGGGAGGGAGTGGGAGCTGAAGTGAAAGTAATGGAGCAGCCATAGACCATGTCAAACTATCTGTGCTGTGATATTTATTCATTTACAGGTACTTCCTCCATAGAAATTCTCCACAGAGAATTTACTTCTTCCAACTACAAAAGATGGAAAAATTCAGCATTGTTAGCACTGCTGCCTCACAGCGCCACGTTCAATTCCCAGTTGAGATCAATGTCTGTATGGAGTTTGTACATTCTCTCCGTGTCTGCATGGGTTTCCCCCGGATGCTCCGGTTCCTTCTCACAGTCTGAAGGATGTGCAGGGCGGGTGCATTGGCCATGCTAAATTCCCCCTCAATGTATCTGAACAGGTGTCTAAGTGTGGTTACCAGGGATTTTTACATTAACTTCATTGCGACACTAATAAATAAACTAAAACAAAATCATCTGTATCTATCACTATCAAACAAATATTCCATGAGAGAGAAGGTATAAAAAAGGAAAATAAATATAAAATGAAGAATACAAATTTTGAAATTTCAACTACAAGCATATCATAGTAACCTGAATTTCTTCCTTCAGATTAGAATTAACTTGTGCGCACGATTAAGTCTAAAAGCAACACTTTCAAAATGAATAGATATACCTTAAAATTCTGATAAATAGAATCAACTGCAAGTATAATTAAAAACATGCTGAAGAGTCAAAACAGCTTAATGATGATGACTTTGGTTAATGTTATTAGCCAATGACACATATGTGCAGCACTTCCACAGTGCAAATCAAGCTCCTTACAGCCAGCAGGCTGAATTCAGCTGCTAAATGTCAATATAATCACTCACAACACCGTTCTATTCCTGTGTCTGTTAGTCCAAATATCCTTCCGCACACCTTTGGTATCTCCCCTCAATCTCTGCACTCAGAGCAATGTTATCAATAGCTACTTGTTATTCTGCTATCTTAAAATAATGTAATTGTGAAGAATGACTACTACATCAATTTCCAATACAATACTTTGTTTTTAAAGAGCAAGCAAATTTTAAACAACGCATTACTTAAGTTATCTATAGGCTAATTACAATGACCTTATTTAACTTTGAAAACCTATTCTTTCATCAGGCAGCACTCAGTCAATAACATATTCATACTGCATCATCCATGAAAGAGGTTTGCTGTCGATAGCAGACACATTAACAAGTGTTGGAGGCTCACTGGCTGTCACTACTACACTACCCAAAGACACAATGAATAGTAATAGTACTTAATCAGCTGCTAGCCTAGGTGAACCTGCATTGATTAGGAAACAGCATGCCACTCGGAGCTTTGCATGCGTGCCTGCAGCTTTGGAATCTGTACAAGTTACAGCAGATACGATCAACGCTGCATTAATCTTCTCACAAACCACTGGTAATACCTCAGGAACAAAACACTTTAATCAGCTCTCAGGAGATTTATTGAGTTTGCAAAACCATCAAATGCCAGTGAAAAGCCATTCTACAATGCCATTATCTGGAGCACTGCTGCTCAGGCAGGATCCTCAGGGGAAGCAGCTTTCAATGACAGAAGAGAAATGTGACCTTACCACTATCCACACCAAATTGCTAACTTTTTTCCGATGGAAACTTACTTCATTTGTTTATCTTTTTGCACTGCTGCGCATGTTATGAAGACCAGATCTTCAGAAGTTAATCTCCAGTACAGCTTTAACTGTAACTTAAATGAGGCCTTACTGCTTAGTGATGTGTCTCGTTGGTTTTTGGAAACAGGTGGATCCAATAACATCACTTGTGATTTGATCAATTATCTAAGACCCGAATGGCCATTAGAAATAGTTATGTTTTTACATGATAAACCAGCTGAATGTATTTCAAACATTTGTTTTGCAATATGCATAGAAAGTCTTAAATTCTCACCATCTGGATAGAATTTGCTACAGTGCATATAAAATGTGAAAAACTGTATATTACACTGCATATATAACTTCCTAAAGCATCAGTATAATATCCTATGGTGTGTATATAACTAGCTATTGTGTATACATATGTAACTATCTACACTTTATATTTACCCTGCTGCATTATATATAAGCCCATACAACATAAATACGACCCCTTATGGTATTTATATAAAATCACCTCCAGTTTACGTATAACCATCTAAAATGACTATAAAGCCCACTACTGTGTATATATAACCTCTTATAGTGGTTATATATTTCAGTGTATATATAAACCCCTAGATTGTTTTTATAACTTTCTTTTATGATCATAACCCCAAGGCATATATAAGATGATCTATAGAAATATTTACTCACAATAGTGTGTGCATAACCCTCTGAAATGTTTACATTAGCTCCTAAAGTGACTATTTACAGAGTTTATATAAACTGCTACAGCAATTATATGATACCTACAATGCATTTATAAATTCCTGAGCTGTATAAATAAAATACTACCATGCATTGATACCCCCATACAACCTCCTATAGTGTATATTTACCCTATATCTCTTACAATATAAAAATATCAATCTTCAGGGAAGATATAAGCCCCTTCCTGTGTATATAACCTCCAAAGAGGTGCATGTTACCTGTTGCAGATTATATATTGTAAAACCATTAAATATTGGTGAGAAGCCATACTATAATGCTATGATCGAGAGCATTCTTACTCTCTGAGATGTCTCTGGTGAAGCAAATTCTAATGACAAATGCGAAATATGACACAACATCAAATTGCTAACTTTATTTCTAAAGGAAACATACTTCATTGTTTAACTTTTTGCAGTATTAAAATCCTACAATGTCTTTGGAGGTGGCACAGTGGTTAGCACTACTGTCTCATAGCGCCAGGGCCAGGTTCAATTCCTGGCTTGGATCACTATCTATCTGGAGTTTGCACAGTCTCCCTGTGTCTGTGTGGATTTCTTCCAGGTGCTCCAGTTTTCTCCCACAGTTCAAAAATGTATGAGTTAGGTGGATTGGCCATGCTAAATTGTCAGGGGGGTTAGCTAGGGTAAATGCATGACGTTATGGGAATAGGGCCTGGGTGAGATTATAGTCAGTGCAGACTCAATGGCCACTTCCTTCTGCACTTTAGGAATCTATGATTGATATAATAAAAATCAAATTTTCATAAACCAATCTCCAGTAAATCAGCTTTTACCTTAAATGGTAGTGCCAATCACATAGGCCTTGTATCCAGATAGAAATGCTGATTAGCTTTCCTTAAGACAGCAACTGTCTTTTATCAAGGAGGTAAATGAACACTTTAAAGTATCACTGTTTACAATTCGACCTTTAAACACTTTTCTGTGTTGAAACTCAAATTTCATTTTCAGTTTGGGTGCTTACCAGACTCAGTAAACTCCACCTCCAAAAATGGCAGCCTGCAGGTGGAATTTTCAGCTGGGAGTGAAAGAGTGTTGGGAGGTCGCTGAAACAGGAGTCAGAGAGGCGACCTCAGAACACATCCATGGATAATGAGTGTGGAGTTGGGCTGAGCACAAGGCTTGCTTCTGGCACAGTCATTGTTTAAGTAGATTAAAAAAAACAACTTCCTCACATGCCACATCTCCCACCTCCAGATATTTCTTATGCCCCAACCATGCCAACCCATATCCCCACCCACACCCCATGTCCCCCAAATCCTTATTCTAACTTAGTTTCCTTTCCCCATCCTCATAGCCCCTCATACCCCATGCCAACATAGTGCCACCCAGGCCAACCCATGCCCCAAACATCTTTTGCCTTACTGCACCCATGCCAATTCAACTACTTTCACTGGACCATTCCTCAGCAGCTTTGACACTTCCTGGATAACTTCGACATTTGACAATTAGACAATTCCTTAATATTTCCTTGATAGCTAGACAGTTTTCCTAGACACCTGGACATCTCTTTTACAACATAATGTGTGTAAAAAGTATATAATCATGTTCACTTTTAATAATCCTAAAAGGTTCCTTAATTCTCCCTAAAAGTACCTTACCTCTTCCAAAGGTATTCCAGAATGCTATCCAAAAGGATACTGAAATAATCTCACCAAGGCCAGTGTTCTGTCACTAATGCTTTTTATTTACACAATGAAAAAGAGCTGCTTTGGGAGTTACAGTCAAAAATCAAAACCTGGAGACCTACAGTACCCAGTCCAGGTAGAAGCAGCATGTCCTGCTACTCCTTTCCTTTTGGGTGACCCCCCCCCCCCGCCATTCACTCAATAGGGAAATTAATACTCCACGAGGCCCATGGGGAGATCTAGCGACAATCCCCCATATCCTCTGTAGCCATCATAACATCTCAAGTCCATTTTTCCCCTATCGTCCAGTATAACTCCTTTCTGCTTCTTGCCGATTGGCCTGGGGTCAGTTGAAGGCAGGACCAGATCTGGTGGTGTGAACTGAATTGTAGACCTCTGTTTCCAGAGGAAATATCATAAAGTAACTGATGTGGATTCTTCCTGGGGTATTGCTTCAACTGAGTATCTCCCACTTCCTTCTTAGAATCCGTGTCCTCATTACCCAGCAGGTTAGGTTTAGAGTCAGTTTCAAGTCATTGCCTCGACACTGGCAGTGACCATCTCGATGGCTGGTAATGAGGCCTGAACTAGTGTGGGCTCCCTACTCCTGAGGTGATCCAGGTGCTTCTTCACAACTTTTTTGCTTCATAAAATACAGGCCCTGTTTTCTATGTTAGGATCCCAAAATCCAAATGAAATCCTCTCAGAGGTTGCTCACATGACTGCCCATCTTGGCAGCTTTGAACATTCTCTGTGTCCCTGCACTACCATGATTTTTCTCCTGGTTCTCTTGCTGGGACTTTACGCTCCTTGCCAGGTTTAGGAACAGTAGGCTTAGCTTCGTCAGAAGCCTCTGTTAACAGCACTACAGGGGCAATTCCTGCTGTCGTGTGAATAGAAAACACACCAATTTGATCTCTATGGAAGCTGTGGATTGCTTAAAAATCTGCACCACCCATTCGGCCAACTCATTTGATGACAAGTGATAGGGTGCTGTTCAAATGGGTTTCATTGCTTAGAAAGCATGAAGGTCTCAAACCCGGTGCTTGCAAAGACATTGCCATTGTCAGAGACCAGGATTCAGGTATCTCGTGTGTGCAGAAACTTTGTTGTAGTTTGCCAATGGGAAATGGGGGAACTTATTCGATGTAACTCCAACCAAATGGAGAGTGTATCCGCCATGATCCACCATGACTGGATCCTAAATTATCTAACCCACAGTCTGCAATCAGTAAGGATAGGCAACAACACCTCCTCAACACTGGTGCCTTACCAGGCTATATTCTCAGCCCCTTACTATACTCCTTGCACCCATATGATTGTGTGGCCAATTCCTTTCCAACTTGAATTTCAAGTTTTTCTGATGACACCACCGTAGTGGGTCAGATTTCAAAGAATGATGACACGGAGTACAGGAAAGAGACAGTGAATCTGGTGAACTGGTGTGGCAACAATAATCTCTCCTTCAATGTCAACAAAGTGAAGGAGATAATCATTGACTTCAGGAAGCATAGTGAGGACATGCTCCTGTCTACATTAATGGGGATGAAGTAGAAATGGTAGAGAGCTTCACATTTTTAGGTGTCCAGATCACCAACAATCTGTCCTAGTCTCCCCATGCAGCACAGTGGTTAGTACTGTTGTGTCACAGCACCAGGGATCCAGGTTCAATTCCTGGCTTGTTCACTATCTGTGTGGAGTTTGCACATTCTCCCTGTGTCTGCATGGGTTTCTGCTAAGTCCTCTGGTTTCTCCCACATGCTGATTAAGTGGATTGGCCATGCCAAATTCTCCCTCAATGTACCCGAACAGGCATTGGAGTGTGGCAATTAGGGGATTTTCATAGTAACTTCGTTACTGTAATGTTAATATAAATCTACTTGCGACATTAATAAATAAATTAGTGTCACTAATAAAATAAATTTAAACCATACTGACATTATAGTTAAGAAAGCCCAACAACACTTGTACTTTCTCAGGAGACTAAGGATATTTGGCATGTCCGCTACGACTCTCACCAAGGCCGCAAGAAGCTACAAAGAGTCAGGAACAAAGCCCAATCCATCGCACAAACCAGCCTCCCATGCGTTGACTTTGTCTGCACTTCCCGCTGCCTCGAAAAAGCAGCCAGCATAATTAAGGACCCCAAGCAGCCCAGACATTCTCTCTTTCACATTCTTCTGTCAAGAAAAAGATACAAAAGTCTGATGTCACGTACCAACCGACTCAAGAACAGCTTCTTTCCAGCTGCCTTCAGACTTTTGAACGGTCCTATCTCACATTAAATTGATCTTTCCTTGCATCCTAACTATGACTGTAATACTACATTCTGCACTCTCTCTTTTCCTTCTCTATGAAGTGAATGCTTTGTATAGTGCACAAGAAACAATATCTTCCACTGTGTGTCAATACATGTGATAATGATATGTAAAATCACACAGAACCCATCAACAGCAAAGACAACACACACTCACAACCGAGACCTGCCAGGCCACTCCCGTGGATGTAGGGAAGCTGCTCCTGGCAGAAGTGCCATTGTCTCACCAAGGTCGGGCCACCATTAGTAGCTACTGGCCAGCATTTTCATTTTCGATACTCTAGGGTGCCATGATGTAATTCCATGAATATTGGGCATTGCCCTGGATGAGATCCCCAGAGGATGATGCTATCCTCAACACCGAGATCATCTTTCCTCATCAGGTAATGTTTGACTTCATTGAGGGTTGTCCTTTGAATCCATCACTCAGAATCATGTATTTTATTGGCCTTGATTTGCCTTGTAAGTACAGGCAGAGTCTCCAAAACAATTAGGATCATCAGGAGCTCTTCCAATGCTGACGAAGAAGCCGGACTTGTGGGCAACAGCAGATGACTCAGAGCATTAACATTAGCTCTCCAGGTTTCAGAGGGGTATTCTCGGAGCTATTCATAGCTGCCAGTAACACGGCCCAACACTATCCAGAACGAGACAGTAAGGGATATTGTCTTATCTTTTTCAAATTCCCCAACAGGCGGCACAATGGCACAATGCTTAGCACTGCTGCCTCACAGCTCCAGGGACTTGGGTTCGATTCCCATCTTGGGTCACTGTCTGTTTGGATTTTCACATTCTCCCCATGACTGTGGGTCTCCTCCAGTGCCCCGGTTTCCTTCTGCATTGAAAAGATGTGCAGGCTTGGTTGATTGGCCGTGGTAAATTTCCTCTTTGTGTCACGGGATGCATGGATTAGTGGGGTAAATATGTGAAGTTACAAGGATAGGACCTAGGAGGGATTGTTAACTGTGTAGATTTGATGAGCCAAATGGCCTCCTTCTGCACTGTAGGGATTCTTCGGTTCTATGATCAGCTACTATGTGAAACATCTATCTGAGATGGATTGATGAAACTTTTTAACATCAAATACAGGCGTTAACCTGTCTTTCTCAATTAGGGAACAACTCAGCTCAGAATACATCATCAATTTCTCTGTTCCATCCTTCCAGGCTTGTGCCAATACTGCCCCAATTCCATAAGAGGGAGCATCGCATGTCAGTGCTCATTCTTTTTGGGGCAAAAAGGGCCAAAAGTTAAATGACAGAAGCTGTTGTTTAACGTTATTGAAAGCTTCCACATGTGGTGCCTTGCAAGACCACCTTCTAGTATTTCTGATGTAGGATAGGCAAGGGAACCAGTAATGGAGCCAAATTCAGAATAAATTTCCTGTAATAGTTTAATAATCCCCAGAAAGGATTTCAACTCTGTGTTCCCTGGAGGTGATGCTTCCTTGCTAACCCTTACCTTGTCCTCTCTCGGGTGTAGACTTTTGCAATCCACTTGACAACCAAAGTAGGTCATGCATCTGTTTGGAAGACGCATTTTTATCTCTTAGGTGTATCCCAACTTCAGAGGATCTTCACTAGATTTCTTCTAAATTCCATTTAGAAGTTCTCATTACCAGCACATTGTCCAGGTACACTACAAATTGGGGTAACGCTTGGAGTATATTCTCCCTGGCCCATTGGAAAATGACACATGCTGATGAAACTCCAAAGGGAAGGCGAGTGTACTCGTATAAGCCTCTGTGTATATTTATTGTCACATACCTACAAGAAGGCTCGTCGAAATCAAGTTAGGGATACAGATGGCCCATGTTGAACTTAAGGAATGCTTGACCACTTGTTACTCTGGCATACAGGTCTTCAGTTTGGGGCATGGGGTATCTATCAAGTTTGGAAGCCCAGCTGACATTAAGCTTACACTCTCCACAATGTTGGATCAACTTATCTGACTTGAGGATAGGTACAACTGGTGTGACCCACTCTGCAAATTGTAAAGGTATCATTATGCCCAGCTTTTCTAGACATTCCTGGTCCATCTCCACTTTTTCCAACAGAGAGTATGGAATCAGTCTCACGGATACTTTGGGAGTGACCTTACCAAAGAAATTAAAAGTGCCAAGTGAATATGAAAATGGGAGAAATTTGTGTCTTTTTTTGGTGACTTAAAAATTGAATCTTATCTGA
This sequence comes from Sphyrna mokarran, assembly GCA_024679065.1. Classification (NCBI taxonomy): domain Eukaryota; kingdom Metazoa; phylum Chordata; class Chondrichthyes; order Carcharhiniformes; family Carcharhinidae; genus Sphyrna; species Sphyrna mokarran. The sequence goes on along the minus strand of JAGIQG010000002.1, from coordinate 97,436,854 downwards.
TCCTGGTAAAAATTGAGGCTAAATCAGTTTCTCACCAGCAGGGAAAGTGAAAGCCCGCTAATAGCAGAGGGTACAATTGCACATTCTCAGATCTCTCTGTTCCGAGGATATTGTTGATAACTTTGTACAGCTCCCATGCTCAGTCTGAAGATCTCTAGTCAGCTTCTCATTGATTCAGATCATGAAATTCCAACAGTGCAAAGGAGGCCATTCAGTCCATCTACACTGACCCTGTTACCTAGGCCCTCTCCCTGCCCTATCCAACGTGTTTACTTTGATTAATCCTCTTAACCTACATATCTTCGGACACTAAAGGGCAATTTAGCATAGCCAATCCATCTAACTCACATAATTGGACTGTGGGAGAAAACTGGTGCATCTGGAGGAAACCCTTGGAGATACATGTAGAATGCAACTTGTTCTTCTTGAAAGTACCCAGATTCTTCTTCTGCATAATCTTCTCAAGGGAAGCTGATCTAACCAACAAATTTTTGTAATGTGACCCATTTTACCACAATTCTTGCATTGACTGTCCTTGCTCCAGCATTCATTCACTAAATGGCCCATTTTGTCACATCTGTGATATGTTTATTGCTGTTTTGATTTATGGGCAGTTTCCAACTTATGGATCTTCAATCCTGCACCAAACTGTGAAGCTTCTTTGGTAGTTAGTTCCATTGACACTACAATTTTATCCTGAAGATTATTAGCTTCATGCATTTTTTTCACTTGACCCCAGATGTACAGCAAAGCATCCCTTCTTTTCAAATGTGCTAATACTGACTGGAATCTTCTCATTCTCTGATCAGAAAAATCCCCTGTTTTAAAACCACAGAGTTTTTTTTTAACTTGATCTTCATTCTAGTATTTCAATCTTTAATCCTATTGTTGCTCCTCCCAGCCTTCTAACATTCAAAATATGAGGACCACATGTCTTTCTCTTCTACTTAGGATATTTTCTCGATGTTCTCAATGAAACAAAATCCCAACTCATTGCCGATTTTCTTTTTGTAATGTCCTAACTATGTTAGGTACTGTGGGTTTTAAACAAAAGAAGAGGCTGTATTTCACAAGCAAGGATTTCAAAGTAACGTACAAGTTTATTAATAGAGATGTTCCCTGCCCTGCAGAGTACCAACTGAAAAAAGAACAACAGTCTGTGTAACTTCCTAATGATATCACCATCAAATCATGTAACTGGCTCTTAAAGCAATCATGCAAATACTTAATTACACATGCCATCATTTTCACTTGCATAAATCGCCCTCCCTCAGCTCATCAGCAGTTGAAACCATCATCTATTGCTTTGTTACCTTTAGACCTGACTATTCTAACATACACCTGGCTGGTCTCCCAGATTTCACTCTCCGTAAAATTGAGGTCATCTAAAACTCCTCTGCCAATCTTCAACCTTGCCCCAAATCCTATTCACCTTTCTGCTTGCTGACCTACACTGACTTTCAGTTGAATAATGCCTTGATTTTAAATTTCTCATCCCTGTTTTCAAATTTTCCCCATGGACATGCCCTTCCCTGTCTCTGTAATCTCATCCAACCCTACAAACCTCTGAGATATCTAGATTCCTTTGTGCTAACCAGTGTTTTTAGGTTCAGTCTAACTTCCCTGTTTTTATACTCAGTTCCTCTAATTATGAAATCAATTGTTATTTTGGTAAGTGTGCATACATCTGTGAATGCTTGGCTAATTGTGAGTGCACCTTTGAGTGAGATTGTATGTATGAGTATAAGTACAAATTTTCCCATGGAAAGATAAAACTGGTGGCACTGGATTAGGTGTCCATTTTGTAACTGTGTGTGTGTCAGAGGAAGAAGGAGTCCATATAATTTGAACCAATTTTGAATCGACAAACTGAAAATAATTGTTAATTATTAGAATTAAGCATTTCTAATGGTCTGATGGGCCCTGGGTTTCATTCCTGATTTGTACTTGCTGTTCACCAATACAACATTTGGGATGCAGCAGGTTTGCTCAATGTCATTATCCTGATCTCAATGTCCATTCCTGATCACTATCAACATATTAATCAACACACTTGAAAATGGCTCTTAATGGATGTTCAAATTTAGCAGTCACCTTTCAAGGATCAATTTTAGGTTCCAAGGTAGCAGAGGAGAAATACTGAAAAAGACTTAACACTATTGAGAAGAACAGCAAAGATATACTGGGTTGATTGAATCCTGCTTATTTGCTGACTAGTATTAAATAAACAAATCTGTTTGTTTCTACTCTGAACCTCAATCTAATGAACGACATGAACATTGTATGTTCAATAATATCCATTTAATTTGCACCTGAAAAACAAATATACAGTAGTTTCTCAACTGATCTCTTGACTTGCAAGACAATATTCATTGTACATTTCATCTGAAACTCATGCAATGTTGCTTAAGCATGCAAATTAGGTCCAAATGAAGTACCTGAAGCTTACTATTGACATTTTCAAATTTAACTTGCTTTCATTTTGTATAAAATTCTAAAAGACTTCCAAAGTTTCATGTTAACTGGGATTGTACTTCCGTAAATTTCCATCTGAACACATCTGGAGATAATTTTACTTAGTGTGTTGGTCTAAAGAATGGTAGTGAATCAGCAGCTCATTTTTCATCTTGCTAGGTGTTTAATTCCATTTGTGTTCATGGGAAATGGGTAGTCCATTCAGTATCACCAATTGTCCAAAGTCAAAGACACCCAGTATCTTTTGAAGATTTGTACATATCTTTAGTAAACCAATTATGGCATAATTTCTAGTTCAGATGCCAAATCATCCAAATTAAATGGATACAAATACAGAGGGGGTAATCTCATGTTGATTTGGCAGAGTGTAATTGCAACCAGAGCTAGCGGTGTAATTTCTGATCTGCCTGATGCACACTGTTCTAAACATGTAATGGTCTCAAAATATATCTTGCAGTGTAACAGCAGCTTAAGATCATCCAAAATGTGCTATACTTGCAATGTTGCTCTGCTGTTTATAGTCTATGACTTCCAGCATGGATTTATACAGCTCATTCTGGTTTGCTTTCCAGCAAAAAAATAATGACAAAAAGCTCCACTTGTCAGTATATGAAAGCCAGCTTTATTATAATGTTCAGAAAGAGCCACGTGACTTAGATCCATTTGTATGTACAGTAATCTGCACATTCATCTTAATTTGTAAAAGGTAACTAATCTCCATCATAATTCAATATTAAACTGGTAAACTTTTTAAAAAATTACATTTTGAAACATTGTGGTTTTAAGCCTCTGTTAAGTGGATTGGTCCCTGATTAAAAACATGTTGCTGGTCAGAGGCCACTCCTGACTGGTTCCAGGAGTGATCAATCTCAAATGACTGGGTTTTTAAAAGACATCCGAGTGTATAGATCAGTGGCTGTCCAGATGGAGATGCAGCTAGCAGCACGGCCTGCCATAGCACCTTGACCATACCGACCCTTTAGCCATCAGGGAATACTCACAGCCTGCTAGACCGACATAAGTGAGAGGATTCCTCTTTCTTTGGCTGCCAAATCAGCTTTGTCAGCTTATCACCAGGGGCCCTCCCCATCAAACAAGCAGCTGAGCACTCGGAAAATAACTCATCACACAGATGACAAAAGTGACAGGTTCAAGTCACGCTGTAACTAGTGTGCTCAGAAGCTTCATCTTCTACGTACTGTACTTAAACATACACCACTCACAGCTTAACTACTGCAGAAGTGCCGGGTTTCTCAGGCTGATAAACGAAAAGAGGAAAAGAAAGGAAAGGCACAAAAAACAGTTGACTGAACATTTGCCAAATTGAATTGACCAATGTGCACAGACGTGAAAGAAACAGGTTGTACATAAAATGTAAATGATATTGTACATTCATCAGTTAGTGTTTCAGATGTCCTGAGTCATATAGTCCTAGCTTTAGTTAAGATGGGTCCCCTGGATGCAGCTAATTCCAAAGTTTCTTAAAGTTGCTACTTTCTTAAAGGAGGCAATACTGGGGGAAACTCAATGGTAGCAGGGACTGCGGATCAAAATTCAAATCCCAATGAGTGGATATCAAGCCAAAGAAGGAGCCATTAGGAGGGAGTGGGTGAAGGCTTAGTCAAAGTCTTAAAAGAAGAGGGAGTTAATGATGGGAGAGGCAAAGAGGTTTAGGAAGGGCATTTCGGCAGGTAGGTCACATTGGCTGAAGGAGAATGATAGAGGAAGGAATAAGGGGAAGGCCAGAGTCAGGAGAATGGAGATTTGTAGGGATGGTGGATGTTAAGAGACAAGAAGAAGCTGAAGCCCATGAAGAAATTTGAATTTTAAAAAATTCAATTTTAAATTAAAGATATTGAGGGGGGATTGGTGACAGATGAGCAGCACTTGGTTTGTGATAGGATATAGGCAGAAGAGTGTTGGATGAGTTGAATATAAGATAATATGAACATGATGTGCCCTATGAATTGTAGAATTCAGTCAGTACTGATTCAGACCCCAGCGTAATCTAATGCTGGGCTGAGAAGAACACTTTGTTTTGGCTTTATTATAAATAGAAAAATCAAAGTCAAGCAAAACTCAAATAACTTCATGACCTAACAACCCTTCATCAGTTCATATCAAAGCCACGGCAGGGCACGAACAAGAGAGAGACAACATCAAAATTAATATAAAACGTAACTATTCCTGAACAATCCTGGGTCATAACTAACGATCAAGGACAAACATTAACTTAATGAATAATTCACAATGCTACAGAAAAATACTTATAAACAGAGACAGGTTCCAAGTAAAGAATTTAGACAGGAGAGTAGTTTGAAATTAATATTCAGGCTGTGTTTTCAATATAAACTATCTAGATGCGAAGTCTATCCAGTGACATGAGGCCCTGCAATGTTTACCCTTTCAACTCTGGCCTCTTTACATGTGGAGAAACAAATGCATTGGCCATGCTAAATTCTCCTTCACTGTATCCAAACAGGTGTGGGAGTGTAGGGGATTTTCACAGTAACTTCACTGCAGTATTAATGTAAGCCTACTTGTGACACTAATAAATAAACTATAAATAAACTAAAAAAAACTTGAGGGCAAGGTATAATACAAAGTGTAATACAATTTTTTTGCAGTATTGAGGAAGTTAAAAACACTGATCAAAATGTGGTCCTCGGATGCACTCACTTTTCAGATGACAACTTTGACCAGTTTTGCTAGGCTATGTTCTTTTGTAGCATCCAAGATGGTGGCCTTGGTTTAAAGTCCTTTGCTCTGCTCAGATTTTGGTGCAATCGCTATGGCTGAATAAGCAGCCAACACTAAAAAGTATGTTTGCCTCTAGTAGCCCTCCTCTCAAGCCACAAGGAGCAGAAGTGTCCCTCTCAACTCCACAGCATGCAATGGAGTTACTGTGAGTCTTTAGTCAATCCCAATAATCTCCCAATTTGAAATCCAGAGAGTTTGCCTAGAAACCTGACTGGAATTCTTCCCTCAGCGCAACATTTACAAAAAATAGATTAACTCATCATTCATCTCATTGCTGCTTACATGCACAAAATAACAGACAATTTTATTCCACCTATTGAAAAAAACTGTACAAGATAATTAATTTGATGCGAGATACTTTGAAGGGCTTATATAAGGCACTTTTTGATGTAACTTCTTTAGATTCTGTGGCTGGAATGTTACCACCACTCACACTGGCGAGATTTTCCTATCCCGCTGCAGTGAGTGAGGATTTGGCTGGACACCAAATTCTCTGATCTTGCTGCTGCAGGAGCATGGCATGAATGGCCAGTAAGATTGTGTTCTCTTTCGGCACAACCTGCGTCACCTGAATCCTCACAGACAAGAACATTTCCAAAGCTTAATTCCAAAGTGAAAAGTAAAGCTTTCACACAAAGTCTGTTGGCCTCCTTTCTTGAGTGGCCTCAGGTTACCCCAACTGACTCATCACTCTTTCCAACATCCTTAACTCATTTGCCAGTCAGCGTAGCAGCCATCCATGCAACTCTAGATCAGCAAAGCAGTCAAGCAAATATTGGCCTTTCAGCAATGTTCAAACAGCACTTCAAGTTTCAAAAGCGCACAATAGGACCATGTAAGAAACAGCTCTATATCTTTAAACTGAGCTGCTCATAAATGATAGCACTTGAGCCTATGACCTCACTATTTAGTCAGCATGACAGAGCCATTAATAGGTTCATAAACTCTGCAACTCTGTCATGCGTCTCCTAATTGTATAAAATAATGCGACTATGAAATGGGAAATGCTGAAAACACACAGCATCTGCGAGGGAAAGAAGCAGGTTAAAATGTTTCGGCTGTCTATTCTTCAAAACTTACCTTTTCCCTTTACAGGTACCGTTTGAATTTCAGTATACTTCTCGATCATTACCTTTTGCGAGTTTTTCTTTTAGTTTAGATGCAACAGAGAGACAGATAATTCATTCTGAAGATTCTGCTGGCTTTCATAAATCAATGGCGTCGTTTGTAACAATTCAGAATGTCTTCCCACACACCTTGCTCAGATATAGAATATAGAGGTAGTCTCCATGAAGGACACGTGCCTCATTAAAACTGATATTTTGGGGTGAATTATATATAAAAGTGAGTAATCTTGCTGCTAGGATCAAAAGCAGGACTTGAGCTCCAGTGAATGTGCAGCACGACCCTGGATGGCATTTTACTGGTGGCAACTATAATTAAGAGGCAGCCACAGGAAGCGCCATTCAATTGAGAATAGGGAATAATCTCCCAGGATGCCAGCCCATGAGAACGCACAGCACAAGTAAGAATGGCCACGACTGCTGCTAAAAAAAGGAGATAGCACTTTGATGCCGAGGTTCCCTAGAGATAAGAAAAAGTTATTTCTTATCATGCCCTGGCTATCAAAGATGGGGGGAGGTGCACCTTCTAGAAGCAACATCAAGACCACAGAAGTGCCATTGCCATCTGGAGAGACCTTTATATGTGGCATGTAGTGGCCCTGAAGTTACCCCTTCCCCTGTCCTCGCACTAGGAATTTGGAAGGCTGCCAAGATTTACCTATCAGTTTCCCAATGTAGCCCCTTCTAAACCAAAAAAATACCGACTGGGGCAGGAGGAGGCCCTTAAATGGGCACCAAACTGATACAATTGGCCATTTGTTGAGTGGCCTCACCAATAAAATTCCCACCACTGTAATATGCTGTAGCAACGAGAAGTTGGCATCTCAACCCAACACTTTCCAGCACCATTTTATCAACCCTCCAGCTTCCTCGCCCATCACCAGAGCATTGGTTAAATTCATCTTTTGCTTCCTTGTGCCAAACAAAATAAATATCCACATGTTTCCCTCAGTAGATTACATAGGAGGTTTCATGGGCTGTCCACAAAATTCTGCTGTCAAATTCAAAACTGGAAAAACATTCCCACCCTCTCCCGATACACTCAGACTAAAATTAATTGCTATATTTACTTCAAAAACTAATGATTTGAAAGGAGGAATAGATTCCAAAAAAGAGTTGGTAATGTAGATGTGGTTCTTCCCACGATATGGACTTCAGGCAGCAAGAAAAGCAGTGTAAATGCTGGCTGGTCCCAATAGTACCAGTGAGAAGCCTGGTCCATTTTGAGAGTCACATCGTAGCAGTATTTGGCACATGGAAATTAGCAGTGTGGAGCAATTCACTGCAATATCAAAAAGCACTTTGACTGAAGAAGAATCGTGTGGGTGGTGTATGGATGGTTAGCATTGCTGCCTCAGTGCCAGGGACCTGGGTTAGATTCCCAGCTTGGGTCATTGTCTATGTGGAGTTTGTATATTCTCCCAATATCTGTAGGGGTTTCCTCCAGCTGCTCTAGTTTCCTCCCACAGTCTGAAAGATGTGCTGGTTAAGTGGATTGGCCATGCTAAGTTCTCCCTCAGTGTGCAGAGGTGTGGTGACTAGGGGATTTTCACAGTGACTACATTGTAGTGTTAATGTAAGGCTACTTGTGGCACTAATAAATAAACTCTAAACATGTCTGGCAGAGGAAAAGGAGATAAAGGACTGGGAAAAGGCAGAGCAAAGCAGTCCCGCAAAGTATTTTGTGATAACATCCAGGGCAACACCAAAGCAGCCAACTGGCACTGCCTGGCTTGCCATGGCAGGGTCAAGCGGATCTCAGGCTTCATCTACAAGAGGACCCACGGAGCGTTTAAGATTTTCCTGAAGAATATGATCAGGGATGCTGTCACCTACACTGAGAATGCCAAGCGCAAGATGGTCAGTGCCACAAATGTGACATTCTGTCTGAAATGTCAGGGCTGTACTCTCTATGGATTCAGTGGCTGAACACTCCAACCTATTGCTAACAAAACCCAGAGGAAAGTAGGACCGTGGAGGAGGGGGGGTGGGGAGGGTGCCAGTGGTGGAGTCAGCAGTATCTGCATGTTGGTTTTGCAGAATCCAGAGAAGCATTTGTACTGCTCTCAATCCCACAAAAATAAGCTAAAGCTCACCAATGGGCTGCTCTTTGGCAAGTCAGGCAGCTAATATTGGTAGTGCATGCAAGGCACATAAGCTGTGCAGGTTTAGTCACAGAATAACAACTGTGAACCTTTTTCTGTTGTAGAACTGCAATATAGATATCAAAAGAGCTTATCAACATACTCAGACAGCAGCCAAGCACTAGCCAGAATGATGAGGCTTCTCACTGCCCCTCTGCATCTTTCCCCATTTCCATTGAGCAATGGTTTTCTCAAAGCTTCTCCTGAAACTTTGTCACGTGCCATGTGAAGTGCCGCAGGATGCTGACTTATGTGGGTAAATAAGTTTTTTATCACAATTCCCATGAAGTTACGTTTGAATTTACTGAGGCTGAAAGTTCAGGGGAAAGAATACATTTTAGTATTTTTGCTCACCAGTGAATAAAGCTCAAAGCATAACATCAAGGTCTATTAGTAATGGCTTCTTGAAAAGTCTGTAGATTAATATAAACTGGGATATAAACTTTATATCAAGAGTCTGTGGTGCTATTGTGCCAGTTAGTGGGATAGGGGGAGCAGGATGGATTTATGGGGAATTTATAACAGTTATTCACCAAACAATGGTGTAGTGATATTGGCATTGGACTGCTGCTCCAGAGGCCCAGGTTCCCAGAATTCTCTGGGAACCTGGATTCAAATCCCACCATTGCAGATGGTTAAATTAAAATTTGCTAAAAATCAGGAATTAATCATCCATTGATGAACAAGAAAGCATTGTCAATTGTCAAAAAAAATCTGATTCACTCTTGTCCTTTAGGGAAGGAAGTCTTCCATTCTTACTTGGTCTGGCAGTGTGATTGACACTTAACTGATTTAAGAAATGGCCCAGCAAACTATTCAGTTCAAGAGTATTTAGAGATGCACAATAAATGCTGGCTCAGACAGCGATACTCACATCGCATTAATGCAAAAAAAAAAGTCAACTTACAGGATCAATTAAGAGTCCCTATAAACTGCAGCAACAAGATTCAATAACTTTTCCCAATAAAATGATTTCTCCAACAAGACTCACTGAGTGAAAGATAGCTACATAATATAAATTAGTTGTATAAAATCAGTCCCAGCTACTAACAGCAGTGCAATCTGCAGGCATCTTTGACAGGGAAATTAATCAATCATCTCCATTCTGACTCCAAAGTAATGACATAATTTCATGCTGCCAACTTCATGAACCAGATTTCCGTGGCTACTGGAGTCAGGAATGGGTCATTTGTCACTAAAAGTTTATTTGTTTTATAGAAAATTTAAAAACTCCTTTTTAAATGGGCCCACGCAATCCTTGCATAGACAAGAGAAGGTTGGGTTGGAGTGAGGGCACGACCTCATATCCAGAGGTCCACTGAAGTTGCAATACTATTGACAGCTCAAGGGAAAATTTGTTCTTCCTGTCCCACGGTATTTTTATCAGATTGCATGAGTTTTAGAGGGATTCTAAAAACCTTTCTTGTTTGAAAATTTGAGAACCTTAATTTTACTACAGTGAGTGATTATAGGGCCCAATCCTGCTAATGTAAGTTGACCATAACTTTGAGTAGAATTGTGTAAGCATGAAGAACATTAAGAAAAAAGTATTATTGTGCTTTGAAAACCAAAGAAAATAGTGTTAGCCACTCTAGTGTCATGATCTGAAGTGACTTATGTGTCCACGGAATTTGTAATTTGAAAAATTGATGGCCTGCAGCTTTAATTTGAAGGAAAAAGAGACATCTGTTCCTGGGTTGGATTAGCCATGATCCTATTGAATGGCAAAACTGGCTCTAGGGACAAAATGGATTACTCCTGTTCTTCTTAGTTATAGCCTAATGAACTAATTCGATTAACAAGACATCTGGTCAGCTTAGAAAAAAGCTAGCCAACTGTTCTGGTAATTTCAATGATTTATTTGGATTGCTGAACTGAATCTGAATGCTTGGCTGAATTTCAAAGGCTTTGAACCACTTGTCTAAGCATGGAGCTATGTACATAGTTTGACTGACAGCTGTAAGAGATTATTAAAGATTATCTGCCTTTCGTGTGTTTATGGAATAGATGTTAGTTTGTTTTTACAATTATTTGAGGGGAAATAAATTTGTTTCATTGTGTTTTGAGTTTTTTCTGTATAAATGATTCTATATTAAATGGACAGTTCTATATGGTGGTTAGATATGTCCTTTTTCCTTGTTCATTTCAAATATTTGCTAATGCTGTGACATGGTTCCTGAGATTTGTACACAATGGATTCTGTGTGAGTGACCATGGAGGGGGCATAGGGGACATGAGGTGGCATGGATGGGGCAGGGGAATGTGAGGGGCATAGATGGGGCATGACAGTCTAATGGGGCATGGAGGGGCATGGGCAAAAGAGGAAGAATGGAATTATGAGGGAACATTGGATAGGTGAATGAGGGGGTTGGAGGGTTGAGTGATAGGGGGAATAAGGACAATGAGGAGAGCTGACCCCAACATGAAAATTCAGCCTTTAATGTGATTCCAAGTCTCTAAAACATTTACCTCTAAAGATAGCAAGCTGCCCAAACTTTAAAATTTTAACATATTAAGTGATTACAATATTCCCACTTCTAGAAGTTATGTTTCAGCCAATTTAATGTTTCTTTTCATTGCCTTCTGGGTGTTTATGATTCTTTAAGTTGGAATTACCAAATGTTCCAAAGTCAACAGGACATTTGCCATCCCACCCACAATGATTCCTGTGGTGTTTTTTTTTTAATTGCTGATTTTTTAAAATTCCATAAGACCCGCAAATCCTCAGAATTCCAAATCCCAAGAACCTTCCCCACCTCGTTTCCTCCTCCTACTCCTGATGCTATATCAATATTGTTCCAAAACACAAGAAGAATTCCCCACTTACCTCATCACCATCGCAAACCTAACTTTGCATTTGCATTCCAGGGAGAGCTGAAAATGAGGCTGAGACAATATAAAATTATTTAAGTATTTTTATGATTAGTCACAGAGAGAAAGCTCTATACAAATCATGCTCCACACTTTCTAACTGTTCTATGAATGAAAGATTTTGCACAAGTAAAGATGCATAACATAAATGCGGCAGAGTAAGCTTACAGAGCTGCACGGCCTACTCCTGCTGCAAATTCAGCTGGCAATGGCTCATTGGTATTGTTGCGAGTCTATTTCCAGTTTTTTTAAATTGAATTCAAATCCTATCACCTACCATGGTAGGAATCGAACACAGACCCCAGAACATTTGTTGAGTTCCTCAATTAGTAGTCCAGCGATAGTATCACTAAGTCATTGCCTCTCCTATTGAGAGGTTCAGCATCATTTATTTGTCTCAATATTCATTTTGGGACCAAACCATCTTCTGTCTAATATTGTGCTGATGAGCTGCATAATAACACCATCCCATGTAACCCTGCTATTCAGAGTTCATGATCCTGTTGTGTGGCCCTCTGTGATCTTCCACGTAATTCCTGTTACACTGTCACATGGACACCTTGACATTGTCACACACATACTGCCACACAGACTCATTGTTACAGTGACCCCTGTAATCTTATCACACAGAACCTGTGACTTTGTCAAGTGGAACTACACCCACCTTCCGCCCCCTTTATGTTTCTCCATATCCTCATAGTTGTGATTTTTGAAACTGAAAGCTTGATGTGAATGCTGGCAGTTTCCCAACACTGAACTGGAAGACGTGTTGCTTAATCTGTTAAATCACTTAAAATAGCTCCACTATATATTTATATTCTGTTTACATGGCATGATTCCCTGATGTCTCAAAGTGCTTTACAGCTGATGAAGTGTAGTGGCTGTTTTAAGAAATATAGGGATCAATTTGCACAGCAAACTCCCACAAACAGCAATGAGATCCACACCAACCTTCTTCTATGTGATGTTGATAGAGGGGCAAATATTAGTCAGGACACTGGGGATAACTTCCTGCTCTTTAAAACAGTGCCATGCAATCTTTCACATCCACCTGAGCAGAAGCCTGGAGCCTTGTTACCTCTCATTTTAAAATCAGCAGTTCCAACAGTCAATACTCACTCCATACTGCATCTGGGTGTTCGCCTTGATATTCGTGCTCAAACTCCAGAGCGGACCTTGGCTCCAGAACCATATGAGTGAAAGGCAAGAATCCACAGAATTCTAAGAGCACACAGAGGCCATTTGGCCCATTGAGTCTCTGATACAGCATTTTATACACATAATCTGTACATCTTTGACTGTGGGAGGAAACTGAGCACCTGGAGGAAATCCACGCAGACACAGGGAGAACAGAACACCATTTTACTGTGTTTTTCCAAATTTTTGTTTTCCAATACTATTGTCCATTTATTTTTGCAAATTTCCATTTTCAGCCCTTAAAATTTAGTTGTTCTCCAATCTACTCACCTAATTTTGGTCATACTTAAGCCCCTCTTATCATCTTGAAATCATAGGATCACTACAGTGCAAGAAAATGACATTCTATCCATTGAGTCTGGAAGGCCAACCCACCCAAGCCCTACCTTCCACCTTATCCCCAGAACTCACACATTTACCATGGCTACCAAATTACCTAATCTACATATCTTTGGACACTGAGGGGCAATTTAGCATGGCCAATCCACCTAACCTTCACATCTTTGGACTGTAAGTGGAAACCGGAGCACCCAGAGGAAACCCATGCAGACATGGGGAGATTGTGCAGACTCCACACAGTCACCCAAGGCCGGAATTGAACCCATATCCCTGATACTGTCAAACAGCAATGCTAATCACTGTCCATCATGCCACTCTACCAACTAAGCCACAGCTGATACCGAAGTGTCATACAAATTACTTCAAACGTTTTTTTGTAAATAATTGGTGCCTGGAAAATGAAAAAAGAGAGAGGATATTCTTGATCCAGTGATCATGTGACAATAGAGGTAAAAGGCATGGATCACAAGCTTAGATATTTTGGGGTTCAGAGATAATTGAAAATAAGTGGCCCAATGTGAAAGACTCAAGGCCTGACCACTATGGATGAGAAATGGGCTGGGGAAGATAGGCTGTGGTCCAAAGCCCTAAACAACTGATTGGTTGTGAACAAGCTGGGAGTGGCAGTGGCATTAAAAATTAACATGCGGAGCAGGTGAATAGGCTACACTTGAAAGCAGATGGTCACACATGGAGTGAGGAGATGAAAGGAGTAAGATGAACATAAATGTGGTCAGTGCTACTTAGCATCTGTTGATGTTCTTTGTCCAACCACAACTCCTTATGGTTAGTTATAACTGGTGATGATTAATCCTGATTAATCCTGATATTTCACGAAAGCGAATGAAAACATTGGCAAACGTGCAAAATATAACCATAATACAATAATCGCAGCATTATAGAAAAATTGTGATTGAATGAAATATTATGGGAATGGTGGCCGTGATTCTCTCAAAAGTGCTGAATTGGCAGGGAAACTGTTCTAAATCCTGACTGTTTTCTCAATTCAGTTTCTCACCTGAATCTCTGTACTCTCTGCACTGCAGAGATCCCAGTTGTGAATCTCATTGAAAGTCTGGGGGGGAGGGTGGGGTGCCTTTTCACACCAGATTTGACAGTTCCAGAGCTCTGCACAAGCACAGTGGTTCTGATCTGTCAGTTTCCCCATTTGCTGGCCAGTTCAATCACTTGCCAGCCCAGGACACTCACAGTCTCCCTCCAAGACCCCCACAACAATTCCTGGGTCAGCCCTGGCCTCCTCCATCCCAGAGCACCCTGGTGCACAGCCATCACCACCTAGCAGCGGTGATCTCCCAATACCCCTCAGCCTGGCAGACCACTCCTCCTCCCCAGCTTACCCCCTCCCAGGGTCAGATCCCCCCAGAAAGCAGCCCCCTGCCACAACAGACCACCTTCCCAGCTCGCCCCAATCGCTGCAGCCCCTCCATCTCAGACCAATCCTGTCTGCAGAATGGCAATGGGACACCCACCCTTACCAATTGCCCTGGGCCCGATGGGCAGTAGCAAGGTGCTCCTGGACATGGATGATTTGTCCCCTGCCCAGGGGACACTATCTCCCCCTCTGCCTGAGCCCAATTGCCCACTCCTTCATTCTGGCAAGGTCTTCAGCTAATTTCCCAAACATGGGGAGCCACTGTAAACCCCACCTGAATGAAGTACTCCTGGCAGGGCGGGTGATTCAATTGGGACCTGAAAGTTCCTGATAATGAACTGCTAAATGTACTTAAAATACATTTAAAACAGATTCAAATGATTTTTCTGTCTCCCCACCGGTTTCCAGCATGGTCTGACCCGTGACTGTTCGCTGGCCCTGGCAATGCACGTGCGCTCCTGGCACATGAGCAAACCCCGGTTCAAGGCTAGCGACGGTGGGGGGAGTTTAGATCGGAGTTGAGGAGGAACTTCTTCACTCAAAAGGGTGGTGAATTTTTAGAATTCTCTGCCTGTTGAAGTGGTGGAGGCTACCTCGCTGAATGTATTTAAGCCACGGGTAGATAGGTTTCTAATAGACAAAGAAATTAAGGGTTATGGGGTGAAAGCGGGAAAGTGGAACTGATCCACTTCAGATCAGCCACGATCTTGTTGAACGACAGGGCAGGTTCAAAGGGCTAGATGGCCTACTCCTGCTCCTATTTCTTACATTCTTACGTTCTTACGACTGGCATCTCCCACCGTGAACCGACAGAAAAATTGTAGGTTATGATGGGAGAATTGCAGCCAAAGTGTCAAGTTGAATGGAAGTATGCATGTAGATTCAGTTTACTCAACCTTTATTCCACTGGTTCTTGATTTTACAGGTACGATCTAACCAATACTTGCTAGGATTTTTTGGACACTATTATCTTTACTGAAATAAACTTCAATTGAAATACGTTAACAGGTATAATCTGGCCTCTCAGTGATGTCTGTCTCATAACACAATAGTCATCTTCATCTACTTATCCAGCTACATGACACTCTTCACGTGAGCTTTCATGCGAGGTATAAAATAGCCTTTGAAGGGTCATAATGTTAGTCTCATGTCACAGTATAACTACCCTCCATCCCACTCTGGTATCTGTGTTGTTTATATAGCTGGTCCTATTAACCTTTGGGTTGATAGTGATTTGGATGTCAATGATGCCTTGCCAGCACTTACTTGGTGTGCATGTTACCCACCAATTCTCACCCCCATCCTTAATATCTGGCTCAGTTCTCTCTGAGCTAAAAGTTCCCACGTTAGGGCTTGACTGCAAAGGTCTATGTGGACAGTGCAATAATGAGGGAGTGCTGTATGTTCAACCAAATTCAGGTGGACGTAAAACAAGCCAGGAGTTGTCCCTGGTGTCCTGACCAATTTTTATCCTTCAATCCACATCACAAAAACAAATTATCTGCTCATTATCACATCACAGTTTGTGAGAGTTTGCAGTGTGCATATTAACTACTGCATTTCCTACTTTACAAATGTGACCTCATTGGCTGTAAAGCTTTTTAAGACGTTATGAAAAGTTATAGAGTCAAACAGCATGGAAACAGGTCCTTCGACCCACCATGTTTGCACTTACCATCAAATACCAATCTATACTAATCCTTTTTACCAGCGCTTACGCATAGCCTACTAAACCTTGGTGATTCAAGTGTCCTTCCAGGTTCTTCTTAAATGTTGCCTCCACTAGAACTAACATTTTGAGTCCAGATGACCCTTTGTCAGAGTTTTGACAAAAAGTCATCTGGACTTGAAACGTCAGCTCTTGGTGCCTCTAGAACTGCTGAAATCTTCCAGCATTTTCTCTTTTTGTCTATAATTACCTGACTTAATCCTGCTGCCCTTCTTGAATAAAGATATCATATTAACTATTCTCCAGTCATCTGGCATTTCACCAATGGCCAGCAAAGATTTAAATATCACTCTCAGGGCCCCTGCAATCTCCTCCCATAGCAGCCTGGGATACATCACATCAGCTCTGGGGACTTAAACACTATTTAGGCTCACTAAAACTCAAATACCTCCTCCTTATTAATCTAAACATGCTCTAAAACTTCACCATCCCAATTGAAAATTCCAGCTACAAAGTCTTCCTCCTTTGTGAATCCAGATGAAAAATATTCATTGAAGACCTCGCCCACATCCCCTGGTTCCACACATTGTCCCTTTTAGTCTTTAATGGGCCCCATTCTTTCCCTGGTCATCCTCTCGCTCTTAATGTAGAATAGAATTCTACAGTACTGAAAGAGGTCAAGTGTGTATCAACCACAATGCCACGCAGGCCCTGTTTCCATAACCCCACACATTTAAAAATTCCTTGGGATTTTCCTTAATCTTATCTACTAATGATATTTTGTGGCCTCTCTTTACCCTTTTAATTTATTTTTTAAGCATCCTTCTCAAACTTTCTGTACCCCTGAAGGGCCTCTGCCATTTTTAGTACTCTACATCTAATATATGTTTCCTTCTTTTTGCTTTATCAAACCCTCGATATCCCTTGATACCCAAGGTATGCTAGACTTGTTGCCTTACTCTTCATTCTTAGAGGAACAAGTTGCACTGTTTTATTCTTAAAAGACTCCCTCTTTCCAAATGTAGATTTATCTGCTCCCAGTCTATGTTTGCCAGATCTTGTCTAATGAGAGTGAAAGCAGCTTTCTCCCCAGTTCAGACACTGCTGGATTATCCTTAACACTTTCCATAATGACTTTGAAATTTTACAGAGTTATGGTCACTATCCCCAAAATGTTCACCCATTGACACTTTGATCATATACCTGGCTTCACTCCCAGTGATTAGTACTGCCCCATTCTCCGTAGAACTGTCTATGTTCTGACACAAAAACTCTCCTGGATGCACTGTAAACATTCCACCCCATCTTAACCTTTCACACCAAGGCGATTCCAGTTAACATTGGCGAAATTGTTACCAGAAGTATGAGAGGAATGTAACATTCTTGTACCTCTGTGATTTGTCTGCATATCTGCTCCTCTATCTCCCTCTGGCTGTTGGGAGGCCTGTAGTATAATCTCAGCAAAGTGTTTATCCCCTTTTTATTTTTAAACTCCACTCATTTGGCCTCATTTGAAGAGCATTCTAAGAGATTGTCCCTCATTGCTGCAGTGATAGTTTCATTTATCAATAATGAAATGCCCCCTCCTCTCTTACATTCCCTCTTCACACTAAAACTTCTACACCTTGGAATATTGAGTTGCCAGTCCTGCCTTTCTTTCAACCATGTCACAGTAATTGCAATAATATCATATTTCCACATATTGATTATTGCTCTGGGATCACCTCCCTTCCCAAGCAGGTTCATTTTTAACAAGATGCAATTTAGCCTTCCAGTCCTCCCATGTGCTTTATCCTGCCCATGTCTTCTCTGCTTGCTGGGCAGATCTAGTTTTCCTTCTATATATGACTAAACCTTGCTCCCAACCTCCCTTGGTGAGAGATTTGCTTGTGTTGTTGGTGAGGTTTTAAATTAATTTGCCAGTGGGATGTGACACAGAGTAGATGTGTCCCATCGCCTTGTCAAATTAGTTTAAAACCTCCCCAACAGCATGAGCAAATCTCCCACCAAGGATATTTGACCTGTTCCAATTCAGGTGCAACCCATCCATTTTGTACAGATCCCAGAAACTATCACAATGATACCTGAATCTAAAGCCCTCCTTCTTACACTATCCTTTTAGTCACACATCCATCTTTCTATTCCTCAGTAGCACATGGCACCAGGAATAATCCAGAGATTACAATATTAGAAGTCCTACTCTTTACTATATAGTTCTCGAAATTCTTGTTGCAGGACCTCATCCCATTTTCTGACCATGTTGTTGGTACCCATGTGTACCATGACCACTGGCTGTTCACCCTCTCCCTTCAAAATTCCCTGCAGCCTTTCTGAGACATTCTTCACCCTGGCACCAGGGAGGCAATGTACTATTTGAGGGTTTCATTCTGTAAGTGTTACATAAAGGCAAGTGTTTATTTTATTATTTTTCTTACAGGCTGATTTGAGTTGATTATTCTAAGAACAATGAGTGGGATTGAAGACATTGAGATCATCAACAAACAGGCCACATAGAACATAGAATAGTACAGCACAGTACAGGCCCTTCGGCCTTCAATGTTATGCCGAGCTTTGTCCAAAACCAAGATCAAGCTATCCCACTCCCTATCATTCTGATGTGCTTCACCTACCTATCCAATAACTGCATGATAGTTCCTAAAGTGTCCAACTCCATTATCACAGTGTCTGCAATGCTCTCAACAACTTCCTCTAAAACAATAGGTTGGAACTGATGAAGAGAAGACCATTGATTGAGGAGTAGGAGATAACTGAGCTGAGAATACTCACTTGAGGAACTCCTGCAGCAATGCTTTGGGCTTCTGATAACCAGAGCCATTTTCCTTTGCTTCAGCCACTGGATGTTATTCTTTTGACCTCATTTTTCTAGGGCTATTTTCATACCATATATTGGATTTGGCGTTACTTTAATACCAAGAGTGGGTACTTCTACCTCTCCATTTGCTGGCATTGGGATTGTGTCCATATTTGGATCAAAGATGCAGTGAGATCTGGAACTGTGTGGCCTCGTCCAATGTTAATTTCACAGTAATCAGCAGTGGTGTTTTTAAAGGAACAGGGCTCAGTTTAGCGACAGAATTCTACATTCTAGATTACATTGTAAAATTCTTTTGTTGTAGCACACCATCTGACTTACCTCCACGCAATATCACTGTGATTCTGCTGCTGATACATTCAAAATAGAGTATCAGCCCGGGCAGACAAGAATCAGATTTTACACTTTCAAATGTGAAATAAGAGTAAGGTGCCTGCTGCAATCTGCAAGTGGCAATACAATCTTGTCTGCAACAGTTTCCTGGCCTCTGTTACTTATAGCAATTGGCATGTTTTCAGCTCTGAGCTGTGACTTAGTGGTGGGGCTCTTGGCTCCCAATCAGAAGGTATGAGTTCAAATTCCACTCCAGAAACTTTACTGCATTGCAGTACTGGGAGTTTACACAGTGTCAGAGGGATGAGCCAGGATAAAGGCTGTGTCTACACTCCCAGACGAACATAAAAACTCCTAAGGGGCATTATTCAGTTGCATTCTCCCTAGTGTCCCAGCCCACGCTGGTCCCTCAACCAACATGGGGAAGAAAATTTATCTCCTTGCTGTTTTGGAGATCTTACTGCGTGTAAATTGGCTGCCGCATTGCAACTGTAATTACTTTTCACAGTGGTTTTATTGACTGTGAAGTCCTTTGGGGGATCCTTAAGAACATAAACGCAAAGATTGTCTTTCTTTGAAGGAACAGCTGCTCCTCAGCAGCAGAACTCTGCATTAACATGGTACAATAGTCCTGTCATTAAAGAACAGAACATCACCAGAAAACCATTATCTGGCTCCACTGAAACGGCTCTTTCACGGCAAATGGTCACAGCCCCCGCTTTCTTTTCACTTTGGTTATCATTTGCTTGACATTAATAGAGTAATGCAGAGTATTTAAAATGGAAACTGTTGGCTGAATATCCTAACTTTCAGATACAACCGATTGTCTGTTCTGGTGTGTTCACTCGGTGCGGTTTTTAACGGGTTAATTAGAATATTCCGGGTTTGAACATTTTCATTGAATATTGGAGGGAAAGAACCAGGGAGACTTCAGCAAAGGATGTCCTTCAATTTTCATTGTTTAAAACAAAGGCAGGTAAATAAACAACCTGTGAGGGAATCAAGTTTAAACCGTCCTGAAGAATTGAGGGAGAGGATTGTTCAGATAGGAGCGCAGAGGCGCCTCTGGGACCCTGTGTTATTTACTGTTTTTCTTCTTTAAGTAACTTGTGTTTTGGTTGCATTCTTTTCCGTTTTTTTTTTGCTAGTTTTCAGGGACAGGCATGTTTATCTAGACGTGTATCTGGGGCCTTTCCTGTGTAAAGAACATTCTGTGGACAGAGTGGAAGATCAGATTCTGGGCGCTGATCGGCGCGCTGTCAGGCGCTGCTGTGAATGTGTACATTGGAATAGAGAGGAACTGAACCCGGGCCAAAACCTACACACCCGGAGAAAGTCGAAGAGCCTGCCCGAGAGATCTCTTTTTAACCATCTTCGGCATTGAAGATCGGAATCGCAAACCAAACTAAAATCACCTTTTATGGAAACACTCTTTTATTTTTCTGCTCTATGACTTGGCCTGTCCCAGTGTTATCAGTAGCAATGCTGCGCTTTATAATGAAAACCACGAGGTCCTAAAACAGGAAGTGCATTCATAAACTGAGAGGTTTAAGGAGGGGGGGAAAAAAAAATCACAAACCCGGCGCGCTGACTAAAAATCTTTACAACTCACTCGAAATGCAAAAGTGCGCCTCGAAAAAGGAAAAACCCGCAACAAGAATAAAACCACAAGCCTTGGATATATATTTTTAATTTGATCAGTCCTACATAGATCACCCCGCAGACTGTTCGCTCATTAACAAGTGCAGAGACAGACAGCAGTAGGCGATTTTATATACACTGCACTCAGCCCCAGCGTCTGTCATTACTTAGTGATCGGCAATTAATCACATCCAGCGCCACCACACTTTCATTCTTTATTGAATATATTTCACTCTCTGTTTCCTGGTTTACAGCAATGCTGTAGACCACTTTATAGCGTGCTGATATATCCTTCCCTCTGCCGCCACCGCTCTCCCCCTCCCCCCCACCCCGCCACTTCCATTTGTAACCTTATTTATATATGCTCCAGATTATTTATTTATTCAACCTTTTTGTTTTAAATGTAACCATTGCTGTGGTTAAGCAGCAGGACATCTGCTACAGTTCCCCCCCCCACCCCTCTCCACAAACAAAAACACGTGTCAACCAGCATAAGAGTGTAACAACGATCATGTGAAATTGCCAATGCCGTTTCGAGGACATCTTATTTTGTTCCACGTTATGAATTCTCACAAGTGCTGCGAGTTCTCAACCCTGAACTATAGCCAATTGCGCCTTTGTTTTGGAATATTCTACTGGCACCTTTTCAGTTTGGAACAAAAAAGCAAACTTGCGTGACGGGTCCCACCAAACTGCTACCCTCCCCAATCCTGCAAGATTGTATCTCTTTTTTTTGAAATGCTATGTGCGTAGCCACATCTCTGTGAGATTGTATCGTTCCCACAACCCCGTGTGTGCAGTATCAATTGTCGAGACGAGATTTCATAGTTGTGTTTTCACAGGGTGGAAATTCAATCTAATCGGCCCTTCAGAAGGGCTGAAGCGGGCCTGCCACGGTTCCGTGCCGAGCAAATGTTCATTTTGTTTTCGGTGGAGATGGCATCGTGGAGGTAAAACAAGTTATTTCAGCGATCTTGCCTTTTCTCAGCTTAATAATATTAAGGGGCTGGTAATATTATACATTCCAAGAGGCGAAACTTAATAAGTGCGTTTCTCAAATATTCCCAAACAAAAAACCCCGGGCTCAGACACAATCAGCAGATCAGACAAATAAGTCTCCATCTGTGCCCACCCCATTCCCCCCGAGCCTTTATAATATTATTTTAAACAGAGTACTGCAGGACACTCTATTCTTTATTCTTGCTGATAATCTTACACAGGACATTTTATTTCGACAGCCAACATAAAGTTCTTGACCCAAAGCTCCTTTAACTGACAGCACAGCTATGAAATCTGTCACTTTGAGCCAAACCTGGTATCTTTCTCGCCACAGAGAGTCCTTGGAGCGTTCACATCTCAGACTCGGGGCAGGGCTCCAGCTGCCCTGGTGTCTGGTGCCCCCTCGTGGAGGTGAAAGTAAACGACTCGCTTTTTGCTCACCGACCAATACTTTTTATGTGAAAGTCAAACTTTATTATTGCAAAATTGTATTTGGCGAACCCGTCCGTTCAGACGTCAATTTGACGCATTTTTGTTCTTGGAAAATAGATGTTCTAAAATGCGTACGTCTGAGTTGAAGGAAAGGATTATTCCATTTCCAATATGAAATGTGTCAAGATGAAACTTGGCTTGCCCAAGTGTATGCTTTTCTGCCTTTGTCAGCCGGATGACTGAAAAAGCAGCTTAGGCGACACGGGGTTTCGGCGTCTTTCCTATGATTCTGAAGATACTCTATATTGGAGAAACGCAATTTAGCATGATCTAAATCAAGAACTTCCATAAAGGTTTAGTAAAATTCGAAGTTACAGCTGGACATTTATCATCTTAAAGCAGCATGGTTTCGATCACAATGAGTGATCTGAAAGTTTGAAAACACCATAATAGATAAATGTCATCTCAACATTTTCAGAATTCTGTAATTCAGAGATCACTGAACATTTGGATAGTTTAATTTGACTTTTTTGCCCACAATTTCTAAATAAATGTTTGACAAAAGCCATGAAAGAAATGTTTTAAATTTTGCCACTATTTGCTGCCACTGACCAGTTCGACTCAGTGAAGTACCATAACATAAATGAGCTTCAAAATCTGCATTGGAGGGACTTTGCGGTTGTTTTTGTTTAATTGTGGTTGGAAGTTTGCTAAGCTCGGTGCTGTAGGTAAGGAGGGCACTTCCCTGCATTGTGTGCATGTCAATCAGCAGTCACCAAGAGACCTGGTCTCCATCTCTCGGCAGCTACTGAACAAAACGCACTCAACCTAATGCTACTGCAACACCAAGCTCAGTCTGGCAAAACTTCAAAGATACTTCGATGTGCATTTGCACTAAAACTTACATGTGGGGTCTTTGGCATTTCTTTGCTGCTAATGACTGAAACATCTAAAGCTAAAACAGGCAAAGAAATGTTTGTCTGCATCTTGTCACTCAGACACTCAACTGGGAAGCAAATGAAATGCGGCAACGCTTAAAATCAACTGTTAAATAGGAGCTTAATCCAAGTGTCACTCGATTCACAGATGTAAGTGGGTTGTCACAGAGCAACTCGGTTTCAAAACACAGATGTGTGTCAATAAAGACGAGTGCAGATTACAATCGCTGCTTGGCGGGTTTGTAATAAATGTATAGTAATCATAAATGTAATAAATGTACAAAGCACCATTTGGTTAAGGTTTGATTGTGCAAGTCTTTACACGGCGTACTTCAACTTGGCACTTACTTAAGAATGAAGTGCTTATATTAGGGCGAAAGTGATTAATGCAAGAACATAAATGCTGTACAGCAAAGTATCACGGAACTGTGACAATATGTGAAAAACACCACATAAGGCGCAGAAATATGTACAGAAAAGTTTGGAATGGGTCTCAATAATCTGGACTATGTGGCCTATTAAACTCAACATGTCTCTATAAATTTGGGGATCACTTTAATAAACTTTGTCTCGCGGCACTTTCTACCACAGGCAACTTGCACTTACATCGCGCCTTTTACAAAAGAAAACCTCCCAATGCGTTTTCCCATGAGCGTTATCAGACAAGAATGGTCATAAACATAAACAGAAACACACAACACTTGGTTTAGAAAATGAACACAACCCGCCCGCAGGGCAGAAACTATTACATGTGGATATATGTTAGTGCCTTCTGTATAAAATTAACTGGTCAATGAAAAAATGAGCGTACAGGCGTCTATAAATCTCTGGCAACTGAAACTGCTGGTTAATTGCAGGGGCTGTCTAACAGATGTAGTAATCAGAGAATAAATTGAGAAAAGAAAAGAATGGATGAATCCGTTCATTCTATTGCAGACGATTATTTCAGAGAATATTTCGGAAAAAATAACTCCATGGGGTTTGGTAATATAATGTACACACTACTGCCACCAAAGTTAGAGAGAAAAAAATCACCTATCTGACAGACAGACAGAAAGTGCTGGTTGTACATAGCAATTGGGTCCACAGCAGTAAACAGAAATATCTGTCTCCTCTCTCGAAACATTGATATTTAATTAACTATTTCTTTATAAACACCATTAAGTTAAACAATAAATACAAACTTATTTTTATAGTAATTAGTAGCAAATTCTGCATTTCATAGCATGCAATTTATTTGAAAAATAATCTCCGAGGATCTTTATTTTTGAAACAATCTTATTTCGTCAAGTAACATTTTAGAAAAAAATAACGATGTTAAAAACAATGAAATACTGTGCAGTCTGTACTGCTAATGGGTTGCAAAGACAATATTGGAATTGGCAGTTTGATGAATCTATAATCTCATTTTTTTCTGTATTCGAATATTGATCTGGGAAAGTACCAACGATGCTTATTGTCTACTAGAACTGTAAAACATATTCAAACGCTTATCTTTCATTTTCAACACAAGCATGATCTGAATAATTCTCATATTTTAAGATTTAAAATTACTCTGAAAAATATACATTTAGATTATTTGACGCAATCAGCGATTGCGGGGCGTGGTGCTTCGCCAAATTAGTTTCTAATTTCCAGTCCGGCAGGGTGTTTGCGACGCGGCTTGCTCCTTCACTGAAGGAGGCAGGAGGAGCCGGGGCTTGCTGCAGAACCGGCCGTGGGCGCTGTGTGGCGCTCGCGCGCTCACTGGGTTGACAGATTGAGGAGGGGGCGGGGCGATGGGACCTCGCCTTCTACGGCATGACGACACAAAGGCCGCGGCCAATCCAGAGCGGGGAGTGACGCAGAAGTTGGTGATTGGTTGGCTGTCATGCATAATGATTAATAAAGGGGCGCGGCCCTGCAGCCCCACGTGACGGCGGGGATCCCGGCCTCACTTCCGCCAGTGACGTTGTTGAAGCTTGCAACATGCGGGGGAGGAGGAAGGGAAAGACATGATTGCCGCTGCCCTGCTCACTCCTTACCTCGCGGAATCCCGCCAAAGTTAAACCAGTCATATTAATACTAAATGTGGCGACATTCTGAATTTTGCTGCATTGGCCTAGTTAACTTACTGCAGATCTTTAAACCTGGGAGTGAGATAGCGCTGACATAATATTTTTAAAAAAGGGATAAAGGATGTGCGATTAAGCGACATTAAAGTCGTTTTACTGTGTGAAAGCAACATCTGAAAGAAAGATCAGATTTACCCGATAACCGGCTCTTATAATCTCGGTATTAACATTTGCTTTGCGAATAGAGTTATTTAATGTTGGATTGGCTAGAAGGCGGGTATGTGCCCTCCGTTTATGGTGTAAAGCTAGAATTGAACATTGCCTGTTGGTGTTAATATAGATCAGCCAGCAGTGCGCATATTCACAAGCACAGCCCGAAGATTTGATTGTGTTTGCCACGATTGTTCAATGTTTGAATCCCACACAATTTACATAATGCAGATTCTCAATCATTGAACAAAATCCTCCCGCCTCATTCCGTGCACATCCTTTAAGATCAGCTTAAGCCGTCGAGTTGAGATACTGCTATCCAGCAACGGTCTGCGTTGTCGCGAAAGTGTCGCTCGAACTATTTCTGAACCAATTATGAAATTGCGAATTTATTGCACTGTAAACAAGACGGTCTGGTGAAGAATTCTCCGACTGTCAATTTCAATCTCATTCAGCTAAATCAGACACAAAAATGAGAATGATCCGGCAATCTTCGGCTGGGATTCGCGCCAGCGATCCGCAACCGAAAGGAACTATTTGGTATAAATACTGTTAAGTGGGAACCCCGCAGTGTTTAAATACCGGGACTCCATTGAATCCGGGGGAGGGTTGGAGGTATCCGGCTACTACATCACCTGCGATTGTATCTACAATCTTGAGCTCTCAGGAACTTTATCCAACGCACTCACCACTGGCTGATGATATCATCGAAAATTCATCAATCATCGCCATGTCTTCTTTAAGCGTGCGAAGGCCACTGGGGCATGTTCTAACTGTGCATACAGCACTTGCAGGTCACTCTTGTTGACGTTCTTAACATCACCCTGGATTCCATTTGTATTTGTTTTATCTTTTTGTCCAATTGTCAATGGGCGATTTATTTATCCCTGAATTATTTTCTGCTATATTTCCTTCTTATTTAGACACACTAGAACAGCTTTTTTGCAACTTATTTTTAATACATAGTCGAGATCAGAATGCACCAGTGCAAAGGTGTAGAAAGTGAGCAACAATATATCTTTGAGCTTTATTCTGTCCTTAGGACTGACGCAGAGTAGCGAGGAGCGGGGAAAACCCCTTCTGTAATGGGTGTGCAATCCGCTCTCCCCAAAATGCTGATCTAGAACTTCTCCAAGACGCTGACACTTCATCAGCAAATCCAATCACCTTGCTAAGCAAACGATGTACAATATTCGCACCTTCCTTGAATGAGGTTCCTATTTAAAGACCTCAGCATGTACCCATCATGATCTACTACATCATTTATCGCCTCCCGTCGTCTTTACACGTAAAATAATCAGAAGCATTTTTTCATAATTACCCCGTTGGGGGCACAAGACTTTAATAGTCTACAGGGACTATGAACGTTATCAAATTTAACGCCATTCACTTTGTGATTAATTTACCCTATTTAGGACAATTTCAACAATTATCTGTTGCTAATTACATATCTCGGTAAGTGTATAATGACCAGTCCGAGCATATAGAATTAAGTCTCTTCCGAACAACGATTGTAGAGATGAAACCGGGTGAAATGCCTTATGGTATGTGGAATCGACCCGGAGATGCCATTTAAAAGTTACAGCATCTGTTTACCACTTTTAAAAGCGTTTTATAACTACATGGAAATCTAAAAATCTGCTCTTTTGTACACAGTCAGTTCTGGGAGTTAACTCATTCGTGAATCGCCCATTATCTTTCGGAGTGCTTTGATATTTGTTCTTCATATAGGGCTGAATGTGAGCATTCCAAACAGGACTCAACAGTACACATCATTCGCCCGGTGCCTCAATGTGCCAGAGTTAAATAAATCATTTACGATAAAGTCATGATCAATTTATGGGCCTTCTGCTTACAGTATGGGTTCAGGGCGAGTTGTGACTTTCTGGCTCGCTAGAGTTCTGTATCATCTGCAGTGAGGGTCCCGGTCCAAACCAATCACTCAATTTCAGACCCTTGGGAGCGAGAAAACTCACCTCTTTTTTAAATAGAGGTAATGCAGCCTTAACATTAATGGTCAAAAGGAATGGTATTGTGTATGAGTGCAACCGTCAAGTTAGCTATCCTTTTTTCTGAAAAAAAGCAAATTTTAATTGAACATTAATGTCGCCAGATAGACATTTTGTTCTGATCGCTTTAGCATTAAACGCTGCGGATTTACACAATCCCATAACTTTCAGTATACCTTTCTGCAATGTTACTAAAAGATATATACTGAAACTTGGAAGATTGTGTTTAATGGATCAATTTATCAGAGCTGCCACTCAATTAGGTTCCGAGGTGTGTACCTTCCCAACTTTATTCGGACTTGTGGAGAATTTCCTTTATTGATGGAGGCAGAAACAGTCTGACTAAATTTAAAAACACAACCCAATCCTTTTGCAGCTTGTTGACTTTGATTCGGGATAATGTTGCAGAGAAAGGCCGATTCTGACCTTTTTCAAGTCTTGCCTCAGAAGGGAAGTGATCCTTTGCACTTTCCTTAATAAGAATAACTATTAAAAATGGACAGACTGAGTCTCCTGGCTTCAAATTACACAGTGAGGTTTGAAACACCCCTCATGAAAGGTATAAGGCTTTTATCGGCGTTGTTCTCAAAGGTTAACGATGTCATTGAGCACCGAATGATGTATCCATTTCGGACAAGGTTATGTTCACAGGAAAACACACCAGCATATTTTTTATGAAGTTTTATTATCTGGAACAATGCCAATGCTGAAAACTCAATGAGACCCCCCCATCTCTCAATCTGCCGTGTAAAAGGCATAGCCTCTACCTTGGGCAGCGGCCCCACTCAAGTCGCTGCAATCAAAGTAACTATACTTTACAACTATCAAACAAATCTAAAACACGGGACGCCCCCTCGACATAAATCAACCAAGTTCCTTACGATGTTTACGCAATTAATCTCTATAGGAGACGGCAGAATGAAGTGATATTTTACTCCCTTTCGTTTCTTCTGAGGGCCGTGGATAATCACTTCCTAAAGTATCTTTTATATTTTTGAAAAAACGACACCAAAACTTGCAAGATGAGATTTTCAAAACTGCGAATAAGGTTATCAGGTGTTTGATATACAGGCTGGAGGGCAAGTCAATGCAGCAAGCTGCCGTTTCACGCCTGTTCCAAACTTTCAGTTGGATTCGCTGTAATATGATGTGGAGTGCTTCGATCGACCTGGTGTAATGTCACACACCTTCAAATCAGGAGGGGAATATTTCGCTTTCATCTTCGGGTTTCAGCGTTACACAAAACTCCTGGCTGCAAGCCAAAGGCCTTTTATGATCCGAGCAGTTTATGGACTTTGTAAACTGTGCATGAAACCACGGAAAAGGCCGACAGTTGTATCAAATTTGTTTGATTTCCGTTCATGTTTTTTGAAGATGACACGTAGATCCCGTGAAGATCGTTAAACTTAAGGTGTGGGTGGAGATGTTGATTCACCCTGTGTCCGTGACCTGGTACAGCTTCCCGAAATTAGATTTATCTGGCGTTGTATATTTTTTTAAAATCGATATTCATATAATGCATTAACATACAATGCAACTCATTTCGAATAAATCTCATTGCAATAAGAAAGATCCTTATCTGATGAGGCCCTGTTATTTTGGCCGTTACGTGTGGACGGTTGATCTCCAATCAACGGATGTGCATCCAAATATACAGAATCGATTCGAATTGTTTCTCAGAATATTAATATTTTGGGCCCATCGGCATATTATAAATGTTTAAATTGCCTGCCTGAGATAGTGATACCTCTATAGTTAGGCTGATAATCGAACTTCTTCTGTCATTTTATATCCATTCTTTCCCTACCTTTAATCCTGCTTTGTGTATGTGGGCAGCGTGCGGTATGTGCAAACGGAGTTTTGTGTAATGGCTCTACAAGTGCATATTTACCAAGTGTCCCTATCGAATAGATAAGAGGCTGGGGCGGAGAGGGGGAAAAAGACATGTTTGGCTAGAAGTTAAAATGAACAAAAATGGTAATTTTGGTTTAGAATCAGGATTATCGTCATCACAACTGCTGGTTTCAGAGTACCGGTTAACAGAAACGACTATCCTTACGTCGTGTGACTGGCCTTTCTGGGGTACATCGAATTCCTTTCATTGGTTTGGCCCTTTTATTTATTCAGTATTTATTTTCCCTGCAATATATATCTGGGTGAAACACTGCACCAACACAATGAAATCTGTGCCAGGTACATCCACTAATTGAACTAAAAATATATACATTCGATAAAGCATAGCATTGATGCTGGAGCTCAACACAGGATTATAAATGCGAATATAATTATAAATAAGGAAATTCTGACAATAAGTAATCAGTTCAATTTAATATTATAAATCATAAACTTTCCCTCAAAAATGTATCAACATCAACTTACATTTATCAAATTAGAAGTGGATTTAAAATGCAATTTGATCATTTTCTGCCAATAAACTAATTATTATTTAACAAATTGAGATAATATGTATTTGAAATACGAAATAGCTATAATGAATTAATAAATATCAGTGGGACTGTTTCTGTTTATCTTTAGAGAATTTGATCCCAACATGTTTTGTACCACGTTCGTTCTCAACATCTAGGTGGTGAATATGGATTCACAATAACTATTAATTTGGTTCTTGAAGCCGCCTTCCTTTATTTCTCAGAAATATGTTTTCTAAGTTTCGAAATACGCTCAAAACTAATCTGGTTACTGCGTTTATCTTATTCACAATAATCCACATAATAGCGCACACGTGAAATAAGTTGCAAAACAAAATGTTTGATGGCCACATATGTTTTATCCGGTGTTTTGAATAAGCTACACATATTTTGATCGTTCTTTAAGTAAGATTTAGGAATTGTTTCGATATCAGCATTAATTTTGTGTACATTATTTTTAAACATGCAACGAATAAGATTGCTGGGTTCTAATTTTTACGACTATATTTCTCACCCAACACCAGTGAGACAAATTTTGTTTGAGCCAAATGGAGATTCGATTTATCCCAAATTTCACAACTTTGTGATACAGAGTCTGTAATACTTGTTTTACTGCAACTTGTAAGCGAAAATTCGGTTAAATAAGAAATACACAGGGAAAATCGTTTAGGGCGCGTTATTAAATATGTCCTTATCCGCAAAATTGAGAATTACTGTCATTTACTGAACTCCGTAGGTAAATTGTCTGTAATGATTAGACAGTTCTTTTTAAGACTACAGAAATGAGAACAGGTAAAATGGTTAAATAAACTTCCCTATGTTACCGTGACAAATCGAAATTTAAAAAAATTGTTATTTCCCGTTACATTCCTGGAGTACATTTTTTCTATGACAAGTTTATTTGAAAAATATTGTGAAGTTATTAAAAGCATTAAATCAAAACTTCGTGTCACTCTGGCTTCAGAAGCCGGAAATATAAAATTGCCAAGAGAGAAATTCTCATCTCCCAATAAATTGAGAGAAATGCAGAAATGTATGTAGGGTCCTGACCTCTCTTTATTCGAATGACGGTCTGAGACTCTCTCTGGGGTGGGGAGTATTCATTGATGAAATAGTGGCTGACTGCTCCAGTTCATGAATATGTAAGTACAGGGACGTCCACGTGATCACTGTTTACACTGACACTCCGCCTCTCGGACGCCTATTGGTTGCGATTTGCTATGCAGCGACTTTCTATTGGTGGATGGTGCAGGAGGCAGTGCTTAAATCAATGACGCGCCCTTATTATAATCCTGATTATGATGTTGACGCAGCCTCAACCAATCCAGGAACGCGGTCTGCGCCCTTCGCGTGGGGCGTGACGGCGACTTGCGCGATGACGTCATTATCACCGCCCCTTTGGCGGGATGACATCAAAGCCGCTGGCGCGAACCAATCCGAACGCGGTATGCAAATCACCGATGACGGCTGCCAATGCGGTGTTGCTCCGCCTGCTCTGGGTCCTTCCGCCTGTCCTTCCCTCCCTCCGGCAGCTGATCCAGGGAATGAGCGCTTTCATGTTTATTTCAATCACTTCTTGCTATGTAGCCGCTGAATGCAACACAAATGCCGCAAAATTACAGATTACACTCATGAAGATTTTTGTACATTATTTAGATTCCATAAATAAAATAAATCGAATTGCTTCTCCAACTGCTCAAATCATTCTGCAATAAATTAG
Source organism: Sphyrna mokarran (assembly GCA_024679065.1). Lineage (NCBI taxonomy): Eukaryota > Metazoa > Chordata > Chondrichthyes > Carcharhiniformes > Carcharhinidae > Sphyrna > Sphyrna mokarran. The sequence goes on along the minus strand of JAGIQG010000002.1, from coordinate 97,405,287 downwards.
AGATAATATTCTATACAATAAGTTATCACAGGCAGCTTGTCCTGTAACGATCGAATATGTTCCTTATTCAGGATTTGAAACGCTATGACGACCTGGAGCAAATCCATCATGATGTACGAACGAATTTAGTTTAGATATTCCGATTGGCATTTTAATTGGGAAACAACAAATAAATAAACGGACTAATATATAGCAAACTCTTTTGTGTTTAGAGAACTTAAACCTACATGTACACCGTGAGCGTTGAAGAAATGGATTTGCATTTTCGCTGGCATAAATGTATGAAATGTTGCAATTGTGAAATTTCTGTCTTGGCACAAACAGCAGAGCTCAACGGTAAGAATCGACTTTAATGTGCTTTCAAACTTGATGCCAGGAACCTGCCTATTCTGCCCGAGTAGCATCACATTTCCCACTAGTTTGCTTTGCCAGCTGGCAACACAGTTTTATGGAAGGGAAATGTCAGAAAAAAAAACTGATGAAGTAATATGGAAAACGATCAGAATTCGTTTGGCCAGTTGCCACACAGCCTGTTTTATACCTCGCCCAATTTCAATTTTCAAACAGCAGTCCGTGCCATTAAAAAAAATCAAGTGCAAGGTGAAACTTAGTTATTTTTGTTTTAAAAACGGGTTTGACATTTTAGCACTGTCCTGAGATGCAAACACCAATTTACTTTGAGATGACAATGGGGCGATCAGGCAGGGGAGATGGGAGTGTTGCCGAAGAAACAGTATGTTATCCATTCCCTCATCACAAAGTCAAGCTTGTTGAATGTCCACCACGCTACCAAACTATCTCCTCTCATATAATAAAATGAAGAGCCAAATTGGACTCCAAATATTTGCTTTCTTTTTCTCTTCACGTGTGCTGTCAGACTGGCTGTGTTTTTTTTCCCAGCACTTTCTGCTTTTATTTCAGATCTCCAGCACCCGCAGTATTTTTTTTTTGTTTTTATTTATCTCTACATTTGCTGAAGGGAGGGGTTTGTAAACTAACTCCTATCCAAAACTATCAGCAATTATGTTAAAAGCAACAAGTGGGAATGGAAATTCAGGTGGCCATGTCATCCACGCCCACTCCATAAGGGATGTCAGGAAGACGAAGGAGGAAATTGAAAAAGTTTGGGTTGAGATGAGGTGATGGGCCGACGCTGGGTGAAGTTTAATATTTCTGTGTGAGGCCCAAGAACTATGATTAGTTTCAAAATAAACTTGGCGTGCCGTTTATGATCAGACGCCTGCTTGCTCGTTCATTTGGAAACTGTCAGCTACAGTGGTGTGTAAGTCCCATTGACTTCGTTGAAATGCAGAGTCAGCATTTAAATCCGCATTTCCTTCCTTTGTGGGAGGGTGGAAACATCTTCTTGTGGCTGATTTCAGTATGTTAAGATATTGAAGAAACATGGTGCAAATTCCTGCCCACAACTTTCCTGCTGAATGGGTTGCCCTGGAAATACACCATTCAGGTCAACAAATAAGGCAAATTCCCTGATTCCCCCACTATCTCGCCATGATTTCCACAAATCTTTGAACAAAACGATGGCAAATAAATTGGAGAACATCTCCCAATTTTTATAGCGTTTAGGGCAATTTTGTGAATTCACAAATGCATGTTAACGCATCAGAATATTTATACATTAACCATACATGGGATATTCCATTGACAGTAAGAGGATTCTAAAATCATTAAGATAACTTGAGTTTTTAGTGCGTCAGCCAGTAAAAACAGTGCACGGGGTTTGTTATCTTCGACCTACTGCTTCAACAAAGGACTAATCCGAAAGTATGGCTTTTCATATCAGTTGACAGCTATGCCTGGGAGCCACTGTTACTTATTCCAAAGACAATTATTTTCAAATCCATCTTCTTCTCATGATATTTCACACTCGAGAAATAATATATTGAATTAGGGATCTTTGGGAGTTGCCGCAATTTAATTAAGGCTGTCAAAATTTAATTGAAGGGTTCACAGGTAATAAACCATTAAGTTGATTTGTGGCTCTCATCTGAACTGTGAGGTTAAATTACAGCTATTGCTTACTTACCACTCATTTTTATGATATACACATGCATGCACACAGTCAGTTCCTGTTCTCTTTTCGCAACCCCCATCCCCCCATTACCCCTACCCCTAGAAATATCTCACAATCTATTCTAACTTTACTTCCTCCTCAAGTTACTGTACTTGGCGTGTGGGCCTTGACAGTGAGTGTCATTGAGGGATTATCTTGTCCAGACTTAAATTACTGGCAACGGTCACCGAATCACAGAAGCAGAAACGTTGGCTGCTTACTCTTCTGAATTCGGAAAACACCGAATACAATTTTATAACCCCAACAGCACTCTATCCAAAGGCAAGTAACTTAGTACAAAGGTTCAAAATCAAAGGTTTCTCACGCATGCTTTCCTATCTGAATAATTCATCATCCACCATCTATCGAATCTATCTTATTCACTTGCCAAACATTGCCACTGAAGTATAAAAGTATCCATGGTAAAATGGCATACGGTCTTTCTAATTATAATAGAATAACTTGGAAAAATAATAGTTTCACAACTTTTAAAATTTTAACGTTCTATAAATTGGTATACAGAGGAAATAATAAATGATATATGCTAGACAGAAGGTTGTATGAATAAGTTAGTTCTAACCATCACACAAGATAAAACTTCACTCGAAAGAGTTAGTTAATATTTCTTAGCTAATAGGAAATACATATGTACTAGACAAGATAGTGCTTTCAATTTCTAGAGCGGATTTCACTTACCAGAAATTCACAAGGTGGTTTGTCTGCAGTAAAATTAACATAACTCTAACATGAGGCGAGGTTTATGCAACTTGAAGCTGAGGAAAGGGATTTTAACCTTATGCACCTGGAGGAAACTAGACAAGTGCGATTTCAAACTGCCAGCGGGTGGGTCCAGGTTAGCGACCCTCCCTGGAGAGGACAGGAGCAGATGTTTTCTGAAGCCAGCCCAAAGCTGGTAGGGTACCTTTCTATGAATGCACTGGGGAACTGATTGCAATTTCAATTTAAGCATGAAGCCACATTGAACTCCTTCTCCCCAGTCCAGGTGAAGACCGCAGAGGAGTAGATCAGGGCCTATGTCCAAAAAGATATTTTGATCTTTACCTTCCTGCTGGGAGCCGCCGGAATATTTAACCTTCTTGTTTCAAAAAGTACATTTCGGCTTTCCCCGAATGTCGCCTCCATTCCCCCTTTCTCAATCTGGAAATCCTTCAGGAGATTTAGCATCAATGTAGCCATTCACTGGACAGGTGACAAGCTGTCATGGACAAGCTTTATGCTTTTCCCACCACTTATTTTAATATTTTGTACGTGATTATACTTAGGGCTGTTTTTGTTTTAGGATGGGGTGTTTGTTTTTGGGAATGTTATGTTTTTGTATATAGCGGAAAGGGTGGAAAGTAGACTGATGAGAATTAAATGAAGTTCTTAAATGAAATAATACGGATCTCCCGCCGGGTGCAGCGGGTAATCCCTATCTTGCTCACTCTGCAAACTGGTCTGCAGTTAAAAATAAGTCGCTGTGCCTTGCTTTCTGCGGAATATCTAGGCTGCAAAATTCTCAAGAGAATGGCGATGAAACTGATAAAACAATATTCTAAATTTATAAAACCATATTGTGTTATAACATACCTGAGTAAAAATATTAATCACTGCAAACAGTGATTGATATTGTGAATTCAGAATTTAAACTTGTCCTCCATTTGAACAGGAGAACATACATGTTTTATATTCATAAATTTTAACAGATGAAAACTCAAGACTTAATATAATACTGTTTTGATAGTGTTACAAATTTTACTTACACAATATACAAATCTAATGATATACAATTGGTTCCACATCTGATTTTTAAAACTTTCAGGCAGTGAGGTACTGATGGTGTAGTACTCCACATGTAAACCATATAATTACATTTAAATCCATGTAACCAATGTGAAATAAAATTGATCCATAGACACTCTACGATATCAGAAACTAGCAATGGCCTTTCTTTTCTAAAACAAAAGCACACATATTTTATCAAAGTTTTTCCCAGCTCTCTGCAAAGTGTTGACAGTGACTAGATGGGAATCTTAGCAGCTCTCTTAACTGCTCATTTGTCCTTATAGTCCAGATAATGTCAAACAACTGCATTTTAACTATAGCCAGTGTTGTCTTTTTATAATTGACCTTTAAACCTGAAAATGATCCCAGGTTGTCTTTTGAACTCACATTCTATTTTAATGTGAGTCAGAACGATTCTCCGGTGCAATGAAGGAATTCATCAGCATTTTCATCTTGAAGAACAGAGGTCTTCTTATTCCTTCTTGGGAGTGGATGTCATTATAAGGGCAGCATTTGTTGCATATCCCTGTTTGCCCTTGAAAAGGTGGTGGTGAGACACTTTTTTAAACTGCCACAGCCTATGTTGTGAAGCATAAATGAACAGTTGAAGGAAAGCTACTCCCACAGTGCTGTTATGAAATTCCAGGATTTTGACTTGTTGATACTGAAGGAATGATGATATGTGTTCAGGTTTGGGTGATGTATGACTTGATGGGGAATTTGAGGTGGTGATAGAATTGTAAAATCCTTACAGCACAGAAGGAGGTCATTTGGCCCTTTGAGTCTGCGCCAACAACAATCCTATCCAGGCTCTATCCCATAAACCCATGTATTAACCCCGTTATGTATTTACCCTGTCCCTGCCTCCAATTTAGCATGGCCAATCAATCTCGTCCACATATCTTTGGAGTAAGGGAGGAAACTGGAACACCCAGAAGAAACCCACCCAGGAGAATGTATTAACTCCACACAAACAATGGCCAGAGGCTGGGATTGAACACAGGTCCCTGGTGCTGTAAGGCAATAGTGCTCACCATTGTGCCACCATGCTGATGTTCCCATACTCTTGCTAACCTTATCCTTCTAGGTGGCAAAGTTGACGGGTTTGCAAGGTACTGTTGCAGGAGGCTGGTTAGTTATCATCGTAAATCACAATGTTGCCATTGTGCACCAGTGACAGAGTGAATGATTAAGATGGTAAATGGGATGCTGATAAAGCAGACTGCTTCGTTCTGAATGGTGTGGAGCTTCTTGAGTGTTTTTGGAGCTGCACTCAACACACTCTTGACTTGTGCTTTGTGGACAGATTTGGGATGTCAGATGGTGAGTTACTTGCCACAGAACACCTAGCAGGTTAGGTGGATTGGACATGCTAAATTGCCTCTTAGTGATAGGTGGAATTAGTTGGGTAACATATGTGGGGTTACAGGGATAAGGTGAAAACTCAATGTGTCGAACTGCCTCCATCTGCACTGAAGTCATTCTATGATTCTGCTCTTGTAGCCATAATATTTACATGGTTGGTCCAATTCTGTTTCAGGCCAGTAATGACCATTTTCCAATAGTATTCACTGCTTCCTTTGAATAGAATAATGTAGTGTCATCGATCTAATTCTATAATGTCAGCTCAGATCAATTGACAATTGCTTTTTTGGTGAAGTGGACATGACAATGCATGGCATGGCTGAGATATGTTTGGAAATTCAGGGCTTTGTCAGCAGAAAACAACAGTATCTCACACCTAACAAAAGGTGGCAGACAGCTCAATTCTATCTGCTATGGAATGTAAAAGAAGACAGCATCCATTAAAAATTCTGGCAAGGTGAGACCACCACTAGTGTCATGTACCCCAGTCAATGGCCCAGATTCATACCAGCAAGGTGTTACCCTTGCATACCAGCAACTTGTTCCACAGTTTACCCAAACTAAGCTGTCACGCAAAATGACAAGTTCTGTTACGTTGTCCATACAATGCAGTTAAGATGCAAAAATTAATTAATGCTTGTACTTTCCAAAGGCTTCAAGTATCAAGATGTTGCAGCAGAGCTTAGCAATATCTGCAGATACTGACATACAGAATAGCAAACAGGTGTGACTTTATTTCAGATTATTTCAAAGCTACTTTTCTCTTTGTATCATAAAATAGCACAAAAACTCCCAATTACTTAAAAACTCACAGATCATAAGCCCTTGTTGATTTTTCTTTCCAAGGGGAAACCTGTTTTCCTGGAAAAGAAGGATTCTTTCACTTATTTGATACGTCAGTTCGCAGTTGACTGAGAAATTTTGAAAGTTAATGTCACTGGTGTCAGCTTAAAAAAATCCAATGGCATTGAAACGCATTGCTGTGGTCACGTTCACAGTACAGACAGGATCTGTGGTGCAAGATGTATGCAGGCCAGGCATGAAAAGATGATATAATATAGTGAATGCCCCAATGGCTTCCTCTGACATACCCAGGTAATTGGGGCCAGGTCTGTAGGTAGTACCTGGGTTTTACAGCAACTTAGGTCCAGAATATCACAGGAATATGTTAATGTCTTTTATGCCTCCAAAGCTCCAGTGCCTCATTGGATCTAGAAATGCTATTATAATTGTCAAAGGAAGTCCTATACTAAACTGTCCAGTTGTGGCAAGTGAAGAAGTAGCAAGATTGGTATCTGGAAAAGAAAGGAAAAAACAACACAAAAATTCCTCTTTCAGTAGGGACAGAAAGCATTCTAACAATAGAATTATACAGGAAAGTATCTAAAGAATAAAAAGAAATCTCACCTAAGAAGCTACTATTAGGCTGAGAGAAAAAAAAACTAATCTCAATACCAGGAAACTTTTCCTGGGAACAATCTATGCCAATCTATCTGGAGCTAGAAAGTACAAAATTCACATCGTAAATGTGTTTTCAGAAAACATTTGTTAGAATTGGCCATGTGATCTGCAGTGCAGTTCTGCATCAGAAGAGAAGCCTTGTAAAGTTATATTGTGCTGTCTGCTACTGCCAATGAGCCAGACAATACTCTCTAGGCTTATAGATCAGGTGGATGGGTGGGTGGGGGGGAGGGGTACTAAGTCAAAGCAATAAAGAGAATTTTGACTCACTTGAACCACTACTTTATGCTCAGTTTTCAGTTGCTTTTAGAAATGTATTGTTTAAACAGTGAGTTCTAGCAAAAAACAATGCTATGTTGTTTTTCTGCCAATTATTTCTTTATTTATTAGACACAAGTAGGCTTACATTAATACTGCAATGAAGTTATTGTGATAGTCCCCTAGTTACTCTGCCACTTTGTATACTGAGGAAGAACTTAGCATGGTCAATGCACCTAACCAGGTGGAAGGAAACCTGAGCACCAGGAGGAAATCCGCACAGACATGGGGAGAATGTGCAAACTCCACATTGACAGTGACCCAAGCTGGGATTCAAACCTGGACCCCTAGTGCTGTGAGGCATTAGTGATAACCATTGTACCAACATGCTGCCCCACTCCAATTCCTCTTGAAATGCTGACTTCTCGTTGAGGATACAATTCCACAGATGCTCAGCAAAATTTAATCATGATTGTCAACTGTAGGTAGCATCACAATTAAACAATTCTTTCTCTCAACCAAAATCCATTAACCTGCCTTACAGTTCATCCAAAATTCTGCTGCTGATTCACTCAGATACTTTTTGATCCACATTGGCTTACACTCCGCCAAAGTCTGCAAGTTAAAATTCTCATTTGAGTTTAAACCCCTTCATTCCTCTGTAACCTCCTTCAGCCATACAATTTCACTCTTGCACCCTACGCTCTTGCTCCAATTCTTACATGTTGCGAATTTTCCACTCCCTTCGCTCCCACCAGTTGTGGCCATACTTTCAGAGGTCTAGTGACCATGATCTGGAATTTCGTTCCCACAATCATGCTTCAGGTTGAATGGCAGTTTTGAACAGAATTATAACTTAATTTGAGCACAAAAACAATACACTGACAAATGCTGGAAATGTGCAAATAAAACATAAAATGCTCAGCTTATTTGGTAACATTTGTGGAGAAACAGAGTTAACACATTGAATTTCCCCAGCTTTTTTGGAGGTGTGTGACGGGGAGGGCGGTCACAGCAGAAAGGAAAGTTGGATGAACATATTTCAGCCTGTTCCTGCAACATGTTCACAACTTTATGTGCTTTCCCTAAAGGCACATATTCCAGGAGATGTCAAATGATTATTGTCTAAAACCTTTATCTACGTAAAAATGACATCAAAAATTACATGAGTATGACAAGTCACAATATACAAAGGTATTTATCCAATTCTCCTTTCCTTACAAAGAAAAATAATTGCATGCCATATCACTTGCAATTACTCAACATAAATAACATTATCACGTGTGAATGAAAACTGCTTGCTCTTTCTAGTCTGTTCCAATTTCATCTGTCTCTACACACATATTTCATCCAAGCAGTCAGGTTTTCTAATGGTATGTGTGTGAGTTGTTATTGGCTGTTCATTTAGTTCCTGAGGTGATGTTGCCTCTCTGGCGAGTCCTGGCGAGTATTGCTGCTGTGGCGATTGTTGTTGCTAGTCCATTGCATTTGTTGGAGAACAGGATTAATGGGTGTTCAGTTCCTTGTCCAGTTGATGAAATCTGTCTCATCAGATATTAGCTGTGAAGGATAGCTTCTCCAGTTGCAAATAGATGTCTGTGGTTGCAACAAAACATCTGGTTGTTCATTTTCACCACATACAATTGAGATGATAACTTCTCCATACAGGTCTCAAGTTGCCAAGATGGCTGTCTTCTGTTGAGTGAGTTGAATGCTTGCAACTGGCAACAATTTGGCAGCTTTATCAAAGTGAAATTTGACCATCTGTCATTTCACTTTAATTTTATCACTCATTCCTATTAGCATTTCTTGTTTCAGTAGATTTTTAGCTGTTGGAAGAGTAGGTTGGGTGAGGTCTGATATCACCTGAGTAAGATGCTCTTTCAGAGAGTTAGTGCAGACTTGATGGGCCAAATGGCCTCTTTCTGTACTGTATGTATTTTGTGGTTCCATGATTTCTCTTCTCTAGGATTACCTTCTTCACATTTGTGCTGGATCTGATCCATTTTTGATTATTGCTTTGGCAATTTTCACAATGTCTCAACCTTTCCATTTGACTGGAGCCAGTTGGAGATTATGGGCCCTATTTTATCATTTGATTCTAAGTGCTGGGCAGACATAAAACTGGGAATGTTTCAGATCCAACTTTTACACCCATTCTGAGGTACCCTATATGCATTCTGCCTGAAAAAATATCAGCAATTCTGAATCGCGAAGAGAATGCGATGTGGGGCTTAACGTACCTGAAATCCTGCAGCTTCAATCAGTGCCTCCAACTGCGCATGCACAGAAAATAAAGAATGTGGCTTTCTTGCCACATCACTCCTGAGATGGACAGTGCCTCCTCCTGGCCCATTCCCACAACGTTACTGACCACTTATTCCATCCCCCCCCCCCCCCCCCCGACCTGGATTGATTGTAGGTCCCTCCCCTTCCCTCTCACTGATCTCAGGCAGAGTGGCAATGGACCCTACTCCCCAATCTCAAGCAGAGAGCCATCAAACAGTCGGCACTTATCTCCTCACTATCTGGAGCGCCTGAATCGGACTTCTGTACAGAATGTCTGTTTTGTGCCAATTCTAGATGGACAAAAGTGGTGGTAAAGGGGGAAGTGGCGGTAAAGTGGGTATGCGGCCCTTTATGTCCATTCAAATGCACGTTATCCCTGATCTCAGCGATCTTTGGGCCTTGGAAAAGGGGTTACTAGTGCAGAGGCAGGCACAGATTACTCGCCTCACGCCAAACTTTACCAAGTTTTCATGCCTGAAAATAGACACAACTTGATGGTCAAGTCAGGCCCTATGTATAGTGCTGAATTTCATAACCATTCACACATTCTTCCCTTCTTAACCAATGACCATTGTCACTTATCACAATGTTGGGAATGCTTAAGTGCTCTCTGATATTCCATAATCTCACTGGTGGTCATTGACATCAGTTTGTCTAACTCCCAATAGTTTGAATATTGACTGTAGTAAGGTAATCTGGTCCAGTGAGAGTGCAGAGGAGTACTTCAAGTTTCATGCATGGTCTGTAGAAGATGCTATAAACCTTTTGGCTTGCTGAGCTTAACGTCCTTTACAAACACTGCACTGACAGATAGAGTCCTTAATCTCATTGCTCATGTTTGACAAGTCCGGCACTTCTCCTGCCTTTCTCAGACCAGATCAATCCTTTCATGATTTGTGTGGATGAGTTCAGCATCTCTTTTCTCAACTCCTTAGATATGATAACTCTAGTTCCTTCCTACAAGATACCATCTTGGGCAATTCCTGTAGGTCCAATACTCTCTTATAGCAACAGGAGTCCTCAATAGTTTCAGACTATCCTTTCATCACTACACGCTGCAGCACTTGGATAGTTGTATCTCAGTGTATTGTTTGGTTGATCTGAGCTGGACGCTTATCCATCAGATTCAATGTCCCTGCCGGGTTGATGACTTCCACATACATGCTGTTGCTTCTCATTGACTCTCGAAGATCTCAAACTCTGTACTAATATCATCAACTTTCTTCAAAGAGAGTGTAGTTCTTGACAATATGTCAGCAATACACAGCCACTTCACTTCTAAATTATATCCCTACAAATGAAGTAACATTCTTTGCAGAAACTTTGAGCACTTAGATGTGGTTGAGAAAGATGCTTTGATGTGGCTTGTGGTCAGACTCTGTGCACTTTCTCTCTCCCAAACAGCGATTGATTAAAAAGTCTGGAACCCTTTCTCAAACCGAGCATAACATCATTCATTTGTATTAGCGCTCTGGATGCAAATGCAAGTGGTTGTCCTTACTGCATGAGATTTGCTCCTGTGTTGTTTCACTGGCATCACACTGCAGGGTGGCTTCATCATTGACATTATAGTCACTCGGTGCTGGCATTTTCTTCACTACTTGTTTGATGTAAGTTATAGTTCATAGAAATCATAGAATCATAGAAACCCTACAGAGCAGAAAGAGGCCATTTGGCCCATTGAATTTGCACCGACCACAATTCCACCCAGGCCCTACCCCCATATCCCTTCATATTTACTTGTTAATCCTTCTAACCGACACACATCTCAAGACTCGAAGGGGCAATTTTTCTAGCATGGCCAAATCAACCTAACCCGCACATCTTTAGACTGTTATTTTTTGTTCGGTCCCAATTCCACTTTGCTGTGAATTTATGTAGAAGTTCACACTCTGATGACAAATTGAGCAAGAACTTGGCCAGATAATTCACACTTTCAACAATTCTTTGAATTGCCTTCACCTCTGTTGGTTGCTGCATCTCTGCTATGGCTCCCACCTTAGCAGGATTAGAATGAATTCCTTTCTTCATCATTTCTTCATAAGTATAACCTATGTACTTGACTGAAATCATCTTCCGTTGCAATTTCTTTTGTTCAGCTTCAAGTTCATCTGAGAACTTCAATTTGGCAGTTTCACTAGATTCTGATCATGGTCTGTGAAGACTTCCTTCTATATCCACAGACTATCAGATCATCTACAATTGTTTCCACTCCTGGAAGATCGTTGACTATCTCATGATGCCTGCATTGATATTCATCTGGAGCTGTAAAATTGCCAAACAGCATGCAGAACCATTTATACCTCCCATATGGATCCAGAACATAGCCGCTTCCATCCAGCCTCATTTGCCAGTAGTCAGCCTTTGTACAGAGGTTTGCAAAAGCCTTTGCCTTGGCAAGTTGCAATAAAATTTCTTCAATAGTTAAAATAATGAGATCTTTTCAAATCTTATTGAGATCCTTTGTTTCCAAGCATATTCTTATCTATCCAGCTTTCTTCACTGTGACCAGGATGCTAATCCAGTCTATGGGATTTATCACCTTCTTGATTACTCCCATCTTTTCAAGCTCCTCTATCTTGTCTTTCAGGAATTGAAGGCAGCTGCAATTATCCTTGGAAGATGCTGAGTTAGTCTCACAATCTTATCAACTTCCAGGAAGATATCCAAGGTCTGTGAAAACATCTTTGTAAGTTGATAGGATCTGTTCAGCAGTCAATGGCTTTGTGTCATGTGAAACATTGCAGATCTCTTCTGGTACATGGGTGATAACCAGTCCAATTTTTTTGCCTTCCAGTTGAGATGAGGGGATTTTGCTTAGAGTCTTCTATCTGGAACTGAACAGCTTCTTTCTTCCCATTGCATTGAGCTCTTAGCTTGGTTTTTTCTGAGTATCGTTCCATCATATAACTTCAACTTTACCTTCAACAGCTTCATTCTTTGGTCACCATCTTGAATTATTTCACACAGGTCTGTGAAGTTCATGATGTTGCACCAGAGTCTCTCTGACACGTTAACTCAATGCTGTCCTTCTGCAGTTTTCATGTTTTTTTTACAGCGCCGACTCGTTCTAGGGTGTAGCATGATTAACCAAATTCAACACCCGACATCTCTCCAGCAACCATCTTTATAGTTTTGTTTTTCTTCTTTCCAACAACTGTGTGCAAAATGGTTCAATTTCTTGCAGTCGGAGCACTGTTTCCCCACACTGGATATGCAACCTTTCCTCTGATGTGATGTCCTCTGCAATACTTACATCCAGCACGCTGCCCGTGAGCTTTCTGCTGGTCTTCTCTGTTATTGATTTTCCCTCTTCTCTATTATCTTATGCTTGGGAAGTCTGAACTGCCTCTCAGCAACGTGCAAAGCATCATCACCTCTCCCATCAATACTCTTCAAATGATTAACCACTTCAGACCTCCTGCACATGTCAATAGCTTTCCTGGGAGTAAGTTTCTCTTTTCTCAGCAGCCGCACTGTCTTGGTGGGATACCTTGTTCCGAAGACAATCACATCACTGATCGGATCATCCTGCAGTTGCTCAAAGTCACAAGATTCAGCGAGATGTTTCAGTGCAGTCAAATACTGATCAATATTCACCTTCTCTTCCTGAGCTCCGGTGTTGAACACAGCGTTCAGAAATTATATTAGTCAAAGATTCAAAATGGATCTTCAAGTCCTTTGCAATTTTATATTACGCCTCAGCGAGGTCCAGGGTGCTCTATTCTAATGCTATTTCCCCAGGAATGATAATGGAGTTATATGTTCTGGGTTCCTGTTCAATTCTGTGGAAATCTCATAATTGAGACTAAAGAATTTTCTATTCAATCTCAAATCTCCCTCCACCTCTATAGAAGCAGTTGCTGCAACATTTGACGCCATACTGATTCACCCAGCAGTCAATATCCTGGACAAAGTTGCAATTGAAGTTTGAATTATCCACTACTGTTTTTCTCAGCTGCTAGCTCGCTAACAGCTGTCATAATCCACTCAATCCCAGCTACACACTTTTGACACCACGTTCCACTTGGTGTCTGAAATAGTTACAGCCCAAAATCTTTACTTACATAAAAAATGCATCCGAGGTCACATGAGCGTGGCAAGCCGCAGTGTGCAAAGACGTTTAAACAACATAGCCAGCAGTGACAGATAACCAATTGGAGCTTTTAATTGGGCAGTTGGTTCCCTAGAGAATTTTCATAGTAATTTCATTGCAGTGTTAATGTAAGCCTATTTGTGACACTAACAAATAAACTAATTGTTGAAATAGATGAAAAATTTTACCCACAGATTCACCACCACGTAAGGAGCCTGGAAATGGAGCGAATGCAACTTCATAATGGGGGGTCTGAGCTGCCAACAAAGTGAGGCCTTTCATTCCGTTTCCAACATTAAATTGCAGCGCTCCGCTTTCCCCAAGCCGAAAGCGTGCCACTGCAACCACTTCATGGAGACTGGTGTCTCCGCTAATGTGAGTCTTGCTGCAAGTGGTAACTTTCCTAGTGAAGGTGCCTCCTGCTGCCACCCTTGCCGGCCACGCTGCGGGCACAGTCAGTGATACTACCCACCAGCTGCGCTGAGCCACCTCCTGGCTCCAGAACCCAGCTGGCATCCTGCCATCACAGCCACTACAGAACTGAGCTTGATCGCGACCCACTGGGAAAATGTAGCCGAATGTTTCAAATCTGTCATCTGGGCAGCCCGGAGCTGATAAAAGGTGACCGACTTCAAACATTAACTGTTTCTCTCTCCGCAGACGCTGCCAGACCTGCTGAGTTTTTGCAGCATTTTCTGTTTTGAATTTCATACCTTAATTTGGTCCACTGCCTTCGGGGGACAAGAGGAGAAAAATGGAAGGAAAGACAAGAACTATGTCAAATTCTCCAAAGGCGAGCTACATTTGAGCACGACTCTATAATTAGTAGTTTGTAAAAGGTGTGCTTGAAATCCAACTATACCAGTTTTTAGTTTGCCCCAAGCTGGATCTCCAGCCCGAGTGCAGTGCTGTCTCTAATTACCATGAGAAAATACAGCCCAGCTCCGCTTCAACAGCAGTATGCCGACAAGCTCGAGTAACAGACTACTGCCCCGGGACACACCATCTGCTTGGAGAGCAATCATTTCACTGACTATGCTCTAGACTGTGTCTTGTCTGGAGCACACGGTGCACTTATTATCATTGAACAACTAAAAGGTAGTAGTTTTTTAGAAAAAACAAAGTGTAATCATCTTTACAGCAAATATCTAATCATGTGAAATACTAATACATTCACTTCTCACGTTAATAGAATTTTTTGGTTCAACTTCGAAAAAAAACAAAGAAATGCAAACTTTCATCATCAATTTCCTAATTCCTTTTTAATGCCATGAACTGCATTCGTGAAATAAAATAATCAATGAATATTCAAGCAACGGCAATGAAGCAAAACAAAATTGAAAACTAAATAAATTGTTAGGCATTTGGACGGTTATGCAGACACTAAGTGGTGCGCACAAAATGATCAGTAGAGGGCACTCCGACACCACGTATGGTCTGGCTCCAAAAAGAGAGAAATGTTGTAACCCTTGCACTGCTGGTATTTTCAGTGACAGTGAATCTTGTCACACTTCTTACTGTCTGAAAGGTATCCGGAACATTTAATTCAGTAAAAGACATCTAAAAATCACATTTGATGCAGTTCCTTCACATGTTTGACAACAAAAGTCTTAAAATCTGATCCCTCTAAGGAAAATCTTCTGCAAGATTGAAACTTAAATACATCTTTAAAACAATTGACACATTTTGAAATTAACGAAAACCACTGCTCTCACCTTGCATTACCCGATTTCCAGCATTTGCAGTATTTGTTTTTTTAAAATATCAGAAGCTATCAATTTGTCCATAAGTTATAGCAGAGAGCAAGAATTGAAGATCCCACCGTGGAATTTGAATTCAGCATTTCTTAAAATCCGGAAGTAAGAAGCTGTCAGATTGTCATTTATAATCCTTTCTGATTCAATAATGTCCTTTAGGGGAGTGAATTGTCACGCTTATCTGGTCTGGCCTATATATCACTTCGGTCCCACACGAATATATGGCTGCTTGCTTTAAGGAGTCACTCCATTAAATCCAAACACAACAAAGAAGAAAGCGCACCATCAGCTTCTATGAAGTGGGCAGTAAATGCTGGCATTATCAACAATGCCAATAATATTTTAAGAAGTTCCCCCACTGTAGATTAAAGCATGTTAAAGTACATTAACAGTCCCACAGAGCCGACAGCAACATACAATGGAGACAAGATCCTACATTGCCAACTACACTGAAAAACCATCAGTCACAAAATCAAATGTGAAGACATTTCCTTAAATAACAAAACTGTCCTTATGCCCACACAAGATTTGACATACCAGAAAGAATGTAGCATAGAAATGAACTACTGTGACAACTTGAACTTTTCTAAATGGAATGTGTGAACTTTTTCTTACCGTATCACTTGGCCTCATATGCTGTCTTTTACAATCACAGGATGATCCAACACACTTCCCAGCCAATGAAGGACAGTCAATGTTACAATATAGGAAATACAAACAGCAAGATTCCACAAACAGCAATGTGATAATAACCTCTGATAAGTGATAAATGTTGACCAGGACACCGTGGATCTCTTACTGCTCTTCTAATAGAACCAGGAATCATGGGTGGCATGGTGGTTAGCACTGCTGTCTCACACTGTCAGGGAGCTGGGTTCAATTCTGGCCTTGGGTGAATGACTGGGTGGAGTTTACACATTCTCTCATGCCTGTGTGTGTTTCCTCCGGGTGCCTCAGTTTCTTCCCACACTCCAAAGATACGCAGGTTAGGTAGATTGGTCATGTTAAATCAGTGGGTTACGGGAATAGAGAGTGGGGGTTGGGACTTTGGGAAGATGTTCTTTTGGAAAGTCAGAAAGTTGGTGCAGACTCGATGGGCTGAATGGCCCCCTTCTACACTGTAGGGATTCTATGATTCTATTTATGGCCGCCTGAGAGAGAGAGCAGACTGGGCCTCCTGAAAGATAGCACCTTCAGCAGCAGCACACCACTCTCTCAGTGTCAGCCTAGATTTATGTACTGGATTGGGATCTGAACCCACATCCATCTGGGGTAAGAACGCCGTCAACTGAACCATAGCTGGTGCTGAGTTATATGGTGAATACTGAAAGTTAATGCTAGGAAGGCAGGCAAATACTATCACTGAAATGAGGAACACATTTGGTTTAAAAACCTGTATTTAGGAGTTAGAGACAAAAATTATCTTGTGGACTTTTTACCACAAATAATCATAAAATGAGAAATCACTCCCACACATGAAATAATTATACAGAAAACTTTAAAATTAATTCATAATGATACAGTAAGTAAAAGTGGTGTCATGTTGAGCAACTCTATTTTGTAATTGCCTCTGAATTCCTGCGGGTTTGAGGTTTCATTTGCTGGAAAGAATAAGTCTACTGCAGTTTCAACTTTGTCAGTGATATGTCTTCTTTTATTCATTCTTGGTACATGGGTATCGCTGGCTGGCCAACATGTATTGCCCATCTCTTGTTGCTTGAGAGCAGTTGAGAGTCAATCACATTGCTGTCATTCTGGAGTGACACGGAGACCACTGGATAAGGACAGCAGCTTTCCTTCGCTAAAGGGCATTCATAACTGTGATTCAACCACATGACAACTCCTTTATATTCCCTAGGTTTTATTTTTTGTTGGGATTCTATGATGTTCAGCAAATGATGGGGGACCAGAAAGGGTTTTATGGATACTCAGTTGAACTTTATTAAAACAGAAATATTGCCAAAACAAATTGTGGCAGTATTCATATTCCGGAGCAATTACCCATATATAAACATTACTCACTAGTGATTGCATGCAGGGCAGGCAACACATAGATCTCTCTGTGAACCTTGAGGTTGGAGCTTGGGTGAAACTTGTTCTGAGGACAAAGTAGGGCTGGAAGCAAATTCTTTTCTAATGGGATTCTGTACCATTTGTAAAGTGAGATAGATCCCAACTTAATTTTTGATACACTCTTTGCTGAACATATTGGCCAAGATTTCACAGGAGTAATGTTAAGGCCATCAGTTTAATAACGTACAGCTATTAAAGAGTAAATTACACAGCAACCTCCAGCTTCCACAAATGTATCCTTGAGTGCACAAATCTGCAAGTTGCAGTGTAAGTTGTCCTGCTCCCTCACAAATTTTATTCCACTGGCACCTTGCCAAAAGATTCAACATTCAAACATATGATAGCACATGAAATTACATTGCCTATGCACTGTGGCACAAGTGCTGGAAAACTGAGTTAGCGAGACTTTAGTGCTGCTTCTTGTTGGTGCACATTTGATGGGACGAATGTATGACTTTATGGCTGGAATTCTATTACCTCACCTGCTATGTAATCAGCACAAGCGGATGTCTGACAATGGAAATCTCCGGGCTGTAAAATCTCACTGTGTGACTCTATGCACAATTATATTGGTTGAACATGATATTAAAACTTAGGATTTATGCATTTCATTATAAGCAATCTTTAACAAGTCTGGCAAGTCGTAATTATTAATAATCAAATTACTTTGGCAAAGAAAATTTACTTTTACAAATTTGGACTCTCATTCCTACAAATTTAAATGACATCGCTGATTTAGAAATATAAAAAAAATGAAAAGTTTAAAAGTTTATTGTTCTTTCTCCCAATTCTCTTTTCCTTCTGCTTACTTCACTTTCTCCGCCTGATTTGAATTTGAATTCATTTTTCTAACTTATTGGTTCAGACTCCGCACCACGCTATACTGACATTTCAATCTGAGTGGTTATGGCAGTTGCTTGCCACATTTACACAATGCCCTGTAGAGGGTGCCACTCCTAAATGGCTCTCAAATGACTGGGAAATCAAATGGAAAATGCCAGATCCATGGATAAGTCAAAGTGAATTGAACAGCTGACACCATTAGTTTATCACTTAGAGAAAAATCCAGTGAAAATCATTGTGCAGGATCATAACTGAATTGGGTTGTGTATTGAAATAGCCAAAAAATGAAAACCCAATGACTAGGCTATATGTAAAATAGCAAACAAAAGCAGAACATTGTTTTATTATTCTCCCTATTTTGTTTTATTAAAAAAACCTGGTGTTAACTTACCCCAGTAACTCAGTAGGTAAGTGCACAGTATGCTATTCGCATTGGCTAGGTGGCCCAGAAAGGACCCTTGATTAATCTATAAACTGAGTTGAGCAACCTTCATGTTTAATAAGTGCAAGATTTGTTTCCTCAGGGTGTTAAACTAATGAAATATCGTTACGTCAGCTTGAGTCACATAGCATACTAAAACTTTAATTCACCAGTAAACTTACAGTGTCTCCTGCAACTATTTGCTTGCAATTTATTTGACTATTCTTTTTACCCTGTGTCTGATTACAGAAATATAATAATGCATCTAAATGTACATTTCAAGTCAGTGATATATTTTTGGGCTCAACCTTTCCTCTCATGACCTATTGTGTTATCAGCAACTCTCTATTTTATTGACTTGCAATTTACTTGTTAGGCATCTATTATAAAACATTCTATTTCAGACCATTTGGTAACTACTTTAATGAAAAGTTTCAATCAGTTTTATTTTTGTATGTGTTTGTATTCGCAGAATAAATACATTACATGCTAGAAGACAGACCCATATCTATTCCCCTGCAAAATATTTAAACAGATGTCCCACATAACTACCTATGAACTAAAGGAGGAAATTGACCAATGTTTCTGCCTAGAACAAGTGCAGGATAAAGGTTTCAGAGTGAATGTGAATGGATTAAAGGCACAATGTGTCATTGTGGCCAGAGCCAGAGGACCACTGGCTCCTCAGTAGAATTCCAGGAGGAGTGGGGTAAGTGTCAGAATGACATAAGCCAGTCAGCTGTGAGAAACACTGACCCAGGAATCATTTGGCTCATAGTGTCTTTACCAACCACAATCCCACCCAAGTTCTATTCCTATAACCCCACATATTTACCCCGCTAATCCCCCTGACAATAGGGTCAATTAATCATGACCAATCAACGTAAACTGCACATCTTTGGACTGTGGAAGGAAACTGGAGCACCCAGAGGAAACCCACACACACAAACGGGGAGAATATGCAAACATCACACAAACAGAGACCCGAGGCCAGAACTGAACTTTTGTCCCTGCAGTAATGCTAACCAATGTGCCATTGTGCCACTCTACAAATGAAGAAGAGGATTGACAGAAAGGACAACTATAATGGTGCCAAAGAGAGTGGCGAATGAATTGGTCTGATTAGTCTGCAATGATATGTGATTAATACGCGTTGATATTTGGACTTGAATAGTGTTATATGCATACGTGAGTAATATTATAGGCATATGTGACCAAAAAGATTCTTGGTAGGGCGATAGATACTAACATCAACTGATGCTGGCAACAATTGTTAACAAAGGTTTATTAAAGACCACCAGATTTTTATCACTACCTAGAGTGGTCCCCAGTTTCAATCTTCATTAAGAAAAACAGTCTAACCAATTAAGTATATAGTGTTTTAAGAACCGTTTTTCAACCCCATTAATTTATATGGAAACTCATTCTGTTTAAGGGTATGATAATGATAATTTATGTCACTGTATAGTTTTGCAGTCCATAAACACAATGCATACTTAAGCAGCAGGTTGCTTGATTGCCTCACTTGCAGCTTTGTAAATGTTCATGTGTTAACTAATCGAATAAATAAGTCAATTAATGATCCACTCTTTAGCACCTGTAAGTGTCTGGCAGAGGAAATGTCTCCCACAAAACTATTTAAATAGTCAAAATGACTTTAAACTTGTGTATAAAAGATTTTTTATTACATAAATTGGTTTGTGTATTTTCATACAATTATCTTAATAGTACATCTGGGATATGCATTTGTAGATAGTGGAAAATCAAGTAAACACACAGCATTCATCACGCTGACTTTAACATTTTAAACTTGGTACAGAAACAAGATCAAAAATGGACTTGATGAGCAACTTATCAGGGGATTTGTATATGGATGTGAATTATGGAAATTATTATTAATATAAGAATAACATTGTGGTGCTTATTTCTCTTGGTACAAATTTGACATTAAGATATCTAATGAGAGAGATTGCTGCCATTCTGTTTGTCAGAATGAAAGTGAGAAGATTGAACATGGATTTGGAAATCATGCCCTTGGCTTATAAGCACGAGACGGAAAATATTTAAGATAAACAATTCAGAAAAGACTTGCATAAGAAAATATGGCACTTAACTTACAGAGAGCCATATCAGACAAAACAGCAAATGAAATGAATGTCTGTTCAAACTGTTTCTCCTGTTGTTGGTCAAGATGGGAATATCACCTGAAACATCAGAAGAAACATCCTGTTCTCCCATGAAAAAAATGCCATAGATCTTTTTGACATCCACCTGAACAGGCGGAGAAAACACCATGCCCAAAAGACAGTCCCTACTCCAATGTGGTCACGCCTCACAATACTGCACTGAAGCGTCAACACCAATTATGTTCTGTAGTGGAGTTGAGAGTGGAGCGTAATTTCTCTTATTCATTTACAGAATGTGAGCGTCGCTGATTATAGAGAGTGGGATAAGCTCATATTTCAAGATTCATGAATGACAAATATTAAAAATTAACTTCATTCCAGAAGAGAGTATAATCAGAGGAAACATTGCAGGATTTTGCAGCCTTGCATGTCTCGAAACTAAAATCCCGCCCAAGATCAACAGACCTTCCCATTGTCTGCCTGTTACAAGCGAGGTGTTAAAATTCCAGCTAGAACACTGTTTTAAACATCCTATTATTTGCTTCTTTTATGCCATAGCTAAACAATTATGTAACAAAGTTAAAACCGATCCAAAATATACCTCAATATCCCTGAACTTTATCCTTTAAAGATCGTTTTAATTTTAAGTTGAATCTAAAAATGTAGAACTTACATACATCAGTTGAAAACTTTTACCTGAAATAGTATCTATTATCAAACAGCACAAACCATTTAATTTTACTCAGCCTGTACTAATGTTTATTTATGTAAATACGCCAGCTGAGGAAATTTGATGGACATGATCTTTTCACCAGTATCACATTAGTTCACCCCCCATAAGAATTGTCAACAACAAATATATTGGAATTTGACTAATTAAGGGGTTAGTTCTGTAATCAGGTCCTAGAGATTGCAACTCAGTCTTTTTAATGGTGTTGAACTGGTAATATAAGGTAGAGTTTTTACTTCAAAAGTTATAGAAAGAAGCCATCCCAAAGCATTTTCTAAACTTTTAGAAATTTGATATGTGAACTGTATATTTCAGAAGGCCTTGTTGTCGCCCCAGCTATGATTTCTATTTGCACTCTGTTATTACTGGCCATGTTTCACTGTTACTAAAACCAGCCAGTAGATGGCACTCAATCTGTTAGGAGAGCAATTCTTTCTCGGATGGGGGAGGGGAAGTGCAACATTTGATTTCCACAGATGGTATCTCTGACTTAGAAATCCATTAAAGGAACATTCCATCACCTGGACATCACTTCCTTGGGTGAAGTTGAGGCCTGAGTGAACATGGACTTCATTAGAAGCTTATATATAAAACAAGTGCTCCCCAAAAAGGGTTGTCCCTCTGCATCATGGAGCTTAAAATACAAAATCTAGAAGAAGTTAATGTGCAGGGTTAGGTGAATTAGAAAATAAAAAGTAGTAGCATCTAAGATAAAACCAAGAAAACTGAATAGTAGCTTGACTCAAATTATTTAAGGATTGTGTTAGTTATTAAATATTAATTTTACTCCCTACAATACAAATATGTCATAACTACTCAAACTCCCACAAGCAAATTCTGGTTTTATAATTGTATAAATTATGCGCCCCCTTCTTGCAATAAGGAAGAAATGTTAAAACCTTTGGAAGAACATGAGTTAAAATTTACAATGTAAATGCAACCAGAATATAACACTCATTAAAAGTGCAAAGGTTATACAAAATATATTTATGATCAATTTTACACTTATTTCTGACTGATAGGACTGGTTAAACATGAAATCTACTCCAACTAGACAATCCTATATTAAAATTAATGCTAGATAATTCTCTCAAACTTGACTAAATAGATCTGCGAAGAGGCTAGGTGGTCCTCATATGCTTTATTTCAAACAATCCTAGCTACATGGCAAAGTTTGTGAGTATTTTAAGTCTGAAAAGTAGGTCAGTGCCTGGGCCAAAGCACAAATTTCAATATTTACCAAGTACAAAGTCAAATAGCAACAGATTAATGGATTAGTTGATAAATATATCAATGGTAGACTAAAGAGTCATACAGACCAAGGAAATACTAAGGTAATCACAGATCAAAAAAGCTATTCGGCCCATCTTCATTCATCCATCCAGGGAGATGCTAACATTCCAATGTAACATCCAATTGTTTGTGAAATGATTCCAGCCAATTTGTTTTTCCTCCATTAACTTATCTGGAGGTTTCTTTCAGATATGGATCATTTCTTTTCTGAATAAGTGCTTGTTGGTACCAGTCCTAAAACAGCCTTTCACTTGTTTGATCTTGTATTCCTCCTTTATTCAACTCCTGCATTTCGAAGTAATATTCCCAAGTTCACTTTTTCCATACCCTTAATAAATATCACACCACACTCTATTTCCCAGGCTGGTTGACATCCTCCAAAAAGCTGAATTAATGCAAGCCTCAGCTTTTCAAGTCTTAACTAGCACTCTTCACCACTGTTCTATCCAATCTTCAGTGACTCCCGGCTTGGCAATGCACTTAAACATTGTCACGCTTGTTGAGCATGGCCCGGTCAATGTCTATCTCTGTAAATTCTTTCAATGGGCCATAACCTGCAATAATAGGGCATCTAACAATATCTGCTTTTGGTTAGATTTTCTCCTCGTACCTTTCCGATCAAAAACATTTTGCCTGCAAAGTTGTTGAAGTGCAAGCCGATGACATGGCATTGGGGAAGCTGGGTAGAGTGTGGGATGGAGGGTGTACAGGAAATCAGGACAACCAACATGAATTCCTTCATTAATCAGATTGTAGGATTGAAAAATAAATAACATCAAGATGAGTAAATTAGACTGCATGAATTCAATCAAATCAGGCACAAAAAACAAGAAGAGACCGTGAGATGTTTTCACAAAACTAACAAGGCAAGAGGACATCTCAGAAGACAACATTTGCGTGGGACATTTAATCACACATCTACCCTCCCCTGAGATGATGTACTGTGGATCAGAATCAGAATCTCTACAGTGCAGAAGGAGGCCCGTTGGCCCATTAAGTCTGCACTGACAACAATCCCATCCAGGCTCTATCCCCATGACCCCACATATTCACACTGCTATATAATCCACAGCATCTCTCAGATGCCTCCTCCCCAGCCTGAATAGTTCAAGTCTCCACACCTTTCCTCATAACTCAGGCGCCCACCATGAGGGATCAATCTCATTAATCCCCTGAACACTGCCTCTGATTATCCCTCTTGCTTCTTGGTGACCAGACCTGGATGCAATATTTATTTCCTGACTAGCCAGCTAAGGATGAAGTTTGACTGCTATTTCCTATGGTTGGCAACATGGTCAATATCATATTGACTTTGCTGATTTCTGTCTTGTTTTGGTTCAATATTTTGACTGTTGAGTCTACAATTCCTAGGTTTCTGACAGCTTCCTCCTAGGGTATTTCAACACCTTTCAAGGAGCTCGTCATGTTTATTTTTTCTCCCTATATTAGTATTTTACAATTATTCACATTTAGCTTCAGCTGCCACTGCCCTGCGCACTTACAAATTTTATCCAATCTGCAATTTCTCAGCTGCCTCTTCCATAACCTGAAAAAAATTTGAATCTGGGTCATTTATGAAAATTAGCTCCAATAGTAATTCCAGAACTGAACCCCAAGACATCCAATTCAGTACTCATCCACCTAAAATGTCAATAAAATGAAGGAGATAGTCATCGACTTTAGGAAACTTAGTGTAGGACATGTCCCTGCCTACATCAACGGTGATGGTCAAGCGCTTCAAGTTTCTCAGTGTTCAGATAATCAACAATCTGTCCTGGACCCTCAACTCTGACACTATAGTTAAGAAAGCCCACCAATGCTTCTACTTTTCTCAGGAGGCTATGGAAATTCAAGATGTCTGCTACAACTCTCATCAACCTTTATAGATGCACCATAGAAAGCATCCTTTCTGGTTGTATCACAGCTTGGAATGGCTCCTGCTCTGTCCAAGACCATAACACACTACAAAGGGTCATGAACATAACATACTCCATCACTCAAACTAGTCTCCTATCCATTGACTCTCTAAACTTCCTGCTGCCTCAGAAAAGCAGCCAACATGATTAAGGGCCCCATGAACCCAGGACATTCTCTCTTCCACCTTCTTCTATCTGGATAAAGATACAAAAGTCTGAGGTCAGGACCAACCAACTCAAGAACACCTTCTTCCCTCTTTGCTATTAAACTTTTAAATGGACCTTCCTTGCATTAATTTGATCTTTCTCGACACCCTAGCTATGACTGTAACACAACACCCTGCACTCTCTCCTTTTCTTTTCTATGAATGGTATGCTTTGTCTGTGTAGCATGCAAGAGGCAATATTTTTCACTGTATACTAATAAAAAATCAAATCAAATCAAAAACCAGACTTAATGTAACCCCTTGAATGAGTACTCCTTATCTTCTATCCTTCAGTGTGTTTTGGAAGGGTCCTTGGAGCAGTATGTGGATAGCCCGACTAGAGAGGGGGCTATACTGGATTTGGTTCTGGGGAATGAGCCAGGGCAGGTGGTTGACATTGTATTAGGAGAGCATGTGTCAAATAGTGACCACAACTCTGTCTGTTTTAGGATATTAATGGAAAAAGATGAAGCCTGCCTTAAGGGGAGGGTGTTAAACTGGGGGAGGGCTAGATACAGCCAGATTAGGCAGGATCTTAAGGATACCGACTGGGATAAGCTGTTCGAGGGTAGGTCGACGCTGTACATGTGGGAGGCTTTCAAGGGAAAACTAAAATCTTTGCAGGAAAGACACGTGCCGGTAAGGAGGAAGGATGGGAAAGGTAGGATTAGAGAACCGTAGGTTACTAGGGATATTGAGGACTTGGTCAGGAAGAAGCGGGAGGCGTACGTTAGATCTAGGCAACTGGGGACAGAGACAGCGCTGGAAGAATATAGAGAGTGTAGACGGGATCTTAAAAGGGGTGTCAGAAATGCAAAAAGGGGCCACGAGATGGCTTTGGCAGGTAGGAATAAGGAAAATCCTAAGGCATTTTACTCCTATGTAAGGAGCAAAAGGATGGTTAGAGGGAAGATTGGACCTCTCAGGGACAGAGGAGGGAAACTATGCTTAGAGCCTGAGGGAAAGGGGGAGATCCTGAATGAATACTTTGCGTCAGTATTCACGCGGGAGAGGGGCCTGATGTCTGGTGCCGGCTTTGAGAAATTTGAGGACCCGTTAAAGGAAATAATCATTACGAGGGAAGAGGTGTTGGGGCTTTTAGGCAGCATAAAGACTTATAAAGCTCCTGGGCCTGATGGCATTTACCCCAGGCTGCTAAGGGAGGTGAGAGATGACCTTGCTGGGCCTCTGATGCAAATCTTTGTCTCTTCTTTGGACACAGGTGAGGTCCCAGAGGATTGGAGGATAGCAAATGTAGTACCGTTGTTTAAAAAGGGTCAGAGGGATAACCCAGGGAACTATGGGCCGGTGAGCTTGACTTCAGTTATAGGTAAGCTAATGGAGAGGATCCTCAGGGACAGGATGTATGAGCATCTGGAGCGCTGCGATCTGATCAGGGATACGCAGCATGGCTTCGTCAAGGGGAAGTCTTGTCTTACGAATCTAGCGGAATTTTTTGAAGAAGTGACAAAAACAGTTGATGAAGGACAGGCTGTTGATGTCGTCTACATGGATTTCAGTAAGGCGTTTGACAAGGTTCCTCATGGTAGGCTGATAGAAAAGGTGAAGGTGCATGGGATACAGGGCCAGGTATGTAGATGGGTTGAGAACTGGCTTGGGAGGAGGAGACAGCGGGTAGTAGTGGAAGGCTCTTTTTCCAACTGGAGGTCTGTCACTAGTGGTGTGCCACAGGCCTCAGTACTAGGACCTCTTCTATTTGTGGTTTATATAAATGACTTGGAAGAGGGGATAGGTGGTGTGATCAGCAAATTTGCTGATGACACTAAGATGCTTGGATTGGCAGGTACTGAGGAGCAGTGCCAGGCAATACAACAGGACATAGATAGGCTGGTAGATTGGGCAGATAGATGGCAAATGGAATTTAATCCGGATAAATGCGAGGTGATGCATTTTGGCCGGAATAAGGTAGAGGGGAGTTACAGGATAAAAGGTAAAACTATCCGGAGTATAGAGATGCAGAGAGACCTGGGGGTGCAGGTTCACAAGTCTCTGAAGGTGTCAGTACAGGTGGAGAATGTGATAAAGAAAGCGTATGGTATGTTAGCCTTCATAGGAAGGGGTATAGAATACAAGAGTAGGAGTCTGATGTTGCAAGTGTATAGAACGTTGGGTAGGCCTCACTTGGAGTACTGCGTCCAGTTCTGGTCGCCGTACTACCGGAAGGATGTGGAGGCCTTGGAGAGAGTGCAGAGGGGATTTACCAGGATGCTGCCTGGTATGGAAGGGCTGTCTTACGAGGAAAGATTGAACACACTGGGGTTGTTTTCCTTTGAAAGACGTCGGCTGAGAGGGGATCTATTAGAGGTATATAAGATTATAAGGGGTATAGATAGAGTAAATGGTGGTAAGCTTTTTCCACCATTAGAAATGGATAGAACGAGGGGTCATGGTCTTATGGTGAGGGGGGGCTATGTATAAGACGAATATTAGAGGGCAGTTTTTCACACAAAGGGTAGCAGGGGTGTGGAATGCACTGCCGAGTAAGGTGATGGGAGCAGGCACGCTAGGGTTGTTTAAGGGTCTCTTGGACAGCCACATAAGCGGTCTGCAGATAAAGGGATATAGCAGGACTGTCTAAATATCTTATTTGTTTCCACAGGCAATTCGGTCCACCTTGTTGACCAACAAGGTGCATGCATTCGGCAGGTCGTGCGAGGGCTGCTCTTGGATGTTGCTTCAGGAGTGGCCTAGTGCTTCAAGTTGTTAGTGTATGCTTAAACTGGACCATCTGATGGGCAACATGACAGCTCAGAGACTATTGCTGTTGCTGTGCAGACACATAGATTTGGGCCTGTGTCTGCGGGAGTTTGCGCGTTCTCCCTGTGGTTGCGTGGGTTTTCTCCGGGTGCTCCGGTTTCCTCCCACATCCCAAAAATGTGCTCTTAGGCTGATTGGGTAACAAATTGTTCCTATGTTGGTCCCTATATGGGAATCTTCCACAATAGGCATAGCCTAAAGTCATGGATATGTCATTAGGACGTTAGGACGGCGGCGCGGGCTCGTTGGGCCAAAGGGCCTATTTCCCGTGCTGTGTTGCTCTTTTTTCTTTGTTCTCTTTGTTCAGCCAGTTGCTTACCATCCCCAGAATTCATCCTGAATTTCCACAGCTTTGAGTTTATTCAATAGTCTTTGCTCGATCCATAATCTGTGCTGGTCTAGCTGAAATTGAAAGAAGAAATGTGTCATCTTACCATGAGGGTCTCCCATCCCTAGGTTAGAAAAAAATCAATTTGAATATTCTCCTTCAGCAAGCAGGGGCTGAATACTATCATCTCTTTGTGGATGAGCCATCCTGAGGGCTGGTAAAATGGCAATAGAAAGCCCAGTGACTTCCTGTCAGTATAGCACATTCCCTACAACTGGAGGCGAGTGGTTGATTAGTTCAATTCATTGACAAATTAATGATCTTATTTTGGCCTGCTGGCAGTTAACAAGCATTGAGACAGCATCTCCACATGGGGGGATTGTCAGATATATCAAGGTGACCAACCAACGTCTTCTCAGCTGCATGTAGGCCACCCATTGTAGCTTCTACGTGGCTTTCGGAGGCCTCCTTCCCCACACCTACAATTGCCATTTCCATAGTTCTGGCACTCCTGTTGATGGGTTCATTTCCATCCCCGATCACCGAGAACTGCCTGCCAAAACAGAGTTCTTACCCATCCATCAAGGGTGCCTGAACATGGAGGTGCCCTCTCCCTGCAGCCTCTGGTGGAGCTGCTGAGCCTGTCACGTTTTCAGTCCTCTGATCAGGCCACCAGCACTGAGAGGCAGGTCATCATACTCAATGGGACAGTGGTCCCTGCAGCAGTCTTTTAAATTCACCCCCACCATCCATCCCCATGGGCTCAGACTTTGATCCTATTGTCAGAGCTTCCTTAATTCCAATAAATTTCAGCCTACATGTCAGGACATCAAGTGCAGAGGAAATCTTAATTGGCTATGATGCTCCTCTAGTCAAATAGCCTGACTGCACTCACTTTCCAGTCTCATATATCAAGAATGGTAATTTGGTAGAAATAATGAAGGAAGGAGGAGCTGTGGCTGCCTTGTTGCTCAAGTCCAATAACCTACTGCAACATCAAAAACATGGAGAAGGTAATTTTTTTAAAAACCTGGATACAAACAATAACAGAACTGATTCATGAAGTAAATAACGGCTGTGTCACAGGTTAATTCGCTCAATGTCTTCATGGAAAAAAGTTTATTTATTTAGTGTCACAAGTAGGCTTACATTAAAAATGAAATTACTGTGAAAACCTTCTAGTCGTCACACCCCGCTGCCTGTTTGGATACACTGAAGGAGAATTTAGCAAGGCCAATGTTCATAACCAGCACACCTTTTGGTCTGTGGGAGGAAACCAGAGGACCCAGAGGAAACCCACATAGACACACGGAGAATACGCAAACTATACAGACAGTGGCTCAAGCCAGGACTTGAACTCAGGTCCCTAGTGCTGTGAAGCAGCAGTGTTTAAAAAAAATTCAGCATCAAAAGTGAAGACACTGCGTTCAAGAAATAAAAAGCTGAGAATCAGAAGAAAATGGGTTAACTGAGTTGAAATTCTATAAGTAAATAAGCTACTTTATGTTACGAAGAGCATCTTCTACGAGAACAGTTACAGCAATACAACAAAGAGTGTGTTATTTCCACTACAGAAAGAGGATGCAAATTATTTCACTAAGCTCTCAAACGTTTTATAAATGTACAATAATAGATGGTTCAAAGTGTGGAATAAGGCAGTGTGACATTCCTGATTCAGAAAAGGTTACTATACTTTCTGTATTTCATCAACATCAACTGAATCTAATGTTAAATTAGTGTCTTGAAATACTTCCCCAAGTGAGTTATCCAATTAATTAATTCCATTCCATTCCAGGAACATCAGTTTGACTGAAGTTGAATGTAGCACAAAGATTCCGCAGTGTATCTTGGACACATTATAAATGTACCGTGTGAAATAAACTGCAGTATTAGGAATTTTTATTTCATTAAGTGATGAAGACAGGGGATATGCTAGTATCAAGCAATTGTACTGGCCTAGTAATTCATGGAACATGGAAGGAGGGGAATTTTCTGGCCTCTCCACAGCCTGTTTTATGCAGTGGGAGGCAGCACACTGTTGGCCAGACAGAGGGCTGTCAGATTTCCCACTGACTGCACCCTTCGTCCCTCGGAAACCTGTAATGGGCATGTGCGCCATTGGTAGAACCAGAAGATCCTCCATTGTAAACAACTACAAAATTTCACTCCATGAGTTCAAATTCCACTATGGCAGATTGAGAACTTTAATCTTGGAATATTAATCTGTAAAAAATAACCCAGAGCCTGATGGCTTCATGATGACCTTTGACATTTGAGGAACATTTATAATTTCTTTAAAAGGGCTGTGGAATCTGCAATTGTTTATACAAAAAAAATTTGAAAGGGATTGTTGAGAGTCTGCATTAGTTGTAAATTGTACATTGCATCAATGCAATTTTCATGAATGGTCAGAAATCCGGTTCATGTGACCTGGTGATCTTTGACCTGGAAGCAATACCAGAAGGCAGGAAGTTCAGAAAGAAGCTATGAGCCTGGCAGGCACAAGGAGGTACAAGCCAAGGAGCTGGATAGTGAAGGCAATCAGTACACAGGTGAAGGACATGCTACGTTTTTTTTTACAGAACTAGCTGTCATAAATTAGATAAATTTAAAGATCTAGTTGAAATTGACAGGACAATTGATGAGAAGTTAAGTGTCCAAAGTAAGTGGTTAGGATTTGGGGTGTGGGGGAATTGGAGCTCAGAGAGGGTCTGGATTGTCAGATGTTGACAGGACTGTGGGGTCAGATAAGATGGTGAGGTTTGGGTCAGTGTGGGGAAGTGGGAGTTGAGTCAAGGAGGAGTTTTGAATTCTAAGACTTCCCCATGGAGGGAGCTTGGGAAGATGGAATAGCATGAGGAAGTAGTTAGTCAGGAGTATCCCATGTGGGAATTGGCCTGGGTGTTTACAATAGTTGCCCAGAGTTGGAAGAGGTTTTAATTCTTAAAACTGTTTTGAAGCAATAATTGGTATAATACAGTCTGAATCATTTGAAGTTAGCAACTTAAATTCAATTTTTGGCTGGTTTCCAGTACAATGCAGTTGTCCAGGTGAAGGTAGCATTTGTGGCAAATTATCCTGCAAATGCTTACCTGGGGAACTCTGAGAAGGATTCCACTGCACATTTTTGGAGTACCTTGGAATCTGATGGCAGGAAGCCTAGAAGTTATGGCCCAATGTATCTTTATTGTTTTGGCTTTTTAAAGTGAAATTTACTTTTTATTCGAAATATCATTTACCTGTCAAGTCATGTGTAATTTATATTGGTTCTGATCCATGTTAAATTAAAAGTTATAGAAAATAGATTCTGTTGTTAATTTCTTCATTTAGTAAACTTGGTCAATTTGTTTTAGTTTATTATGAGGATCATAACAGTTTGTTGTAAAAACCTAATTGGTATAGCAGTCTGGTATATACGTATGACCCCAGTCCCACAGCTAAACCGTCTTGGGATGTAGGTATCGTTTTGCAAAGTCAGAATTTGTTGCGAATTCCTCATTGCCCTTGAGAAGTGGTGATGAGCCACTGTGTCGTCCTCCAGTTTACATAAATGTCCCATCAGCAAAGGTGTCAGAAAGGCAAAACATTTTTCCGCAGAAAGGAGCTCCTTGTTCTAGGAAGATCCTTTGGCAAGAGTAGTGCCAGTGTCACTGGTATAGAAATTGCCAATATGGTAAATAGAAGCTGCTAAATCAAGCTGTATCGCCGCACATTGGTTTTGACAAGGCAGGAGCAGTGAGAAGGAAACATGGAGAGGTTTACTCCTGACAATTTCTAGTTGTGGCCATGCCAACCACCATGCTTGAAATATTTCTTTCTTTAAGTAAGGAGACCAAAATCTCATCTGTTCCAGATGTGGTCTCACAAATGCTTTTTATAATTGTAATATGATTTCTTTGTAGTCCAATCCCTTTCTAACAACAATGTGAATGACCTCACGCTTCACCACACTATATTCCATTCACCACCTTGTTGCCCATTCATTTAACCATCTTTTTCTCTTTGCAGCATCTTTGTGTCCATCTCACAGCTTACACTCCCACCTAACTTTGTACCATCAGCTAATTCAAATATATTGTTCTCACTCCTCATCTAAGTAATTAATATAGATTTTAAATAGCTGAGGTCCTAACGCTGCTCCTTACAGCTTTCCCAATTTGCAGCCTGCCAACATGAAAATATCTTACAAACCCCCTACTCTTTTCTTCCTGTCTGTTATCCTCCATTCATTCTAATATATTACCCCCAAATCCATGAGCCTTTATCTTATAACTTTAATTTTTGTGTGGCACCTTATTGAATGGCTTTTGGAAATCAAAGTATGCTACATCTTTGAGGTTTATATGTTCTCCCCATGTCTGCATGGATATCCTCTGAGTGCTCTAGTTTCCTCCTCCCGTGTAAACGTGTGCAGGTTAGATGGATTGGCCATACTAAATTGTCCCTTAATATCCAAAGATGTGTAGGTTAGGGGTATTAGTAGACTAAAAGCTTGGGGTTACAGGAATAGGGCGGATGAGAAGGTCTGGATAAGATGCTCTGTCAGAGAATCGGACTCAATGGCCTCATTTTATACTGTAGATGTTCTATGATTCTATGGTACTGCCTTCCCTTTATTTATCCCATTAGTTCACTTCTCAAAAATGTCCAATAAATTTGCCAACTGCTACTATTCTTGCATAAAACTACATTGACTTTGGTTCATTCTATGATTTTTTTTGAAGTTCATTCTTTAGTCTTCCTTAACAATAGATATCAGTGTTTTTCTCACTGATGTCAAGTAAACTCTCCTGTAATTCTCTGTTTTCTCTTTCCCTCTTGTCTTGAATTGCAGTGTCAGATTTTCCAACTTCCAATCCAATGGGATAGTTCTTGAATATTGGGAATTTTAGAAAAATCATAACAAACATATTCACTATTTCTGCAACTATCACTTTTAGAGCTTGAGGATTAAACCATCAGGTCCTGGGGATTTGTCACCTTCTGATCTGTTTAGGTTTTCTAACACTTTTTCTCTAATATTTAATTAATTTAACTTTCTCATGCTTATTAACTCCTTGATTACCTTCTGTTTCTGAGTTGTAATTTGTACATTCTACTTTGAAGACAAAATATTTGCTCAATGCCTTCTGCATTCTCCAAGCTAATTTCTTTTATCTCCACCTCTAACGGACCAGTGTTTACTTGAGTACTCTTCTTTTTACATACTTAAACTTTAAATTTAAAGTTTATTTATTAGTGTCACAAGTAGGCTTGCATTAACACTGCAATGAAGTTACTGTGAAAATCCCCTAGTGGCCACATTCCAGCACCTATTCGGGTACACTGAGGAAGAATTTAGCGTGGCCAAATCATCTAACCTGCACATTCTTTTGGACTGTGGGAAGAAATTGGAGCACCCGGAGGAAACCCACACTGTCACGAGATAAATGTGCAGAGTCTGCAATGACCCAAGCCAGGAATTGAACCCTAGACCCTGGTGCTGTGAGGCAGCAGTACTAACCATTGTACCACCATGCCACTTTTATATTCCTAGCTTGTTTACTCTCATCCTATTTTCCCCTTTTTTATCCATTTCTTGGTCACATTTTCTTTTGCCCCCTTATCAAATTCTTCATGCTTGCAAAATTTTTCCCAACACTTGCTGCAACCAGAAAGCACCTCCCGTTTAAGAGCTGCATCTTTGTATTAAAGAAGTGCAGGTTACTTTCAATTGTTGTTGTCCTGAAATGGATCTGACCTGAATATATGTGCAGCCACTCAAGCACATTTAGCAATAAGTTGCACGTTACCATAAAGGTGAACAACCATTACAAATGTTGGCTTGCCGAATAATGCATCACTTCTATTAGGTGTGGCATATATATGCATTCACAATCCCTGTGCCAATTTTTAAAACTCTTTCATCGAATATGGGTGGCACCATTTATTACCATCCTGCCTAATTTGTACTAGAGAAGGTGGTGTGCAGTCCAGTGCTGTTGGGAACAGAGATGCAGGATTTTGATTCAGCAACAATAAAGGCATGGAGATATAGTTCAAAGTCAGCATGGTGTGTATTTGGAAGTGAACTTGTAGGTTGGTGGTGGTGTACTAATGCATATGCTGCCTTTGTCCTTATAGGGAGTACAGGTTGCAGGTTTGAAAGGTGCTATTGAAGGAGATGGGTCACACTTCTTCCACTGTTCATTCAGTAGTGGGGGGAATGATTATTTATGGATGGGATGCCAATCAAGTGGGCTGCTTTGCTGAGTTTCTCAAATGTTGTTGGAAGTACACTCATTCAGGCAAATGGGGAATATTCCATCACACTCTTGACCTGAGCCTTGTAGATGGTGGACACATCTTTGAAAGACAAGAAGTGAATTATTCACCACAAAACTTCCAACCTCCTGTACCATTGTATTGTTACCACTGAACTTATAGGATAGTCCAATAGTTTCTGATCAAAGGTAACCCCCAGCATGTTGATAATTGCCTGCATACGATTCTTAGCCCTCAGTGTTACATTTGCATTAATTGTGAAAAATTACAGTCCTTTAAAAGGTTGCTACAATATACATGCAAACAC
Organism: Sphyrna mokarran; assembly: GCA_024679065.1. Taxonomy (NCBI): domain Eukaryota; kingdom Metazoa; phylum Chordata; class Chondrichthyes; order Carcharhiniformes; family Carcharhinidae; genus Sphyrna; species Sphyrna mokarran. Next base: position 97,370,917 of record JAGIQG010000002.1, on the reverse strand, counting down.
TTTTTGCATAGTTTTATAATGTCACCTTGCAATATACGCTCAACAACACTTCACTACAACTTTGTTTCAAGGTCACAAGTGAAATGTACACAGCACTTTAATGCATTGGCTCCCTCAAGTTTCGATGTGGAGATGCTGGCATTGGGCTGGGGCAAATACAGTAAGACCTCTCTCAATACCAGGTTAAAGTTGAACAGGTTTATTTGATAGCAAAGGTGATCTTATTGCAACAAAAAGTTCTTATAGTGCTTGAAATGGTAGATTCTGGAAGGATATTTCCCTTGGTTGGGGGTCTAGACCGCTGTTCAGAATAAGACCGCAAAGAGGAGGAATTTCTTCACCCAGAATGTGGGGAATCTTTGGGTGGCTGTGGAGGCTTGGTCTCATTACTTGTATTCTTTAAAAACACATGTCTCCCATTAGAAGTTCAATCAGCCTGTAAGTAATTTGGGGCTGTAATGCATCATTGGGACGGTATCCATTTTGAATCTATATGTCAAAGTGTTTGGAAACCACTGATAAACATAGGGGTTTTTTTCTCTGCTGTGGAATACTGTCTCTGTTGTTGGTTTCAATTATTTGGAAAAGAGTCTGACTGGTTTCTCTGTTCCTGATTCGTCTGCCTGGTGGAGAACAGCCCTGAGCCCATTGTTTGCTGCTTTAAATACTTCCCTAAATTCTGGAGCTGGCCAATATTAAAATGGCTTTTTGTTTCTCAAAAGTTGTACAAAGCAGTCATTTAGCCCTTCAAATCTGCTGTGCTGTTTGATAAGATGATGGCTGATCTAATAGTAACCTCAAATCAGAACTCCTCATCTCTCTGTCCATTCTACTTTCACTGATGGCTACAATATTGAAGTTTGGGATGAATTAATGGTGGAGTTCACACAATCTTATGATTGGGTCACACAATAACCTCCCATTTTATTGTGGGAATGAAAAGCTTGTATCTTCGCTGCTCTGGGCATTACTTATCCCTGACCTACCATGTGTCCTCACTAGGTCATTTGAGCCTCTTAGTGAGATTGACCAATAAGTTAGCTGGCTGTAATTTCTAGTAGAGGCCTTTCAGTTGCTCTCAGTGAGTTTTCTGGTTGTCACTGAATAATTGGATAAATCCACAACTGTGTAGTTCATCAGCCAGGTGGCTGGGGCATTTTGGAGTTCAAATGGCATGGCTCAATACTGATATAACCCTTTCAGAGTCAGAAGGGCTGAGGTATCCTTCATGTGGGCAGTCAAGAAACCTGCCGGTATCCTTTGAGTAAATCTTTGTAACATAAGCTGTTTGACCTACTCTATGTATGCAATCTTCCAGCAGGACGTGGGCTATGACTCAGTCCTGGTTTGCATTAACTTTTCAGTGGTCAATGCAGAACCTCCTGGAGCTATCCAGCTTGCACGCAAGCGCAACTGGGGAGCTCCAGCTACTGCTGCTAGGGTCTCTAAGTTTGTTCTAGAGCAAGTATTAATCTCCTGGACTTGGGCCTGGATAACAGGGATGTTGCCCTATGGACTTCCCCCACAACCCTATCACACAGAGCTAGAATGGTGCAGCCAGGTTTCTCTCTACATAGGCTTTTAAATGCCTTGAACAGCCTTGTCATGTCTGTTTATAGTTCTAGGTGGCATTTAGAAGGGCAAATAAGTGTCCAAGTTCACTAGAGTACATGTTAGCTTGACAGTATGGGGATTTAGTAATGGCTTCACCCACATCTCCCTCTAATTCATCACTACTGCTACCATCATATTTCAGCTCAGTAGCAATGGGACAGACTGTTACCAGTCAGACCTCCTCTGGACTGTGATGTGCTTTGTCATGTTGACGTGACACAGCCTTTGCTTCCCAGAGGTTCTTTGCTACTCTGAGGGCCACTTTTAATTGTTTGAGATATTGGTAGAAATACTAACACATGATGTCCTGCCTGAAAGACTGTGGCCTTGGCCCGTTTGTCAGTGTATTTCTTCATAGCTATTTGAGAGATTGTGTCTTCAAGGAACTCCACAGGATGTGAGCTGCCTCCAGAATATAGCTACGTAGTCTAACATGAAGATTTTCATCATTCTTTTCTAAAAACCTTTCCTTCATTAGTTTCAGAGGCCCTTGCACTTGGTGCCCATAAACTAATTCAAGCAGTCTCACTGCAGTTATACAGGGCCTTGGTGAGACTAGAGCTGGAATATTGCTCTACCGGAGGAAGGATGTTCTTGTTATGGCGGGAGTGCAGCAAAGGTTTACCAGACTGATTCCTAGGATGGTGGGACTTGCGTATGAGGAAAGATTGAGTCAATTAGGATTGTATTTGATGGAGTTTGAGTTTAGAAGAATGAGAAGGAATCTCATAGAAACCAATGAAATTCTAACAGGACTAGACAGGGTAGTTGCAAGAAGGATGTTTCTGATGGCTGGGGAGAGTCACAGTCTCAGGATCTATTGTAAATTACCTAGGACTGCAATGAGGAGAAATTTCATTCTCCAGAGAACGGAGAGCTTATGGAATTCTCGACCACAGAAAGCAGTTGATGCCAAAACACTGCAGGTGGGATTCTCCAGCCACGCTCGCCCCAAAACCAGAAAATCCAATCTGAGGTCAATGGATCTTTTGCATGGTCCACCTGTCTTCCCATCCCTCCACCCGCAACAACCGCCATGGTGGGCAGGACGGGAAAACTCCCCCTGTATGTTTTCAAGAAGGAATTAGATATAGCTCTTGGAGCTAAAGGGATCGAAGGATCTGGGGGAAAATGGGAACAGTTTACTGTGTTGGATGATCAGCCATGACCATAATGAATGGTGGAGCAGGTTCCTCCTGCTCCTATTTTCTATGTTTCTGAAACAAGTGGATTCACTGGGAAAATCTCCCAGTCCTTGAAGTCAGTCATGGCGGAAATCGTGTCAGTATGCCCTGATCACTGTTATTAGGTATGGTGATAAGGTTGTAGCTCCCTCCCCGAGTGCGGGTGACTGGCAGAAGAATTCAGCTGGTTCACACCCAATTTACCCAAAACCTCTTGGAATATTTTGGACATGAAATTTGAATTCTGATCTGATTGCCAGGTACAGTCTATCCACCCAGAGCCAATGAACTGGATGAATTCCTCAGCTCTGCTTTGGCAGATTTGGTTATCGGGGACTAACCTCTAGGAATTGAGGAGCCACACTCATGATGGTAAGGATATACAGGTCACCCCTGCCGCGCACCCCCCAATTTCACTTTGGATACAGGTGCTACGTAGTCCACCATAGTCTCCTCGTCAGCATCTCCACTTCACTTTGGGCAGTCTGAATTAACATTTGTTAAGAACGTTGCAGCTTGAAAAGCCACATCAGAGGAAGAGCTTACTCTTCTCAGACTCCTGAGAAAGGTCTCAGATAACCACTGAAATGCCACTTCAACCTTCTCTGACAGAGTTTGATTGGCCATACTCTGGGTTACCACACAGGGTAAACACCAGTTACTTCTGTGCTGCTAATTTGTCTGTTCACGTTCCCCGCTTCAATTCTTTTGTCAGTCTGTGGGAACAGTCTGGAAAAGTCCCAATCCTGTTACAAGCAGGTGAGAAGCTGTTGCACTGATTTCCCTTCTATTTAACCTCCTGGGTTGATCACAAAGTTTAAGTTTCTGTTTCACAAGAATATGTCTTTTGCCAATTCAAATGTATTAACTATTTAATGTATAAACAATGAGGAGCCAATTTACACTTGCATTAATGTCTCTTCCGTGGACAGTAAAGAGCTTCAATGAGTCTGAGAATTATAAAAAATATCTCTCTTCACATTCTCCTGAGGTGATTTGTATTTTCACCTAAACCTTGGAAGATGGCCTTGCAATTTTAAGTAGTTTGTTCTATCTGATTTCAACTTGTAAAATTTCCAATCAGGTGAAAGTTGAAAAATAATGTTCCCAAAAATATAGGGGCACAGCCATGTGACATTGTACTTCATGAAATTGTTTAAAAGAGTATCAAGCAGCTTGCTAAATTCAGGGTCATGGCTTAACAGCAACTGTGATAAAGCAACCTACTTGATTGACACCCCATCTATTAGCTTAAATATTCAGTCCCTTCAACACCCAGCATACAATGTGCATCATTTACAAAATATACAGCAAAACCGTACCAAGTTTTCAGCAACATCTTCTGAATCTATGATCCATCCGACCTCAAGGAACAAGGACTGGTGGGATCACCACCATTTGTAAGTTTCTTTTCCATCACAAACTATCCTGAAATATATTGCCATTCCTTCATCACTGCTAGATCAAGAACTCCCTCCCTCATGACATGGTGATATACCTATATCAGAGGATACAGCAGGATATAGATCAGTTGGAGACTTGGACGAGAAGATGTCAGATGGCATTTAACCCGGACAAATGTGAGGTAATGCATTTTGGAAGATCTAATACAGATAGGAAATATACAATAAATGGCAAAATCTTTAGGAGTATTGACAGGCAAAGGGATCTGGGTGTACAGATACACAGGTCACTGAAATTGGAATTGCAGGTGGAGAAGATAGTCAAGAAGTCATACGGCACACCTTGCCTTCATCCGCCAAGGTATTGAGTTTAAAAATTGGTAAGTTATGTTGACACTTTATAGAACTTTAATGAGGACACACTTAGAAATATAGTGTTCAATTCTGGTCACCATACAACCAGAAGGATGTGGAGGGTTTTGGAGAGGGTACAGAAAAGGATGTTGCCTGATATGAGGGCATTAGCTATGAGGAGAGATTGAAGAAACTTGATTTGTTCTCATTGGAGTGAGGTTGAGGAGAGGCCAGATAGAAGTCTACAAGATAATGAGAGTCATGGATGGAGTGGATAGTCAGAAGCTTTTTCCCAGGATGAAAGAGTCAACTACTACGGGCATAGGTTTAAGGTGCGAGGGGCAAGTTTTAAAAGAGATGCATGAGGCAGATTTTTTACACAGGGTGATGGGTGCCTGGAACTCGTTGCCAGAGGAGGTAGTGGAAGCAGATACGGTATTGACTTTTTAAGGGGTGTCTTGACAAGTACATGAATGAGATGGGAATAGAGGGACGTAGTTCCTGGAAACGTAGGGGGTTTTAGTTAAGTCAGGCAGCATGGTTGGAGCAGGCTTGAAGGGCCGAAGGGCCTGTTCCCGTGTTGTAATTTTGTTTGTTCTTTGTACGCCACATGAGCTGCAGTAACGCAAGAAGGTGGCTCACCACTACCTTCTCAAAGCTAATAAATGAAAGCTATGTTGGTGACGCACATATCTCAAGACAATAATAAAAAATGTAGCGCCATGGACCTGGATTCAATTCCCAGATTGGGTAACTGTCCGTGTGGAGCTTGCACATTCTCTGTGCCTGTGTGCGTTTCACCAGAAGCTTCAGTTTCTTCCCACACTCTGAAAGATGTGCTGGTTAGGTGAATTGACCCAAACAGGTGCTGGACTGTGGTGACTGGAGGAATTTCACAGTAACTTCATTGCAGTATTAATATAAGCCTTACTTATGACTAATAAATAAACTTTAACTTTAAAAATGTACAGACAGCCAAAAATTTGCACCTGCAAATCTGCATGGCTGCCCAACTGAGCGATAGACCAAGTGATTACTGCGGTTATTGAGAGTCCTCTGCAGGAGAACACTCTTGACTATATTCAGCCATAATGAATGCATTGACTGCCATTCTGAGTGGGATAGTGATTAGCACTGCTGCCCTATAGTGCCAAGGACCCAGGTTTGATTCCCAGCTTGGATCATGGTCTGTGTGGAGTTTGCATTCTTCTCGTGTCTGCACGGGTTTCCTCCTGGTGTTCCAGTTTCCTCCCGCAGTCCGAAAGACGTGCTGGTTAGGTGCATTGGCCACACTAAAATTAGCTCCCCGTCTACCTGAACAGTGGTCAGAGTGTGATAATTAGGAATTTTTTTGCAGTAATTTCATTGCATTGTAAATGTAAACCTACTTGTGACACTAATAAATAAACTTTAGAACTTAAAAAATTTGCAACCAACGTCTGTATTATCCAAGCGACTGAACTTAATTCAGATGTACTTCACTTTCAGAGCCACCAATTATTTTGAGGGCCTTAACAAATAATCTCTTAACTCCCAACTCATTTCCCAATCACAGGACAAATGAAGAAAAGCTGTAAAGCTTAAATGTCCAATATTCTGGGTTGCCAGAACCCTGGTATGCAAACTACGTTCTAATGATTTCCTAGAAAATTGCAAATTTCAGAGCAGCTGTGAAACTGGAAGTCTTCAGGCTTGGGCAGATTTGGCCTATTAATTATGTAATAATTTTGATGGAGCCAAGAATCAAGACAAATAAACAGCTCTCATGGCCTCCAAGAATCAAATGTTGCAATCATATTTACATAATTTACCAATACCAAATATAAATTAATCTAAGCATCATGTTTTCAAACTTAACCTGCAATGTACGTTGTTTGAAGTTTATTTATTAGTCACAAGTTTACATTAGTGCTGCAATGAAGTTACTGTGAAATTCCCCTTGTTGCCACATTCCGGCACCTGTTCAGGTCAATGCAGCTAACTAGCACATCTTTCAGAATGTGGGAGAAAAACAGAGCACCCGGAGGAAACCCATGCAGACATGGGGAGAACATGCAAAATTCCACACAGACAGCAACCCAAGCCAGGAATTGAACCTGGGTCCCTGGCACTGTGAAGCAGCAGTGTACTACTGTGCTGCCCCATTGTCTGAAGATAACATGTATTCTGTGCTTTTCATTCCATACTTGGAAATAGACTGCCATGGATCCTGCTCAGGTAATCTATTTAATGTTGTCAGTTAAATAAGCTATTCTATTACATTTCACAGTGCCCTGTTGATATTGTCACTCAAAAACTCTATTCTTCCCACTGCTGAAAGCTTTGTTTATGCAGAACAAAAGCCAGGCCAGAGTCATAGTCATAGAGATTTACAACATAAAAACCAACCAGGTTTCCTAAACTGAACAGGTCCCGTTTGCCTGTGTTTAGCCCATATCCCTCTGAACTTTTCCCATCCATGTACCTATCCAAATATCTTTTAAATGTTGTAATTGTAGCCACCTTCACCACCTCCTCTGGCAGCTCATTCTATGTACGCACCACCCTCTGCGTGAAAAAGTTGCTTTCAGGATCCTTTTAAATCTTTTCCTTCTCACCTTAAGCCTATGCCCTCTAGTTTGGGACTACCTTAGCTATTCATTTTATTATATCCTCATGAATTTATGAATCTATATACGGTCATCCCTGATTCTCCTATGCTCCAGGAAAAAAGTCCAAGACAATCCAGCCTCATAATTCAAACTTTCCACTCCCAGTAACATCCTTATAAATCTTTTTTGCATCTTTTGCAGGTGGATAACATCCTTCCTATAGCAGGGTGACTAGAATTATACTCAGTTATAGCTAATTTGTAGAGTTTGAGGAAAGTGTTTGGTTGGGGAGACTAATGAGGCCATCAAGTTTCACAGAGCAAGTAATTGATATTTCAGCAGGACACCAGGCAACAGCAACCACCCTATCAAATCTCGGTCTTTTGGCTAAGATCAAGTGTAGTATCAATGTGCTGTGCTTTGGTTGAAGTCGTCAGGTTTCATTTCAGCTTCATTTGAAGCAATTTTTAAAAACAGTATCTCAGTCTTTTGGCTAAGATGCAAATGAGATCAAGCCTTGGGGAAGGAACTATACCTACTCCAATCAGCTTGGATCATGTAGATCAAGCCCAAGGCAGGAGGTAAGAGCCCAGTCTTGTCAGCTTGAATTGGGAATGTCCCAACTTGTTGAGACTCTGAACTGGACTTGATTGGATTGAATTGGAATAAAAACAAAAAAAAACTGCTACAAGATTGAACTGTTTGAAAGAAACAGGTAACTAGCTGTATTTCAGGTCAGTAACCTTTGAAATATTACCTGTTTTTCTCTCCACCTGAACTTGAGTATTTCTAGAATTTTCTTTATTTCAGATTTATTATTGCTAACTTCTATTTAAAAAGTATCTAATATTTTTAAAAAGCTTCGGAAATATCTGGAATCCTAAGAAAAAGATTTGAGTCAAATTTTAATCTTCTGTATATTACTTAAATGATTCATTATTGTGAACTTGCGTGGCACAGTAGTTAGCACTGCTGTCTGTGGCACGGACCCAGGTTTGATTCCCAGCTTGGGTCACTGTCTGTGCGGAATCTGCATTTTCTCCCTGTATCTGAGTGGGTTTACTCTGGGTGTTCCAGTTTCCTCCCACAGTTCAAAAGATAATTTGTACATTGGCCATGCTAAATTCTCCCTTAGTGTACACGAACAGGCACTGGAGTATGGCAATTAGGGGATGTTCACAGTAACTTCATTGCAGTGTTAACATAAGTCTACTTGTAACCCTAATAAACTTAAAAAATCATGCACAATTGGAAGAAAATCCTCATTTTTATTATTTTCCAACTCCATTATAGATCACTCCTTCATCTCCCAAATCCTCTACTGATCACCAGTAGACTGACACAGAGAGACATACCAGCCCCTTTCTTTTTCTCTCTCTCTCTTCCTTTATGTGGAATGTGACCTGAGTTTTTTCTTCACCTTCTGCAAAACTATTGAAATTGGGAAGTGATTGTGTTGGGTTATCAGTGATAAAACTGCATCCCATCAAGCTCCAATTTATGAGCACAAGCAACATATTGTGCCACAGTCTCATATTTAAAAGAATCCCTCTTTGCAAGAATGTGTCATGAAAGCTCAAGTGTAAAGTATGAAGTACTTTGTATTTGCTACATGGAAGATTCAGTTAAATTACCCATGGTGTCTAGTACAGAAATCCAAGAGAGAATAAATCCATGCAAGCCTTGTGAATTCCTAGACAAATGGAATAAATAAGACTCATTAGCAACCTTTAGAGAAATGGATATAGTTATATCTGGTCTGAAATAAATGCTCATACAGATCATGAACTGTTGTGTATGAACTTTATTTACACAATGGGGCTTTTATTTTCAATCAATTCATTAGCAGAATATGCACTCTATTGTTAACTCACAGATACAAACAGAAGTCATACGACAGGACTCTAGAAAAAAGTGGAAAATTTCTGCATTATTTTAAACTTAAACTTTGTGATTATTGGAAGTTCTTGGAAGTTTTCACAAATATTGGGCAAGCATCATTTGCCAAAAACCCATCAAACAGAGATAAAATGCTAGATTCACAGGGTCATTTCCAGATATAATGGGCCACAATTTCTTACTAGAGGTGGAAAATCATAGCCTTCCCCAACAGCATTGTGATGTACTTACACTTCAGGGATTGCAGCTGTTCAAGAAGGCAGCTTACCACCACCTTTCTAAGGGCAACTAGGAATAGGCAAAAATATTGGTCTAACCAGTTCTGGAAAACTTTATTGGAACTTCAGCTCACAGGAGCTGCTTGGAGTCTGCAGGGAAAAGTTTCCATTGGCTACAATGAGATTTAACTCCAGCGAATTCAGAGGCCTTGTACCCTTTGCTACCCCCGTGGATGCGACAAAGCAAGTTGGCTAAAAGAGCCCAGTGAAATTTACAGGCCAGGGAAAAGGGAAGTGGATGGGATTTGGTGTAGGAAGATTGCTTCAGCAAAAGGTAAAGAATCAGTGATCAGCTTGGTGGGTGGGGTGGAGGGAGGTCAGACGTTGGGGAGATCATGACAAATTAGGGGAACTTCTATCCTCAATCTTGGGTAAGAGCAATTGTGCACGCATGTGTATGGCAAGACAATATAGAAATCCTGTTGCACACTAAAAGCGTGCTGCTTTCAAACCCTCTCCAGTTCTTTTCTCTAAGTACCTCGCTGAAACAACTGAATGCAAATGAACAATTCAGCACTAACTTGACCTGGTTGTCCCAATATTGGGTAAGTATTTACGCCTGATTTACAATTTTTTTTTCTCCTTCAGAATCAGTAAACAAGCAGGAGACTTATCTGAATATTTTTTTGTTGGGTTAGTCTTTTGTAATAGTGTCCATAATGCTTAACAGGAGGTGAAAGAAAGATGACTTTTTTAATTATGATTTATATATTGTAAGGGACGATAGAGTGGATTATGTAAAAAGCTTCAGCTAAAGATTTCACAATGTATTTGTTTGAATGTAATGTTGATCCTTACAAGCCTCAGTAATTATTTCAAATGCTTTAGGAAAGTTTAGTCCCTTAGTTGATGTAAACAATTTCTGACAGATATTGTAGAATCGTGTGTAGAATGAAAATCTGGAGTCAAGTTCCATTAACATTTGAACCTCAATTTTAGCTTGGCTTCTTAAAATCACTGAAATTCTTTTGAGGTTTTGATAAAGGCACTTGGATCATGAGAGAAAAGTCAGCTACATGTAAAATGTACAATTAATATGTCTAAACCTCCCCTTTCCCCTCTCTTCCTTTTCCTTTCACCTTCTCCTACTCTCATCCCTCCCTCACCTTGTTGTTGACAAAGACAACAGAAGTTGTAAAAAATATTTTACCATGACTATCAATACAGAATTTTTTATTACAAAACAAATGTTATACTGTAGCTACTAAAGTAAAATGTTTAATTAAATGTCAACATGTTATCAAGTTTTGTATTTAACATAATTTTTGTTAATAAATATTTGCCATTAAAATTACAAAATTTACAGTTGCTTCATTATGGCATAGAATCCCCACAAAGCAGGAGGCCATTTGACCTACTGAGTCTGCACTGACTCAGAGCATCCCACCAAGGCCTATCCTTGTAACCCCCATATTTACCATGTCACACCTTTGGACACTAAGGCACAATTTAGCATAGCCAATCTATCTAACCTGCACAATTTCGGACTGAGAGAAAATCAGAGCACCCGGAGGAAATCCATGCAGACACAGAGACTGTGCACACGCAATGGCCAAGGCTGGAATTGAACTCAGGTTCCTGGTGCTATGAGGCAGCGGTGCTATGAGGCAGCAGTGCTAACAATGTGCTATCCTATGTTTTTATTGAAACATCAAAACACACTGTTTAAATGTGAAATTATATAAATGCTTTATTGAATCACCGCAACACAACATTTAAATATGATTAATTACAAAGGAAGTAAACAAGGCAGAAGAATATGGTTAGGATTTTCCAGAGCCAAAAGTGTGAACTTTCCTTTACTCAACCTCGTGCAATAAGATATCAAAAGTCAAGGTCCAAGAAGTTCTGACAACTTCTTCCCAATTACATTTTCAGTTTCCATATTCTAAAATTTAAAGATTTGAACACTTTTAAGAATGCCACATGTAAAATCTGGGTTGTGAACACGGGGGAATGAGGAGAATCCCATGGAGATACGTCCTGTGATAGATTGGTCTGGATGTTTAAAGTAGGTCTGCTGAAGTTTTAAGTGCATACAAAACTGGCAGAACCATCCAAACTTAGTGATTTAAATTTGTCAGATGGCTCCCAGCGCAGCACATTTGTCCAAGAGTGACTTCTGGACAACTGTGCTCCATAAGCACTTAACTGGGAACTCAAAAATTTCCTAGCAGATCTTTTGGAATACTCCCCAAATCCTATACTGGGAGTCAGGAAGTTACAGGCCAATGTAATTTCAGATGGTTATAAATGATTTTTATATTTCAGGGCTAAAATCAATATTCTAAGCATTTGAAATTATTTTATTGATTACAATGCAGACACAAAACACCTGCACCTTTTATTTAAAATCAATATTCCAAATAGAAATATCAACGGGCTCACTGTCTCCCAAAATAATTCAATCCATTCAAATATGAAAGGAAAGTGAAGGACATCAAATACTTACCATTTTCAGAAAACTATCAAACCACATTGATTCACCAAGTCATTATATTGAAGATTATCAGTGCAGGGCAGAATTTTAAGGCACGTTAAATTCTTGGACATTGTAGCCAAGATCTTACAAATAATCTGAAATTATTTAAATGACTGAAAGTGAGAGGAGACAAAAAAACAGCAAGGCAGAACTTAAGGATGCAAGGAGATGGAGATCAGAATGAGAAGAGAAAGAGAATCTTTTCGAATTGTGATAGAACTCTGATGAATCTTCACAACATGGCATACTAAAGGAAAGTCTCTCAGATCAACATTGGAGATCAATGCTCTGCCACCAAACAGAAGTCAGAGTGACAGAAGGCTAAAGTGTGCCCAGTCCCAGGTATCGAAGCTAATTCCAGACAAACATAAAAAAAAATTTGTTCAGAGTTTCCTGATATCCACAGGAACAGACAGGAAACATAAGCAACAGTTAGGCAATAGGGGTGAAGCAGCGAATGTACCAATACCCAAGGAGACTTATAAAAGTAGAAAGAAATAGAAAGGTTTTTTTTTTAAAGGTCTAATGAATTTTGTTACCACAAACAAAAAAGAAAGTCAGTCATTCAACAATTAATGGACATGATATAAATATAATGTTTTTAAATTAAAAGATTTTATATTTTTAAATACTGGGATAATTGTAATAAATTTTCTTAATTTTACAGAAGGATATATTGATAAGATTAGCTGTGACCATTTGTGTAACAGTTTTATACACTTCATAATCAGAATGGTCACAGCTGGATACAAGTGGCAAACACAAATAAACAAAGCTCATTTTGTTCTAGAGTTAATTTGGGTAAATTTTCTTGTGCAACTGGAGATGGTTAGGAGAACACTCCTATTTTTTTTTATCTGATGATCAGCATTGCCCTCAATGTAAAAGGGTGTGTTGAGTTAATTGACGAGATGGTGGGGAAGAGACCATCACTGACATTAGTGTGGGCCTCGAGAAAAGGGCCCATGTGTGAAAACAGAAGCTTAACACTGAGGTGATTCCCTAAGCAGAGCCAAGAATGAAAGTAAATTAAATAAACTGGTAGACAGATTAGTTATTGTAAGTGACTGCAATATACTCAAAATGAACACCAGGTAAACAAACATGATAGTATCTAACAAAAAGTTGCAGACATATAAATAGAGAACTGAACTGCTCAGCAGATTTCACAGTTTCTGATTCTGGTCCACAGAGCCCAAAGAGATTCTGACTGCCAGAAAATTTTGGATGGAAAAAAAATAAACATGTTCTATGGGATAGGGAAAAACTGTTCACAATTGTAATGGATCCAGCAGCCCTTGATAGATGAGAAGTATGGACAGTCCAAAAGAGAACTCCAATGTTTTGAGCCTTTTTGGTGCGGATGAACAGTAAGCTTTTGTGTCTAAGAGTCATACAAATCAATAAATATATTGGGACACATATCAAAGATCAAAATGACAATGGGTTGATACACACAACTAGACAGGAATGTCTATCAAACTAGCAATAGAATGACATATCAACAGTGCAGAATGATGCATTCTTCTCTGTTCAGATGTGAAAGGAGGAAATTCCTGGATCACAGCCTGCATTGTAACTTTATAAGCTGTAACTTATTACATCTAGCCTTCTGCAGATGTTTGTTTTTAAATCTTTCCTTTCATTGAAATGCCAGGTTACTGAGTGTTACTGACCAGCAAGGCCCTTGTGCTGAGCTAACCTAACTGAGGGCAGCATTTAAAGTGCTATTATTGGTCAATAATGACAGTCTCTAAAATAGGGAGGAAAAGAAAAATGAACTAGAGACTTCTTGCCCCCAAGCAGTGGTTCCTACTTGCAAGCACAAGCCTAAAGATTCTCAGAATCGAATAAAATGGAGACTGAAGGAGAAAATTGAAGGAGAGAAAGTTATTCATTTGGTATCCAGATCTCATTGTATCATTGAACATGTCACTGTCTGTATGTTTGCTTTCAAATTTGATAAAGAATTGTTAGGCAAAGCATAAGGTGAGAAGATGAGAGATTATGGCTGCACCAACTCATGACATTATTAATGTACCCATCTATGAAAGCTGGGAAAAGTGTATATTGGTCAATAAAACCAAAGATATATTCAGGATTATTAATCTTTTGAATATTATTACCCTTGTGAGGAATCCATTATCTTTCAGAACCCAAAGTTTGCCATTTGTAAGTTGGATTGGTGATTCATTTTAAAGGTCAGCACACATTTTGTGGAACAGATAATAAGACAAAATGATACTGACAATACAAATTTCTCTTTGCACCATACTGACTGTAAATCAAGCAATGAAACAGACTTACTCAGCCATGAACTATCTGCCGCACGAACTCACAGTGAAGCAACTTGGGGAAATTTATTTCACAGGAGGACTGGTAAGAGGAATAGACAGACACACACAAAACACATGCACATTGAAGAAAAGGGTGCATGCAATGGTCCTAATTATTTTTCCCTAATGGCAAAATAGATGTCGATAACAAAATGCAAATCCTCAGAACATAAAATTAAACAGTAAGAACTGGAAAGACACAGCATGTGGATTCACTTCTAAGAGAGGGATACAGATTAATTCATACATTGGACAAGTTACACATTTTGACTAATGAATTTGACCATTATGGTTCTTGGGAATTAAACAGTTGTGCTGGATGTCAAAGGGCAAACTAAGCCTAAATGTGACATTAACATAGTATTAGCCTTGCGGCATGTTGAACTTGCTTTGTCATTCAATAGCCTTAAAATGTTATATTTACTAACAAAATGTCCATTATCCAATGAGACTTATGCTTGGAAATTACTGATGGCGATATTGTTAAATTTGATTTAAAATTAGATTAAAGGGACAATCCTTGAAAACAAAGATGAGAAGGAATTTCTTCAGCCAAGAATGAATCTGTGGAATTCTTTGCCGCAGAAGGAGGCCAGATTATTGAGTGTCTTTAAGACAGAGATAGATAGGTTCTTGATTAATAAGTAGGTCAGGAGTTGCGGGGAAAAGGCAGGAGAATAGGGATGAGGAAAAATATCAGCCATGATTGAATGGCAGAGCAGACTTGATGGGCTGAGTGGCCTAATTCTGCTTTGATATCTTATGGTCTAAATGCTCCAATAAAATTCCTATCTTCACTATACAAAGTGTCACAAATCAATCATAATAGATAAGAACACTTCCTGGGGTTCACTTAATTCCTGTGATATTTCCCCTATGAACACATTACTTGTTACATAAACAATTCATCCTCTGTGGGAGATTTGCTAGTTTATTTGAAAATTGATGCATTACTCAGTAATTTCCAGATTTTACACTCTTTTGAATTACAGGAATTTTGGTACTGCAGAAGGAAGCTGGTTGGCCCAGCAAATCCACATTAACTCTATGAATAGGGCATTCTATCCAATCCCACTCCCTTACCTTAGCCCCATAACCTTGCACACTCTTTCTTTCCAGATAGCGATCCAATTCCTTTTTGAATACCTGAAATTGAATCTACACCACACAACTGTTTCAGGAAGTTTGTTCCAGACTCCAACCACCTTCTGAGTAAAAAAAAATCTCCACATCACTTTTACTCCTTTTGCTAATTATTCTGAGTCCGTGCCCTCTAGTTCTTGATATTTTCTTGAGGGGGAATAGTTCCTCATAACTTAACCTGTCCATATCCTCAGGAACTTGAGCATCTCTCACAAGTTTCCTTTCAGTTTTCTTTTCTTAAGAGAAACAGTCCCAATCTCTCCAGTCTATCCTGATCATCACAGTTGCAGTTATCCCTGTGAAAACAATAGAAATAAAATTTATTACATTAAAACTTCTTGAAAAATTTAAGCAGCTTTAAAATAACCATTTTGGTTACCTTTTGTTCATCTTGTGTGAGAGAGATGAATGCACTTTTCACCACTGCTAACTTCACTATTACCTGCAGAGCAGATCAACCACCTGGATCTATGCAGCCACGATGTGGAGACGCCGGTGTTGGACTTATGGAACCACAGACAAGTATAAAAGAGCAAGAGAGAAAAAAACTGATAACACTTCTCATCAACCTAGTATAGCCCAAATGTTTTTCTCATGTTTTATTCATTTAATAAAACTACCCATTTATCTCCAAGTGTATTACATAAAAAACATTGTCAATAATTATGTTAAGTACCATTAATATAGCAGAATGACCTTAGGCCTCAACATTTACAAATACAAAAGGACAAATGGATTATATAAGCCAAAATCACAGTATTTACTTGGTGAAAAAAAGCACTTACTATACTGACATTTATTTTATAAAATACATGTGTAGGTTTCAGAATTCAATTTTAAATTGCAAATATTGAATTACTACTTAGTTCATTTTACGCACAACGCTAGCTTTCAAAGTAGACAACAGCATATAGCAGTGGTGTTCAACCTGTGGCCCATTAGGGTTCTGAGTGCAGACCTAACTCCCCCCACCCCTCCCTGCCCCAAGTTTCTGTCCACATAGTTTTTTTCCTACGGAAGTGATATGCACATAAAGCAAGCGTATGTGAAGTGAGATACATGCTGGTTGTACACAGTGACCGCCAGAGAGCTATGCGCTCCCTCTGCATCCAAAGTGCTGCCACAGTGCACTCAAAATTAGTGTGCAGAATCATGGCATAAGGTGAAAAATGGTCAAGAAAGAAAAAAAAAGGCAGATTTTAAAAAAGATGTTTAGTTGCCTTTAGTGCAACACAGAATTTCCTCAGCAGCTTTGAAAGAGTTCTGACATTAAAAGGCTGGAGTACATTGGGGTGGGAAAATTGCTAAGATCTTCAAGAACATAGGTACAGTGAAACCTCAGTTTTACGCTTCCTGATTTAATGGGAATTTGGATATAACACAATGAATCATTGGTCCCTTTTTTTGCTCTTCAATTACTTTTTTAAGAAATAAACTTTGTTTTGTTTATTAAAAAGCTTTACTAAAAATTAATTTGTTTTAATTTCTACTGCAACAATGATTTATTCGCAGAATTCTTTAATTAAAAGGTAATTTACTTGCCAAATGGTAAATGTGCAAAAAAACAGGTCAAATAGCACGATAATAGGGATGTTTTAGGATGTTATGTCAACATTGGGTCAGTTTAAATGCTGATTTTCTTGAACCCAATTTAGCGTGACCCCTCTTTTCTCGCAATAACATTTTATGGACCCCAACATCGCGTTATAACAGGGCTGCACTGTAGTTTTAAAATAAGCTGTATCAATATTTGTGGGTATTGGAAACAAGGTATAGCTTTAATTTTAATGTGTTTTTGTGCAAGAAAAGGTTGAAACTTTAGTTAGTTTCATGTTAAACAAAGATGCTTGTATGTCTATGGGTTTTAGTAACTTTAAAATTTAATTTTAAATTTAAAACTTTAATGCATTGTAACTAATGGGTTTACGACATGAAAACAAATAGGGTTTAAATAAATACTAGGGTGTTGCTTAGCAACCAGGGCCATCCTAAGTTAGAAAGAAATTTGGGGTTTAGTTTTAAGCTGGACCTAGCAGCAGCTGCACAGGACAAGGGAGCTGCAAAGAGCAGAGTTCCCCAAAGAAAGTCCAGAAACAAGGGAGTTGGGATAATAAGTATATCTTAGAAAGATAGTTAAATTAAAGGAACAAAGAAGTTGAAAAATGTCCTGTTGTGTAAAGTTAAAGTAAAAAGTAGAGAATATGTTCCAAGTTAAAGAGACAGTTACAAGACCCAGATTTAAAATGAGAAACCAGATATCAAAGATAAATCAAAAGTTTGATGACATCTTAATACAGCCTGTGAAGAAGTGGAGTTCTGTTGGATGGCTGAGAACCATAAGCAACTGAGATGCACATGGTAATTCGAGTCAGAGTAACACTGAAAGGAAAAAATGAAATCCTGGCGCTGGATCCTTGGTGAAGTTATCAGAGAGAAAGTGTTGCCTGGGAGAAGATTCCAAGGCCTATTTATTCAAGAATGGAGTATGGAAACACTTGGGTAGAAGTAATGTTCCAATGAAACCAGTTAGCTCAGTGTGATAACCATCTAGGAAGATTTGATGAGAAATCCACAAAAGTTGTATTTGGTGGCATCTGCCACTTGATGTCAGAGTGTGGTGTGTCTGATAACAATTGGCCTACATAGACTGTAAACTTACCAAGAGCGTTATAGTACAAGATATATTGTGTAACTTGTATCATCTTTAAAAATCTGTGTATATCTGATATAAGTGGCCTGAAGGAGTATTGAGTTATAGATAGTCAGAGACTATCGATGTGGCTGTGCAGACACTTGGAATTGGGCCGGTGTCTGCGGGAGTTTGCGTGTTCTCCCCGTGGTAGCGTGGGTTTTCTCCGGGCACTCCGGTTTCCTCCCACAACCCAAAAATTCGCTCTTAGGCTGATTGGGAAACAAATTGTCCCTATGGTGAAAATTTTCCATATTAGGAATAATATATATATTATTATATAGGAATATTAAAATAGGATAATGTATTTGCTACAATATAGTATGACGGCGGCGCGGGCTCGTTGGGCCGAAGGGCCTGTTTCCCGTGCTGTGTTGCTTAAAGAAAAATATAGTCAATCTTTTTGTGTTTAATAAATGTTTTAATCATTTGTTACGATTGATTTTGTTCATCCACATGGCTAAATTTTAAAAAACAAGTTACAGTCTATTGAACTAAGGTTCCAATCTGGGACCTAACTATCCAGTAGTAACATCAGCTGGAACTATGTATTGTAATACACCCAGAAACTTTTTGGGGCAGCAAGTATGCATGGTTAAGCTCTCCACCTAACACCATAATTTTCTGGCTAATATTCTCATGAGCATTGTTTGCACTGGATCTAACCAACCTCAGAATTAGTCCATTTTCACTTAACTGATTTGGGCACAGCCCATTTCTCCTGTACAATTTATTTTCATTCATAAAGCACCACTGATTATTAATGAAAGTGACATTCGATCATGGATATGTGTGATGAGCAAAGATTTTATTTAAACATAAATAGTGGTTGGTAAGAGAAGGCAGATTTTTGTTGGACTGAAACTTCTGAATAGGACTCCATTCCTCTGCTGAATAGAACTCTCCACTTTCCAGTAGCAGTTGCCACGGCACTTGCTTCCTATTCTTCATGGGGCAGATTCAAGCAGAAGGGACATCATCAGGCTCTCTGACTAACATAGATCTGCAGAGACTAACATAGATCTGCAGATCTATCAATGGTCCTTTTAGAATAGCAAAGTTGTGAAGCACATATCACAATTTGCAAGTTAGTGCTGTATGCCAATGCAAAGTACCCCAAGACTGATCCAAATCAGAACTTTCTTTTGATCATCACAATGGCTTGTGCAACTTTTATTATTATCTTCATGTGTGTTTCATTGTAGTGTTCCTCTGAGCAATTGGTGGTCCTACAAAACATATCTTGAGACATAGGACTAGCAAGAATGCACGGAAACAATGCAACCTGCAAGTTCCCCTCCAAGGCACACACCATCCTAACTTCAAACTATATCACCTGCCATTCCTGCACTGTCACTGGGTCAAAATCCTGGAACTCCCTTCCTAACACCACGTGGATTGCAATTGCTGAAGGTGGCCACCATTTCAAGGGCAATTAGGGATAGGCTACAAATGCTGGCCTTGCCAGTGATATCCACATCCCATAAATGAATAAACAGAGCTGAAATTCTGAAGGATAAAGCACCATAACAGAATTTTATAAACCCACATTATCTGCCAGTGCAAATGAGCTGCATATTTGATGAACTGGGCAATTTGGCACTTTGGAAAACTTTGATGGGCCTCTGAGGAAGTTGTTTCACAGTTGCCTTGGCAAAGGCTTGCCAAGTAGAGGAGTGCACAGCTAACTGGCTAATCTGACTAAAGCGTCATAGTGGCTAGCACCTCTGCCTCACAACACCAGGGATCTGGGTTTGATTCCGACTTTGGGTCATTGTCGACACACAGTTTGCATGTTCATCTGGTGCTTGCGCGGATTTCCTCCAGATGCTCCAGCTCCCCCCAGAGTCCAAAGATGTTTAGGTTAGGTTGATTGGTCATGCTAAATTGCCCTGAAGTGTCAGGGGGACTAGCACAGTAAAGACGTGGGGTTACAGAGATATATAGGGCCTGGGTGAGATTATTGTCAGTGCAGGTTCAAAGAGCCAAATGGCTTCCTTCTGCACTATAGGGATTCAATGGCTCCATTAAAGCCCCCTTGTGGCTGCCTGAAATAAGCTCGTGGCAGAATGGTTGAGCAGTGGGGTTATTTTTTCTAAATAATAAGAACCATGTGTGGAGTGGTCCTTGAAGATCGAGCTAATTGCCTGAAGCCAGACAGAGATCTTCTAGGACAGGAATTCTGTGGTGTCCTTGGGTCTACACACCCTGCTGGTTGGTGAGAAATGACAATTAGCTTCAATGCCTTTGATGGGGGACAGGAAATGGGAAATTCCCACTCACTAACAAATAACATGAGCACAGAGCGTGAGATAAGAAAGGAGTGGGCTCAAAATATCCTCCTAGCATCAAACAATCAGTCAATACCTAATGTCCAGCTTCACATGCAAAGATTGGTTATTTGAACGAGAAGCAGTGAAGTTGTCAATCTGCTTGGAGCATTATCCCAATATATAAGAAAGCTCCATCAGAACAAGGTCGGATGAAGGAATTATTTCAACATAGCCTCTGACCTCATTATTTTCAAATGGAAAAATTGCTGAAGCAATGTTAAACTGCTCCCTTACATTTGCAGTGTGTAAGTTCTGTGAGTCAGTTTGTCCTTTCCTTTGAGATGACCATCTGAAAAATTAAAATCCTACAAAGAGATATAGTCATCTGAGAAAGAAAGTCTCCTCTTTTTGAACATTTAATAGCTGTGCAAGATACTATGATTTCTTCTAAACTCTTCTTCGTCCTTTTGGTGCCATGATTTTAAAGGGGTACTTCCATTGAGAGACAATAGTTGATTAGATTAAATCAATGACAACATATTCAGAGCTGTGCTTCTGAGAAGCAGGTCAGTGTTAATATTCATCTAAGATATTACAAAAACATATCTTTGATTTGGTCAGAGTAGCCGTTTCCAGTTTTTTTTTTTTACAAACAGTTTAGGAATTTTCATAATGAACTGCAGAAGTTTCATTTCTGTAGAAGACTGATAGAATTACACTGAAAGATCATCCCTCTCAGAAATGCTTG
Source organism: Sphyrna mokarran (assembly GCA_024679065.1). NCBI lineage: Eukaryota > Metazoa > Chordata > Chondrichthyes > Carcharhiniformes > Carcharhinidae > Sphyrna > Sphyrna mokarran. Next base: position 97,349,923 of record JAGIQG010000002.1, on the reverse strand, counting down.
ATGATTAAGCCAGTGATGTACAAACATAAGCAACTACAGTACAAACATTTAAGACATCCCAATTTAGTTTTCAATAAGGTGGACTCCACAAACCTAAATTCAACCTGTAGGGTACCCCATCACTAAATCATCTGCCATCAGCCCAATCCTTGCTAATCTAATTGGTTTCCCAGTTTATAATCTTCCTCCTGTTTAAGTCCTAATTTGGAAATGCTGGTGTTGGTCTGGGGAGGGGGAGGGGGGGGGGCAGTAAGAAGTCTACAACACCAACAGGTTTATTTTGAATCATGAGCTTTTGGAACACTGCTCCTTCATCAGTCTAGTAATGTGAGACTTCTTACTGTTTAAGTCCATTCAGAGCCTTACATGTTCCCACATTGTTCCATAGCATCCTTTAATCCTGTGCCCTTTGCTACATCACTAACAATCATTCCTTCAGAATCTGAGCATCACATTCTCACATTTCCCTGTCAGACAGTTCTTTAAATTCACATATAGACAAATAATCCCTTCATGTCTCCTTCTTTAGACTGGAGAAAATATTTTGCAAAAGAAACTATATAAATGCACACTATATTGTTTTGTTAATTCCAATTCATTTTCTTGGCATTAATAGTGGAAATCTCAATCAGAAAGATGTGTAGTGATTTTACACAATAGTTTCATACCACACAAAAAAAGGGACACAGTGGATACATGCTAAAACTGCAGCAAGGTAAAAGTGGATTTTTTCCTTGATTTTGACTCAGTGAGAAACAACCAGGTGTTTACTGATATGGAGTTTAGTCACAGGATCACAAGGTTAAACCAGTAGGCAAGATAAATTGAACTTTTCCTGCTAATGGCCGATTAAGGATAAGGTGGTCAATAATTAAAAGGAAATGGTAGCATGCCAAAAGTCCACTCACATAAATTCAAATGCAACCACAAATGCTCATCCTGCATCGAAACCTGCTGTTGACAAGAGGCTCACGTGAATATTATCACACAAGATAGCCAACACCAAATTGCCATGCCTCCTCCAATAGCCCCTTCCAAACCTATGATTGCTACCATCTAGAAGAATAAGAGCTGCAGACATATGGAAACACCACGACTGAAAGTTTCTCTTCAAATCGCACACCATCCTGACTTGAAACTATACTGTTACTGTTCCTTCACTGTAACTGGGTCAAAATCCTAGAACTCCCTCCCTAACAGCACTGTGGGTGCACCTGCACCACATGAACTGCAGCAGTTTAATTAAGGAAGCTCACCACCACCTTCTCTAAGGCAATTAAGGATCAGAAACAAATGCTGGCCTGGCCAGTGATCCTCACATCCTGTGAACAAATAGAAAAGAATACTCATGGAGAACTATCCAGCAAGAAATCAATCTCTTGGGAGGTAAGTAAATTTGGTCATCTCTCTGAAGAGTCATGCAGACTCAAAAAATCAAGCCTGTCTCCAACCACAGATACTGCTAGACTTGCTGAGTTTATCCAGCATTTTGTTTTTTATTTTGATCTATTGTTGAGGACCCTAAGGAATGTTGTCAGCCCCATCTTCAGTGGTTAGCTCTCATCTCCAAGGAGCTTTCTGCTGATTGTTTCAAGGCATGAGGAGCTCAGGAAGGCACAAGATGAAAGCATTATGGCAGCCCCCCAAAAATCCTGCAAACACACAAGATGGTCTGCTGGTTGCACACAAGCTTCGCATTGTTGGATTGGAAGGTTTTGTATGGAAGAAGATTCCAGGATGATTTGGGATGCCATGATTGCCAGATGTTTATTCAAAGTTCCTTGTATCTGTAGGAAGGCAGCCAGAGCTACAAATCAGAGCATCCATTTATTCCAATTAGCCTCATCAGTTAAAAAGTGCAGACATGTCCTGACAGCAGCTACAATCAACCAAAGGGTTGGACAAAAGTAAGAATGGCAGATTTACTCTATCAAGACTGCCACAAGCAGAGCAAAGATGGGTTCTGGAGAAGTGTGCCATTTTGTTATAGATTGTAGCCATGGAATTTGGATTGATTGGAAGCTGTTAAATGAGAAAAGGTAGCTAATCTTTTGAAGAAAATGAGCTGCGATTCTACCTGAAAAAGTTCAGAACTTTGAAGGACAGTGTGGCTGAAATTCATATTGTATATACTGCCCAGTAAATTTAAGAGATCCATCTTTATTGTATCACTATTTAATGTGCAGTTTATAGTCTATATTTACTCCTATTCACCTGCTAATTCATGTTTAATTTATACTAATTTGATCATTAAAGTAAAAGCTATAAAGTGATATCTGTCCATTAGTTTTCATTAGAATTGTTCAGTAACTGGTTATTTTGGTTTGTTGCTTTCCCCAGGGATCATAGCAAATGTTAGTTGATAATTCAAATGCAAGCACTCATTTGATAATAATAATAAAAACTCATCACTTGTTACTTCAAAGTTTCCAAAATTTAAACCGGCTTCTGATGTCATGATGAAATCTGATCTAACAATTCTAGTTATTACTAGTAACAGATTTGAGACTAACCTGAAGCTACAACTTTTGAGTTGCCATCTGTTAGAGGCTAATTGAATGTAATTATTTACAACTGAACATTTTGCATAGCATTGCAGAAGCAAAGCATATTCCATCACATTTCTGACTTGTGCTTTGTAGCAAAGCTTTGGGATATCAGGAGGCGAATTACTCATTGCAGAATTCCCAGCCTCTGACTTACTCTTGGAGACAAAGTGCCAGAATTTCACTGCCACATCTGCCCCAAAATTGGCTTGCAGAAGAATTTGAGGTTTTAAAATAGCAGCTAGTATTCGTGTAACTGGTCATAGAGTTGACAATCAATGCTAATCCCAGGATGTTGATGATGTCAGTGATAATATCATTACAGTCAAGGGGAGACAATTAGATTCACTCTTATTAGAAACGGTTATTAGCAGACACTTGTATGAGGCAAATATTACCAGCAAATATTATTTCCAGCCCTAACCTGAACTTTGTTCAGATCTTCCTGGAAGTTGGCACAGGCTGCTTCAGTATCCAAATAATAACATAGGAGCCTGAGCTACTCAATCAGTAATGCCCTATGGCAAAAAGGATTAGTCTCCAATCACAATCATCTTCCTTTGTACCAACTATGACTCCGAAGTACAAGCTAGATAATATTCAGACATAGAATAAGAAGTTGTAAGTGACAATCGCACAAGTGTCATGGAATGGATTTCTCTACAAAGGGAGAATGTAACTATCATACAGATTCATTCTTTATGGAGACATCCATATTAAACTTCGTCACTATCACTGAATCTCCACTATCAGTATTCTGGGAGTTACCACTGGACCTTAAATGATGCAACTAGAAGAGCAAATAACCCATCTCCTGACAACTCCCTCCTCCCTCACAAAGCACGTACACCATCTACAAACCACACAAGCCCAGGAGCATGGTGAAATATTCTTCACTTGCCTGGATGAGTGCAGCTCAGACACTTCTCAAGGCAATTTTAGGTAGAAAAATAAATGAATTTTTAAAAATACAAATAAGCTTATGATCAATCCCTAGTAGAATCATTTCAACCCATGGTGAATAAATTATTGAATCTTTTTAATTTTTTGAAATATACATCAACTACAATTTGGGAAGTAAACATCTGAATCTTTAAAATTTTGGAGTGAAACCAATTCTTTCAATGAAAATTTAATAGAGGAGGAGAATTTTGCAGATTGTCCTTTCAGTAAAGTATCTAAATTCACATTTTTTTTTTAACAAATGTGCAAAATAAATACCCTCAATCGGCTACAACAGGAAAGTACTAAATTGCAACAATTTTGGCACCAAAACCTGGGCTCTCAGCTAAGAATTACAATAAGTTGGACGTAAAAGTAGATGCTAATCCTCACATATAGCAGAAGATATAGGAAACAAATCAAAAATCACACAACAAACTCACAATCAGGAATTACAATAAATAGGCAAGTGGCAGGTGGAGAGAGGCTGTAGTCAGATATTGGACCAAAACTTTTGATCCAGGCTCTGTCCCCATGGAACTGCAGGTTTCAGGAACCCGCCATTGGGCTCAGATCAGAGGCAGGGGCTTATATTGTGCAAGGAACAGTTATTGATATGTGATTTTCCACAAATTAGGTACTTTGTGGTCAGAGTATGAGTTCAATTACAAATTAAGGTGAGCGGGTTCTTGAAGCTGGAGGGCCAATGAGATGTCCTCCAGCTTGAACGCAGGACAACAGATCAGATGAGAGAGAGAGAGGGTGCACAAAATTAATGCAAAATATCTCCAACATTGTCAAATATAAAATAAAGGCCTTTGCAGCCAGAGGGTGATAGGGGAAAGAGGTTCTGAGGCAGCTGCTGAACCTAGGCCAGCACAGAATGCCTCTCTGTGGCACTATTTCCGAGTCTGCCATCCATAGGCAGCAGTACTGTTTCCCACTATTGCAGGACCTACTGAAAAATCCCAGTCAATTCCAACAAGCAACCTAATAGGCCTTGAACAACCCTGCCACATCACCTTCCACTTCTGGGGCGAAAGGCTGAAGGAATTGAGGAATCATTAAGCACAATATTTTTAGTGCCCCTGCTTCTGTGCCCATCCCCAGCAAAGCCTAAATTTTTAGTGCCCCAAACCTTGCCTCAAAACACTTTCTGCTAATGTTCCCAATATATATAAAATATAAAGCAAGAGTGGGCCATACCACCCCTCAAACCTGCTCTACCGTTCAATACGACTGCAACCAATCTTCACATTAACTCCACTTTTCACCTACTTGACATGTGCCTGGACTTCCTTTAGAATCCAGAAATCTATTGATGGCCTTAAAAGTATGCAATGGCTGAGCATCCACAAACTTCATAGTAAAGAATTCCAAAGATTACACTACACACAGAGGAATCAGCCTCTCAGCATCTATTATCTCAGAAACTTCAGGGTCCAGGTCCATGCTGCTCAATCTCTCTGACAGTGAGAGTAGTAAAAAATGCATCTTTTTGGAGTGACAGGTAGTGACTGTGGAAGCCCTGCAAGGATCAGTGCTCAGGCCCCAGCTATTCACAATATACATCAATTATTTGGATGAGGGAACCAAAAGTAATATTTCCAAGTTTGCGGTTGACATGAAACTTGATGGAAATGAGAGTGCCATGGACGATGTTAAGAGGCTTCAAAGTGATATAGACAAGGGGCAAATATGTAGCAGATACAGTATAATGTGGATAAATGTGAAGTTATCCACTTAGGAAGGAGAAACAACAGCTGAGTGTTATTTAAATGGTGACAGTTGGGTAATGTTGATCTCCAAAGGAACTTGGGTGTCTTAGTACACCAGTACTGAAAGCAAGCAAGCAGTTAGGAAGGCAAATGGTATATTGGCCTTCATTGCAAGAGGGTACTTGAATAAGAGTAAGGATATCTTGCAGCAGTGCAGGGCCTTGGTAAAACCACATCTGGAGTAGTGTGTACAGTTTTGGTCTTCTTATCTAAGAAGCCACACAAGTAGTCAATGAAGATTCACTAGGCTGATTTCTGGGATGGCAGGATTGTTGAATGAGAAGAATCTGGGTCAAGACGGTCTCTTTTCATGGGAATTTAGAAGAATGAGAGGGGATCTAATTGAAATGTACAAAATTCTGACAGGACTGGGCAGACTGAATGTAGTGATGTTGTTTCCTCTAGCTGGGGGTCTAGATCACAGTCTCAGGATAGGACTAAGATGAGGAGAAATATGTTGATTCAAGAAGGTTGTCAACCTGTGGAATTTTCCATCATAGACGTCTGTGAAGGCCAAATCACTGAATACATTTCAGGAGGAAATAGATTTCTAGACTCTAAATGTGTTGAGGGATATGGGGAGAGCACTGGAGTATGGTATTGAGATCGAGGATCAGCCATGATCATGCTGAATGATGGAGCAGGCTCAAAGGACCAAATGACCTACTACTGCTCCTATATTATATCTCATCTTTGCAATCAATCCAGTGAATCTTTGCTGCATACTTAAAGACAGGCATTGTTCCATAAGTTTGCTTTTATTAATTCAAGGGATTTGGGCCAGCATTTATTACCCATCCCTAACTACCCTTCAACAGAATGGCTTGCTGAGCCATTTCAGAGGGCAGTTAAGAGTCAACCATATTGCTGTGAATCTGGAATCACCTGTAGGCCAGACCAAGAATGATGGAAGATTTCTTCCCTTTAGGTACACCAGTGAACCAAATGAGTTTTACAACAATTGACAATAGTTTCAAGTTCACCATTAAACATTTCATTCCAGATTTTTCACTGAATTCAAATTTGACCACCTCCCATAGTGGGATTCGAACCCAGGTCCCTAGAGGATTACCCTGAATTTCTGAATTACCAGTCTGATACCATCACTTCTACAGAGAGCAAGATTGTACACAGCACTGAGACAACCACTGAAATAGACAAAATTTGCACAGTACTTCACAAGTTGCATTCTTCCAATCCCCTTAACTAACCGCTATGCCACAACTCCCCAAGAATAAAGGTCAGACTACAATGACCTTCACACCTCCAGACCAACAAAACCAGCAGCTAACTGCTTCCTGTTTTCCACACCTTTGCATCATCCCAAGCCTTAAAAAGCTTCTCAAAGATCAACAATAGCATTCTCTCTTTGCATCCAAATACTCTCACGTAGCTTCTCTCTACATCTGCTGTCTCCAGTGTGTATCCCTGCTCTCAACTCCAACAAGAGATTACTCATATCAACACTGATGATTGTTTTTTCAACTACCACACCCATCCTTCTAACTCTGCCAAAATTTCTTCAAGTTGCCATTTGTATTTTCACGAGGATTTTACCAAGTACTTCCGTTTATTGTCCCTTCCGTCCTCCTCAGTGCCAACATTTGTTGGAGTATTAAGACACTGTTCTTTAAGTATACAGCTCTAAATTTGCAAACACTAATTGTTAGGAGCATAAGGTTATACTTCAAAGGGGCACAGGCAGATTGATAGAAAGGGCACTCAAGGGGCAGATGAAATTTAACTGCAAAGACAGAAACAATGGCCTGAGTTGATAAATCATAGAACCCTACAGTACAGAAAGAGGCTCTTTGGCCCATCGAGTCTGCACCAAATACAATCCCACACAGGCCTATCCCCATATATTATACCCACTAATCTCTCTAACTTACACACCTCTGGACACTAAGGGACAATTTCTTAGCATGGCCAATCAACCTAATCCGCACATCTTTGGACTGGGAGGAAATCCAGAGGTCTTCCAAGAACTGGCAATCACATTGGATTGCTGTTCTGCTGTTACTTTTCTGCAGTTCCACGTTTTTGGCCGGGATTTCCAAACTCAATTTTTACAGAAATTTGCAGCATACCTGAAATGGAGCTGCTCCTTTGTAACATTGGACTGTTGGGGGAAAACTAGCCACTCACACCCTTTTACAGCACCATATTCTGGTAGGCAAAGAGGTTAAATGTTCCAAAACTTATTTGATAAGCTATGGACAAGAAGGTAAGTGTGTAAAGGAGTAGGGTAGCAGTTGGGTTGGAGAAGGATGGCAGGGCTGGGGTGTCGGGTGAGGGCTAGTCAGGTTGTGTGGGGGGGGGAATTCAGTTATGTACTTCCCAGGAGTTAAGACTTGGATTTTTCTGTCCAACTGACATTTCCTGGGAAACTTTTGAATCAAGTCCCACAGAACTGTCCAAAGTCTCAGGATCAAATTTAGAGTTGGAGGCTTTTGCAGAGAATCCAGAGCACAGGAAAATTATCCATCTGAAGTTCAAACATCCCAAGCAATTTCAAAGGAGTCACATGTATTGAGCCTTTTGGGTCTTTACCAGTCTCCAATATTTGGCAATCAGAAAATCTGGGACCAATATAAAAAGGCGTCTATTTTTAACCAGGACACAGGAGCAGAGGTCCCTGGGGGTATACATGTAGACATTCTCGAAAGTTGACAGGGCAGGCTGACAGCATAATTAATAAGGTGTACAGCATTCTAGGCTTCGTTATAGAGGTACACAGTAGAGAAAGTTATGATAAATCTGTACAAAACACTGGTTCAGCCTCAACTAGAGTATCATGTCTGGTTCTGGGCACTACACTTTAGAAAGCACGGGAAGGCATTGGAGAGAGCACAGAAAGGATTTGTAATAATGGTTCCAGACATGGGGAATTTCAATTCCATATTCAGATTGGAGAAGCTCGGGCTGTTCTCCTTGGAGAAGAAGTTGAGAACAGAGTTGATAGGTTCATTCAAAATCAAGGAGGATTGGGATAGGGTAGGTAGGGAGAAACTGCTCCCATTAATAGAAAAACTGGCGAACACTTATTTCAGGTGATAGACAAAAGAAGCATTGGCCACATTAGGAATCGTGTCCTTACGCAGCACACGCTTAGGATTGGGAACGTGCTGCCAGAGACAGATTCAATTGTGGCTTTAAAAGCTAATTTGGGATCATTATCTGAGAAGGAAAGATTTGTAAAGACTATGGGGAAAAGGCAGGTGAGTGGCATTGAGTGCACTGCTCTTACTGTGAGCCAGCACAGACACTATGGCCGAATGAACACCTTTTATGCTGAAAGAGTTCTAGATGTCAGCAGTAAAGGGAAATGGTTTCTTTTAAAAATCAGGAGCAAGAATTCTCATCCTAATATGTCTTAATGTTGTCAGAAGTAGAAGCCTGTAAACCTGCTTTTTTACAAAGCAGGAGAAGAGAGTTTAAAATCCCAAAATCCACATGCATACTTATAAAAAAAGAACAATAATCATTTAATGGTAATTATTGAATTATAAATTAAGATCAGTTCTGGAGATTGATATAAATGATAAGATTAATTTAGTGGACTCTTTAAATAGGCTTTAAATAGCTTCTCTAATGAAATATTAAAATCTATATGCTTGTAGTTAGTAATGTTTACAGAATTTCTACAAACCATGAGTAAGATTAAATGAACAGGTTCCTTTGCCTTTCTCTTTGGTGATGATTTTATCTTCTGAGATATCAGTGTTATGAACCTGCATCTGCAAAGGTGTTATCCATCCCTCTTGGATTTCCAGCCTTTGGGTAATTCACCTTCCCTGTTGTTGACTGTACCTGGTCTGGCTGGCCTAAAACTCACCTCTCCTGATCTCGGGTAAACTAGTGCCTCTATGTGACACACTTTTATCTGTCTATATTTGGCTGGTATAGCCACACATTCTAAACTGCTGGAATCAATCTCGCTTGGATGTGTACCTTCCAATTTTACATCTTTTACATATAATTAAGTAAAGATCTCCTTGAGATTCAACCAAAAGCACAGCAAGAATTAGAAGATTAAAGGCTTGAAACTTATCAAAAGAATACAGCACCTTATATTTCCTTCATTTACCAAAAAACCTTTATCTCTACAGGCCACGCTGACTGATAAGGTCTACAAAATTATGAGAGACATTGACAAGGTGGGTAGTCAGAGGCTTTATCCAGGGTGGAAGTGTCAATTACTTCAGGCAAGCAATCCATGTTTCTTATATTAAACAGTGACAACACTCCAAAAATACCTCACTGGCTGTAAAACACCCCAAACATCTGGTGGTTTTAAAACAGCTATATAAATGCAAGTATGTCTTTCTTTGGTTTTGGCAGTCAAATCTCTGAGTCAGGTTATTCAAAAATTAAAAAGCACACTGCATAAGTTTCCATTTGTAGTTTCCAAATCTCCCAGTCTTAAAAACTGGCTTTCATTATAGTTATGCAGTACGATTCAACCCCCAAAAGAGTATTTTAAAACAAAACAACACATAGCCCAAACCAATGGCGTAGTTCACAAATAGTCAGCCATTATCAGCAACTCAGAACGTCCTTCATCTGCATCCCATTAATTTGATTACAAAGCAAATATACCATGATTAAGATCTGCAGGAATTTGGTGCTCAGGGTTTTAAAGTTTGAGCCTTTCAAATATCTCCTCTATTTTGTTCTACGTAAAAAAGTTGTTCCAGCGCTGGCAATAAGGTTTAATCCAGAAATGCTATGGTTTGTGGTTCTTTATTTGCCTTTATGTTCCACTGATGTCAAAACCACAGAATATTTCCATCTTGCCATTCCATTCAACATAATGATACTGGCTAAGTTTCCTTTGAATTGATGATACTAGGCTATAGGAACATTTTTAAGAAATTGTACCATGTGAAATTTGACGTCTTGTAACTTAAAAATTAAACTTTAAGGGAGATAAACAGAACAAGGATTCATAACACTTTTAATCTAAATCTTCAACATAATCACATGGTTATTTACTTTTTTTGAAAACAAGTTTCAAAAAAGCTTCTCACTGCCCTTTCATCCTTTAATCTTTATGTTTCCCCTCTAGCCTCTTAAATATATTAGGGAGTGCAAAAGCCAGAACCATGGAGGCCAAAATGTACAAGAAATAAGTAATGCACAATACTGAATCTGAACTTCCATCCGTGTCCTCCAAAACATCTTGGTTTGAATCCCTGGACAATTATGGAATATAAAAGAACAAAGAACAAAACAGCACAGGAAACAGGCCCTTCGGCCCAACAAGCCCGCACCACCACGTCGATGTTCCCACTTTTCCCAAGATCCCTGTCATCCCTGACTGTGTTTATAGATCTCTGCATTAGAACCAAATTTGAGGCAACTTAGGGAGAATTTGTTCTGCCAATCAGCCTAACAGCACATTTTTGGGATGTGGGAGGAAACCGGAGCACCCGGAGAAAACCCACGCAAGCATGGGGAAAATGCGCAAACTCCCACAGACACAGGCCCAAATCCATGTATCTGTACAGCACAGCAATAGTCACTGAGCTGTCGTGTTGCCCAGATGGTCCAGATCAAGCGTACACCAACGACGTGAAACACTAGGTTACTCTCGAAAAATCCAAGAGCAGCCCTCTCACGACCCATTGCGTGTATGCCCCTTGTTAGACAAGGTGGACTGAAATACCTGTAGGATAAAACAAATACATTAATACCCACTATACCAAAAAAAGACAAATCAGATACAACCCCAGCTCTAGACTAGACACCAACAAGTAAAAGTGCCACACCATCACCCTTGTCATAGCAAGTTGCCCACTACAATTCAAAATTTCAAGCATAGATGTGGAAAAAAATCATTGCGCACACCTAGTAATTAATTCAGTTTACAGTAAATTACATCAGTATAGGTTTGGTTTTGGCCCATCTCCATCAGTTTACTATCAAATGAAAGTTCTCCAACATATTGTGCAAATCTGTAATGCTGCCTATAGCCATTAAAGCACCAGTCTATCTGCAAGCAGTTAACAAGGATCCTGCACATGTCCCTCAGAAAAGAAATCCAATCCAGTCCTCTCAGGCATTGCAAGAAATAGGGAAACACCCAAAATATTTTCCCAATTACTTTAGCTCCAGCTGAGCTAAAAAAGAACTACAAAATTATAGCGTGGCAACACAGAACTTGGCAGCAGAAATGCACCATTTTCAAGGGAGGAAGATGGGTTTGATTGCAACAATACCACAGAAGAAGAAAGAGTTTAAAAAGTCATCTTCAACCAGTCACTCACATTGTCTGGTGACAGAAAAAGCACAGATGCTTACTTGAAAGCAGCTTGCCCATCCTTAGCTGTAGAAATTGAACTCAAAAAGGACAAAATAAAAAAGTGAGAAAGAAACCTATTAAAAGCAACAGTAGTCGTGGTTAGCGCTGCTAATTCACAGTGCTAGGGACCTGGGTTCAATTTCGTCCTCAGTAACTATCTTGTGTGGAGTTTGCATGTTTTCCCCATATCTGCCTGGGTTTCCTCCAGCTTCTCCAGTTTCCTCCTATACTCCAAAGATGTGCATGTTAGATGGATTGTCCATGATAAGTTGTCCCTTAGTTATGGATAGGGCCTGGGAGGGATTGTCAGTGGATACTCAATGGGCTGAATGGCCTTTTTCTGCACTGTAGCGATTCCATGGTTGTATGAAGTACTGCTCTTGCATGCCATTAAGGGATCCCATTTAATTCTGACCTCCTCTCAATGCTGCTTTCAGGCTGCACATACTGAACATATATAAAATCGCCAGCAGTACTTTGATCTTATTGTAAATAAGATAATCCATTTTCCCCACAATATCAAACTGTACTAGATAACACAAAATGTTCCATGTGATTCAATACGCTATCACATCTTTAAACACCAGCAATATACTTCATGATGCAATGTACAAACTGCTCTTTCATCCTTAAGAGACGTGAGCAAATGTCCAAATGAAAATAACACTCTCAATTCTTTGAAATAACATTGTCTAATTATACGTCATTTTACATCAGTACTGTAGATGGTTTTAAGATAGTAACCCAAAGAAAAAGATTTGTGAATGGTTTGTAACTGATTTAGAAGTCACCCCAATTAAAGTTTTTTGGACAACTATTTTCCAAAACAGGCTGCATGATACAAAAGGCTCCTCTGATTCTCAGCAGATAAAAGAACCATAAAGCAAAGTATATTAGGGAAGAGGTCATTGGAATCAGCTGTTCAAAAACATAATTGCTCCTTTCTCCTAAACTGGGGGGAAAACGGAGGTATATTAACTGCCAAGCTCAATAAAGCCTCCCTCTGTCCTACTAACCCTTTCATTTGACTCAATGCTGTTTTATTTGATAACCTTCCAGTAAAGCGCAGCAGAACATTTTATTACATTTCAGATGCTTTATAAATTAAAGTTGTTGTAGTAAGTCATCAAGAATCTGTTCAAATCTGTTCTGCAGGGATACGGATATTTTGCTGCAATTATATAGGGTGTTGGTGAGGCCACATCTGGAATAGTGTGTGCAGTTTTGGTGTCCTTATCTGAGGAAGGATGTCCTTGCTATGGAGGGAGTATAGTGAAAGTTTGCCAGGCTGATTCCTGGGATGATAGGTCCATCATATGTGCAGAGACTAATTCGGTTAGGATTATATTCACTGGAATTTAGAAGTGAGGGGGGATCTCATAGAAACTTACAAAATTTTAACAGGGTTAAACAGGGTACATTCACAAAGAATGCTCCCAATGGTTAGAGAGTCCAGAACTAGGGGGTCACAATTTGAGGATAAAGGGTAAACCTTTAAGAACTGAGGTAATGAGAAATTTCTTCACCTAGAGCATGGTGAACGTGTGGAATTCACGACTACAGAACGTAGTTGAGGGCAAATCCTTGTCTGATTTCAAAAAGAAATTGGATATAGCACTATGGACTAAAGGAATCAAGAGAAATTTGTGTGTGTGTGTGTGTGTGTGTGTCTGTATGTGTGTATGTATGGTGGTGGTGGTGTGGAAGGGGGATCAGGGTATTGAATTTGATGATCAATCATGATCAAAATAAATGGCAGGACAGGCTCAACAGACCGAATACTCTACTTCTGCTTCTAGTTTTCAGATTCCTTTGCATTTCCAATTTACTCTTTAAAAAACATACACACATAATCAGGCACATTCCAACTTTAACCCAACACAGTCATAGTTGGGTTAAATCTGTATGGTCAGAAATCAACCTGTGACACCAGAGGTTTTTAAATCATCGATTGTAATGAGGAACAATTCCCTGCCTCTTTTTCTCACTTTCTTCATTTGCTCGAATGACAACAATTCACATTCATGCACATCTCCATAGAAGCTGAAGAAACGATTAGCTCATCCAAGTGGCCACTATCCAAGTGTAAACTAGGACAATGAGTTTAGCAGACCACTAGGTCAAAAGGGACATTACAACTGAACTAAAATGTTTCTCACAATATACACCAATGCCCTTATTCTCAGGATGGTATAGAACATAGAACATAACAGCGCAGAACAGGCCCTTTGGCCTTCGATGTTGCGCCGACCAATTAAGAAAAAGCAATGACCCTCTAACCTAAACCATTCCCTTTTCATCCATAAACTTATCTACTAACCTCTTAAACGCCACCAAACAAGTTGATGTGGTATATATGGACTTTAGTAAGGCGTTCGATAAGGTGGCCCATGGAAGACTTCTGCAGAAAATGCAGATGTATGGGATTCAGGCAGATTTAGCTAATTGGATTAGGAATTGACTAGCCGATAGAAGACAGAGGGTGGTAGTTGATGGAAATTATTCATCGTGGAGTTCGGTTACAAATGGTGTACCTCAGGGATCTGTTTTGGGGCCCCTGCTGTTTGTAATTTTTATAAATGATCTGGATGAGGGTATTGAAGGATGGTTTAATAAATTTGCGGATGACACCAAAGTCGGAAGAGTGGTAGATAGTGAAGAGGGGTGTTATAGTTTGCAGAGAGACTTGGACAAGTTGCAGAGCTGGGCCGAGAGGTAGCAAATGGAGTTTAATGTGGAAAAGTGTGAGGTAATTCATTTCGGCAGGAATAACAAATGTGTAGAGTATAGGGCTAATGGTAGGACTCTTAATAGTATTGAAGAACAGAGGGATCTTGGTGTATATGTGCATAGATCCCTGAAAGTTGGCAATCAAGTCGATAAGGTTGTTAAGAAGGCATATGGAGTCTTAGCTTTTATTGGTAGGGGGATTGAATTTCGGAGCTGCTCCACCAAACTTGGCGCATCTACAACTGCAGCAGGCAGGGCATTCCATACCCTTACCACCCTCTGGGTAAAGAACCTACCTCTGACATCCGTCCTATAACTACCACCCCTTAATTTAAAGCTATGTCCCCTCGTGCTAGCTTTCTCCATCCTAGGAAAAAGGCTATCACTGTCCACCCTATCTAAACCTCTAATCATCTTATATGTTTCAATAAGGTCTCCTCTTAGCCGCCTTCTTTCTAATGAAAACAACCTCAAATCCCTCAGCCTCTCTTCATAAGACCTGCCCTCCATACCAGGCAACATCCTGGTAAACCTCCTCTGTACCCTCTCCAATGCCTCCACATCTTTCTTATAACGTGGGGACCAGAACTGTACACAATACTCCAAGTGCGGCCGCACTAGAGTTTTGTACAGTTGCAACATGACGTTGCGGCTCCGAAATTCAATCCCCCTACCAATAAAAGCTAAGACTCCATATGCCTTCTTAACAACCTTATCGACTTGATTGCCAACTTTCAGGGATCTATGCACATATACACCAAGATCCCTCTGTTCTTCAACACTACCATTAGCCCTATACTCTACACATTTGTTATTCCTGCTGAAGTGAATTACCTCACACTTTTCCACATTAAACTCCATTTGCCACCTCTCGGCCCAGCTCTGCAACTTGTCCAAGTCTCTCTGCAAACTATAACACCCCTCTTCACTATCTACCACTCCTCCGACTTTGGTGTCATCCGCAAATTTATTAATCCATCCTTCAATACCCTCATCCAGATCATTTATAAAAATTACAAACAGCAGGGGCCCCAAAACAGACCCCTGAGGTACACCACTTGTCACCGAACTCCAGGATGAATAACTCCCATCAACCACCACCCTCTGTCTTCTATCTGCTAGCCAATTCCTAACCCAATTAGCTAAATCACCCTCAATCCCATACATCTGCATTTTCTGCAGAAGTCTTCCATGGGCCACCTTATCAAACGCCTTACTAAAGTCCATATATACCACATCAACTGCCTTACCCCCATCCACCTCTTTGGTCACTTTTTCAAAAAACTCAATAAGGTTAGTAAGGCACGACCTACCCTTCACAAAACCATGCTGACTATCCCCAATCAATTCATTTCTCTCTAAATAACTATAAATCCTATCCCTAATAATTCTTTCCAATACTTTGCCCACAATAGAAGTAAGACTCACCGGTCTATAATTCCCAGGAAAGTCTCTATTCCCCTTCTTGAACAATGGGACCATATTCGCTATCCTCCAGTTTTCCGGCACTATACCCGGCTCAATGTATGGCTCTGTACATTTGAGAAAATCATAAAATCAGGAACGTGGTCAGCAAACAGTAATTAGGCCCAATAAATTTAGCAGATTCTTTCCCTCCAAAGCCAATATTACACCCATTATTACTATCACAACTGCGATCAAAGTAAGAACAGGAATCATGCCTGGAAATAAATCTTTTGAGCCTCTGAGAGGCAACTTCAGTGAAATCCTTTAAAATAAGTCTTTCCCATCCACAAGTCCAGTAATTTAGTAATCACAACTATATTAAGATGCATATAAAAATCGTTAAGATGACCTTAATGACAATCAACATCTATTACATAATTTGACTGTTTACTATTGTAAAACAATCTCAGCACATAAAGATACTCAATTGCTGTGTCATTTAGGATCTTAGTCAATCACCTGCAGAGATCAGGGTTTCCATTCTAAAATTTTCAATGGAAAAAGGCATCAAACAGAAACAAGACAACTTACCCAAGAAGTTCAAGTCCAACAACTGCATCCCAACAAATCTCTCAAAAATGTCTACATGACTGGTTTCGGAATACCAATGGCCATGTTCTGAAAACTAATCACTTGTCGTTCGTGATGTGACTGAAATCAAGGAGAACAAAACATTTAAAAATAAAAACTCACTTCAGAGTAAAATGATTCAGGATTCCTTGGAGAATTTGATGCTGATCCTGATACTCTAACATTTCTGTTCTGGCAATGAAGAGACTTGCATGAGATAAGTGAAAAAGATTCATCAGAAGTTTACCTTTTGTCTTTGTTTTGGATCTTTACAAAGCTATTTTTACTAATCAAATGATTAAGAAGCAGTGACACTTTGAAAGTAAATATTAAAATATGCCTATGCATGAAGAAAGAATTTTGATGAGGACATGAAGATTCAAACATTTTTTCAAAACAATCAAGCTAAATTCCTGAATACATCATACATTTAAAAAAGTTTACATACAGTATGTAATTCTTAAAATTACAGTAATTCATAATAAGTGTTTTAATATTACATGAAAAATACCCAAAGACAACCTCAACTGACGCAATATTTGATCAAATGGCACATTTAAATTTTAAAGTTGTACCAGCCCTTCAAGTTGGCTTGGCATGTTTAATGAAACTTACAATCTAAACTTTGATCCAAAGTGAAGCAAACTTCCGAAACAAAGTTCTGTAGTGCACTGACTTCTATTTACTCAGAGTCGAAGTGTTACAGAACTTTTGTCTTGAAAGAATAAATTCCCACATCCTTCAATGAAACTGCAAAATGATACTCTGACACAAAGTGTGGGGAGAAAAGGGAAAAAAAGCTACTTGATGCAATCACTACAAATTTACTACTAAATAAATTCAGATCTGTGGACATTTAACATTCATTCTAAATCCACTAGCTCTCCATTTTAATGTGGTCAACTTATGGTCCAGATCATAAGTCAAAACACTAATACAGAAATATTAAAATTATAACTATGTGCCCAAGGGTGTAAAAGCTGGGTTACACATTTTTCGCATGTGCACACAGACATTTCAAATCAGGTTTCACATGCACCCTCGTGAATTTTATTTTAATTTAAATATTTTACTTGTTATTCTGGAAGCAACAGTTGAATTAATAATTAAATCCATTGCAAGACAGAATGTGCTGATTTCATGTCCAACGTTACACCCTAAAACTTTAACAGGTTCCAGCTACAGCCACAGCTTGCAGACAACTCACTACACCAGTGGAAAGTTATTCCAGTTATTGTTGAAGTGGTTAGTACTGCTGCCTTGCAACACCAGGTACCCAGATTTGATTCCCGGCTTGGGTCACTGACTGTGTGTAGTCTTCATGTTCTCCCCATGTCCACGTGGACTTCCTCCGGATGCTCTGGTTTCCTCCCATACTCCAAAGATGTGCAGGTTAAGATGATTGGTCATGCAAAATTGCCCCTTAGTGACAGGGGGATTAGCAGCTTAATACATGAGGTTACAGGGATGGAACTTGGTGCGATTGTCATCGGTGCAGGCTCGATGGGCCAAATAACCTCCTTCTGTCCAGTAGTGATTGCATCTCTTGCAATGTTGAACTACCACTTTTGAGATTACTACCAGAACTCGACTACATCCAGGACATACCAGCCGTGGATATACCAGTTGAGAATAAAATGTGCATCCATTGAACCAGGGCAGAGACTATGAGCCAGAGCTTAGCCCTGGAGCGAGGAGCCAAACCCAGAGCAAAGCACAAAGTGCAGCCTTTCAGAACACAGCTCCCAGAGACAAATCCCAAAGCCAGCTCTCCCCTCCCGCTGTGCCAGAGCCCAGCCCCCCAATGCCAGAGCACAGCCTTTAGTGCCAGAGCCCAGCCGCCCCACAGCCCAGTCCCCCAGTGCTAGAGACCCCAGTGCCAGAGTCCAGAGCACAGCCCCCCAGAGCCCAGCTTCGAGTGCCAGAGCCCAGTCCACCCAGTGCCAGAGCCCAGTCCACCCCCAGTGCCAGAGCCCAGTCCACCCCCAGTGCCAGAGCCCAGTCCACCCCAGTGCCAGAGCCAGTCCACCCCCAGTCCCAGAGCCAGTCCACCAGTGCCAGAGCAGTCCCAGAGCCCAGTCCACCCCCAGTGCCAGAGCCCAGTCCCAGAGCCCAGCACATCCCCAGTGCCACAGTCCAACCTGCCCACCCCCAGTACCAAAACCCAACCCCCCCAGAGCCCAGTCCAGGTTCCGCTGCTGCGTCTCGATCCCGGAGCTGGATTCCCGGGTCTCGGTCCCGGCTCCCTCTCTCTCCGGGATTCTCTCCCTCTGGATTTCTCTCTCTCCTTTTCCCCTTCTCTCTCTCCCAGTTTTGCCGACGTGGATATTTTGGGTTCCCAGACGAGATGTTCGCTGATTGGTTCGCAGCCGCCGGGGTGGAAGGTCACGCTTTCCAACATTCCGCGCCAAAAAACACCAGAGACCCAACCCAGAGTCTGAGAGAGAGAGAGAGAGAGTCCTGAGTGTGTGTGTGTGAGAGAGAGAGAGAGTCCTGAGTGTGTGTGTGAGAGAGAGAGAGAGAGAGCCCTGAGTGTGTGTGGTGTTGAGAGAGAGAGAGAGCCCTGAGTGTGTGTGTGTGTGAGAGAGAGAGAGTCCTGAGTGTGTGTGTGAGAGAGAGAGAGAGTCCTGAGTGTGTAGAGAGGAGTGTGTGTGAGGAGAGAGAGAGTGTGTGTGTGTGTGGAGGAGAGTCCTGAGTGTGTGTGAGAGAGAGAGAGAGCCCTGGTGTGTGTGTGTGTGTGTGTGTGAGAGAGAGAGTCCTGAGTGTGTGTGTGAGAGAGAGAGAGAGAGTCTGGTGTGTGTGTGAGAGAGAGATGAGTGTGTGTGTGAGCCCTGTGTGTGAGAGAGAGAGAGAGAGTGAGTGTGTGTGTGTGTGTGTGAGTGAGAGAGAGAGAGAGTCCTGAGTGTGTGTGTGAGAGAGAGAGACCTCCTGAGTGTGTGTGTGAGAGAGAGAGAGCCCTGAGTGTGTGTGGAGAGAGCCCTGAGTGTGTTGTGTGTGAGAGAGCCCTGAGAGAGAGAGAGAGAGACCCTGAGTGTTGTGTGTGAAGTAGTTGTGTCCTGTGTGTGTGTGAGAGAGAGAGAGAGCCCTGAGTGTGTGTGTGAGAGAGAAAAAGAGAGAGCCCTGAGTGGTGTGTGTGAGAGAGAGAGAGAGCCCTGAGTGTGTGTGTGAGAGAGAGAGCCCTGTGTGTGTGTGTGAGAGAGAGAGAAAGAGAGAGAGAGAGAGAGAGAGAGCCTGAGTGTGTGCGTGTGGAGAGAGAGAGAGACCCCTGGAGAGAGAGAGAGAAGCCCGAGTGTGTGCGTGTGAGAGAGAGAGAGAAGCCCCTGAGTGTGTGGTGAGAGAGAGAGAAGTGAGAGAGAGAGAGAAAGAGCCTGAGTGAGAGAGAGAAGAGAGAGCCTGAGTGTGTGCGTGTGAGAGAGCCCCGAGTGTGTGTGTGAGAGAGAGAGAGCCCTTGTGTGTGTGTGTGAGAGAGAGAGAGAGCCTGTGTGTGGTTGTGAGAGAGAGAGAGAGGCCCTGAGAGAGAGAGCCCCGAGAGAGATGAGAGAGAGAGAGACCCCTGTGTGTGTGTGAGAGAGAGAGAGAGCCCTGAGTGTGTGTGTGAGAGAGAGAGAGAGAGCCCTGAGTGTGTGTGTGAGAGAGAGAGAGAGCCCTGAGTGTGTGAGAGAGAGAGAGAGCCCCTGAGTGTGTGCGTGAAGAGAATGAGAGAGAGAGGCCCCTGAGTGTGTGCGTGAGAGAGAGAGAGCCCCTGTGTGAGAGAGAGAGGCCCCTGAGTGTGTGCGTGAGAGAGCCCCTGAGTGTGTGCGTGAGAGAGAGAGAGAGGCCCTGAGTGTGTGCGTTGAGAGAGAGAGAGAGGGCCCTGAGTGTGTGCGTGAGAGAGAGCCCCTGAGTGTGTGCGTGTGAGAGAGAGAGAGTGTGTGCGTTGAGAGAGAGAGGCCCCTGAGTGTGTGCGTGAGAGAGAGCCCTGAGTGTGTGCGTGAGAGAGAGAGGCCCCTGAGTGTGTGCGTGAGAGAGAGAGGCCCCTGAGTGTGTGCGTGAGAGAGAGAGAGAGGCCCTGAGTGTGTGCGTAAGAGAGAGAGAGAGGCCCCTGAGTGTGGTGTGAGAGAGAGAGCGTGAGAGAGAGAGAGAGGCCCCTCAGTGTGTGGCGTGGAGAGAGGAAAAGAGAGGCCCTGAGTGTGTGCGTGAGAGAGAGAGGCCCCTGAGTGTGTGCGTGAGAGAGAGAGAGAGAGGCCCCTGAGTGTGTGCGTGAGAGAGAGGCCCTGATGTGTGCGTGAGGAGAGGCCCCTGAGTGTGTGCGTGAGAGAGAGAGAGAGGCCCCTGAGTGTGTAGAGAGAGAGAGGCCCCTGAGTGTGTGCGTGAGAGAGAGAGGCCCCTGAGTGTGTGCGTGAGAGAGAGAGGCCCCTGATGTGTGCTTAGAGAGAGGCCCTGAGTGTGTGCGTGAGAGAGGAGAGAGTGTGTGCGTGTGAGAGAGAGAGGCCCCTGAGTGTGTGTGAGAGAGAGAGAGAGGCCCTGTGTGTGTGCGTGTGAGAGGAGAGAGAGAAGACCCTGAGTGTGTTGTGAGAGAGAGAGAGAAGCCCCTGAGTGTGTGCCCTGAGTGTTGGCGTGTGAGAGAGAGAGAGAGCCCTGAGTGTGGTGTGTGAGAGAGAGAGAGAGAGCCCTGAGTGTGTGCGTGAGAGAGAGAGAGAGAGCCCTGGTGTGCGTGTGGTGAGAGAGAGAGAGAGCCCTGTGTGTGAGAGAGAGAGGCACCTGAGTGTGTGCGTGTGTGAGAGAGAGAGGCCCTGAGTGTGTGCGTGTGAGAGAGAAGAGAGGCCCCGAGTGTGTGCGTGAGAGGAGAGAGAGAGGCCCGAGTGCGGTAGAGAGAGAGGCCCCTGAGGTGTGCGTGAGAGAGAGAGGAGAGGGCCACTGAGTGAGAGAGAGAGCCCCTGAGTTGTGCGGTGAGAGAGAGAGAGAGCCCTGAGTGTGTGCGTGTGAGAGAGAGAGGTCAAGAGAGAGGCCCGGTGTGCGCTGTGAGAGAGAGACCCGAGCCCCTGAGTGTGCGTGAGAGAGAGAGAGAGAGCCCCGAGTGTCGTGAGAGAGAGGCCCCTGAGTGTGTGCGTGAGAGAGAGAGAGAGGCCCCTGAGTGTGTGTGCGTGAGAGAGAAGAGAGGCCCCTGAGAGTGAGAGAGAGAGGCCCCTGAGTGTGGCGTGAGAGAGAGAGAGCGATGCCCATGAGTGTGTGCGTGAGAGAGAGAGAGAGAGGCCCTGTGTAGTGCGTGAGAGAGAGAGGCCCCTGAGTGTGTGCGTACCTGAGAGAGAGAGAGGCCCCTGAGTGTTGCCTGAGAGAGAGGGAGAAGGCCCCTGAGTGTGTGCGTGAGAGAGAGAGCCCTGAGCAGAGAGAGAGAGAGCCCCTGAGAGAGAGAGGCCCCTGAGTGTGTGCGTAGAGAGAGAGAGGCCCCTGATGTGTGCCGGAGAGAGAGAGGCCCCTGAGTGTGTGCGTGAGAGAGAGAGGCCCCTCGAGTGTGTGCGTGAGAGAGAGAGAGAGGCCCCTGAGTGTGTGCGGAAAGAGAGGGAGAGGCCCTGAGGTGTGCGTGAGAGAGAGAGGCCCCTGAGTGTGTGCGTGAGAGAGAGAGGCCCTGGTGTGTGTGCTCGTGAGAGAGAGAGAGGCCCCTGAGTGTGTGCGTGCGAGAGAGACCCCAAGAGAGGCCCCTGAGTGTGTGCGTTGAGAGAGAGAGAGAGGCCCCTGAGTGTGTGCGTGAGAGAGAGAGAGAGGCCCCTGAGTGTGTGCGTAGAGAGAGAGAGGCCCCTGAGTGTGTGCGTGAGAGAGAGAGGCCCTGAGTGTGTTCCGTGAGAGAGAGAGGCCATGAGTGGTGCGTGAGAGAGAGAGGCCCCTGAGTGTGTGCGTGAGAGAGAGAGGCCCTGAGTGTCGGCTGTGAGAGAGAGAGGCCCCTGAGGTGTGTGTGAGAGAGAGAGAGAGCCCCCGAGTGGTGCGTGAGAAGAGAGGAGCCCTGTGTGTGCGTGTGAGAGAGAGAGGCCCCTCCCCGAGAGAGAGAGGCCCCTGAGTGTGTGCGTGTGAGAGCGCAGAGGCCCTGAGTGTGTCTGTCGTGAGAAGAGAGGCCCTGAGTGTGTGCGTGTGAGAGAGAGAGAGAGGCCCCTGAGTGTGTGCGTGTGAGAGAGAGAGAGGGGCCCTGAGTGTGTGCGTGAGAGAGAGAGAGGCCCCTGAGTGTGTGTGCGTGAGAGAGAGAGAGAGGCCCCTGAGTGTGTGCGTGAGAGAGAGAGGCCCTGCGTAGAGAGAGAAGAGGCCCTGAAGTGAGAGCCTGAGAGGAGAGCCCCTGAGAGAGAGTGAGAGAGAGAGGCCCTGAGTGTGTGTGAGTGAGAGAGAGAGAGAGGCCCCTGAGTGTGTGCGTGAGAGAGAGGAAGGCCCCTGACTGCGTAGAGAGAGAGAGAGAGAGCCCTGAGAGAGAGAGAGAGAGACCTGAGAGAGAGAGAGAGAGCCCTGAGAGAGAGAGAGAAGCCCTGAGAGAGAGAGAGAGAGCCCTGAGAGAGAGAGAGAGAGCCCTGAGAGAGAGAGGAGAGACCTGAGAGAGAGAGAGAGAGCCCTGAGGAGAGAGCGAGAGAGCCCTGAGAGAGAGAGAGAGAGAGAGAGAGAGAGAGAGCCCTGAGAGAGAGAGCCCTGAGAGCCCTAGAGAGAGAGAGAGAGGCCCTGAGAAGAGAGAGAGAGAGAGAGAGAGAGAGAGAGCCCTCCTGAGAGAGAGAGAGAGAGCCCTGAGAGAGAGAGAGAGAAGCCCTGAGAGAGAGAGAGAGAGCCCGAGAGAGAGAGAGAGAGCCCTGAGAGAGAGAGAGAGAGCCCAGAGAGAGAGAGAGAGAGACCTGAAGAGAGAGCCCTAGAAGAGAGAGAGAGACCTGAGAGAGAGAGAGAGCCCTGAGAGAGAGAGAGAGAGCCCTGAGAGAAGAGAGAGAGAGCCCTGAGAGAGAGAGAGAGGAGCCCCCTGGAGAGAGAGAGAGAGAGAGCCCTGAGAGAGGAGAGAGAGAGCCCTGAAGAGAGAGAGAGAGCCCTGAGAGAGAGAGGAAGAGAGCCCTGAGAGAGAGAGAGAGAGCACTGAGAGAGAGAGAGAGGACCTGAGAGAGAGAGAGAGAGAAGAGAGAGAGAGAGCCCTGAGAGAGAGAGAGAGAGCCCCTGAGAGAGAGAGAGAGAGAGAGCCCTGAGAGAGAGAGAGGAGAGAGCCCTGAGAGAGAGAGAGAGAGAGAGAGCCCTGAGAGAGAGAGAGAGACCTAGAGAGAGAGAGAGCCCTGAGAGAGAGAGAGAGAGCCCCTGAGAGAGAGAGAAAGAGAGCCCTGAGAGAGAAAAGAGAGAGAGCCCTAAAGAGAGAGAGAGAGAGAGCCCTGAGAGAGAGAGAGAGAGAAGCCCTGAGAGAGAAGAGAGAGAGAGCCCTGAGAGAGAGAGAGAGAGAGAGCCTGAGAGAGATGGAGAGAGAGAGCCCTGAGAGAGAGAGAGAGAGAGAGAGCCCTGAGAGAGAGAGAGAGAGAGAGAGAGAGGAGAGAGAGCAGAGCCCGAGAGAGAGAGAGAGAGAGAGCCCTGAGAGAGAGAGAGAGAGAGAGCCCTGAGAGGAGAGAGAGAGAGAAGCCCTGAGAGAGAGAGAGAGACCCCTGAGAGAGAGAGAGAGAGAGCCCTGAGAGAGAGGAGAGAGAGAGCCCTGAGAGAGAGAGAGAGAAGAGCCCTGAGAGAGAGAGAGAAGAAGAACCCTGAGAGAGAGAGAGAGAGAGAGCCCTGAGAGAGAGAGAGAGAGAGAGCCTGCACTGAGAGAGAGAGAGAGAGAGAGAGAGAGAGAGCCCTGAGAGAGAGAGAGAGAAAGAGAGCCCTGAGAGAGAGAGAGAGAGAGAGCCCTGAGAGAGAGAGAGAGAGAGAGCCCTGAGAGAGAGAGAGAGAGAGAGCCCTGAGAGAGAGAGGAGAGAGAGAGCCCTGAGAGAGAGAGAGAGAGAGAGAGCCCTGAGAGAGAAGAAGAGAGAGCCCTGAGGAGAGAGAGAGAGCCCTGAGAGAGAGAGAGAGAGAGCCCTGAGAGAGAGAGAGAGAGCCCTGAGAGAGAGAGAGAGAGCCCTGAGAGAGAGAGAGAGAGCCCTGTGTGTGAGAGAGAAGGAGTTCAGGGTCTGAGCCCTGTGTGTGAGAGAGAAGGAGTTCAGGGTCTGAGCCCTGTGTGTGAGAGTGTGGCACAGTAAGAAGTCTCACAACGCCAGGTAAAGTCCAACAGGTTTATTTGCAGCAAAGACCACTAGGTTTCAGAACTGGCTGTTTCGTCGTCAGGTGGCTGGCATTTGCTACAAATAAACCTGTTGGACTTTAACCTGGTATTGTGAGACTTCTTACTGTATTTACCCCAGTCCAGTGCTGGCATCTCCACATCACGTGCGAGTGTGCACAGTCTGATGTGGTGTTCATCATAGGAGATTTATAGCTGAACATGAACTGGTTTATTGTTATATTCAAATGAGGGTTTTGAGCATGAAACACAGAAAATAAATAAAGATTGATGTTTTATCTCCAACTCCTTAAGCAATTATATTTACTCATCCAATTTCAAAACATCCAAATTTGAATTAATCTATTCTGAATTATAATCTTCCTTGATTCATTTTAATCTGAGAAAATGAGCACAGCACCATGTATTTAAATACTTTTGTTACCAGTCTATTTTTAAGTAATAAATCACATCATTTCAGCAAAGTTCTGATGACATATAAACTCATATCTTTTATCATAAGCAATAGGAACTACTGCACATAGTGAAAATTGCAGCTAACTACTTTTTCTGCATCTTGTGACTCCTAAAAGTTCAAAATAATCACACATTTTAGACACAAAAACTAAAGCTGCCATGGGATATATTTCATATATTGTTGATGGGGTGATGTGGCAATTTAGGTCTAAATATATACATATATGTGAGAACTATAATGCAACTGCTATGTTAGAGGTTGTGCATTTTAGCAAAAAAGAAAAGATGTGGCTTGTACATGTAAATTCAAATTAACAAGATTTGTTCCAGACAGTCTTGCCTGCACAGATTTACAAACTGAAAATAGAACAGCCTGTGGCTGTTCTATACCCTGGTGACATTGCCATCAAATTATGTCACCACCATGAAGGTAAGAGAGTATGGGATCCAAGGGGCTTTGGCCTTGTGGATCCAGAACTAGCTTGCCTGCAGGAGGCAGGGAGTGGAAGTGGATGGGTCTTTTTCTGCATGGAAATCAGTCACCAGTGGAGTGCTCCAGGGATCTGTTCTAGGACCCTTGCTGTTTATCATTTTCATAAATGACCTGGATGAGGAAGTGGAAGGATGGGTTAGTAAGTTTGCCAACAATACAAAGATTGGTGGTATTGTGGATAGTCTGGAGGGATGTCAAAAGTTGCAGCAAGACATAGATAGGATGCAAGAATGAGCAAAGAACTGGCAGATGGACTTCAACGCAGATAAATGTGTAGTGGTCCATTTTGGCAGGACCAATGGGATGAAGGAGTACAATATCAAGGTTGGGGATCTTAGCAGTGTTGAGGAGCAGAAGAATCTTGGGATCCGGGTCCATAGGACTCTTAAATCGGCCTCGCAGGTGGAGGATGTGGTTAAGAAGTCGTATGGTGTACTGGCCTTCATTAATCGAGGGATTGAGTTTAGGAGTCAGGAGTAATGCTGCAACCCTTGTCAGACCCCACTTGGAGAACTCTGTGCAGTCCTGGTCGCCTCACTACAGGAAGGATGTGGAAGCTATTGAGAGGGTGCAGAGGAGATTCACAAGGATGTTGCCTGGATTGGAAGGCATGCCCTATGAAGATAGGTTGAGGGAGCTAGGTCTCTTCTCCCTGGAGAGACGAAGGTTGAGAGGTGACCTGTTAGGGGTTTATAAACTATTGAGAAGAATAGATAGGATGGATTCTTGGAGGCTACTTCCCAAAGCTGAAATGGTTGCTACGAGAGGACACAGGTTTAAGGTGCTGGGCAGCAAGTACAAAGAAGATGTTAGGGGTAGGTTTTTCACTTGGAGGGTGGTGAGTGAGTGGAATCGGCTGCTGTCGGTGGTGGTGGAGGCGAACTCGCTGGAGTCTTTTAAAAGACTTCTGGATGAGTACATGGGAATAAATGGGATTGGGAGTTACAGATAGTTCTATGGCCTAATTGGTATGGGTATGATCAGTGCAACTTGTGGGCCGAAGGACCTGTTTGTGTTCTATGTTCTATGTTCAGCTTTAAAGCAACCTGCAACTCTTTTAAGTGCATAACAGCCTCCCCCCTTTATTCTGTGGCCATGACAACAAATTATTGTGATGCTATATATTGGATTAATAATACTCTAGCCATGGTACTATGCATTATTAATTGTTCTATACAGTTAATAAGAAAGTCAATTAGGAGGATGTTTATTCCTCATTAGTTATATACAATATTCTGGAATTTGCTTGTTCTTGAACCTAGAAGTATGATTTGGAATGATAAAGAGCAAAAAAAATTATAGCACAGGAACAGGTCCTTCGCCCTCTAAACCTGCACCCACCATGTGCCCGACTGAATTAAAACCTACTCCTCAGGGGATCATATCCCTCTATTCCCATCCTATTCGTGTATTTGTCAAGATTCCCCTTAAAAGTCACTATTGTATCTGCTTCACTACCTCCCCCGGCAGCAAGTTCCAGGCACCCATCACCCTCTATGTAAAAAAAAATTGCCTTATACATTTCCTTTAAACCTCGCCCCTCACACCTTAAACCTATTTCCCCTACTAATTGACTCTTCTACCTTGGGAAAAGGCTTCTGACTATCCACTTTGTCCATGCCCCTCATAATCTTGTAGATTTCTATCAGGTCACCCTTATGTGGACATTCCTCTTGAAATTAGTTGTGTGTCATTCTCATGTGGTGCAGCAGTGTAGACAGAACTATCAGGCAACTCAGATTCAGTTAAGTCTCCATGGTAGTATTCACAACACTAGGGACAAAGAAGTTGGTACTTTTGGAGATGATTCTAATAAATCATTTGGAGATGAAAATAATTGGTCAGCATGACATCACCAAACTAGTTCATCTTGGGTTTGAACTGTGTAAGAAATTAGAGACATTTTTACTAAAACTATGGCTGGTACCTATTTCTTACTAATGGCAAAATTAATTGTTGAAATGAGTGTTGATTTGCTTTCACTTCTCGTCCAACAACTTGAGCTTGTTGTTGACACTCTACTGTTGCTGAAATTTCTGGAGGTAAATAACAAATCAAACATGGTTCTCAATTTTCTCTTCAATAGCGATAATACAGATGAACTTTGGATAGTCACATGAGTAGCACTTGTATAAGATGACAAAAACTATTTTTACAATGCGATAATGAACCTTTTGAAGCTTTTAAAGAATGTTTCAATGATTGTATGAATCTTTTAGCTAATCCATTGGATGATGGATGATAAGGTATGGATTTTATATATTGAATACTATTTACTTTGAGATAATCCTCAAACTCTTGTGAAGTAAACTGTGAACGATTATCATTAATAATCTGTTCTGAATTATCAAATCTCGTAAAAATTTCAAGTTTGTCAATGGTTTGTCCAGATCTAGTCGATCTCATTATAATAACTTCTGATTCCTTTGAGTATGCATCAATTATGTCTAAGAACATATAACCCTCAAATGGACTAGCAAAATCTACATACAATCATTGCCATGGCATTTTAGGCCGTTCCCAAGGCTGTAAAGGAGACAATGATAGTATATGTCTTATTCAAGCATTGAATAAGATTGACACTGAGCCACATTTTCTTCAATGGTAAGTATTGTCTGAGGTTCAGCACTTACAGTCATCTGTAAGAATGATTGTGAGAGATAAATCTTGCGGAATTTCTGCTCACCTGATAATGCAGCAAACAAATCTTCAGTTAAAGAAAATGATATTGATCAGCACACAATACCGGATTAATAGTTGTTATCAAATCACCACAAATACGAACAGAACTATTTGGTTTCATGGCAGGTATGATTGAAGTAAACCAGTCACTCATTGTAACTGTCTCTAATGCACCTTGTTCTTCTCCTTGAAGGTACCCAGATTCTCCTTTTGCAGAACATTCTGAAGGGAAGCTGGCCTAGCCCAACAAGCTTTTGCAATTTGACCAATTTCGCTACAATTCTTGTTTGACTATCCTTGCTCCAGCATTTACTCACATATCTATGACATGCTTGTTGCTGTTTTGACTTATGGTTTCTCATTTATAAGTCTTCATTACTACACCAAATTGTAAAGCTTCTTCAGCAACCAGTTTCATTGACACTGCAATTTCTACTGCTGTTTTGAAAGTCGAAGCATGTTAGTAAGCAATCTCCTTTGAATAGCCTCATTTTTGGACACCTCAAACCAGACAATCTGAAACAATTTTCTAACAACTCTTCAAACTCATAATATTGTGCAGTCTTTTTAAAATTGCCACAAACTCATGAGTGCTTTTACTTTCCACTTGATTCCTTCAGTGAAACCTGAATCATTCCACAACGATCAGTATCATTGGCAAGTAATGCTCTTCAAGGATTTTTGTCAAGTCATCATAAGTTTCGGTTTCAGACTTTGCTGGATCAATCAACCTCCAGATAAAATAATAGGTTTTACTCTGTAATGTGGGTGAGAATTTAGGAAGCATGGTTATTAAGTTTGCAGATGATACTAGGATTGGTGGCATAGTAGACAGTGAAGAAGGTTATCTAGGATTGCAATGGCATCTTGATCAATTGGGCCAGTAGGCTAATGAATGGCAGATGAAGTTTAATTTAGATAAATGTGAGATGATGCATTTTGATAGATTGAACCAGAGCAGAACTTACTCAATTAATTGTAGGACGTTGGGGAGAGTTATAGGACAAAAAGATCTAGGGGTACAGGTTCATAGCTCCTTGAAAATGGAGTCACAGGTGGACAGGGTGGTGAAGAAAGCTTTTGGCATGCTTGGTTTCATTGGTCAGAATATTGAATGCAGGATTTGGGATGTTTACAAGACATCGTACAAGACATTGGTAAGAACACACTTAGAATACTGTGTACAGTTTTGGTAACTCTACAATAGGATCGATATTACTAAACTAGAAAGAGTGCAGAACAGATTTATTAGTGTACGACCAAAACTTGATGGTTTGAGTTATAAGGAGAGGTAGGATAGAGTGGGATTTTTCTCTCTGATGCACAGGATGCCTCGGGGTGATCTTGTAGAGATCAATAAAGTAATTAGGGGCATAGATAAGGTGAGAGGGGAGAGATACAAAAGAGTCCAAAGAGACACTTCTTTCACGCAGAGGGTATGAGTGTCTGGAACAAAGTGCCAGAGGTAGTATTGGAGGCAGGTACAATTTTATCTTTTAAAATACATGGGTGAGATTGGTATAGACAAATAAGGGCCAAATGCGGGCAATTGAGACTAGCTTAATGGTAAAAACTGGACAGCAGAGACAAGTTGGGCCAAAAGGCCTGTTCCCATGCTGTAAACTTCTATGACTACTGAAAAAACTGATACAAGAATTCATTTGCAATTTTATTTGTTTGTACAAAGTATAGAAAACACTTTACATGGCTCATTTTCTTCACTGAAAGGCTCCATGGATCCAAATTAACCCGCCAATTCTCTTGCAGACACTCGCAACTTGAGATGGCTCGTATTATTTGTTTCAATACTTCCTTTCCAGTACTCCTCTTTTGACCTTGGAGACCACTGACTTAACAGTTCCAGTGTATAGCAAACCGTAACTCTTTTCAAATATATCAGATACTGCCTGAAATCTCACCCTTCTCTGATCTTGAGAAAACACCTCTTCTAAAACCACAGTTTTTTTTACTTGGCTTCCTACATTGACACTTCAATCTTCAATCACATCATTACTTTTCCCTAGCATTTTAATATTTGAAGTGTGAGGATCCGCAATGATTTTGTCTTTTACTAAGAATCTTCTCTCAATTTTTTTTCAATGAAACAAAATCCTGACTTATCACCCATTTTCTTCCTGTAATGTACAAACTATGTTAGTGATTGTGGGTTTTAACAAAAAGAAAAACCATGGTTTATACAGATAAATTCAAACTAACAATAACAGATTTATTCCAGGAGGTCTTGCCTGTGCAAAGCTGTTGTTCGTCCTTCGTCATCAATGAGGACCTTGACACCATTAATCATTTTGAGACTGGTCGCGGTGTATCCAAAGATGACTGATCAGGCCAATTTGAGCACGGAATATCCTGGTACATAATGGACAGACTTGTGTAGACACTGTAGTTATTGTGCCGGTGACTCTGGACTTGCGCAGCTCACACTTAAGTTGTGCTTCAGCAAAACACCTTGCTTCGTAAGCTTGCCAGCCTTTGTGGATGAAGAAGCGCCAGGTAGGGCGGTTTTGTGCCAATGTTTCCCAGGTGGTCGTGTCTATGTCAGGAGACTTTAGGGAGGCCTTGAGTGTGTCTTTGAAATGTTTCTTCTGCCCTCCATGCGAGCGTCTTCCAGCAGAGAGTTCCCCAAAAATGACCTGCTTGGGTATGCACTCGTCTGACATATGGATGCATGACCTGCCCACCAGGTCTGCACTCTCATCAGCAGTGTGTGGACTGATGGTAGCCTTGCTCTAGAGAGAACTTCAGTGTCTGGTACTTTGTCTCGCCAACATAATATTCTGCAAAAACAAGTCATGTGGAAATGATTGAGCTGTCTTGCATGCCTTCAATACACAGTCCACGTTTCACAGGCATATAGGAGGGTAGTGAGTACCACGGCACTGTAGACCTTCAGTTTTGTTGCTGGGCTGATTCCTCGATGTTCCCATATACTGGAGCGCAGTCTACCAAAAGCAGAACTTGCTTTTTCTATTCTGCAGTTTATTTCTGTATCAATAGTCTGTGCTCGGGAGAGGGTGCTGCCAATATAAGTGAACTGTTACACTGCCTGTAGTTTCTGCCTTTTGATTGTCATTCTGGGTTCTGTGCACGGTGCATGAGGAGCAGGCTGGGGCATGACTTGGATCTTTTTAATGTTGATGGTGAGTCCAAAGTTGTCACAAGCCGTGGAAAATTTGTCCATACTGATTTGCATCTCTGGCTCAGAGCCAGTATCCAGGGCACAGTCATCAGCAAAGAGGAAATCCCTCAGAACAGTCTCTTTCACTTTGGTAATAGCTTGAAGTCTCCTCAGGTTGAAGAGTTTCCCATCCACTCTGTACTTGAGGCTGATGCCAGCAACACTGTCCCAGAAAGCTTCATTCAGCATGGCAGTAAACATCATGCTGAACAGAGTGGGTGTGAACACACAGCCCTGTTTGATGCCTTTGATGACTGGGAATGGCTCAGAGGATTCTCCGCTATCCAGTACTCTGGCTATCATGCCATCACGGAACTGGCGTACCATCTGAATGAATTTGGGGGGGCAGCCGAACTTTGACATGATCTTCCACAGGCCTTGTCGGCTTATAGTGTCAAAGGCTTTTGCAAGGTCAACAAAGGTTGTGTAGAGCTCGCGATTCTGCTCCTGACACTTCTCCTGAAGTTGGTGCGCAGTAAAAATCATGTCAATAGTCCCGTGACCTTTGCAGAAGCCGTACTATGACTCTGGAAGCAGGCCCAACTCCAGATGAGTGACCAGGTGATTTAGCAGAACTCTTGCCAAGGTTTTTCCAGAGATGGGAAGCAGCAAGATTCCTCAGTTGTTGTTGCATATTTGCCGATTTCCCTTCCTCTTGTAGAGGTGTATGATAGAATCGTCTTTAAGTTCCTGAGGAATGGATCCTTGCTTCCAAAAGGACTGGAACAACTCGGTGAGCTTGTTGATAAATATAGGATGAGCGGGTTTGTAGATCTCTGTGGGTATAGCAAGCCCTTGGGGCTTTGCCAATATATAGCTGGCCGCCAGCTTTCGTGACTTCGGCTACTACCAGTGGGTCATCCCACTGTTAATGTCAACCTGGCTGTTAATATCAACCTGGGGAATCCTGTCTGATGCCTCATCATTAATAGATGACAGTCAGTTGAGGATGGCTTCAAAGTGGTCAGCCCATTTCTGCAGGATCTGAGCTTTCTCTATAATGAGAGTTGTACCATCTGTATTCAGGAGGGGGGAGCTCCCGAGAGATTGAGGTCTGTAGAGGGTGTTGAGGGCTTCACAGAACCATTTCAAGTTGTTTCTGCCAGTGTATCCCTGTATTTCATTTGCCTTGGTGCTCGGCCAGGCATCCTGCATTTTACGTAGTTTATTCCGGACTGTACTGCAAGCACAGGTAAAACCATTTTTCTTGGCAGCTGAAGATGGGTCGTTCTGACAGGCCAAATGAAGATGGCACTTTTCAACAAGTAGAGCCTGTATCTCGTCATCATTCTCATCGAACCAGTTACACTGCTTGCAGGTAGAGGGCGAAACATCTTCAGTGCAGATGTATGGACAGCATTCCCAGTCATCCTCAGTGCTGCCTGCAAGGTGTAGGTCAACAAGCTTGATTTCAAAGTCTTCAGCCAGTGCTGAAGCTATGCTGGGGTTCTTTAGCTTGGCTGCATTGATTCTTTTCATATCTTTGCTTCCTTGTGGTCGCCTCTTGGGTCTGATGCAGAGCCTCATTTTGGAGACAATGAGCCTGTGATCTGTCCAGCAATCACACCACACATGGCCTTGTCACTCTGACCTCCTGTCTGTCTTTTCACCTGACAATGACATAGTCAATAAGATGACAATGCGTAAAGTGGGGGTGCATCCAAGAGGTCTTGTTACGGGTAGGCAGACGGAAGGTTGTGTTGGTGATGAGGAGATCGCATGCTGCACAGGTCTTCATTAAGAGTACACTGTTACTGCTACACTTGCCCACTCCATGCCTCCCAATGACTCCCTGCCAGATTGCAGAATCACACCCCACCCTACTCATGCATTGAAATCGTCAAGCAAAATCAGCTTGTCGATACTGCTCACTGCCGATAGTAGGGCGTCTAGTTCTTTGTAGAACTTGTCTTTCATCTCGTCCGGGTTGTTCATTTGGGGGCATAGGCGCTGGTCAGGGTGGCTTGACTTCTGTTCTGTAGCGCTCGTTCACTCTCTTGGGTAGACTATCAAGTTTCCGAACAACGTGACTCCTAACAATGAATCCAACTCCAGCATCACGATGCTCATTGCTGCCATGACTGTTCCAGAAAAAAGTGTATCCACCTCCAGTTTCAGTCAACTAACCTACAAGACAACTTTCACTCAGGGCTGCAATGTCAATGTCACAAGATGTCCTGTGTAAAGTAGAAATTGTGGCATCATGCTAATGACATCATCATCAATTCATTGAATTGAATTGATTTATTGTCACATGTATTGGGATACAGTGAAATGTGAGCTGTTACAGACAAACCTATTACAGACATACTTCGTAGAGTACATCAGAGAAAAGGAAAGGATAGGTGCAGAACATAGTGGTGCAGTTGCCTATAGGGCAAAAAGAAAGTTCAGCTTTATGTGTGATAAGATCAGAACCAGTTTTTAAAGCAACATTCGACATTTTTAAATATAGAACCACAACATGGTTCCTGACCTTTGTGAATAAGATAACTTTTCTTTTCCTTTGAAGAAAAAATGCCACTATGCATTTTTACAATTTCCAATCATTACTTCTATATAATATTTTATTATGACTAAACCAAAACAGTTTAATACAACTTTTATAATTAAACTGGACACATTAAGAGGCTTGTAATAGCTTGTTTTCTTTTCTCAAAAACATTATTCACAGTATTGCTTTGGTGGTAACGTGCTGTGCCTCTTCCTAGTTAAAGCAGCAGTTGTCATCGGCCAGTGACCTCCTTCTCCTTAAGCTGTATTATAACCCTGTGTTTCTGCCGTTCACCCTATTTGCCTGTCTTCCATCCATTTTTCAGCTTGTGCCTGCTTGGTTTAACTTCTTGATTTCCATATTTCCTCTTTTAGATGCTCCAGCATTTCTTGCAATTTGTTAACTATCTCTAGTAAATCATTTTCCATCTGTGATATTGTAAAAATAAGTCCTAACGTAAAGCTTCCTGAGCTTTAATGTAAAATTGACTTCCTGAAAGCTGCAATTTGAAGTGAAACAGCTAAAAGATTTTCACATTAAAACCAATGTAAAAGCTGTACTTAGGTTTTGCAGGACATTTCTCATCAGAAAGATCATAATATCCTATGAGTTGAAATACTTTATATTGCCAAATTCCTATATTAATAAATATCTTCTAAAATAAAATTTAATACATAGACTAAATATGCTAATGTTTTACGTACCTCGTAATTTATGACTGGAGTTTTCCAGTTCCACCACAATGCGACTGGTGAGCCTTGAAATCTCTTTTCACATCAGTGGGACCAGAAGATTCTCCTGGCATGAGGGGCTGGAAAATTCTAGCACATGTCTTTCTAAATCTCAGGATCGCTTATGTCTTTTTAACCATTTTCTGTACCTGTTTTGCCACTTTAAATGATTTTTGTGCTTTAAGGCGCTCTGTTCCTGCGCTTCCTTTAGAACTATACTCTTTACTTTGCTCCTCCTCATTTTTCCTATTAATGTACATCACTTCACATTTCTCTGTGTTAAACTGCATCTACCATATGTCCACTCATTTCTTAGCTTATCTATAACCTCTTGCAGTCTATCACTATCTTTCTCACAGTTTTGTTTTATCTAATTGTGCCTTATATTGATAAACCTATCAGATCAAGAAAAGTAGTGATCTCAGTACCAACACTTGAGGAACATCACTGTTAATCTGCACACTGTCTGAAAAACAACACTTAACATTATTTTCTGTGTGCCAACACCACTTTTTGTTTATTGTTAAACCAACTTCATATCCGTACTGCCACTGCCCGTTTTATTCCATAAGATTCAAGTTGACTGGCAAGCCTACTACGTAGCATTTCATTAAGTGCCTTTTGAAAGTTCACATGTGTCAAATCAACTACATTACCCTCATCAACCCCCTTTATTAATACATCAAAAAATTCAGTTAAGTTAGTTAAACATAGTTTGCCTTTAATAAATCTGTGTCGACTTTCCTATTCAATTTGTTAATTTTGTTTTGATCATTGTTTCCAAAGATTTCCCATCTTCAAGATTAAACTGACAGCACTGAAATTGCTGTGTTTAGCCTGATAGCCCTTTCTGAGCAAGGGTGGAGCAATTGCAATTCTTCAGTCCTCTGACACACCCCCACTACTGCCACCCTTCACTTTATCTAGGGTAGAGTTTGGAAGATTGTAAACAATACTTCTACAATTTCCACTTTTCTTCCTTCAGCATCCTCAGATGTACCTCACCTGTTGATACAACAGCTTTAAGGGCTGCCAGCCTTTCAAGTGCCCTTACTTTATCCCATATAGTATCTCAACTGTCTCCTCTTTTACTATGGCTTTGGCAGCATCCTCTTCTTTGGTAAAAACAGATGCAACTATTTAGTTCTGCAGCCATGTCCTCTGCCTCCATATGAGGATCTCCCTTCTGGTCCTGAATCAGCACCATGCCTCTTTTCACTATCCTTTTTTTATTTATGCTTGTCAAAGACTTTTTCACTTCTCCTCTGTACCTTCTATATTCAACCTGACTATCATTTGCATGAAAAATCTAATGTGTGTCACATGCTTCTTTTGCTGTTTCAATTTATTCTCTCTTTTTGTCATCCAGGAACTTCTATTTTGGTTGCTCTACCTTTTCCCTTGTGGATGTATACATCAATTGTACTCAAACCATCTCCCATTCAAAGGCAGAGTATTATTGGATGACAATTTTGTCTGCTAAACAGAGCAGCGATTAACAGTTATTTTTTTCAGACTGCAGAAAGCTTTATAGTGAAGTTCCCCAGCAGTCAATATTAGGATCCCAAGTCTTCCTGATATATGTTAATGATCTCAACGTTGATGCACAGGGCACAATTTAAAAATTTGCATGTGATATAAAATTAGGAAGTTTGTAAACTGTAAGGAGGACAGATATAATTGAACTCCCTTCAACTGGAAAATAAAAACAATCATCAAAGGCTGCTGACAAGTCCTCAAAGTTGGTTTTGGATTCATCAATGGTTGCATCAGGACAATGTGATTTTCAAGATTAAAAGTTTAAAAAAGGCATTAATGAGGGTTTCCACTGATTTTTTTTCTACTGAGACCTAATGTAATTACATGATATGAAAAATCACTTCTCAAGAATGTTAAATGTTCTGTTGGCTTTGGTCCTCGTATTGGTCCAAACTGATCTGGTGAGTTTTTTATATTCGTTCATGGGATATAGGTATCACTGGCTGGACCAGCGTTTATTGTGCATTCATGAGGGCATTTAAGAATCAACCACATTGCTGTGGATCTGGAATTGCATGGAGGCCAGACCAAATAAGGAGGGCATACTTCCTTCCCTAAAGAACATTAGTGAACCAGATGGGTTTTTGTGACAATTGACAATGGTTTCATGGGATTTTTAATTCCAGATTTTTAATTGAATTCAAATTTCACCATTGACCATGATGGGATTTGAACCCAGGTCTCCAGAGCATTATACTGGGTCTTTGGAGTACTAATCCAGTAACAATACCACTCTACCACATTTTGATTGGATGTATGTTCCATTTTTAGATTTTAAAGCATGGGTACAGTTTTAAGAGATTACAGATTTTAAGATGGCATTGCTGTTCACTGCCAAACAATAGGTATTGCCAGGCAAATTGCACAGGTAAGGGGATTGGCAAGGTGCATTTCTGCCTAAAGGAAAAGGATCTGCAATGGCTGTGTGGGTCAGCTGGCTGCTGACTTAATTTAAACAACAGTAAAGTGCTTCGAGTCAAGACGCGTAGAGAAGAACCACTGGCTTTCTGTTTAATATATCAGACGGTCGTGACATACCTAAAGTTGACATTGCATTTTTTTTTGCTTTCTGAAACTTGGGAACCACATCAGGATTAGTGGGCACGGTGGCACAGTGGTTAGCACTGCTGCCTCACAGTGCCAGGTACCTGCGTTCTATTTTCAATTTTGGGTCACTGTCTGCATGAAGTCTGTACGTTCTCCCCCGGATGCTCTGGTTTCCTCCCGCAGTCCAAAAGATATGCTGGTTAGGTACATTGGCCATGCTTAATTCTCCCTCAGTGTACCCAAACAGCTGCTGGTGTGGTGACTAGGGAATTTTCACAGTAACTTCATCGCAGGGTTAATGTAAGTCTATTTGTGACTAATAAATAAACTTTGCTTTTAGTGACAGATTTCTTTCAAATGGCACTTCTGACTGAATGAGTGAAAAGACATTTCTCAGGACACCTGGACTGGAAGTTTTTTTAAATGTCACGTTTGTACCTTGTGAGCTTTGCTTGCTGAAACTGGGTTACTTCCAGACATATCGAAATTTTTAAAGGAGACACTTGTTTTTAAAGTAAAAGTGCCGAGTCAATGATGGCTGAAAATGTTAAGTAACCCCCCCCCCCCTTGTGGTAGTTACTGTGTAGATGACACTTCGTCCTGAGAAAGACCCAGGAATGTCACACCTGATAGCCAGGAGTATGTCAAGGCCTAATTCAGATGAACACACTTGAAAGGGGAGATAAGAAAAAAGCAAAAGACCAAATCTTAATCTCCTGTGGTTGCAAAGACAGTGAAGGCTGATTGTCACATCCCAGCAGAAAATCCAAAACCCATTTCCTGCTGATCCATATCTCTGAATGTGAAAATGGCCTGAGTTCAAAGACAACATACTCTGGCGTAGGGACATATTGTTTGTTCCCTTTCAGAATATGATGTGGAGATGCCAAAGGTGGATTGGGATAAACACAGTAAGAAGTCTCACAACACCAGGTTAAAGTCTAACAGGTTTATTTGGTAGCAAACGTCACTAGCTTTTGGAGCGCTTGCTGCTCCTTGGTCAGATGAGTGGGAGTTCTATTCACAAACAGGGCATATAAAGACACAAACTCAATTTACAAAATAATGATTGAAATGTGAATCTTTACAGCTAATCAATCTTAAAGGTGCAGAAAATATGAGTGGAGAGAGCTTTGAGCACATGTTAAAGAGATGCGCATTGTCTCCAGACAGGACAGTTACTGAGATTTTGCAAGTTCAGATAAATTGTGGTGGTTACAGATAGTGCGATATGAACCCAAGATCTTGGTTGAGGCTGTTCTCATGTGTGCGGAACTTGGCCATCAGTCTCTGCTCAGCGACTTTGTACTGTAGGATGTTGTGAAGGCCACCTTGGAGAATGCATATCTGAAGATCAAAGGCCGAATGCCTATGACTGATAAAGTGTTTTCCAACAGGAAGAGAACAGTCTTGCCTGGTGATTGTTGAGTGGTGTTCATTCATCTGTTGTCATAGCATCTGCATGGTCTCCTCAATGTACCATGCCTCGGGACATTCTTTACTACAGTATATCAGGTAGACAATGTTGGCCAAATTGCAAGAGTGTGTACCATATGCCTGGTGGATGGTATTCTCGATGAGATGATCTGTGTCGATGATCCAACATGTCTCACAGAGGTTGCTGTGGCAGGGTTATGTGATGTTATGGTCACTGTTCTCCATAAGGCTGGGTATATTGCTGCAGACAATGGTCTGTTTGAGGTTGTGCATTTGTTTGAAGGCAAGAACTGGGGTGTGGAGATGGCCTTGGCAAGATGTTCGTCTTCATCAATGACATGTTGAAGGCTTGGAGAAGAAGTCGCAGCTTCTCCACTTCGGGGAAGTACTGGATGATGAAGTCCCGTGTTTGTCTTCTGAGGAGGTCAGTGCGGTTTTCACAAACAGAGCATATAAAGACACAAATTCAAGATAATAGTTGGAATGTGAGTCAATACAGGTAATCAAGATGGGGTCAAGCTCAGATGATGAGGAAACACCTCCAGATGCTGAAAGATGCCCTCATAAGAATAGGATATAGTGCTCAACTCACCAATCGACAATTCCAACACGTCACAGTGAAAAAGATCTCTCAATCACCTGACGAAGGAGCAGCGAGCGCTTCGAACGCTAGTGGATTTTGCTACCAAACAAACCTGTTGGACTTTAACCTGGTGTTGTGAGACTTCTTACTATCTTTCAGAATACACAGGCAAACTGTGATTTTAAAAAATGCCAATTACATACCTGTTTTGACTAGTGCTGGAGTGTCAGTGTGTGTGCAACACAGATCAAGAAAAGGCAGAAGTCAGTCACCCCTGCAAAAAGATTGCAGGCAAGAAAGGATCTCTTTCTTTCTCTCTAAATGGAAGAAAGCTCAGCAAAGGCAAGTAAATCAGATAGCTTTTCACCCACTGCAGAATCCAGTGTCTCCAAACTAACTGCTAACCTGCCAGTGTCAGCTCCACTGGAATTAACCAATTTAATAGCTGCAATGTTTTGCCATCTAAGCTTACAGATCAGCCAAAGCTTGATTCATATGTTGCTTTACTTTTATTTTTTCTTAATTTATCTATAGGCTGTGGTTGTTGCTGGCTGGGCAGCACTTCTTGCCCATCTATAATGGCCCTTAAACTGAGTAACAGGCTAGGTTTTTTTTTCATTTGATTTATTATTGTCACATGTATTAACAGGTAGTGTTTCTTGTGTGCTATATAGGCAAAGCGTACTCTTCGTTGAGAAGGAAACGAGGGAGTGCAAAATGTAGTCGTAGCTAGGGTGTAGAGAAAGATCAATTTAATGCAATATAAGTCCATTCAAAAGTCTGACAGCAGCTGGAAAGAAGCTGTAATTGGGAGTCGGTTGGTACATGACCTCAGACTCTTGTATCCTTTTTATAGAACATAGAACACTACAGCACAGACAGGCCCTTCGGCCCACAAGTTGCGCCAATCATGCCCATACCTACTAGGCTATAGAACTATCTGTAACTCCCAATCTCATTTAATCCCATGTACTCATCCAGAAAGACCCCAGCGAGTTCGCCTCCACCACCACCGATGCAGCTGATTCCATTCACTCATCATCCTCTGAGTGAAAAACTTATCCCTAACATCTTCTCTGTACTTGCTGCCCATCTTAAACCTGTGTCCTCTCATAGCGACCATTTCAGCTCTGGGAAATAGCTTCCAAGAATCCACCCTATCTATTCCTCTCAATATTTTATAAGCCTCTATCAGTCGCCTCTCAACCTTTGTCTCTCCAGGGAGAAGAGACCTAGCTCCCTCAACCTATCTTCATAGGGCATGCCTCCCAATCCAAGGATCCTTGTAAATCTCCTTTGCACCCTCTCAATAGCTTCCACATCCTTCCTGTAGTGAGGCGACCTGCACACAGTACTCCAGGTGGGGTCTGACAAGGGTCTTATAAAGCTGCAGCATTGCATCCTGACTCCTAAACTCAATCCCTCAATTAATGAAGGCCTGTACACCATACACAATGTGTAGAGTATAGGGCAAATGGTAGGATTCTTGGTAGTCTAGATGAACAGAGGGATCTTGGTGTGTATGTGCATAGATCCCTGAAAGTAGGCAGTCAGGTCGAGAAGGTTGTTAGGAAGGCATATGGAGTCTTGGCTTTTATTGGTAGAGGGATTGAATTTCGGAGCCGCAACGTCATGTTGCAACTGTACAAAACTCTAGTGCGGCCGCACTTGGAGTATTGTGTGCAGTTCTGGTCCCCACATTATAAGAAGATGTGGAGGCATTGGAGAGGGTACAGAGGAGGTTTACCAGGATGTTGCCTGGTATGGAGGGCAGGTCTTATGAAGGAAGGCTGAGGGATTTGAGGTTGTTTTCGTTAGAAAGGAGGCGGCTAAGAGGGGACCTAATCGAAACATATAAGATGATTAGAGGTATAGATAGGGTGGATAGTGATAGCCTTTTTCCTAGGATGAAAAAAGCTAGCACGAGGGGACACAGCTTTAAATTAAGGGGTGATAGTTATAGGACGGATATCAGAGGCAGGTTCTTTACCCAAAGGGTGGTTCGGGAGTGGAATGCCCTGCCTGCAGCAGTTGTAGATGCGCCAAGTTTGGTGGCGTTTAAGAGGTTAGTTGATAAGTATATGGAAGAGAAGGGAATGGTTTAGTTTGGAGGGGCATTGCTTTTTATTTTGGTCGGCGCAACATCGAAGGCCGAAGGGCCTGTTCTGTGCTGTAATGTTCTATGTTCTATGTTCTATACACCTTCTTGACCACATCCTCCACCTGCGAGGCCGATTTAAGAGTCCTATGGACCTGGACCCCAAGATCCTTCTGCTCCTCAACACTGCTAAGACTCCCCTTGATTTTCCTGCTAGAAGAAGAATGGAAGAGAGAATGTCCAGGATGCATAGGGTCCTTAATTATGCTAGCTGCTTTGCCAAGGCATTGGGAAATGTAGACAGAGTCAATGGACAGGAGACTGGTTTGCATAATGTATTGGGCCACATTCACAACCTTTTGTAGTTCCTTGTGGTCTTGGGCAGGGAGGAGCCATACCACGCTGTGGTACAACCAGAAAGAATGCTTTCTATAATGCATCTGTAAAAGTTGGTGAGAGTCATAGCTGACATGCCAAATTTCCTTAGTCTTCTGAGAAAGTAGAGGAGTTGGTGGGCTTTCTTAATAATAGTGTCAGCATGGGGGGACCAGGGCAGTTTATTGGTGATCTGAACACCTAAAAACTTGAAGCTCTTGACTTTTCTACTTCATTCCCATTGATGTAGACAGGGGCATGTTCTCCTTTATGTTACCGGAAGCCAATGACAATATCCTTTGTTTTCTTGAAATTGGAGGAGAGATTATTGTCACCGCAACAGTTCACCAAATTCTCTATTTTCTGTATATTCCTGAACTCTGTCTCGTCATTGTTTGAGATGCGATCCAGTATGGTGGTGCATCAGCAAATTTGAAAATTGAACTGGAGGGGAATTTTGCCACACAGTTATAGGCACATAAGTATAGTAGGGGGTTAAGAACACAGACATGTGGGGTACCACTGTTGAGAATGATCGTTTTAACAGTTAATGATATTTAAAGGTCAATGAAATTGTTGTGGATCTAGAGTCACGTATAAAATGGCAGATTCCTTTCCTAAAGAACTTTAGTGAACCAAATGGATTTTTACAGTTTCAGGATTGTCATTATGTTTTTAATTACAGATTTTTATTGAATTCAAATTTCACTGTTTGCTGTGGTGGGATTTGAACCTGGCTTCCCGGAACATTACCCTGGGTCTCTGTATTACTAGGCCAATGATAATACCACCATGTCACTGCTTCCTCATTTTCTCATCTGATCAATGTATGAATGTATGTATTGCACTCTTTATTACTCTCTCCAGTTTCTATTTTTTGTAATAAACTTACTTTGACTTAAGAAAACCAGTTAAATTTGCTCCTTCTAAAGCATAAATACATTTAGATCAGCCAAAGGCATCTTGAAGAAGGGATTCCTTTGAAATTAACCTTGTTTTGACAAAACTGTAAGGAAGAGAGCCAGGACCCAGGGTCAGCATGATAGCACAGTGGCTTGCCCTCTTGCCTCACAGCACCAGGGATCTGGGTTCATTTTATGGCTCGGGTCACAGATGCCACAGCATGGTGACTAGAGAATTTTCACAGTAACTTCATTGCAGTATTAATGTAAGCCTACTTGTGACACTAATAAATAAATTTTAAAACAGAGTTGTAACAAAATTGGTATCCCATTCAGGAAGTTAACAAATTAGGGGACTTTGATTGGGGATTGGTCTGTGCTAGAATTCATGGAGTATTTGAGATGTATGTATGACTATTACAGGAAATGTAGAAGGAGTGCTAGACAAGACTATGGAACAATGTGGTGAAGAGTGAGAGTTGCAAGTCAAACTTACATTGCACCAAGACTTGTCCCTCTGGTGCTTCCTCTTCCTGATTGTCATCAATATTTTGAACAGATGAGGCAGGAGGTGCTATGGTCAATGATGTTCATGGATGGCATTGAATAATGAGGTGGAAATAATGTGAACAAGACTGAATATCTGGAGAATTGGAGATAAATACTGAAGAACAATGACCCAATTTATCGACTGTCAGTTTTTGCCCAGAGAAGATCATAGTAAACGTGTAATGATTATAGATGAAAATCCAGAGAAAGTGAACAGCTTCAAGTACCTGGAGACAGTGGAGGCAAAAGACAGAATGGAAACTACACAATGGGTCAACTTTGGATAGAGTCAGGCGAAGTTAGATGAAGTGTTGTCTGAAAGTAAAATACCACTAACCTGAAAGGAAGAAGACAAAGACACTTATAAGATCAGCCTTGTTACATAGCGCTAAATTAGGACATCAAAATGAGAGGAACAAAGACTGGATACTAATGCGATGTCAATAATAGGATGGATGTGTGGAATGATGAGAAAGGATAAAGAACTGGCACATCCTGGAGTCAATGAAAATTGTGGTGGCATCAAAGAAAGTAACCAAGATAATATTGAAATGGATGGTCATCTGT
Source organism: Sphyrna mokarran (assembly GCA_024679065.1). Taxonomy (NCBI): domain Eukaryota; kingdom Metazoa; phylum Chordata; class Chondrichthyes; order Carcharhiniformes; family Carcharhinidae; genus Sphyrna; species Sphyrna mokarran. The sequence goes on along the minus strand of JAGIQG010000002.1, from coordinate 97,306,210 downwards.
TGTGGAAAGAGATAGAGGATATGGGGTGATGCAATTGATGAAGTTGGGATTGGTAGGAAAAATAAGGTCTAAGAGCAGATGAAGAGAATGTAGGAATGAAATTTAGACAGTGAGGTTGGAAGAAGAATGGGTGACTGGCAGACGGAGATGGAGAATAATGATCAATTAGCATTGTCACAATTTCAGGTAAAATGGGAGAAGCTGAAAGATGAAAAATCTATCTCTTTGAATTTTGGTCCTCACTGGCATGAAAGGGAGTCACTTTTTTAAGTTTGATTTTATTTATTATTTCTAAAATTTAAAATGCATTGTAAAAAGTTATGAAATCATACAAAATCTTTTGTTAGAAGTTATTCATATGAATGTTTTTGTTAAACCCATAGTTTATCTTGTTTTAGATGTGGGTAAAACAGATGTTTTACCCACATCTGTTTATCTTGTGTGTTCTTCGTATGATTTTTTTTAAAAGTTTATTTTTTTGTCACAATTAAGTCTTACATTAATATTAGTTACTGTGAAATTCCCCTGGTCCCCACATTCATAGAACATAGAACATTACAGCACAGAACAGGCCCTTCGGCCTTCGATGTTGCGCCGACCAATATAAAAAGCAATGACCCTCCAAACTAAACCATTTCCTTCTCTTCCATATACTTATCAACTAACCTCTTAAACGCCACCAAACTTGGCGCATCTACAACCGCTGCAGGCATGGCATTCCACTCCCGAACCACCCTTTGGGTAAAGAACCTGCCTCTGATATCCGTCCTATAACTATCACCCCTTAATTTAAAGCTGTGTCCCTCGTGCTAGCTTTTTCCATCCTAGGAAAAAGGCTATCACTGTCCACCCTATCTAAACCTCTAATCATCTTATATGTTTCGATCAGATCCCCTCTTAGCCTCCTCCTTTCTAATGAAAACAACCTCAAATCCCTCAGCCTCTCCTCATAAGACCTGCCCTCCATACCAGGCAACATCCTGGTAAACCTCCTCTGTACCCTCTCCAATGCCTCCACCTCTTTCTTATAATGTGGGGACCAGAACTGCACACAATACTCCAAGTGCGGCCGCACTAGAGTTTTTGTACAGTTGCAACATGACGTTGCGGCTCCGAAATTCAATCCCTCTACCAATAAAAGCCAAGACTCCATATGCCTTCCTAACAACCTTCTCGACCTGACTGCCTACTTTCAGGGATCTATGCACATACACACCAAGATCACTCTGTTCATCTAGACTACTAAGAATCCTACCATTTGCCCTATACTCTACACATTTATTATTTCTGCCATAGTGCATTACCTCACACTTTTCCACATTAAACTCCATTTGCCACCTCTCGGCCCAGCTCTGCAACTTGTCCAAGTCCCTCTGCAAACTATAACACCCCTCTTCACTATCTACCACTCCACCGACTTTAGTGTCATCTGCAAATTTACTAATCCATCCTTCAATACCCTCATCCAGATCATTTATAAAAATTACAAACAGTAATTTGTAACACATTCGGTGCTGTTCAGGTCAATGTAGTCTTTCAGAATGTGGGAGGAAACCAGAGTACCTGGAGGAAATAGCACAGTGGTTACCATTGTTGCTTCACAGCTCCAGGAACCTGGGTTCGATTCCCAGCTTGGGTCACTGTCTATGTGGAGTTTGCACATCCTCCTCATGTCTGCATGGGTTTCCTCCGGGTGCTCCGGATTCCTCCCATAGTCCAAAGATGTGCAGGTTAGGTTGATTAACCACGCTAAAATTTCCCTATGTCCTCAGATGCGTAAGTTAGAGGGATTAGCAGATAAAATTTGTAGGGATATGGGGATGGGACTGTGGTCGATGCAAACTTGATAGGCTAAAGGACCTCTCTTTCTGCACTGCAGGGTTCTATGATTCTATGAAATCCATGCAGACCCAGGGACAATGTGCAGACTCTGCACAGACAGTGACCCAAGCCGGGAACTAAACTCAGGTCCCTGGCGCTGTGAAGCAGCTGTTCTAACCACAGTGCCACCCCATTTATAAATTGTTAGTATTTATAAGTTGTTAGTCATTCCACTGTAAAACAAAATTTAATTTTATTCAGGGCTCAGTGATGGTATTTGACTCAATTTAGTTCAATAACATTTGGAAAGAGTAGACAATTGTGTGATGTAATAAAATCACCACCATTGGCATTTTTCATTTACATTAGATGATGGACGGACAGCAAATCAAATCCTTTAGGGATGGAATATTGGTGCATGAGTTCTGCCACAAATGCTGCATTGAGGTGATTATCAGGTGTCATTGTAGGTTGTTGTTTTTGATGTCAGTCCTTGTTGCCGAGCTGCTGTAGCCACTGATCAACTCAGTGCATTTTCCTTCTGTTGTTGACTATTATCTCTCCGATGCACAAAAAGACATTTAGCTCCTTCATGTCATGCTTGAAGCATTCTTAAATGGATCTTTGGGTGTCCTACTACACCTCTTGTTCTGACTACCTCACTATACATAAAGTCCTTGTGTCGATATCCATCTTCCAATCTGACTGTGCCCAAGCCAACAAAATAGCCTCTGCTTAATGCGTTCCAACGTTCTTGGGAGATTTGCCTTTTAAAGGACTTCTGCATTTATGATTTTATCTTCCATGATGTAATCAAATGTCATGTGATCAAACATTTGAGTAATATCACATAATATCATATGATCAACTGACCAGAGATATAGCAAATCAAATATCATACATTGAGTGCTAAAAGTTGTTATGGAAGTGTTCTCTTATTACCATTGTTTGACAGTATCAGAAAGGCAGGAGATGGATACTGGGAACAGGTATGTGGAAAGGATAAGAAAGACACTGTTGTCAAATTGAAAGGGAGGTGTGATCAGAAGGATGGGAAATTCTGGTGGTAAAGGAGAAAGCTGATGATTATGGGGAAGAATTAGAGCTGTTACAGAAGAAAATAATTTAATGATTTTATTTGAATTAATAATGTTTCAAAAGTGATCTATTTCTACTCTGCTGACCAAAGCATTGTAAAAGTGATGTTAAGCTGACACTCTATTCATCTTGTCTACACTCGCTCCACCCCACTTTATGCAAGGAATCTTCTCCATATCCATTGTATCTGTTCTGAAAATGCCATCTTGCACACCAATCCTTCCAAAATTGGACTCCTTGTCCTCAGCCAATGATTCCCTTCCATTGTGGTCAGTGATGTAATGCTGTTAGAGCACAACTGAATGCCACCCCCGCATCTCCAACCAGGGTCTGGGTGTGGGAAGGAAATGGTTCCAAACATTGCTTGGGGACACAATGTTTTAAACAGAATTTTTGTCATCCACCCTGAATGGCCAGAGCTTAGGGCCTGACAAACTGACTTAATAACATTAAAACTTAAGGGTTCTTTGTTTTAAGCTGTTAGGTCAATTGCACTTGTTGCTGCGCAACAGCTAATAAGATAGGTGTATAGGGGGAGTGGGTGAGGCATAGAGGTGGTTGGAACCATACGTTCCTTATAATTCAGAAAGAAGTAATCCGGCCCATTGAATCTGCAGTGACTTTCTGAAAGAGCATTCCATCCATGCCCTCTCCGCCACCCTACTCCTGTAACCCCACACAGCCTGGCCAAGCCATCTAATCCGCACATAGAACCATAGAAAATTACTGCTCAGAAACAGGCCTTTGGCCCTTCTTGTATGTGCCGAACCATTTTTTGCCTAGTCCACTGACCTGCACTTGGACCATATCCCTCCATACCCTTCTCATCCATGAACCCGTCCAAGTTTTTCTTAAATATTAAAAGTGACCCTGCATTTACCACTTTATCCAGCAGCTCATTTCACACTCCCACCACTCACTGCATGAAGAATCCCACCACCACCACCCCCCACACCATATTCCCTATAAACTTTTCTCCTTTCACCCTTAACCCATGCCCTCTGTTTTTTTTTCTCCTCTAGCTCAGTGGAAAAAGCCTGCTTGCATTCACTCTATCTATACCCATCAAAATCTTGTACACCTCTATCAAATCATCCCTCGTTCTTCTACACTCCAGGGAATAAAGTCCTAACCTGTTCAATCTCTTTCTGTAACTCAGCTTCTCAAGTCTCGGCAACATCCTTGTGAACCTTCTCTGCACTCTTTCAACCTTACTTACGTCCTTCCTGTAACTAAGTGACCAAAATTGTACACAATAAATTCGGCCTCACCAATGCCTTATACAACCTTACCATAACATTCCAGCTTTTATACTCGATATTCCAATTTATAAAGGCCAATGTACCAAAAGCATTCTTTACAACCCTATTCACCTGTGACGCCACTTTTAGGGAATTCTGTACCTGTATTCCCAGATCCCTCTGTTCAATTGCACTCTTCAGAGTCCTACCATTTACCCTGTATGTTCTACTTTGGTTTGTCCTTCCAAAGTGCAATACCTCACACTTGTCTGTGTTAAATTCCATTTGCCATTTTTTTAGCCCATTTTTCTATTTGATCCAAGTCCTTCTGCAAGCTTTGAAAACCTTCCTCACTTCCACTACACCTCCAATCTTTGTATCATCAGCAAATTTGCTGATCCAATTTACCACATTATCATCCAGATCATTGATATAGATGACAAACAACAATGGACCCAACACCGATCCCTGCGGCACACCACAGGCCTCCACTCAGAGAAGCAATCCTCCACAACCACTGTCCAGCTTCTTCCATTGAGCAAGTGTCTAATCCAATTTACTACCTCCCCATGTATACCTAGCGACTGAACCTTCCTAACTAACCTCCCATGACAGACCTTACCAAAGGCCTTGCTGAAATCCAGGTAGACAACATCCACCACCTTCCCTTCATCCACTTTCCTGGTAACCTCCTCAAAAAACTCTAACAGATTGATCAAACATGACCTACCATGCACAAAACCATCTTGACTCTCCCTAATAAGCCCCTGTCTATCCAAATATTTGTAGATCCTATCTCTTATCACACCTTTCAATAAATTGCCCACCACCAACGTCAAACTTACTGGCCTATAATTTCCCAGATTTTTGGATTTTTTAAACAATGGAACAAAATGAGCCATCCTCCAATCATCCGGCACCTCCCCCATGAATACTGACATTTTAATTTTGTCTGCCAGGGCCCTTGCAAGTTTAACACTAGTCTTCCTCAAGATCCATGGAAATACCATGTCCGGTTGTGGGGATTTATCCACTCTGATTTGCCTCAAGACATCCAGCACCTCCTCCCCTGTGATCTGAAAAGATTCCATGCCCTCCCTATCTGTTTGCATCTTTGGACCGTAAGAGGAAACTGCAGCACCCAGAGGAAACCCATGTTCATATTTGTCAAAACCAGCTGTGCAATGGAACCCAATGTTACAGCCATGTGACTCCTCCAGTATTTCAGTGGACAAGTGCTGAGACATTGAGAGGGAGAACATGCAATCTCCAATCAGTCAACCAAAACACAATGGTTTCAGTTCTATGTTCTTTCCTAAGTACAGAACTGGAAAATGTTTAAGAAATGCAAAATTAACAGAATATCAGTGCCAGGCTAAGTTAAACTTTAACAAATGTGCTTAATGGAAACAGTTCAGTATCAAACTGACCAAAAAATGTTGTTACAGAAACAGGACAACGTGTAATGTGAGGATATAGTTTCTGTTGTTAAATTCTGCTCTCGTATTACTTCATTTTTTGTGAAAAAAATCGAACCATATTAAAGGTTTGTCTTTACTCATTTTTGCCACGTTATTTGTTACCAGTTGCATTTCTGCCTGATTTCTCAGAACACTACTTGCAAAACCTGAAATAAACCAAATACAAATACCAACAAAACTTCAGCACTGTGCCAAAAGCTTTACAAGAAATAAAAGAGAAATGAATAAAATACAGAAAAAATAACAATGAAAATGGAAAGTGCTGGACACACCGAGCACATCCTGCAGCATCTGTGCAGAAGAGTTAACGGTTCAGGGCTCTGAAACTCTGTTAGAGCTGGAAGCTTCAATCGGGCTCCTTTCCACTGATACATTTGTCGTTTTTTCCCCATTATTTTTGTAAATTTTTGGTTTGATTTCAGAGTTGCTGATTTCATATTGAAGGCACACTGCAGCTCCTTTCACTGACAGCTCTCTCTCTTTCCCCCCCCACGAGGCCCGCCCCCCAGTGTCCTTCCCCCTTTACACTGCTGCCGGAAGAACACCGCGCCTGCGTTCTGCCGTCACTACTGTTGCCGGAGAGACACTGCGCCTGCGTTTTGCCGTTGCTGCTGCTGCAGGAGGGACGCTGAGCCTGCGCCGTGCTGTCACTACTGCCGGAGAAGCGTCGCGCCTGCGCTCTCCAGTTACTGCTGCTGCCCGTGAGGACGCTGCGCCTGCGCGGTGCCGTCACTGAGCCACGTTCCCTTAGCAACGGGCCAGGTCAAGGTGATGGTGCCACGGAGTCCACATTGCGGAGGGAGCCGGCAGCTCATTACTGAGAGCATCATCAATAGTTGTGGCCTAGCATGACAGCCTAGGGTCTGTCAAGGATGGTCATTGTTAGTGACCCTAAAATAAAAATAACTGACATAAAGATTACCGATATTTAACAAGACTTAAAGTTCTGAAAGGAGGAGCGGTTATGTTGTTAGGAATTTTCTATAGGGGCCCAAATAGAGATGTGGAGGAGGAAGTGACAAAGCAGATTATGGATAGGTGTGGAGGTCACAGGGTAGTTATCATGGATGACTAACTTTGCAAATATTGATTGAAACCTTTGTAGGTCGAATAGTTCGGATGGGGCAGTTTTTGTACAGAGTGCGCAGGAGGGTTTCCTGACACAAAGTGTGGATAGGCCGACAAGAGGTGGGGCCACATTGGACTTGTTACTGGGTAATGAACCAGGCTAAGTGTTAGATTTGTTTGTGAGAGCACTTTGGAGATAGTGATCACAATTCGCTGTCTTTCATTATTGCAATGGAGGGTAATAAGGCTATATGACATGGCAAAGTTTAGAATTGGGGGAGGGATAATTATGATACAATTAGGCAAGAATTAGGGAGAATAAGATGGGAACAGAAACTGTCACAGAAAGGCACGAATGAAAAGTGGAGCTTGTTCAAGGAACAAATACTGCGTGTCCTTGATGGGTACATTCTTATCAGGCAGGGAAGAAATAGCCAAGTGAGGGAACCCTGGTTCACAAAAGAGGTTGAATGTCTTGTCAAAAGGAAAAAGAAAATATATGTAAGGATGAGAAAACAGGTTCCCTTGAATCGCTTGAGGATGACAAGATAGCAAGGAATGAGCAAAACAAAAAGGCTTAGGAGAGCTAGGAGGGGGCATGAGAAGTCCTTGGCGGGTTGCATCAAAGAAAACCCCAAAGCTTTTTCTCTTATATGAGAAATAAAAGAATGATCAGGGTGAGGTTAGGGCCGGTCAAAGATAGTAGTGGAAACTTGTGCATGGAGTCAGAAGTGATAGGAGAGATGATGAATGAATACTTTTCTTCAGTGTTCATCAAAGAGAGGGACCATGTTTTTCAGGATGAGAGTGTGATGCAAGGTGATAGGCTGGACAAGGTAGATGTTCTGAGAGAAGATGTATTAGTAATTTTTAAAAAAACTGAGGGCTGATAAGTCCCCTGGGCCAGATGGGATATATCGTAGGATTCTTTGGGAGGCAAAGGATGAGATTGCAGAGCCTTTGGCTTTGATCTTTGGGTCCTCACTGTCCACAGGGATAGTGCCAGAGGACTGGAGAGGCGAAATTTGTTCCCCTGTTCAAGAAAGGGAATAGGAATGACCCTGCTAATTTAAGCCAGTTAATCTTACTTTGGTGATCAGTAACTTAATGGAAAAGGTCCTGAGGGATAGGATTTACGACTATTTGGAAAGATGCAGTTTAATCCGGGATAGTCAGCACGGATTTGTGAAGGGTAAGTCTTGCCTCACAAATTTGATTGAATTCTTTGAGGAGGTACTAAGTGTGTGAAGACAGGGATCACGGGTAGAGATGGGAACATCGGGGTGGCGGCACAGGCTCGTTGGGCCAAAGGGTCTGTTTCCTATGCTGTTTTGTTTGTTCTTTGAATGAAGCTGGAGCAGTTGATGTCATATACATGGATTTTAGTAAAGCATTTGATAAGGTTCCCCATGGTAGACTCATGAAGAAAGTAAGGAGATGTGGGGTAGACGGAAATTTGGTAACTGGAGATCTGATACCAGCAGTGTACCACAAAGGTTCCGTGCTGGGTCCTCTGCTATTTGTGATTTTTATCAATGACTTGGAAAAGAGGGCTGAAGGGTAGGTCAGTAAATTTGCTGATGAGGAAGGCGGGATAACTGATTACCACAAGACTTTGAGTTCTTGTTATTATACGAACTACTACTATATAATGCTGCTGATTGATTTGAAAGTAAGAAATAATGACAATATACAAGTAAGGACTCAAGATGCAGCTGCAAGCAGAAGCAGACTTACACTTTTAGAGGCCCCACACTCTACCTCTGTGCCGGGGTCTCCCATGATGTCACCACCCTTTGTGATGTCCTCCAGCCCCACTCCAAATGATGTCGAACCCCATCCCCCAATAGCACCCCTTATTCATAACCCCACTCACCTTCAGCTCACACAATGCAGCTACAAAATTATAGATTAGTGCAAAAATCACTGCTTCTTTGCTTTTTAACTTACGAAAACAAGCCTATAATTGTTGAATTTAAATCCTCAATGAAAGCCACAAAAATACAAAAGAAAACACAAATGACAAATCACTGACTAATTACTTTTTTGTACTTTTTAACTTATAAAATCAAGCCTATTATTGATGAACTGAAATCCAACCCTGTTATCAGCAGTGGAGATGGCCAATATTGTGATCTATATGTCTTGAGGTGAGCAAATATAGAACTGGCTGATGAACAACGAGATGGAGAAATCAGCCAATGATATGACTCCAGCATAGACCAGTGCAGGACAGAATGAATCAGAAGAAGTCCAGTGCAGAAGCAAACACTCTAATCAAGTGGAGTGCAGTGAGTCCAAGTGTAATATCAATGGTTTTTCTAGCAACTGTTTGGCAGAATTCCATTATTTGTCCAGAAGAGACTTTCTGAAAACCAATATTAAGAGCAATGGGAGATGACAGTTACTCACCAGTTATAACTGTCTGCAAGTTATTGCTATGATATCAGACAAGCAAATGATTGTCCCATTTGAAAAACAGAAATTAAACCAGAAAATATGAAAAGTTTTTAAGATGTTCTTGCTTCACCAGTTATTTGCAATCCATGGCAATTTAGTTTTTCTTCTGCACTTTTGCTTCACAAGATCATCAATATCATCATGGATAAAATCTTGTAAGGATACATTTTGAATCATCAGTTTACTGAATTTGTTATATGTTCCTGATTCACCATACTTCATAGATAATTTTTAACTCTTAGAACGTTCACTAGAAGCATTTCTGACAGGTAATGTTAAAAATATTTTCAGAATGGTTTCCATATTTGGAAGTTGCCTGCAAACCATCATGTACAAGAATGTACAAATCAACTCAAAGTACAGAGCTCATTATTATTGATGAAATGAATGAATTGTTTCACTTCATCTTCAAAAAATTATGTGTCTGTGTCTCCCCAATAGAATTCAGTTAATTTCTAACTGCAGCAGCTCTTAGCATTTTCATCCAAACTTCGGTTGAAAAGCCCAGAAATAATTTAACAGTTCCCTTCAGAAATTCACTTCTACTCTGTAATTGCACCATTATTGTCACAATTAACACTGACTGTCCCAATGGTGATTATTCTTCCCTTTTTAAAGTGATTTCATTGTCTCTAGTTTCATCCAGTTTGGTTAAAAAAACACATAGTAATTTACCATTCCCAAAAATGACTTGAGCTCAAGTATGTTTTGGCGGCCAGTGCTTCCTTTATGGTCTTGATCTTGTCTACCACCAGTGTATATCGACACTGCATCCAAAATAGGTTAGCTAAGTACACTTATCCTTCCTAAGGTGAACTCTAGCCTCTTGAAATCACTTCAGCATCTCCTCTAAGTTTGTAAGATGTTCATCTTTTGTCAATCCAGTTATGAGATTATCAAGGTGTATCACTACTTGTGGCAGCCCCTGCAGCAGAATCTCCATTGTCCTCTAGAAAATTGAACATGCTGAAGACACACAAAAGGCAAATGCATATATTGGAACAACATTTCATGTGTGTTTATCATAACATAATTTCAGGAAGCATCGTCTAGTTTTGAGTAGCTCACAACCATGATTCACACCCTGCTTTGTATACGATTAACTTCCAGCCAGTTTTGCATGCAGGTTGCCAACCTTTGGGATTGGATATTAATCCAATTTGGCAACCCAATTGACGGTTAACTTGTAATTACCATAAATGTGGACAGTCTTCTTCAATTTCAATATGAAACTATGGGTGCTGTCCATTCTGAAATCTGAACTGGTTGAATAATGCCTAGTTTTTCCAATCATATTAATTCAGTGTCTACTTTCTCTCCTAACATATATGGCTTTTCCCTAAAGAATCGAGGATCGCCTCTGAGTCGACATAGATGTTCGCTTGCAGGCCTTTTATTTTGTCCACTACGTCATAGAATTATAGAATCCCTACTCTGCAGAGGGAGGCCATTCAGCACTGACCACAATCCCACCCAGGCCCTAACATCATGCATCTATCCTAGCCAATCCCCCGACACTAAGGGGCAAGTTAGCATGGCCAATCCACCTAACCTGCACCTCTTTGGATTGTGGGAGAAAACCCATGCACCTGTCACTATGACTATTAGGAGTTGAGCAGACTGTTGCCCATAGCTCACAGGCATAACTCCAGTGCCTAGTATTTTTATCGCTTCTCCAATATAAGTTGCTAACTTGGTCACAGTACTCTGCAAATTCAATGATTGAATTTCTTCTCTCAAGTGCCAATATGTACGCTCACCTGTCACAGTGTGTATGCTTTTGTGCAAACCAGATTTCATGCTGGTTTTCCACAGAGGCCATTTTTGGAATCAAGAACCCCTAAAATGTTGCATCTCAGGAAAATTAGATGCTAAAATAGCAGCAAGATCCTTTTGTCATTACTATAAAGCTTATAAAGGGAATACAGACTGGTTTGCAATTTATATTGCAGTTTCTCCATAAAGGCATCATTATATCTCAGTTCTTGAAATAACCTGTTTAGAGTGCAAAATACGGCAATTTTCATTTTGTTGTTTAATCTTTCAGACCAATATACAAACTAAATAGTAGCTCCATCACCATAATCATAATTCTTAATTTTGCACATTCTATTAATTACAACAAAATTAGTTTAGTGTAATATTGTTCATTAACTTCAACACACCAAGTCCAAATAAGTGTCAACTATTATTTATGATGTCCTAAATATTCCTATAATTATAAATTTGAAGCTATGGGCTAATTATGCATTGCCATTATGTTTCCATCGGGCCATATTGCATTGTACAACTGATATGAGAGTAATGTAGAGAACTGACCTTGCGTAAACACCCAAGGTTGAATGTTTTGATTACCACGTTGTTATTCTATATGCCATTTGGCTCTTGTGTATCTAGCATATTTAGTGCATAAACTGGAGTATCTAGTCAGTGTTAAAGTAGAACTGCCTATTGATAAACTGCTTGTGGTTGAGGATGGAAGCAAAAAAGATAGGGATCAAGACTGGAAGGTAGCCATTGAACTCTGTCCTTCACAACATTTCATCTCCTTGTCCTTACTGACCTTCATTGATTTTCTCAGTGCATCGATTTCAAATTCTTCATTTTCATTTACAAATCCAGCTGTGGCCTAATTTCTCCTCACTTCTGCAACTTGCTGTAGCTCTAAGTCCCTGCTCGCATTTCCACTCTTCCAGCTGAGTTACCGAACATTACTCCCTTAATCTACCCCAAAATTAGTGACAGAGTTTCTAGCCTTTTTGCTTAAACATACAAACACGCCAAATAAATCCCTTCAGTTTGCTTTGTATATCCTCAGAAAACTGAATTTATTGTGCCTTTTGCCATCACCTTTAATTTCTGTCTCTGTTTTTGTTGGGCACTGACCACAACTGTAAAGCTTTGTGATCTCTCGCTGGGTTAGAGGTGCTACATAAAAGTAAGTAATTGCCTCAATTGTTAAATGTGAACTAGTCAGGATCAGATGTTGAGGTGGCTAGGCAAATACCAAATATAATACATTCAAGATAAAAAAAAGAACTAAATGCTAACAAAGGAAAATGTAATTTTGTTGATTTGTTGCTTCTATTCGAGAATAGAACCATAGATCAGAGATAAGACTTATACTGTGATGTTGATTCTTTAAGCATGGTGATTTCACCCTAAAACCCCAAAGCATATATATTTAACAAAGTTTATTCTTCCCAATCAAACCTCCCTACTTATTTTCGGCTCTGATCCACCCACCCATGGAAATGAGGTTATTTTAATGGTAGATTAAAACTTAACATTTAGCTAAACAATCCTTAACAAAAACAGATGGATAATGACCCAGATATTGAATTCAAAACCCTGCCCGATGAAGTCACTGGAAAATAACACCCAATCCTGAATTTCCTTGGCAGAGCTTAAGGACTAACTATGTCGTGCATTTTCTGTTGGCTTGTTACAACCTGATCCAATCCCATTTCCAGAATTTCAAGTTTTTTGCAGGCATCATACAAAAATGTTATTTTTGATGAGTTGATTTCCATAGTCAGTTGTCCATTCATGTCCTTTCAATTTTATCTTCTTTTCTAATGTCTTTTATTTTTGTGGGGCCAGAGGAATTCTTCACATTGGCCCAACAAAAATATTCAACCTGACTGTCCTTAAGTGACTGCTTTCCCAGACAGTTGGCCAAACAGAGAGGCCTTTTCAGGACACCAGTGTAGTTTGCCCAATCTATGCAAGTAAGACTACCATCTCAGTGGCATCAACAAAGAAGTCCTTCCTGTGAAAAAATGGTCAATTTTTATTACAGATATCCTGGCTCATTACAACAGTGACTTAGCAATAGATTGTGTTTCTTTTTCTAAACAAAATATTGCAAATGTAAAAACCATGGTGATAATTATCAGCTTCACTACTTCTTTTCTTCATTTGTTGTTAGTCGCAAGTATGCTTACATTAACATTGCAATGAAATTACTGTGAAAATTCCCTTAAGTAATAAACTGATCTGGAACTTCCCATTATTTTTCAATGATTTCAATATCAGGTTTAAGTTTGAAATCTATTTTGGCATGACTAGATGCAAGACCTCGTTTTTTTGTATATGAAAGTGAATGAGATATAAATAAACGTGGAATTTCCAATAAAATCAGTGAGCAGAAGATGAATGGAAGAACATTGATAAGAAAAATAGGGTAATATATGACAGTCAATATAACATCCGTATTTAATTGACCAAAAATTGACCTCATGTATTTGATTGTGAATATGTCATTGCAAATTACAAGGGGCAGCTGTAGGGTTACTTTATAACTCGATGTCCAGAAGGCCTTTAATGAAATATCACAGAAGAGACCCCTTTACAAATTAAGGTCAGTGGCATCAATATTAATGGACACAAATTAGTAACTGGCTATAAAGATAGATGCAAAAAAAAATCATTGTGAGAATTAAATTTAAACAGGAAGTGCTATTGATTGACGTGCCCCAAGAGTTGAAGCTAGGTCTGTCTGGTCTGTGACATACATAAATGACCAGTACTCAGAATCCCAAACTGCACTAGTAATATTTGGACTGTAGATTCAGAGAATACAGTCAAGATGTTAAAAAGGAGTTTGATAAGATGGTTTAGTTATGTATTACGTTTGCTAATTGAACCATCAGAGGAGCTCCATATTCTTCTATCAACTAGCTCTTCCCCATGATGTTTTGTGTAGTCTGCATACAAACATCTGGTCATGCTACCTGGAGCTATCGCATACCAAACTAGATAATATACAAGAATTTGACTAAAAACACACGTAATGAACCCAGAGTGCACCAGTGGAAAGCAATAAGCAATATAGAACAAATACACAGTTCAGTGTATTGGAATCTAAAGTTGTGGGTCCTGTCAATTCTGTAGCTGCAAATAAAGGACAAAAGAAAAAGAATCTTAAAAGTGGTGATTGGTCAAAAGTTTGAACGTGTCCAAAGAATTATTTAATCAGAATGCCAAACCAGTAGACTATCTTCAAAGTGTCCAAGAAACAGTGGTGTCTAAGACAGAGTGGTCTTGAATAGAGCCACTGGATTTCCAGCCATTTGTTCAAAGATCTTAGATAACGAGTCCTTTAAAAAAATTACAAAAGCTTGCATAAGACGAGTTTGCTTCCATGGCACCCTGTGCTGTGTTATCAATCAGTAAATGAATATTATTCCAAAATAAGATGGAAAGCCGTCTCATAGAATTCTACAGATTTCTATAGTGCAGAAGAAGACCATAAGGCCCATCAAGTCTGCAATGACCACAATCCCAACCAGGCTCTATCCCCATAACCCCATGCATTAACCCTAACTAGCACCCTGACACTACGGGGCAATTTAGCATGACCAATCCATTTAACCCACACATCTTTGGACTGTGGCAGGAAATCGGAGCATCCGGAGGAAACCCTACGCAGACATGGGGAGAACATGCAAACTCCACACAGGTAGTGAACTAAGTCTCAAAGATCCAATGGATAATTCGTTAGTCATGTCTGATTATTATTCCTGAATATTTGAGTTAAAGTCAATTTATTAGTCATAAGGCTTATATTAACATTGTGATGAAGTTACTGTGAAATTCCTCTAGTTGCCACAGGCTTGTGCCTGTTCGGATCAATGCACCTAAGCAGAACGTCTTTCAGAACATGGGAGGAAACCGGAGCATCCAGACAAAACCCATATAGGCACGGGAAGAAATGCAAATTCCACAATGACACTGACCCAAACTAGGATACGAATCCGGATTCCTGGCACTGTGAAGCAGCAGTGCTAACCACTGTGCTGCCATGCTATCCCAAATCCTTGGGCAGAATTTAATGCCCTCCCCCAAGGCATGTTTGGAGGCAGGGTACATTTAATTTACTGGGAGGGTGCTGGATGAGGACCCTACCACATTCCTACCTCTGTGCTAATTAAGTCTGAGGTGATAACGGAATCAGATTTGTACTGCTTTTTGTGAACAGGATATACAGGGGTAATTTCCCACGTTCTTGCGACACTGGCATCTAGGTGACAAAGTAAAGTAAGTCTATTTGTTAGTCACAATAAGGTTTACATTAATATTGCAATGATGTAACTGTGAAATTCCCCTTGTCGCCACATTGCAGCGCCTGTTTGGGTCAATGCAACAAATCAGAATATCTTCCAGACTGTGGGAGAAAACCCACACCGATAAGGGGAGAACGTGCAAACTCCTCACAGACAATAACCAAAACCAGTAATCAAACCTGGCTCCCTGGCTCTGAGGTAGCACTGCTAACTGCTGTGCTATTTTGTGGTCTGTGCATGTATACTAGAACAGTTTGACTAAGCATGTGGCTAGTTCTGGAACAAAATTTTCACTTTGATCACTGGAATGCTGTCAGGGCCCACAGCCTTTACAGAATCGAGTACCTTCAGCCCTTTCTTGATGTCATATCAAATATGTATATCGACAGTATAAATCAAATTGGATGATATCTGTGATGCTGGGGGCCTCAGGAGGAGGCCGTGATGAATCATTCCTTCAGCACTTCTGGCTGAATGTTGATGTAAATTCTTCAGTCTTGTCTTTTGCATTGATGTGCTGCCTCCAAGCACTCAGGTCAACAGGGCATACCCAAGGATAGTGATGGTAGTATCTGGGACATCATAAGGGATGGGTCCCTGAATATGACTGTGAGACTGTTGCTTAACTAGCTGCCAGACAGCACTCCCAATTTGAGCTCAAAACAGTTCAACCTTTATGCTAGGAGAATTTTGCAGGCTTGACAGGACTGGGTTTGCAATTGTTGTTTGCAGTGCCAAGGTCGATGCAGGGTGATTTGTAGACTTTGTAGCAGTTTTGATATTTGAGTGGCTTGCTAATTTCAGAGAGCATTTAAGAGTCAAACACAGTCAACCAACAAGAATACACAAGAGTTGGCTGAGCAACAGGAAACGGAAACTACTGGTGAATGTTGTTTTTCAATTTAGATATATAGTTTGGTTCCCCAGGATGATGTTTGGACCACTGTTTTTTTTTTATTTATACTTAGATTTTGGTGAACACGACACAATTTACAAATTTTGAAATTACAAGACTTGAAAGTATTGTGAAATGTGAGGACTACAGCGATAAACATCATGAGGAGGAATGTTGGTTGAATGGGCAGACAAGTGGCAAATGAAATTTAATGCATTTTGATAGTAAAAACCAAAGAAAGACAATATAAAATAAAGCATACAATTGCAAAGGAAATGTGGGAACACTGGGACCTTGGAGTGTATGTGCACAAATCATTAGAGGTGGCAGATTTCCATCTCCACCAATCTGTCTCAATCCCTCCACCATCTCAATGTTATCTGATAACAATGATGTAGAGATGCCAGTGTTGGACTGGGGTAAACACAGTAAGAAGTCTGACAACACCAGGTTTAAATCCAACCAATTTATTTGATAGTAAACTCACAAGCTTTCGAGCCTCTGGTCTTCGTCAGATTCACCTGACGAAGACCAGAGGCTCGAAAGCTTGTGAGTTTACTATCAAATAAATCGGTTGGATTTAAACCTGGTGTTGTCAGACTTCTTACTCTATCTGATAACAAACCAGAGATTATTCCCTTTGATGTTCTGCATTTAAAGTTTGACTCTAACTGCTCAAACACTTTAAGCAGAATATTATTCTAAATCCTATCTATGTCCTTGGATCTTATGTGGACCACAACAACTTGATTCTCCTTCTCTACTCTACGTTTATCTCTAACCATAGGGAGATGTTCTTAACCCTGACACTGGGTGAGCAACACAGACTTTGGCTGGAGCTCCCAGTCATGGCTTCAGAGAACCACATCTATCAGCCTGACTATACTGTCCCCCATTATTACTACATTCTTTCTTGATAACCCTATTTAAAAAGCATCCTGCACCACTGTGCCTTGGTCAGTTTACTCATCTACCTTCTCTTCATCAGCACTGGCTAGCACCTGCTGATCAAAGTCAAAGGCTAAGTTGCTCAGACAGGGCCTGCTGGATTCCCATACTTGCCTGACCCACAGTCACACCCTCCTGCTCCTGATCATTGGTCAACTGTAAATATTATTAACTTTTTTTCACAGGATGTGGGCATCATTGGTTAGCCCAGCATTTACTAATTATCCCCAATTGCCCTTGAGAAAGTGGTGGTGACCTGCCTTCTTGAATATACTGCAGTCCATGTGATTGATAATATGTACACACATAGTAATGCTAGGAAGGCAATGCCAGAATTTTCACCTACTGAGATTGAAGGGATGGCAATACAGTTCCAGATCAGGATGATGTGTGGTTTCAAGAGGAACTTGCTCTTATTCTTGTAGGTAGTAGAGGTCACCGCTTTGGAAGGTGCTGTTGAAATTCTACTCTCCCATCTCCCTGATGCTCCACAATGTCTGCACAATAACTCTGAGCCAAAATTGCTCAAGCTGCAGCCACATTAAAGATATGAATGTCTGGTATTGCAATGAATTCCACAGATTACCATGTTATCCCGATGGCACGCTACAAACCATGACTTGTCTGTCTAATTTATTTATTTAAATATCAAGACATTGTTATTGCTTTAGCTATACAAAGTAATAAGCCTTCTAGCTTGGGGACTAAAGAAGAACACTCAGCAGTTGTGGGAAGTTGAAAGAAGGAATAAAATGCATCTTTTCCCCCATCAGCACCAAATTCTCATCAAACCAAGTTCCTGATTTATCACTTGTTCCTCACTGCATTGTGTTCACTTATTCAGCCCCTTCATCATCTGGGCCAAACTTCCTCAAAAGGTTCCCCCAGCCCAGACTCCTGAGCTTGCAACTTTCTCTAGTTCCTGTCCCATCTTCCTCATGCCCTGTCTCCAAGCTCATCCCGCTGAACATCACCCTGCTCGGACGGAATTCCACATTGGCCCAAAGTCTCAGCCCTCCTCCTCGGGTCAGGTGCCCCACAGCATGAGTTGCCTCATGGACATGTCCTCCATGCCTTTTTCCACCATGCAGAAGCGTGTCCTGTATGGGTGCTGCTGCAAACCTTCCATTATCGCGTCCTTGTCTGTCGCCCAGATACGGCCTTGTTGCCGTCAGGTGGCAAAGGTCCCCAGTCAAGTTCTCTCCCCCAGTTACATCGGGCACCTGCGGTGGAGTGTGACGTGTGCAGCAGTTCCGCAGAACCATAGGATTCATTAGTTTCCGGGCTCTGAAGCTTGCCCCTTCTGTGGCCTTGTGGAGCCCATTTTTTCTTTTCCTGAAGAACTTTTTATTAATGTTTCATTTGTACTTCAGTCCCATGCTCCTGATCTAGGGCACCTGGTGCAGAGAGAGGCGGGTCAGGAACTTGCACCTGAGCCTGGCAAAATGTGCCATTTACAGGTCCAGGTGAGCAAGGGGGCCATCCATCCCAACTGTCTGCCCCTCTACCATAGCTACGTAAGTGACCAGGTATCCTTGGAAAGGGAGCATGTGGCATCCATGGATGCAGCTGATGCCTTCTGCACCCATTGGGCACCGCAGGGGTTGGAGTGCCTTACTGACTCTAACAATCACATTTTAATTTGATGCTTTCACATTTCCTTTTGGGAAGCTGCTCCTTTTACTTTATCCTGATTTAGTTTAAAAGAGGCCAAGCTCATCCCAACCTAAGGCCCACTTTCTGCTCCCTAACTGCTGACCACCTAACTTCCTTTACTGGCCTCAAGTTAATGGGTCCCTCAAGTTAATGGGTCCCTCAAATCAGATGCTGCTCCCTCTCTTTCTTCTTGACCCCTGTCCTTGTAAACTACCTCCACACAAAGAAGAGGAATTGGAGATGTAAAGTTAAATACACACCTTTCTTGACATTCCCATATTTTAATCCATCCAATTAGGTTTTCTTTCCTACATAAATAACTCTCAAGTTCAAAATCAATATCTTTCTTCATCCTTCTTGACCTTTCTGCAACATTCAACATGCTTGATTACCCCATCATCCTCCAAAGTCTTGCCTCCTTCATCCACCTGGGTGGCACTGAAGTAATCTAGTTCTATTCTTAAATATCAAGCTGAAACCAGAGAATCATCCACAATTGCTTCTCTTCCAGCTCTCACATCATTATCTTTGGAATTTTCCCAACAATCTATCCCCTGCCTTTTCCCATTTCTCTTCTACATGCTGACATCGGTGGCATTATTTGAAAATATCAAATCCACCATCATTACCATCATTACTTGGCCACTTCGCTAAATTGTCAGACTGCTTGTCCAATGTTCCATACTAGCAGAAATTTCCTCCAACTAAATATTGGATAAGACCAATGTCATTGTCTTTGGTCCCCCTCATAAACATACGAGAATCTCTATCTCAGAATCTCCATACCAGAATCTGAAGCATTGTTTAGAGCCTTGGTGACATGTCTGACAAGGTGATGAACTTTCCACCACATATCTGGCGTATTACCAACACTGCTGTTTTATTCCAGAAAACTCTTCACTGAAGGACAGAACTGAAGCCAAACTTTACCTATAAAGGCTTTTCCTCATTAAGAGGATTATTACATCTAACCCAAAAATTCTAATTTCAGAAATAAAAACAGAAAAGTTGGAAATACTCAGCAAGTCAACCAGTTTCTGTAGAGAAAAAGTAAACATACTTTACAGGCAATTTAATAAGCCAGCCATTCATTTTATGTAGGCAATTACTGGTCAACTTTTATAATAACAATAAATGTGATTAAGTACTAGAAAAGCCAACATTGACTTGAGTTGTTAACTATTTCATTTCACAGATGATAATTGACCTGCTGATGTAATTCCAATTTTTTCTGTTATTCTTTTGATTTCCAGCATCTGTAGTATTTTGCTCTTGCAATGCTTGTTTGTCTGTTTTTATTCAGAGAACAAATTAATCTCCATTTAATGCACACCACCTTCAAGCAATTAAACTCAATTAACAAATTCCTCTCTCTCAAAATAAATGTAGAAAATAAATTAAGAATTTCATGACACATTACTGCCTCAAACAATTTATTCATACATGTCAGTCAAAAGTGTCTCTTGCATTAAAAAACCTCAGTATATGCATTGCATTCTCTTGCTTTCCACTCTTTCAGCACATTCTGCACTCCCTCACCTTCCATTCTTGTTCGTATTCACCACAAAATAGAAGTGGGCACGCTCAGTGACACAGTGGTTAGCACTGTTTCTTCATTGCTCCAGGGACCTGGATTTGATTCCTGATCTGGGTCAATCTCAATGTGGAGTTTGCACATTGTCTGCACGTATTTCCTTCCGGTGCTCTGGTTTCCTCCCGCAGTCTGAAAGATGTGCTGGTTAGGAGCATTGATCAAACAGGCACTGGAGTGCAGTGACGAGGGGAATTGTACAGTAACTTCATTACCGTATTAATTTAAACCTTACTTGTGCCTAATAAATAAACTCTGAGGTACGAGGTACCTTATTTACTCCCATAAACTCAAAATCAGAGATATTATAATTAATTCCATTAATAGGTTCGTAGCAGTTTGATTGTATAATATTACACCCTATCTCCCCACCAGAACCTTTCTGTTGATTTTACGTTCACAGTATACTAAATCTCCTGAATTAAACTATTTTTCAGATGTTTTTATGATTTCTCAGCAAAGTACTCTGAAATTTAAGACTTCTGCCTTGATTAAAGCTGGGTTCCCTGCACATAAAGCAGTGCGCAGGAAAACTAAAGTACCTATCTTAGTTCTGGAGCAGGAGGACTACATCACAGAAAAGGCAGCAAATTGGGATTTTGTCCATGGACTAATTGGTTGGTAATTTTCTCTCCAATCATTGAGTGAAATGTTTGCATGAACCATTGATGCCATGACAATTATCAATTTACAGTTTACCAGCTAAGATTTTATACAGCATTCCAATAGTTACGCAGAAAGTATTGGGCAGAAAAATCCTAGTCTTAACTCCTTGTAACTATGTAACTGATGCCAACCTGACCCTCAACCTGACAACCCTCTTAATACCACCACCCCCCCCAAACTTGACCTGTCCCGCCATCCTAGTGCTAACTCACCCATTTAGCTCACTCACGCTATTAGAGTTATCTGACCCATTTGGCACACTTATTCACCTATCCATTTATTCACCCTTTCACTCATACATTAACATACTGAAAAGCTGATGAGGTGTTCCAAAGTTTTCCAGTGTGATAGTGAAAACTTTGCAGAATATGGCAGCTGGTGCTATAAAAAAGAGGCACTGGTTGTTCCTCCCTCCCCAAACCTCAATAAATTAGCGCTACAAGAAAGCAGTTTGATAAAAGACCAATCCCTATTTCTGAAGAAACCAGGATTGTTGTAGAGCTTCATCATGACATAATGATAAAGAACAGCAATCCAATGGTGTTTGCTATTCTTGAAAAATTCAGATAATAATTATTATAGAAGACTAAATTTAGTCACAGTCCACAAATTGAAGGATGAAAATATTTGATTTTTTTTGTCCAATGTCTTCAGACCCACAACTACCTTAAGTTCTCGTCATTGGAAAGTTTTCTGTGGCGTAGTTCAATACTTCTACAGATTGTATTATTAGTCTTGAACACACCTAGATCTTTTAACAGGATTTTTAACTTTGCAAAGTAAGATGAGCAAATTGCCTATGTAACTTTAAGACAATTGTTTTCACTGATTATCATCACCTAACACAACATATATACAAACATACGGATTAGGGCGGTAGACCACTTAGCTCTTTCAGCCTGTTGAACCATTCAGTAAAGATCATAGCCGATCTAATTGCAAGCTTAACCCCACATTTTTGCCTACCCCCAGAGACCTTTCTTCTAGATATCATAGCTTCTCCACTCCATGAAAGTACTGGACTATGAAGAGTACGCTGTCCACCACGTCCCCTGTTTATCTTCTGGGGAGGTTGGTGCGGTTTTTGAGTGCAGAAGCTATGACATCTTCTCTGGAGCCTTCAACATGTCATTGATGGAGACAAACATCCAGCTAAGGCTAGCTATCCCCACATCTCACTTCTCGTCCTCAAAAAACTGCACAACCTCAAACTGACCATTGTACACAGCAAACTACCCAACCTTGAGGAGAACAGGAACCATGACACCACACAATCCTACCACAGCAACATTTGCAAGATGTGCCAAATCATCGATGTGGATGTTATCATCTCATGTGAAAACACCATCCACCAGATACATGGTACATACTTGTGACTTGGCCAACGTTGTCTTCCTGATACGCTGCAGAAAAGAATGTCCAGAAGCATGATACATTGACGAGGCCTTGCAACAATGAATGAATGGACTCCACTTAACAATCACCAAGCAGAAGTGTTCACTTCCTGTTGGGGAAAACTTTAGTCTTGGGCATTCAGTTTCTGATCTTTGAGTCAGCATTCTCCAAGGCGATCTTCATGACACACAATGCAGAATCGCTGAGCAGAAACTGATAGCCAAGTTCTGCACACATAAGGACAGCCTCAACTGGGATCTTGGATTCATGTCACACTATCTTTAACCATCACAACATGCCTGGACTTGCAAAATCTGTCCTGACTGGAGATAATACATCTCTTTAACATGTGCTTAACCCTCTCTCCACCCATTGTCTGTACCTTTAAGACTTAATTATCTATTCAGACTCGCATTCCTACCAGTTTCATGTAATTGAGTTTGTGCCTACATACATCTGTTTGTGAATCGAACTCTTCACTCACCTGATGAAGGGGCAATGCTCCGAGTGCTTGTGCTACCAAAGAAACCTGTTGGACTTTAACCTGGTGTTGTGAGACTACTTACTGTTCCTGCATCCTGTTCACAATTTATTTTTCAACCTATGCTTGCGTAGTTAGCAAATTTGACAACTCAATCTTTCCCCAAATAATTTATAAGAAATTATAAAATTTGATGCACCAGCATACCACTCATCACACCCCACCAGTTAGAAAAAAGACCATTTTTGCCCACTGTTAGCAATCTTCTACCCATGATATTGTTATCCACTACAATGTGCTTTTATTTTCTATATAACCTTTGATGTGGCACTTTTCAAATACCTTCTGGAAATCTAGGTTCGTAAATCCACCAGTTTCCCTTTATCCCATTACATGTGATCCTTTGAAGTATTCCAATAAATTGATTAAACATGATTTCCCTTTCACAAGGCCATGTTGACACTGCTTTCTTGCTTTGAATTTTTCTATATTCCCTCCTATATCTTAATGATAGCTTCTAACGTTTTCCCCAAGGCAGATGTTAGGCTAACTGGCCAATGATTTCTTGCTTTCTTTCTCATTTTTTTAAATGAAAGGAGTTATATTTGCTATTTTCCAATCTAATGGAGCAGACCCCAAATCGAGGGTTTTTTTGAAAGTAAAACCAATTCCTCAATTATTTTATTAGCTTTCAATACCCTAGGATGAAGTCCATCCAAACTAGAAGATTTGTCAACCTGCAAACCCAGTAATTTGCTCAATAATACTTCCTTAATAGCTGTAATTTTTCAGGGTTCCACATTCCCTTCCATTTCCTGATTTACAGCTGTCTCTGGGATGTTACTTATATCTTCTACAGCAAAGACTGATAAAAAAAACATCTGTTCAATTCACCCTTCGTTCCACTAATGCACTATTGGGTTAACTCAATAGTTGTCTAACATTGACAAAACATTAGGTTAAGAGGATGCCCTCAGAAAACTACAAATCAACTGACTTTCCATATATAATTCATGTTTTACCATGTGCCACACCAAATTCTATTTGTGCTATTTTCATAAAATGTATTTCACTGGATACTCCCATCAATACTTGTAAAATAGCTGGAATAAGTTATTTTATATGGAATTACAATAGCTTAGTGACCTCATTGTGTTGACATTGTTAAACCTAAAGCAAGTAATACTTTTACGTTCTTTAACCTTGCATTGTTTCTCATCATTTACAAAATCAAGTTATTATTTTCTCCCACATATTGTTGAGGTACAACTAAAGGAACCTATCACTAACGACCATCTCAGGATCAAATATATTTTTGTACTCACTATTTTCATCTTTTTCCTCAGAATTTGCTGTCATTTCAAGTACCCTACCTCTTTGCTCTCTAAAGTTTACCACATATTTGTAATCACATTATATGCATGTGTTAGCTGCTCTTTTGCCATTTCTGAGATTTATTTAACCATATTGTTGTTCCCATTATACCCTCAAGTGTAATAGCCCAATCTTCTGCTACGGATATTGTTAGCCTCAATCTCTGTGTTTAATCCTTCTGTTATATTGTTGCCTGTCCCATATCTGGATTATTTCTAAATTTGGCAAACTTTTGAATATTCCCTTTTGCGTCATCACAATTTCTAATTTTCTCCACAAAGGCTTAAGGAAATGTTTCTCCAGAATGCTTTTTAAAGCAACAGACGTTTGATCCAACAATCCCCGAGAACTAAACACCAGTTAGAACTTATACCTGTTCATAGGCACCTTAGCACAATAATTGAAATTTTAGTACCATGCCCAGAATTTCCAAATTGAATTTTATGCAATCCTTTAAAGGTACATGACATATTCTTTTGTAGAATAACTTCCATCCTTTCAAGTCTATTAATACTGAACATGCCACATTGACATTTAATAGATCACCTTTCTTGTGATGATCAAGAACCAACAGAAGCTCCAACACTCACTGTCATCCAATTGAAGGCATCTACTTCACAAAATAATTCTGATTTTACTTCTCATAGAGAGTCCAAGTGTGAACATCCACTTCATTCTTCCACTAGTCATGGTGAAGTTTCCAACAGAAGAGTCATACCTTGACATTTTACACTTGCTTTCAGCCATTTTCAAAGTAGTCACCAGGATTTTAGTTCTTTATCTGAATTTTTAAATAAGTTTCCAACCTGACAGCCATTCTCTGCTGCTGTGTTTTACTCCAGAAAGCCCAGTGAAAGATAGAACTGGAGCCAATCTTTTCAAATTTATACATTTTATTGCAGAGATGCACATTACAAACATTCACTACCTAATGCCAATCTAGCTGCAGTTCATTCCTAATACAATTGAATCCCTAAATCTTGCCCATCTATATACAACTGAATGCAATTGACATCACCTACATTCACCTTACTTGGCTCTTTCCCTGAAATAAACAATGCCTTTATTTCCTCAAGATTTGATGATTCCAGCATTTGTCTGGTAGCCTACTATCTTCCATGGACTCTAATTCTTCATAAAACCCTACAGCCCTGACTCTTGGATTGATAACGTTAATGTTAAGATTCTCATCCTTGTTTTCTAGTACCTCACCCCTTGCCATCTCCAACTAATCCCAGCTTTGTGTCTCAGATCTCTGCACTCCTGCAATACTAGTGTCTTGGGCAACGTCTAGAATTGTTCCAGTATGCTTTCAGCTGTATCAGCCTTAAATTTAAACCCCACCTCCACCCCTTGAATCTCTTCCTTTACAACACTTTGCTATATATAAACAGACAGTCACATAAGGAGAATTAATACATGGCTAAAATATTGGTGTCCAGGGATTATAGAACAGTTTATTAGTGGTAAGAAAAATAACATAATCTCAACTAAATAGATAAGACATCAAAAAAAAGCACTCAGCATGGATTTTAATGCAGAAATTTGCTTGACAAATTTTATTATTTGAAGAGGCTATTTATTTAGCAAATGCAAAGTCCATAAATCAAGCAGTTCTTCCAGTTCTGCTGTGTCGAGTGTGGATAGGCCTCCTCTGAGTTTGTGGATTAGACTCTCTTCTATACATAGTTTGCTCATCACAGGCACTTTGGAGACTGGCACTAACACCCCATCTGTGGAAATTAGACAAATAGGGGCCATGTTGAGGGTGGACCACTCTTTCCTCAGAAGGGTGAAATCAGTCAACTGTTGGATTGAGTTTGAGACCAGGTACTTGTTTGCCGTATCCAATGATTTCTATTCATTTGTCCAGGTATGTCTGCATAGAGTAGCACAAACCTTTTCTATCATTTTGTGAGCTTTTGCAAGTTGGTAGCTATGAGGGAAACCAGTGTTCGAGTAATAACAGGCATTGCCACATTCCACTGGGTGTCAATTGCATGTAATATAATCTTAACCAAACAGAAACACAGCATTCTGCCACTCTGTATGAATGCACATGTCCAGGTTTGAACTGCGATGACAGCAGCACCCTATGTTGAGTCAGCTACTTTGGCATTCATGTTGTTTCTGGACTTAATCTTGACTGTAGTTTTAGGTGTTCCAAAAACTTAGCGTCCATCCAGGATCACTAAGATATGTTAGAATGGGTTGGTGTTTAATTCGAAACCATTCATTTAGATATTGAGCTCTTCATTGGCTTTTGCACTGGGGCTGATCTTGAGTCATCATGCAGTGCAGAGAAAACATTTTCATTTGTGGGGATAAGTGTAGCTAGAAACCATAAAAAATTCAATACAGTGCAAGAGAATGGCAATTTTTCACCATATCCATGTTACAATTTATTAAAAGAAATTTAAGGAATTAAGAAACTTAATTGCCTGAAGTGTTAAGTATATGAAACTTGCTATCACAAAGTGATGGAAGTGTATACTAGGTACAGGCTGGATGAGTGCATGACAGCAAAGGGACTATGGTAGAACAAGTGAATGCAGCATAAATACTGACATGAACTAATCAGGCCAAATGAACAGTGTGTTGGACATCTTACGTAACACCAACCTTTTCAGTGAGATAGCATCTGACCCCAATATCTTATGTGACTTGATGCTAACTTTAGCTTGTAGACCAACACTGCAGTAAAGCACACTGGAACATTTTACAATTGCAATAAATGCAAGCTATTTTCAGCTCAATTTCAAGGCCACTATTGCAATGGTGGATGCAAATTAAACCATAGTATATGGCACTATGACCCACTATTGAAAACCAGTTGTGCTCATTCTGGATTGCAGTTGCAAGGTAAAAAGGTAACTGTTTACCTTGCCACATTTTTGTAAATATCAGGTGAGAATAGTAGTTATCTGGCTCAGTTGCATTCCTCTCCCTTGAGCTGAAAGAAACATTGGAAGGAACTTCAGCTGTAACGAGGTGTGCAGATCTACTTGCAGAAATGAAGTTCTCCCTCTTTCAGCCACCTTGTGTACAACAGTAGATTTTTAGCAGTAACAGAAAATAAATCTTGTTAGGTCCTACCATAAGCTGTTGTCAAGGTATTCACACCTTAATCAGCTGATCTCTTGTCATCGTCTCATCATGCCCTTTTTCATGCGACATGATCCCTAATAATGTTGCCTCAGGCCCTGCCCACTATAATCTCTCAGCAGTTTTAGAAAGAGATAAAAAGAACTATAATGGCAGACTGTGTGAAGTTAGAGTAGCTTAAAACATGTATAGTTATTCATTTTATTACTTTAATCATATCTATATAAATATATAGGGTCCGCTTACTGTTTGATCACAAGCAACAATGTGACTGATGGCCCATTACTTTGTCTTATTATCCCTCAACATTTAACTACTTGCCAGTACTTTGATGCACAATAAGTACATTGGGAAACTAAAATAGTTTGAGCAAGTATATATTCACAAACCAAGTGATGTAAATCATTGGAGCTGGATTTAAAAATGTGGTACAGCATTACTGTGAAAATAGCAACAAGCTGCAGTGAAATGTGGTGCTGAATACAAGTACATTAGAAAAATCACATTGCCTAAACACGTCAAAAATACAATAATCAACGAATATAATTTCCGGTGGGACTGGCTGAAGGAAGGATTTCTCAGATAAACTTCTGCTCTTTGTATTGTGTTTTAAAAACTCACTTATTCAAACTGCACAAGGTCTTGCTCTACATCTCAATATGTACAAAATTGCACCTTTGATCATGGTAGTACTGAAATAACTACATTGTGAAAGTAACAACTGATGGACATTGTCAGGCGAATGATGAATAAGAGACCACTCTGAGTATATTAGGTGAATGTAGCATGAAAGCATTGAAACACGAGTAACAATTTTAAAATGAGGTACTGGGGAACTAGGGCTAATGTAGGTCAGTGAAGACATAAGAACATAATAGAAGCAGGAATGGGCCATCTAGCCCTTTGAGCCTGCCCGCCATTCAATAAGATCAAGGCTGATTTTAAGGGAATCAGTTCCACTTAACCACTTTCTCCCCATATTCCTTAATTCCCTTGTTTATCAGATATCTGTGATTTAAATATATTCAACAAGGTAATTTCCACCACTTCAATGGGCAGAAAATTCCAGAGATTCACCACCCTTTGAGTGAAGAAGTTCCTCCTCAACTCCATTCCAAACTGCCCTCCTCCCTTATTTTGAGGGTGTGCCCTCTGGTTCTGCTACCCTTTCTAAGCAGGAAGAATCTATCTCTACCCTATCTAGCTCCTTCATTATCTTCTAAGTCTCTATAAGATTCCTCCCCTCAGTCTTCTAAACTCTAATGAGTACAGGCCCTGTCTATTCCATCTCTTTTCATAAGCTAACCCCTCATCTTCAGTATCAGTCTGGTGAATCTTCTCTATACTCCCTCAAAGACCAATATATTCTTTCACAAACACAGGGACCAAAACTGCACACCGTACTCCAGCTGCAGCCTCACCAGTGCTCTGTACAGTTGCAGCAAGACCTCCCTGTTTTTATATTCTATCCCCCTCGCTATAAAGGCCAACATTCCATTTGCCTTCTTGATCACTGCTGCACCTGCAGACTGGGTTTTTGCAATTCGTGCACAAGAACCCCCAGGTCCCTTTGCACTGTAGCATGTTGCAGTTTTTCGCTCTTTAAATAATAATCTCTCCTACTATTATTTCTGCCAAAGTAGATAATCTCACATTTGCTAACGTTATACTCCATCTGCCAAGATAAGGCAATGGGTGAAAAGAACTTAATGCAGGATAAAATATGGGCTTTTGAGTAAACTGAAGTTGGGAGAGGGTGTAAAGCCAATTCAAAAGATTGGAATAAATAAGTTTACAAAGAAATAGATAAGGGCACCAACAGCAGACTTAAGTAGAGGTAGGTAATGTTCTGCAAGTATAAGTGGGCATCTGTTAAATACGTGAAGGTAGAAGCTCAGCTCTGGGCCAATAGAAAGACTGACATTCTGTCCAACTAGCTTAATTAGAAACAATGGCTAAGGGGGCAATTGGGTCATGGCTTGACAACAGGGACTGAAGTCAGTGAAATCAGTTTTTCTTGCATTTAATTGTAGCTCACCTAAGACCAGAAGTTGAACAGCCTTTGGAACAGGAAGGAGTAGAATTAGATCTTAGAGTATATGAGGAAACTGAATTTAATGCTGTCAGATAAATTCATTAATGATGGATCCTTGGTGATTCCAGAGAAGAGTGATAGGAAAAAGTGTTGCAGTAGAAACTCAGGCTACAATTAAGGAAGCGAGAGAGTAAAACCAAGTGAGAATCATTCCACTTAACTGGAGAAGAGGAATGACGCTGAAGGATGAAACAGTTCATGTCAAAGGCTATAGATGTAAATGCTGAAATGCATTCACTATCGCTCCTTCAGCTTGCTTTTTAAAATAAAGTGTTGCCTCATCACTTGTCAAGGAATACTTGATTCCTTTCTACAATTCAAAAAACTCTATACCTGATCTCAATGCACCATGTTGCTTCCAGTAGATAAAGACCTGTTCCAACTCCTGTGCTGCTGGTACTTTTAAGGGTGAATAAAAAAATTCTTCCTTACAAGGTTTTCATTTGAGGGCTTTAGATTGAGATCTTTTAATTAGAAAATATGGAAAATTAGTGATTTCCTCTGAAATTACAATAATCATTTATAGTAGATGCCAATGCAACAGTAAGTTTATTCTCAAACTGAGTCCACTCTGTACCTAATTATATCAATTAGACAAATGGCCTTGAGATAAACATTTTATTGTAGCAGAATACAATGTCCATTGCATGTTTAAATTTTAATGTTTGCTTCAGGTGAACCCAAGGTTTCAGAGTAATATTTCTGATGCAATTTGTGTGACTGACCATATTATGTCCCTCTAAAGGTATGATAATCTTGATACCCTTTTGGCTGTGAAGATCTGATTTTTTGTGTAGGATACAAAATTAGTCAATTAGGTTGTCTGTTTCTGACTCGTGTCAACTTTAATGAGATGTTTGACATTTATTTAATTGGAATATTTTGATTAAATCAAGAGTTTAACAAAGGCTTAGATTAGTTCCTTAAAACTTTAGGCTGTCCACTTCAGCGCTTTGACTTAAGTTAGGGGCACAATTTCATCATCATGTCTAGGACATACAATGCCCAAGTTGACTAGAGACCTTGCATGCCAAGTTACAAAGCTAGAAATAGAATGGCCTACTAGAGATTTGATTATGAACCACATATCTGCCTACCCTTTGGCTCAGCAATTGGTACTGTTTCAGTTCAGAAACTCTGGCAAAGCTGAAAGCATGTTTGTGTGCAACAACATCAATCTATTAAAATTCCTGGCAAAGTACCATTGACAAGCTGTAATGCAGTTTCACAGAGAACAACTTCTCAAAGGCATAATTACTGTGTGCAACAATGGCCACCTTCAATAAAATTTTAAATAGTTCACCTTGCTCTATTTCTCGGGTAAGTGGCTTTCAACTTTGAATGGGTTTATTCATTAGGCCTGCAGCAACATACAGAGTATATCTTTTAAGTTTTCCAAATAAGATATGACAAATCAGGAAAACTCCAAATTTATTGGTGTATTTAACTGCATCATAGAAGTGTTCACTTCATAAATGAACAAAGAAAACCAAAGATTCATAATGTGAAGGGAATAATTGGACAGTTTGAGTGCAAGGAAAATGATCCAACAAAAATCACAAAATAATTTCTAATTGGTTTATTATACCAATCTCTGAATATATGTGTAGTTAAGGACCATTGTCCTTTGAGCACTGCAGTAATATTGCACTTCCATCATTTATTTATTTATAGTTCTTATGACTCTATATCCAACTTCAGACCTTCAGTTGCCAAGATTACACATTTGAGGAAGACTGTAGCACTAAAATTTAAAGTTCAACTTAGAATAAGAAATGTTTCTTTTTGTTATTCAATTAATTGAATCACTACCTGGGTTCATTCCAGCACAACCCAGTTTGAAAAGTATAGAAAGTTTTGGAAGAATCCTGAATGCAAACTCTACATACAGAAATTGTAATCCAACTGGTTCTTAAATGATACTGAAGCTTTAATCTCCACCACTCTATCCAGGAACCTATTCAATATATTGATTACCTATTGTGTGAAGAACTTCCTAACCCAAGCTCTAAATTTGCCTTTTGAAGCTGTGGCCCCTTATTATACTGTTGCAACTTCAGCAATTGCCGCTTTTACTGTTTCCATGCAATTTATCACTAATGCTTATCATTTTCAGCCATACAGACTCCAAAGAAAGCAGTAACTAATGAGAAACTACAATAAAAGCAATTGGGCGAGTGAATTGCCACATCCTTGAATTTTATTACTCAATTAACTACCTTCTGATCAAAACTACCTTTAAAACCTGACACTGAATGGAAAACTATTTACTGAACTCAGCATCCATGTCAAAAACATCCACAATCCATTGAATCCCGTATCAGCTCCTAGAAAGGGAGAAAAAAATTATCACTATCCAAACTTAAGTTTCATATTTCACAGAAACGAACAGTGAAGAAATTAAGCAACTTCAAATTATTAATTAAAATCGATTTTTCTGTAGTGCAGATCCACAAGCCAAAACCCATACACAAGACTTGGATAGCAAGCATGAGGAGAAATTTCTTCAAGAAGGCTCTGAATCTTTTGAATTCTCCACCCTGAGGGCTTTATTGCTGAGTTGTTGAGTATGTTGAAGGCAAAGATCATTCTGTTTTGAATACTAAGGGAATCACAGAATACAAAAAAATCAGGGGGGAAAGTGGAGTCAATTTTTAAGATCAACCATGATTTTAGTAAATGGCAGAGCAGGTTCATGGGACTCTGTGGTCTATTCCTGCCCCTATTTTATGTTCTTCATGGGTAATTTAATCAGAAACTATCCAAATCAGACCCGAATCTCTTAACCCGAATCTCTTAACCCAATAGCCACTATTAGAACACTTCCAACAGGGACCATTGGTTAACAAAGGAACAAGAACCTCTTGCACTATCATAACCAAGCTAACTGTGATCAGTAAAAACTAGTCTAAATTAAAGAAAGTAAGCAAAGAGCACCATTACACCTTGATTCTATCCATGCCCACCCATACATCTTTTACAGCTCAACTCAAATGCCATTTGCAATATACAAAAGCAAGTTGCTGTTCCTGAAATCACCAATGCTCAAGATAATGTTCAAACAGAATGCTTAAAGATCAGTTTTACTTCACAAAACTTAAAGGTATGCCATAAGAATAGGAATAATAATTTGAATCAATGGGGACCCACACAAGTTTCTTACTGAAGAATCTCCTTACTAATGCAGCATACTAGAAACCTCTAGCTCCCTATAAAGTGCAAGATCGTAGTTACAAAATACCATTTAAAACATTAAACAATTGCCTCAACAGCCCATCTGTCAGCTCAGACAATCCCTGCACATAATTGTGCATGCTGTATTTGCCAACTTACATATTTAACACCATTCGTGACACTACAGATTATAACTAAATCAATATATTAATTAGATTAGCTGCAGATCCTCACATAACATTCCCCAAAATCTCATTCCTAGGCAACTATCTGCTAGATACACATAGGAAAAATAGGAGCCAGGCACACGTCTTAAGAATTGCAGGGAAGGAAGCAAAAAAAAAAGACCAACACCCTCACCAACATTGTGGATAAGAACAGTAGGTTTGAAATTTGATAACTTGATTTGTTGTTTGAGTAAATTTTCCAGGACCCGGCCGACGTTAACTCAAAGTGCAAATGAAAATAAAAATACAACTACAAAAAAGATTCAGCACTTTTGCCAGCAAAAAGTAAACTTGGCTGAACATTTATCTGATGCATGCCTTGTTTTTACTGAATTAGGGTTCTTCACTACTGACCTCTCATTTTCTGATCTGCTTAAAACTTTTCTAAATCATGAGCACATTAAACATTTAGAACATTGGGACACATTTTTAATGCAGAATCTGCACAGAATAGGCTACGGCCAGAATCTAGGAAGGAATCTATTGCTGAAAGACAACTGGATGTAAATGCTCAGCTATTTAATCAATGGTGTGAAATATTTTGTCTGCTCAAGGCTGGGATGACTGAGCAAAAAATCTGTATTTACTCAAGTTTGAAAAATCAAGATTTTGAAAAATTACCAATCGTAATGTAGACTTAAATATACAGTAAGAGTCAAGTTTTAAAAAAAGAGGAATTTTTCATTATACAAAGTTCTCTTCATCTGCTATGTTAACAATGCTCCAACACTAACTTGACTTTATTGAATTGGCAAGCACTAACTTGTGCTTGAAATTTTGACATGCCAACCCCTTCAGTGCAATTCAATTATTCAAAAAAAAAAATCACAGCTCATTTCCAATGTTATTCAAATCAATGCATATCGCTGTGTTCTGTACACTTACCTACTCCAGCAGAGAACAAAACAGATCATGGGGCTTATAGCCTAGATCACTGCCCTCTCCACTGTGATTTCAGTTTCAGTGCAGCTCAGACCAGTTGATAGAGGTCAGACGCTGGCTGAGGATGATTCTGATCACATGTGGAATGAAGTCTGGCAGCTCACAGTTTAAGATCCAGTGGACAATCAACACCCACCGTCAGATACTATAACCTTAAATAGCACAGAAAAGGTAAATAGTTAGGCACAAAGAAACCACGAATTTTTAATTTTGTGCAGATTTTAACTTTGCACAAAAGGGAACTGGTGTGGATCAAAATCCCTACAGACCAAGAATGTAGTGCTATTGTGGTACTATGGAATAAATTGAAAATCAAAAATAAATATCATCTGCTAGCTTGCTATGTTTACATTGGCTACCTCTTCACTTCTGTAAGATAAAAAGACAATTAAATAATATCTTACTTACATGATGAAGTTTAACTGATGTTTAGCTCTATTCTGCTCTACAAGACCTCTGTTTGCGTTGGCCTCCTCTTTACATTTACTGCAGTTAAAGCTTTTGATGCATGAATATCGCTCACTTTTAAAAGAGTGCTGGCTGAAATTAGGCTTCTTTGTCCAGACTTCTTGTGCTAGACCTGTTTTCTTGAAAGTGTAAACCACTTGCTGTTTAACGCCGGATCATGCCTTTCCTGGCCGATGAAGGAGCTGCTGTATCTACAGGATCTAAGGATCTTTCCTTCTTGCAGAAACCACTCAGTTCTAGCAGTTTTTAGATTGAGGATTTGAAGATTCATCTCTGCACCTTTTGTCTGTTTAGCAGTCCTTGCATTTCCCTGGCTGTGTCAAAGACTGAGCATTTTACCCACCCATAACAAATCTACCTAAAAAAACAATTAGACACCCCCTTTTCTTTTTTTTGGGATTTTATTAAAGTTACTGTGGACATACAACATTTTCCAAACTCTACACACTGCAGATATTGAACATAGAAAGACTGAATATTATAACTCCATGATCCTGGTTCATAGCTCTCAAAGTTCTCAGTGCATCTAGGAATATTTAAATGTTGAAAAATCCCCTCAACTCATAACAATTCCACATTGCAACTTATGTAGAACACTACAAAGATACTACAGCAAAGAAAATTTTTTAAAAAGCTAGAAATCTGTCTCCAAGGCATCTTTACAGTCCTTTCTCCACATCAAGAGTCCGCTCAATTAAACAATCCCAAGAATTGACAAAATGGTTTTCTCTGCCTGTGCTCTGGAGTCTTCCGTCATCTCACTGCCTTTTTATGTTCCGCTGAGATAATTTTTTTCCTTAAAATTTTGCTGAGAGAATAACCTGCAGCTGTCCTGTAAACTCTGGGCTCTCATCCTCCCCTATTTATATAGTGATGCCTGTTACAATAAAATAGAGGTAAATAGTAAGCAGCAGTTAATCATAAAAATCCAATGTTACTATCCATTTAACATTGTAATGGTACAAAGTCCTTAAAGTGGTATGCTGAACGAACCTTATGTTTTCTAGAAAAACGTTACTTAAAATAAATTGTGGCTACATTATTCCTCCCCAGACAACTTGCTACAATTATCAATAGTTGTGCATATCTAACTGAGTTAAACATACAAAGGAGAAGCAACTCCAAATTATTATTTGAAACCTAAGAGTCTAAGGATTCAAATATTCAACAAAATATTAGAAGTAACTTTAAAAATCTGCACTACTGGTACTGTACACAACAGTAATAAATAATAGGAATTGATCACACTTACCCTTGGAACGGGTTTTACTGAATTAGTATCTGTTACGACCAAATCCACTACCACCTCCACCACCATAGTTCCCTGAGATCAAGATTATATAAAATTGCATCAGGATAACTATTTTAGTTTGCTGCAAAACATTAAAACTGCTTAATTTTGGTACAATATTCCACATTCTTACTTTGTTATTATTCAGTCACATGCCAGAGTTCAAATTCAATTTGATGGAGAAAATCCACTGGGATTTTGATCACTATGATCTCATGAAAACTACATGGTTATCTGAGCCTACACCAAGAACTGTAGTTTGGAATTCGTGTTAATTCCAACAAAGGCTTTGCCCTTAGATAGACGACATTAAATTAATGTATCCACAGGTTTTAAATATGGCTAGACTTAAAAAAAAACACTGCTTTCAAGAACTTAATGGGCCACAACAGAATAAGTTTTTGTTTTAGCTGGTATAGAAGTCTTGACTGACTTTAAATTTGTTACTTCAAGAATGTACCGTTAAATAGGATTAACTCAGGCTTTATTGAAATAAAGTGATTAATGAACAAAATTTCGAAACATTTCTAGAAAATATTGGGCAATGTCTGATAATTTCAGCATTTGGTGCTCACACAACATTTAAAAAGTGATTCAACATTCCCAAGGAATGCGAGAATGGGCTCTTGCACAGAGGTTGCATGAGGAAAGATGCACATTTGTGAACAAAATTCATACTGATATACAGAACCGCCTGAGTAGAATTATCAAGATATATGGGGTAAAGCAGATGCAGAAAAAATATCGCTTACAGTACAACAGATTTCAAGAATGAATCTACCAACTGGAAGTACCAGTTGTAAAAGAATTATTTCCTCTCTCTAAGATATCAAATTTCACCCGTCACAAGCAGGTAAATTATCCTCAAAACCCTGATCCAAGAAGCTAACTTTCTCCAGTTAGCTTTTCCCCATTTTTGAAAAGTGGGAGGGGAGAAATTCAAAATTAAAATTCTCATCCATTGCAAGTTTCCACTCGCTCAATGCTAAAGAGATATTATTTCAAAAATTGCGTGGTGGGATCATTTCTAAAATGTGAAAAAGGCACTCTAATTTATTAGATACAAAACTGTCAATGCATATGGATGCATTCAGTGCATTTAAAGGAAGAGGTTTTCATTTATGGTGCAGTGCAGATATCGATAATCAGCAAAAATAAGAAACTGCTACTGACTAAACTATACTAAATCTAACTAAGCAAAGTATTCATCAGTCCTTTAGTTCCGTGTTAATATTCATGTTTCTTTTGTAATAACATTCATAAGTGAACTAAAGGAAAACAGTTCCATAGTTAAGAGAGAGCAACTGGAGAATTAACTTCCAATTTTTCAGCTGACCTTGAAGTATGGTTAGATACATTTGAACAATTTTTGTTTTTCAAAAGAGGAACATTTCTCTTTGCTGGCCAATATTGTTTATTTCAGACATTACTATATTATGGCTATGTTGTGGTTACCAATTGCAAATTAACTATGACTAAAGCTAAAGTTTAAGCACAGACTTGATCCAATTAAAAATTCACAAGTTTCTTCTTATCCCCAAGAAAATCAGGGAAATTTCTAAAAGGGATTTTTATAGTAAACACAGGACATTCCAAACCATTGCTACCCGCATACAATCACAAGTAAAAGAATCAAATGTGATGATTTTACTGCAATTGATCAATAAATGTGCCATTCTAAAAATGGCAACAATGGATGCCCCTGGAGTACAACTGGAGTTTACAAATAGCTGGTAGTAATAAGTAAAGCACAATTTCAACACAATGTGCTCTCTGTATTCGAAAACTAAACATCCATTTAGGAGTACAATGGAGATTATACTTAAAACCCATCTACCAATATGACTCCAGGAAGCTGTTACCCTGTTTTGGGCATTTTCATTATACAAGGGAAAGTGCACGTATGCCTCATGAGCTAAGCTTCTGTAGTACTATCATAAGCAAATCAGATGACTCTGGACTGATTGAGGGCAGAGTGTGGGGCAGAGAAAAGAGGAAATGAACAGGGTTTCCATGCATGATGGTTGTCCAGTGATTCTTGGATGATGAACAATGGATGAGGGCAGATTATCTTAACAAGGTCCTCAGCAGGCCAATTGTCTGCTGCCAATTATTGTTTACACATCAGTCAAGACTCACTTGGCCATGAAACGATCAATACCTTAAATCAACAGAAAAATGGACAGCGAACAAATGAATATCAACAAATTAAATGAACAAGACAAAGTAAAGCTGTTAACAGTCCACAGGAGCAAAAAGAAAAATTCTAAGGCTGTTTCAACAGGCCCAATGTTTGGCTCAAGGCAAAATTCACAAGTGATTCTTGAGTTGAGTTAAACTATATTGCTGTACGAGAATGGAAAGTTTTACCCTATCTGCTCAGGAACATTCAACCCGAATACTTAAACGTCAAAAGTGATCAGAGTGTTTCTAATTTTCCAACACTTTTTACCCTAATCAAGCTGAAAGATGCAGAATAAGTAAACTCATCACTTTCTTTTAATTTAGGAGTTCTTTGAACCTCCACTACACTGCTTTCTGCCATACAGTAACAAAAAATATACCTCCATATGGTCCACCCATATTTCTTCCTCCATAGTTTCCACCTTTCATTGGTCCAAAATTAGAGTTCTGATGATGGTAATTTCCAAAATCATTGTAGTTACCACCTCCACCAAAATTTCCTAAAATACAAAATATACTGATCACCAAGTGAGTTATTTAATTCCTACATATTCTATACTCCCATATGAAACCTTCACTGTTCATGCAGATATGAATCTTCACTCTCCTCATTCAAATATTACAACCAAGACGCAATTTTAATTTCTTCCTACATTGAGGCTGGTAACATAATATTTGTTACTGGACTAGTCACCCAGAAACCTGGACTAATGTTCCACAGAAAGAAGTTCAAATCCCACCATAATAGCTGAGGGAATTTAAAAATCCAATTAGATTTGGAATTTTAAGTGCTATCAGCCACATTAGTGAACCAGATTTTTTTTTTTAAAATCCAATCTGGCAGTTTCATTGTCCATTATGTCCTTAGAAAGGAAATATGATTCCCTTACCCAGTCTACCCTAAACTGGACTACAGACCTTTGGAAACACCCTCCAAAATGGCCAAGCAAGCTACCCCATTGAAATCAATTTTTTGCAAAAAAAGTTAAATAAAGGTAAAACTAGACATAATACCTACCCACCATCAATCCTCACTAACACCCAAGGATGTGTGCCAAAATTTGGGAGAACTGTCCCCACATTCTAGTCAAGCAGCAGTTCAACAGTTACCAATGTCTTAAGATTCTTCCGTCACCCATCCAACATCAAGACAGACTCACCAGAACTAGTACCACAGCAGCATACAGATGAGAGTATGTGCTGCATGCTCTCAACATTGATCTCAAAGTCTCACAGCAATTGAAGTCTCAAAAGAAGCCTCTGAATTACCATCTGTCATCCCTCAGCTTATCTATCAGTATTCCGTGTAGAACATCATTAAGAAAAAGCACTGCTGATAGCGAGAACATAATCATGGCGGAAGCCTTCACCAAATGACTTGGTAGCAACATCACTGACTGACCATACCAAATCCTGAAGGACACATCAACAATGGAATCAAATGACACTACTCAACAATAACCTACTCAAGGGTGCTCAGTTCAAGTTATGCCAAGATCATTCAGTTCCAAATCTTATTATTGTCACATGTATTAGTATACAGTGAGAAGTACTGTTTATGTGCTATACAAAGCATACTGTACAAAGGGAAAGGAAGGAGAGAAATCTCACTGCAGCACTGATCCAAGTATGAAGAAAAACAGAATTCCAGAGATGAAGTGAGTGACTAACCGTGACAATGATCCCTAGTATATTTGAAGTTAATGAGAAATAGAGGAGAAATGCTATATGGCTAGTTAGGTCTAGCACAAAAAAGGTGTGGTTGTTGCAGGCTAATCATTTCCAGTGATGTCCTAAGCGGAGGAGTTTCTCAGGGCAGTGCCGTAGGCCCAACTATCTTCAGCTGCTTCCATGGTCTTCCTTCCATTTTAAGTTCAGGAGTTGTATTAAAAATGTTTGGTTCCATTCAGAATTCCTGGGAAAATGAAGCAATTCTTGCACAGATGGAACAAAATCTGGACCAACATAGGCTTGGGCTGATAAGTGGCAAATAATATTTGCACCATACAAATGCTAAGACATCATTGCCAATAAGAATGAATCCACACCTTTAACATTCAACAGCATGGTTACTTTAGAATAGCTCACTATCAGGTTCATCACTGACCAGAAACTAATCTGAACCAGCTATATTATTAGTGAGTACAAGACCAGAACAAAAGGCCTGCAATTCTGCAGTCAATAACTCACACCCCCCACCCATCAAAGCCTGTCCACCATCTGCAAGGCAGATGCCATGGAATACTCCATATATCTAGATAACTGCAGTTTCAACAACACTGAGGGAAAAACAGCCTTTTTGATTGGCACCCCATCTGATGCATCATAGCTAAGTTCACCAGCAACTCACTAAGGCTATTTTGGTCACAGTGTACAAATCCATCTAGAAGAAAAGGGCAGCTGGTGCATATGATCACCATCTGCAAACACACCATCCAAACTTGAAAACAGACCAATGTTTCTTCCTCTTTGCCAGGTCAAAATAACAGTGTTTAACAGCACTGTAGGTTACTGACACCATGCAGATCACAACGCCACAGCTCACCGTTCTTTTCTCAAGATTGGTAAAGGACTGGCAATAAATGCTAGTGACACCCACATCCCATAAACAAGTAATTTTTTGTAACTTATTACTGAAAAACTTCCATTGTTGCATACAAAATCAATTGCATGGATAAGCAAATCCAGAATACAAACACACTTGTAGGATATTAATCAGTAATTTGCCAAACTTTCAGTTGTATAAGTTTACATCATTCTGAAAAAAAGGTGCCTGGATTGGTGATTCTTCTTCTTCCTTTTCCACTCTAGCTCCAATATTTGTAATAAACTGTCACTGGAATGCCATTCCATAATTAGGAAAAGATTGCGAAGGATAAGTGTCCCTGGATCACCCTCCTGCTTAAAATTTCTGTAGAAAAACTGTCATATTTTTGACAAGGAGAAGTCAAGAAGATGACATGCAGTAACTCAAAGCAGATCTATTTCAACCAGCCTTGTATTTGTTTAAACAGTATGAAAATGCACATTGGAAGACATAAATAACTTGCCCAAATTCACATATTCAAACTTTCTGGAGTTCTTATTGCAACAGCATATTTGTTATTTTGATTATAGGGATTCTTTAGATTTTTCAGAGTATTTTTTCCCCTTTAATTAAGTTAATGCCTGACCCTTACTCATCCACTTCATAACTAGCTGCCAAAAGAGCAAGTGTGATCCAGGGATAACTCTTATTTCAAGTCTTTCTTGCTCTTGGATTCTCTTCTATACTGTGTTTCCAGCCTCCTGGACAATGCTAAATTTCAGCAACAAAATTTAGGAAGCCAATGATAAATATTTGGCAATTGTATTCAACTACAAGCAGGAAATACTGTCCCTCATTACTACCTTAAAATCAAAGGTTGTGCACCACAATGCACCAAATGCCGCAGTAATTGCCATAACGTAGCTCTATTATATCACATACTTCACAGCGACTTTATGAAGATTTTTCAAATTTCTCAGTAGTTGTAGCAACAAAGTACTCACCACCATAATTTCCACCTCCATCATAGCCACCACCATGATTGCCAAATCCACCACCAGGGCCTCCAAAGCCTGGGCCTCCACCAAAACCAGGGCCTCCAAAGTTACCACCTTAAAACAGAAAAAGCATACTGAGAAGCTTGCCCAATTCATTTCAATTAAGGATGGTGTGGGAACCCAAGACAATATAATAGTTCAGCTAAATTTGTTTATTGAACAAATTCCTGAAGGAACTCAAGTAAATGGAAAAGTTTTGTCTGAAATTAGAATATAAAAGATATATTAAATGCAGCAATTTTACAAGTAATTCCTATATCAGTTAGCTGTTAAACTTGTTTGAGAGCTTTAAAAGGTTGCATGTTGATCAAGCCTGGAAGAATAATTTAGTGCTCAATGAGGAGGTGAAACCCTGTATCGGAACTAAGCACAGATATTCCAGTTTGGCATTTTGCAGATTAGTCTGCACATAGCAAAGAAAAAACACTAGGATTAGGCCATCTGTCGTTCAAAATCATAGCTTATCAATATTATCTTCGACTTCAAAAACACCTTTTTGCACTTTTTCTATCTCAATTCTCTTACTAACCAAAAATCAATGGATTTCTGATTTGAATATATTCATTGAGCATCTACAGCTCTGAGATAGAATCCCAATACTTACATTCCTTTAAGTGAAGAGAGATTTCTCATCAGTCATAAATGACCAATGCTTTATGCTTTATTCTGACTGCAACTATTTGTCTAGATTCCACAACCAGCTGATTTTTTTTCCCCCTCAATATCTACTTTATCAAACCTCTTTAGTGTTACCACCTCTTATTCTTCTAAACTCTAAAGAATATTTAAGAGCATTGACTAAAACTCCAATGCAGTGCATTTTCCTGCTGGCACCACAAAATTGGGCTTGGGGACTGAATTCCTTGCGAGTTTGAGAATTTACTATCAAATAAATTGGTTGGACTTAAACCTGATATTGTCAGACTTCTCACTGGCTGATTCCAGTCAGGCCTTCGTCTGTAAACCTGTTCTATGCTAGCTACCAGATTTCCTGATCCACCACGGCAAGTAGCATCAGAAGATCCTGCAGCAATTTCATGCTGGTATGAAACTGATTTCTGGACTTACAAATTTACACCCCCACCACCACATGCCTCAAACTTCTTAGTGGGGCCATGGGAAAATTACACCCAGAATCTTAAGACAATTCCTTATCCCAAGAACTAATCTAGTGAATCTTTGTTCCATTCTCTCCCAGGCAAGTACATTCTTCCTGAGGTGGGGAGAACAAATAATACACAGTAATTCTAACTGCATCCTCATCAACATCTTATACTATGTCAAAGGAATTGAAATAAAGATTGAAAAAAAGTCCATACACTTCT
Source organism: Sphyrna mokarran (assembly GCA_024679065.1). Classification (NCBI taxonomy): domain Eukaryota; kingdom Metazoa; phylum Chordata; class Chondrichthyes; order Carcharhiniformes; family Carcharhinidae; genus Sphyrna; species Sphyrna mokarran. Next base: position 97,263,571 of record JAGIQG010000002.1, on the reverse strand, counting down.
TGCTTTTCTGATTGCTTGCTTTACCAGCACATTAACTTCCCGTGATTCATATACAACACAGACCCCTCTAACTACCTGTATTACAAAGCCTCTCAGCGTTTAAAAATATTATCTTCTATTTTTCCTAGAAAAATGGATAACTTCACATTTCCCCATGTTACACGTCATCTGCCATCCTGCGCACTTAACTGGTCTAAATCCTTTACAATTTCGCAGTTTACTTTCCCATCTAACTTTGCACCATCAGCAAGTTTGGATACATTACCATCTAGCAGTAAGACTGAATGTAAATAGCTCAGGCTGAAGCACTCCCTGATTTATTATAACTTGCTAATCCCAAAGACTATTCTGTTTTCTATTAACCAAAACTCAATTCACCACAACATATTACAGCAATCTCATTTGCTCCAATTTTATTTACAGCCTCATGCTTTTTGAAAATTTAAACACTTGACTTCCAGTGGTCCTTTTTTATAAAGGACCAATTTTATAAATTCATGTTTTACTCTGTTCAACAGTATTACAATTTTTTAACTGAATTGTAACCAAGCATCTAATATTTCCACCTTTGCCCTATAACTAATATCAGTCTAAATGGCCCACTCCCTCTTTTCTAGGTGAGCGGCTATATTAGCTACATTCTAATCTAGAAAGCATTCGAGCCTAAAACATTCTGGAAGATCAAAATCAATGCATCCATTAGCTTTGTCGCTACTTTTTCTACAACCCCAAGACACTGACCATCAGATCTGGGGATCTGCCATCTTTTTCTGAATACTTTCCAGAACCAATATTTTTAAGGTTTTCCCTTTTTCTTTAAATCCTTGGAACAGCACTATTTCTGGAATGTTTTTGTCTTTTCTACCATGAAGAAATGCTAGTTAATTATCATTCCCTAGTTTTATTTCCTAATGAGCTTCATGGAATTATTATAAAACAAAATTCAACACCATATCACGTAAGATTTTGTGTGATAATAAAAGCTTGAATGAAGCATTGAAAATTAGGAAAGCGAGGTGGACAGCAGAAAGGTAAAGGGAGGATATTCTAGCACTTAGGACCAGGGCAAGCAAGAAGTGAGGCCACCAATGCTGCAGTGATTAAAATCACAGATGCTCACGAGATAGGTAAGCATAGATATCTCACAGGATTGAGAGACTGAAAATTAGATGATGTAGGAAGAAATGAGGCCATGGAGATATTTGAAAACAAGGACGAGCATTTTAAAAATCAAGACCTTGCTCGACGAAAAGCTGCCAACGTAAGTCAGTAAATACATAGGTGATAGGGTAAATGGAACTTGGCGCAAGTTAAGGCATGTCAACAGTTCCAGCTGACCGTAAAGAGTGGAACACAAGAAAGTAGTATCAAGGGGCAGCGTGTAGTGAGAAACAGTAAACAGTTCCCTAGTCATCCTTTGCTGAATTTTAAAATCGTAATCCTCAGGCTTACTACTGTTCTTGATAACTGTACAACCTCTTTTTTTAATCTAATATAGCCTTTCAGTTTCTCTACTTAGCCATGTTTGCACCACTTTTCCTGTGATTTTCATTCAGCAAAAGGCCATCGCTAAAGCTCAACTTGAAATTTCTTTCCAAATTCAAGTCATGGAAATATTCAAAATTGCAAACAACCTGGATCACAAAACAAGAAAACATGTACAAAAGGAAATTTGGAAACTTGATGTGCAATATCATATAGTTACAATTCAAACCAACACAACATTGAAGACAGAATCTATACCACCAAACTTAGTTAGAGAATGCCACTACTCTTCAAATTTCCTAACCAAGTCAAACTATTCTCCCATTCTTTGATGTGCTAATTTTTAATGCAGCATGCCAGGCTATTGTCATGTTGGCCAATTCGGAGACACATTCGCACCCCTTGCTATTATCTCTCAGTGTGGATTTTTGACAGTATCTGCTTTACATCAGAAATCAGCGGGATGTACAAAGAAAATTTAAAACAGCCTTTTCAGTATGATTAGCAGGTGCAGGACTAAGGTCTGCAGGCCCACCAACAGGGTTTAGAGTAGCTTCCCACAAATAGGAAACTAGCCGCTTGATCCCACTGGAATGAAGGGGTGGGGGAAGGAAGCAATTGGAGCCCACTGGGCATTGGCACCCGAGCAATGCCAGCCTGTGCCACTAGCACCACCCAACGGGCAATGTGTCAATATGCAGAGGCCTCTTGGCACTGCCCATTGGGTATGGCGAGGGCCAAAGGGATGGCAACTGAGGTACAGGGGGTCCCATTACCACTCTGCATTGGGATTAGTAGATGAAGGACAGCGATCAGGGCTCAGCCTGGGAATGGTTGGGGACTAATGAGCAGCGATGGCACCATAGTAGCGTGGGAGACCGGCATTGCAAGGCTGACCAGCAATTGATATTACTAGCAATTGGGAGGACAGTGTGGGCTAATGTACATGCTGATCTTGGTGCTGACAAATCAGCACACTGATTTCAGCCCTTGATTTTAATGAGATTCATGATGGTTGCCTCTGCAATGCAGCATGGGAGATTCTTCTCTGAACTCTCACTGAAAGTAATAATAGGAATTACTCCAATTTTCACGTAAATTTCTCACTTAGAATTTCTTCAGGAGAATTCCAGCCAAAATGTTGAAACAACTCAATTAAAGATTTTTTATCTTAATGTTCTCCTCAGTTTTCACCAATTTATGCATGTTTTAGGTGCAGGTGCTGTTACTTCAGTTTTTCTTCATTTCTGCCCAATTTTTTTTTTTAAATGAAATTAACTCCTTGATAGCTCACAGAATAAAAACATTGCATACCAAAAAGATCTTCAGGTGTATCAGTCTGGGTTAGAAATATTTGAGCTGTTAAAGCTGGCACCAAGAAGCATGTCTTTTTGCAGGGACTATGGGATGATGAAAAGTACAAATTTACAACACAGCAGGAGGCAGTCATTTAGCCCATCATGTTAGGTTTTTGCAACAGTAATCACGATTAATCACTTTTCTGCTTCTTCATATTTTCCTCTTTCTAATCATTACGTAATTCTCCCTTAAAAATACCAGTCTTACAGCCTTGCTCACTGTAAAAATTCTGTGGCCCAATAATCTTTTAAAAGTAAAGCATGTTCTCCCAATATGTCTCCACCCTCAGTGAAAAGAAACCCTCTTGTCACTGATGCTTAAAGAATAAACTGTCTTACCTTGTTCAAACGTCCAAGTTTTTCTTTCCATATCATCCAATGGAACTAAGTAACATTTTATCTGGGGCTCCGAAAACTTCGAAGTGCTATCGACGTGCTCGAATTGAAAATGTGTATAAACTTGTACTTCTTACTCAATTACCCTTGAACAAAACGCCATATTCTTTCAGGGAATCATGTATGCACCTGAACTCCAAGCTATATGATTCAACCACTTAAGTATCGTTCCAGGTGTACATGGCCATTTTTATTTCCAAAAATAATTGCCTCTCACATCTCCATATTAGCAGGCACCCATCAACTGCATGCTCATTAAACTAACCCACCTGTCTAAGTTACTTACAATTCTCCCACAATTTGTAAGTGTTAGATCAATAACAGCATTCCTGCAATACCATGCTGTCTAACCCAAATATCAGCCAGGACCCTGGAAACAATGCCCTTTCAACAATAGTGCTATGGAATCTTTTACAACCATCCAAGCAAGCAGGTAGGCCTTGGTTTAATATTTTATCTGAAGGCAGCACTCCTTCAGAGTGTTAGTAGACTTCTGTGCCCAAGCTCAAATTTGAACGCAGAACCTTGTGACTCAAAAGTCAAGGGGTTTGCTGCTTTTCTTACATTACAATGCAACACAATGTACACTTCAAAGTACTTAAATCAACAACAAAGCACTTTGGGAAGCTCAATGGTCATGAAAAATGGTGTATAAATGCAAACATTTGTTTCATTGGTTTACTTCCCATACGAAGTGCAAATTTCTAAAAAAAATTGATAAATTGTAGTCGTAGCATGTCAACCACCACTTCATGCACAAAACATCAGAGGTCAATGATCAGACTTATTCATTCTTTGTCAGTAATTTCTAATAGTGCGCATGAAGATGCGGAATAACTATCTTTCTCGCATCATTTACTAAATTTAAATTTTTTATAACTTCATCCTGAAGTCACATTTAGAGATTGCTTAAAGGAAACAATCATCTTCAACTCGTGCTATATCCCTAGTTCCTGCCATTCTTTTCTTTCATGGTGCTCTCTATTAGTGCTGTAAATTCTCAGTCAAGCTCTCAACAGATAGCCATCTGACATACAATGCAAGTGTGCCTGGCATGCATAGCAACAGATAGGATAAGCTCAGCTGCACACGCCCTCAAATAGCCTGCCCATACAACTCAGATATAAATAGCACGTAGGCAAAGTAAGGAAAAATCTATTGTACCGTTAACAAGGAGTTAACACTTGAGAAGGTTGAGGAGAAACAATTGGAAGAAAAACACAAAGAGAAAAGACAGTTTATATAACGTACCGCCTCCACCATAACCATTGAAACCAGGACCATCTCCAAACCCACGACCACCCCCATATCCATCTGCAACAGAAAAAAAAAATTGTTAAACCATCTTAAAATAAAGGATAATAATTTAGTTAGTAGATACATGTTCAAAACTTACTGGGGCTCCCAAAGTTTCCTCCACGTCCCATTGGAAAATTGCCACTTCCACGAGAGTCTCCTCTAAAGCCACCACCTGGTATTAGCAAGAGCAGAGTTTTCAAATTGAAGTAATGCTACTCAGAGGTGTCTTTGCAAAATTTGGAAAGGTTATAACATTTCAAATCATAAACTTAGTGCCTACAAGGCTTATCTCACCCATATTTAGGATCAAATCAATGTCTCTGAAATTTCAACATTCCTTCTGCAATTTTAAACTACTCTTGTCGAAGATTTTCTGTACAGAATCGTTAAAAAGTTAATTGTCCAAGTTTAGATTACATACCTCCACGACCTGACCTGTTACTTTGTGCATCCAGTATTTCTTGCCGAGACAAAGCTTTTCTTACTTCTGCATTGTGGCCATTAACATAATGATATTTTTGAACTGCAATTTAAGAGAACAAATACGTTGAAGTACAGCAACAAATGTAATCAGCGTTCACAAATAAAAATGATATTATACAAAACCTCAGGCACTGTGAAATATTAAATTTAAAACATCAATTTTGAAATACTGCTATTTACAGAGCTCTCCCATACATGCTAATTTGAGCAGATATGCTGGGCTAGCACAAGCTGAAGTGATCTCCTCAGAGCACATGATATCTGCTGTGCTCAGTCTGTCAATCTGCAAAACATCCAAGTTTCACATTTAAATTTGTTCAAAGTATCAACTGTGTCCAACTCATGATCCTTCAAAGTTATGCAAATTTTTTATTTTCTTTGCCCTACCATGATCATATCTTCAGTTGTCTACACCCAAGTTCTAGAATTCTCTCCATAAAATACTCTTCCTCCCCTTAAGATTCTCCTTAGTGACCACCTTACTGACCAAACTGAATATTGCTGACTTTACATCCATTTTTACTTACACTTCCGTGACATACCTTGAGATGTTTTTCCTAAGTTAAAAGTGCTGTAAATACAAGGTGTGCTGTTTCAGACTAAACAATGTTTTCCCAGTCTCTAATTACTTTCTGTAGAAGGAAGATGTTGTGGTTTCTTTCAAAAACATAATATATAGATATCAACAACCACTTAACTGCCAGGTGAAACTGAGCAAAGACAAAGAAATCTGTCTCAAGATCATTAGAGAAAAAGATTTCACGGTGGTTTCCCACTTTATAGAAAAAGATAACATGTAAAAATGCAGAAATCCTTAAATGGATACAGGACAGAACACAAAACACTGAGGGTTTGGATGCCTGGGGTAAAGGCATGTGGTGGCAGAGAGATCAGATAACCTAAATTAAGTAAAGCAGTCAGTTATGAAAAGGTACTTACGGACTACTTTGTCAACAGGATCATGGTCATCAAAAGATACAAACGCAAAGCCTCTCTTTTTCCCAGTCTGGCGGTCTGTTATTACTTCAATAGTTTCAATTTTTCCATAGTTCTTAAAGTATGCTCTGAGGTGATGTTCATCAGTGTCATCTTTTATTCCACCAACAAACAGTTTTTTCACAGTCAGATGAGCTCCGGGTTTCCCAGATTCCTAAAAAAAAATCAGGGACAGAAGCTGAATGTTATTCTTAAAATTAACCCAGATCAACATATGTTGGGGCATCCATATATAATGTTGCTGAAAAAAATGGAATTTTTGCTTCTTCCTATTTTTAATGGAAGATCACAGATAACCAATGGGTGAATACAGCATTTGGCTCTAACATGATGCATGCTGAGACATTATTTTGGACAAAACAGAAATGGAAGTTAGCAAAAGAAATTGCAGTCACCTTAAGAGAAAAAAACTGGGACACCATCTCCAAGTTTTGCATCTTAGAAACACTTCATCGCTGCATGCAAAGCCTTGATTACATAGTCACCGCCATCAGTTTTTGCTCAAATAACAGTATACTATGATTTTAATTAAATTAAGTGTAACTAAATATGAACATAAGAAAATAGAGAAGCTTCATACAAAAATTGAGCTAATGAGGAAAATCACATCCTCGAGATACTCTAAGGTTCTTGTTAATCAATAATTCAATTCAAAATGCAGGAATATACTAACATGACAAACAATGTAAATGTTGACTCCTGCAGAAGTTTGAATCTCCATTTGAAAGCAATGGAATAATCTTGGTTTATTTGCTCAAGATAATGCATAGCTGTCCCACAGAAAAGACTTTGCAAAACACTCAAAGGCAAGAGGCCACAATATAAGCATATCACTTAGGACAAAATTTTGCCTCTCTGACCAGTTACATAAGATTCATAAAGTATAACAAGTTACCAGAATTCATTGGGTTCCATTGTTGAATACATTCATGGCTGAAGTGGACAGATTTTTATAAAATGGCAGAGGAGATTTTATGCTCCTGCTCATATCTTATGACTTTTTGAGCAAGGAACATTTCATTCGTTAAACATATTTCAACTGTGAGATTTAAGAATTAGAAAGTTTTTTTGGTCACAATTCCAAAATGATTTTTGAGCAAATTCTTCATTCACTAAAGCACAAAGATTTTTTAAAGTTGATTATTCATTAGTCACAGGCTTACATTAACACTGCAATGAAGTAACTGTGAAATTCCCCTAGCTGCCACACTCTGGTGCCTGTTTCGGTCAATGCACCTAACTAGCATGTCTTTTAGAACGTGGCAAGGAATTGAAGCATCCGGAGGAAACCCACCCAGACACGTGCAGAACGTGCAAACTCCACACAGATAGTGACCCAAGCCAGGAATCAAACCTGGGTTACTGGCACTGTGAAGCAGCAATGGTGACCACCGTGCAGCCATGCTGTACAAGGGACACGTATAAGATGCTCTATGCTGTCTTTTAAATTTAACACATTCGTGATCCAATGTTTCCCTTCATTAGGAAAACTTACTTCTCTTGCGACTGCTCTTTTAGGCTCCACTACACGACCATCAATTTTATGAGGCCTAGCAGCCATTGCATCATCGACTTCTTCAGGAGTAGAGAATGTCACAAATCCAAACCCTCTTGATCGCTTGGTTTGAGGATCTCTCATGACCTGCAAAGATCATAACTTGTAATTTCATGCAGTACCAGTTCTGAATTTTAGTATAAGAAATTAATATTTGTCATGGGTGATGCCCATAGATAGAGTTGACAGTTTAACCTAGGAAGGTGTACTTCCAAGTGCTTCTTTGCAGACAAGGGTCGACAAAAGATCGACATCACAAGGTCAATTTCAGATATCAAACTCTGAACTTTCCTTGTCAAGAGTAAGTGATTGGAAAAAAAGCTTAAGATTAGAAACAAAATATCAGGAACTGGACTTGTCAGGCTTTTTGACTACTTGCACAATAGTGTTACAATAACCAATCAAGACCAGATATGGACAATATTGATATATGTTTTCAAAACTTACCACACAATCTGTAAGCTTCCCCCATTGCTCGAAGTGGCCTCTTAAATTTTCTTCAGTAGTATTAAAACTGAGACCACCTATGAACAGCTTGCGATATTGCTCCTTATCCCTGTTCTGGAGAGAAAGATTAATTGCTTAATTAAAGTACTCATTTTCTTGAATACTGAAACAACTTGTATAGTACATAGATGGAGAGATTTTTTGCAGTACTGGGAATAGAAAGGCAGTATCTCTGGGGCAAAAGCATATCAACAAAAGGTCAACTATTTTCTCATCAGTGAGCAGCCAGTGCAGTGCTTCACCAAGTTGATTTCTTAACTGATGAACTTAAGAAGATAGCTGAATACTTATTTGATTAAATATGCCCATGTTTCCCCATGGCAGAGCAAATCTCCTTGCAGTCTTGATCTGACCTCAAGATAGCAGAGGATGGGAGCACACTTTTCAGCAGTGGAAATCTTGCAACGGATCTTTTATACTCTGCTGTTACTAGACCTCAACTTGATCTTATGATTATAGACCAAGGTTCAAAAATATGAGTGCTTTCACAAAGACTTAGTTAGAAATACTGTCAGATAAGTTAGGAGATTCTTTCCATACTCAGGAACCACATCCACACCAGTGCTCCCTCAAACTGGAGGCCTGTAACCAACACTGTGCCTCAGGAATCACTCCAGTTATTTGTTATTTATAATAACAATTTGGTTAAGGATTTAGGACATGTGGTTAAAGTTTGCAGATGACAACAAGATTGGTGGGCATTGACGGTCATCTTGGATTGTAATGGGATCTTGACCAATTGGACCAGTGGCCAATGAATGGCAGATGGGATTTAATTTAGATAGAGGTGTCTCATTTTGGTAGATTGATTTGGGGCATAACCTACTCAATTAATGGTAGGGTGTTGGGGAGAGTTATAGAACAAAGATCTAGGAGGAGTACAGGTTCAGTTCCTTGAATGAAGTCACAGGTGGACAGGTTGGTCAGAACACTGAATACAAAAATTGAGACGTCTTGTTGAAGGTATACAAGACATTAGCAAGTCTACATTTGGAAAACTGTGTATAGTTCTGGTCAACCTATTACAGAAAGAATATTGAGATAGAAAAAATGCAGAGAACATTTACTAGGATGCTCCTGGAACTTGATGTTTGAATTCTGAGAGATTGGGACATATTTCCCCTGGCGTAAGGGGTGATTTTGTAAAGGTCCATAAAGTGATAAATAATTTACCTGTTAAGGTAGATAATCATGATGTAGAGATGCCGGCATTGGACTGGGGTAAACTCAGTAAGAGGTCAGACAACACCAATTTTAAATCCAACCGATTTATTTGATAGTAAACTTGCTAGCTTTCAGCGTTTGTGCCTTCGCCAGGCGAATGAGGTGTTCTGGTCTCCAAAAGCACACATATCAGCACAGATAGGTAGATAATCAACACATTTTCCCAAAGATAGGGGAGACTAAAGCTAGAGGACATAGATTTATAGATTTAAGTTGAGAAAGTAGATACAAAAAGGTCCAGAGGGGCAATTGTTTCACACAATTGAGTGGTCAGTCTTTTGAACAAGCTGCCAAAAGTAGTTGTAGAGGCAAGTACAATTTTGTCTTTTAAAAAGCATTTAGACAGTTACACAGGTAAAAATGGTATAGAGGGATATGGGCAATTGAGACTAGATTAGTGGTAAAAACTGGACAGCATGAATAGGTTGAACCGAAGTGCCTATTTTGATACAGTAAACATCTATGACTCTAGAGAAAGGGCAGCTTGAGACAACTCCCACAGGTCACAGAATCATAGAATCCTACAGTGCAGAAGGCGACCATTCTGCTTATCGAGTCTGCACCAACCACAATCTCATTCAGGCCTTATTCTCATAACCCATACATTTACCCTTACTAGCCCCCTGACACTAAGGGATAATTTATCACGGCCAATCCACCTAGCCTACACATTTCTGAACTGTGGGAACAAACCGGAGCCCACAGGAAACCCACGCAGACACTGGAAGAATGTGCAAACACCTCACGGACAGTGACCCAAGCTGAGATCAAACCTGGGACCCTGGTGCTGTGAGTCAGTATTAACCACTGTCACCGACCTGTTTGCTGAAACAGATCAAAAAACATTTACATCATATTTTAATTTGAAATAGTAACCACATAAATGCATTCCTACTATGCATTTACTATTTTCATAATAGGAAGGATCAATATAAAAACTTAAGCATCAGGAAAATGTTGACTTTTAAATTATCCAAGTACACCAATTCATGTAGAATGGTTCATATGATGTGAATACAATTACTTTAGAAAATGACTGAGATTTAGCACATGTATTCAATTACTTTTTAACTGATGCCTGGTAACCTACCAACCAGAAAAGTGAGATGTGTGAAATACAAATACAATATTATACACAAAATGAGAATATATCATTGATACATGAAGTCATGAGATATGTCATTTTACCATACTGCATAATGCTAAGGTAGGCCTGTATCCCACAAGACCATAAAATAATTTAGAGATTGGCAGTTTAAATTTTTGTTCTCAGTCTAAAATTTAAAATAATCAGATTTCTGTATACATTTAATTTATCAATTAACCATAAAGCAAGCATTGCACAGGTCAAAAGTGTACATGATTTGTAGACTGTACGTGCAATACTTCTGCAGTGTTTATGCATTGAGAAGAACGTTTTTGATCTAGCAATCTCCTGTGTAAACCAGGCACATCGCTCCAAAACAAACACAAAATCATTATGTTCAAGACAGTAGCATCTAAGTTCTGTAAGACCATGATATGGTCTTCTTGGATTGTAATGGGATCTTGACCAATTGGACCAGTGGCCAATGAATGGCAGATGGGATTTAATTTAGATAAACAAGAGGTGTCTCATTTTGGTAGATCGATTTGGGGCATAACCTACTCAGTTAATGGTAGGGGTGTTGGGGAGAGTTATAGAACAAAGATCTAGGAGGAGTACAGGTTCAGTTCCTTGAATGAAGTCACAGGTGGACAGGTTGGTCAGAACACTGAATACAAAAATTGGGACATCTTGTTGAAGGTATACTAGACATTAGCAAGTCTACATTTGGAATATTGTGTATAGTTCTGGTCAACCTATTACAGAAAGAATATTGAGGTAGGACTGAGGTAAACACAGTAAGAAGTCTCACAACCAGGTTAAAGTCCAACAGGTTTATTTGGTAGCAAAAGCCACTAGCTTTCAAAGTGCTGCTTCAGGTGAGCGGGACTTCAGAAATCTGTAGGGACTTTAACCTGGTGTTGTGAGACTTCTTACTCAATTTAACGTCACTAGAGCTAAATTAGGTATGCAATGGCCTGGACGGTAAAATTGCTGTCATTTCAATTCCATGGCCACATTTTCATCTCTCTTCAGAAATGCAGTACTTCACTAAAACAGGGGCTGCAGTGATACCATATCTTGACAAAGAAATTTCATAAAGTAAGTTAGCCTATAATTTTCCATGATCAATATTTAACTTCCCTTACCAGAGTTATGCTCTCACCTCTTCACTTGTCATTCTTAGAGTAAATCTTCCAGTTCCATTTGCAAGATTCCTATGTGGGCAGGATAGACGATTTGATGGACTACTTAAAGATCCAACATTAGATGGGGATTTCTGGTCTTAGATTTCTGGTGATGCATACCCTATGTCTATAAAGACACTTGTTTGTTGCATCTTTCAAGACCACCGGATATCTCAAGGCACATTACATCCAATGAAGTACATTTTGAAGTCTAGCCACTGTTGTAATGCAGGAAGCGTGTCAAGCCAATTTGCAAACAGCAAACTCCCAAATGTAACCATGATCAGATCATCCATTTCTGTGATGTTGATAAAGGAATATTAATCAGGATATCAGCAATAACAGCTGTGGCTGCTCTTCACTAATTCACATGGGATCTTTTACAACCATGAGGGAACAGTTATGCCATGATTTAAACATCTCATCTATAAGACAGCACCTAACAGTGCAGAACTCTTTCAGAATCTCAGCTGAGATTGTTGTGCTCAAGACACATAGTGGGACTTGAACCCACAACCATATGACTCATATGTTATCAACTGAGTCACAGATGACAAGCTAAGTTTATCTCACAATAAATGTACAGTCCCCATTTCTTTATTTTTGGCTTCTACAGTGTTCCAAGAAAATTTAACACAATTCCCATTGCTGGCATTGTATTATTTCAGCCTTCTGGCCATATGGATGTTAAATCTGCAAGTGATGCTCATGTGGGGTGAACATGTCACCTTTGCTCAAGAAGAAAGTGAGGAGCAAATCAATGTATGATGCTTGATGTGGGAACACTCCAATCGACCTTCTTCTTCTCAGCCTCCGTCTTGGCTCATAGTTTAAGTTTTTTTTTAGAAGTTTACCTACCTCAAGTTTCTTTTCTTTCAAAGATCATTTTGAAGGTACTCCTGCAAACCAGCCAGCCACTATTTACTTTTTTCTCTGCCACTTCTCCCCTTGATGTGGAGATGCCAGCGCTGGACTGAGGTAAACAGTGAGAAGTCTCACAACACGAGGTTAAAGTCTAACAAGTTTATTTGGTAGTTTATTTTGTTAACTACCAAATAACCTGTTGGGACTTCAACCTGGTGTTGTGAGACTTCTGACTCTCCTTACTAAAAACTTCAACTGAACATGGCACAGCCTAGAGGAAGACTTAAAAGTTATCTATACGATTCTTCTTTATCGTTATGAGGGTCGAAAGCAGAAAACGATGGAAAATCTCAGCAAGTCTGACAGCGTATAAGAGAGAACAGAACCAACGTTTCGAGTCTGGATGACCCTTCGGAATTGGGGGAAGTTGGTTGCATTTTTTGGTGGCGAGATTCTGGACCTGAGAAAGAAACTCATCGGAAATATGGAATGTTTGAAAATAAATTTGTTGACCGTTTATTAAAAGATTGGGACCAATCGCGGAATGTTTGGCGCATTCGTACTTCACAAACTACAGAAATCTTTCCCTAGAAATCATGGGCAATATATGACCACAAATATGCCGTAAAAGAGAAGTGGTCTGGAAATGAGATGTCGATGATCTAAACATTAACACAATGTTTTTGGTCTTTTTTGTGTGGGGGAGGGGGGGAAAGAAGCGAGACTGTCCTTTGAATTTTTACCTACACCTCCCTTCCGCCGCGGTAAGCTCACGAACGGACGGATTCCAATTAACTACCATTATCAACGTTTCTTTAACCACCACGGATTTTAACTTTTTCATCATTTTACAGCAAAAAAAAACGACCCCCATCCTCTTTTTTTCCCTATCCCTTACCTCCATCCTGCTCGAACTTTTTTAATAAAGGCTATACTTCAATTCGAGCGCTTCGTAAGTAATGTTATATCGATAAAAAAAAATCGCGTTATCAGTAAAGAAAATCGATTGAAGAGACAAGCTCTAGAGCAGCAGCCTCCCGAGCACTACTACTGTCGCCGCTCAACTCTTTCTAGAAGCTTCTCTCACCCCCACAAAATGGCCGCCCGACCGTCACGTGAGGCCAATCCGCCAACGGAAAAAATAGCGATGAAGCCAGGCAGGATTCGAAAAAAACGCCCCAAAATAATTATGTGCTACACTTCTGAAAAAAGAACGTATTTTTTAAAAAAATGTTGCGTACCTTCATTTAATAATAAAAATTAAGCCGTGGTGACTTTTTGGCGGAAAAAGCCGAAACCGCTTCGGCTATGACGCAACTCAAACTCACTTTTTAAATATTTTACCGGCGATAATTTTGAATGGCGTCTTTTTTTCCCTATGAAAGTCTAGTTGAAGTCATGGGTGCAATTTCTAAAATTAATTTCCCCCCCAAAAAAATTTTTTAATCGGGATCACGTGACGGGCGCGAGGGGCTTGAGAGGTGAAACGAAGTCTTTATTAATGAGCAGAAAAGGGGCAGTTTTTCCACTTTGACAGCCGGGTCTGAGTTAATAAACAGCTTATGTTAAAACTAACTTGTGTAAAATACCAACGGACGGTGTTGCGATGCGCGCATGCGCGGTTGCCCAGCGCGTGTTTTTGGCGGGACTGCAAGTGGAGCTCAGAAGCAGGGAGAGAGGCCGGGCTGTTGGAGTCCAAGTGAATCTGGGCAGGTAGGGCAGGCTGCTCGCTTGCAAGCCAGCCGAATAGAGCCTCACTGCTTACTACAGTTCCGTGGCTCACCCGCCACCCCCTATTATCCCACAAACCGCACCCTGTCGGGACCCGACAGCTCTCCGGCTGTTGGAGATTAAATCAGCCAACTGGTCAAACTTCCGTTTAAATCGAGTGCACCAGTATAGTATAGGCCCCGAACTCGCTGTAGATTTTTTTTGTGCCTGCGCAGCAGCCGCTCACGGAAGTTTTCTCCATTATAATCAGCTGAGCCTGTGTTTTTTTTAACCTGTATTTATTTTGATTGTCGAGTGAAGGTTTCAAGGACTTGTTACTTACTTCCCCTGTTTTTTGGTGGGCTGGCTGAGTGGGAGGGGGTGGGGGGAAAATCCTTGGAAAATTTTACCCCTACCTGGGGGAGGAGGGCGAGGGAGGCGGGAAGAGAGGGGAGGGGAGGCATTAACTTCAGTTTTTGTTCACTCAAGAACTGTTTTGGTTTTATTCTCTGGTTGTTGTTTGAATATTTTTTTTTCTTTTGTTAGACAAGTTATTTACGCAATGTTAAGGTTGTTGCGTAAGTGGGCAATTCAAAAAAAATTTCAATTACACGCCAATGCGGAAATCGGTTGCTTGTGTTTGTTTAGTAAATTTCGAAAATTAATTATCAGTCTGTAAGTGGCACTTTTGCAATCTAGCTGAATACCGATAACAGCATATATAAAAATTCTGAATTTAAGGCTTGGAATTATTTTGAATTGCGCACTCTTTAGTTTCCATCATGGGGAAAGTCGATAGGTTAGTACTGCTTGTAATACTCAGTGTAATTTAGTCCAGAGTGGTTGTAGAGGAAAGTCATAGGTTTGTTTATTTCTTATCTTCCGTCATGAGTTCATGGAAAACACTTCGAAAGCAAGATTAAGATGGTGAACGAGCAAGTGAAAACGGAATAAACACCATAAGTAGAATCCAAAGATTAAGGGTAGTAAGCCACAACAGAGAAAGTATTTTTCTACTGGATGGTTGGTGTAATAATGTTGACAGGCATAAATCAAAGGAGAAATAAAATGAACTTAATGTTCTCTACGTACTTAGTTTTATAATTATTATTCTGCTTTAGAAAGTTGTCTTTTAAAATTTAGTAAAAGTTTGACTCAACTTTTTTAAATGTTATACAACCTGCGTTTGAATCAAACACTACACAACAGGAATGAGTGATAAATTTGAATTCATTACTTTGATGTTAAGTTACTTTGGGAATGTTCCTGTGCAGTTCACTGATCTAAATTGGGTTCCTATAACCTTTGCCATCTTGCACTATGTATCCCTTTTCTATTTAAAATCTAATTTAAACAAGTTTTAAAATGGTTAATATCATGTTTACACCAAAATGTAAATGTTTGAAATGCTGACTTTATATATCTATGTGAGCAATTGCTGATTATTTTTTCCTAGGGACTTGTGTAGGCGGATACAAAGTAGAAGATGACCACGGTTGAAGATTCCTTTTTTTCTCCTATTAGCCTTGTTTCTACTAGTGAGTTAATCCATGTTTACAAATAATAAAACACATACATCATGTTATATCCCATTTACAGTACCTAACCATTTGACCATATGTAGAATGTTGAGTAAAATTTGTTTTACAACTCCTAGGCCCTAAACAAAACCTGAGTTCCTGTTGTGGTGCCAGGTCTGCCATTCTGAGTACAGAATGAGGTTGACATTTTGTCTTGGGACAATGACTTTTCAACATGTAATTGACCCTATTCAGAAGATAGTTATTGTGCCATTTTTGATGTTGGAGTTGATAAAGGACTTACAAATTTAAAAGTCTGCCATTTTGTTTATTAAGAATTTGGTCAGCTAAAATCTTCAAATTTTGATAGTCAGCTGTTCATAGAGCTAGTAAGTGGGGAATATCATGGATGTGTTCAGTGGAGCTAGGAAAAATGTTCAATTATATTCTTAGATTTGTTATTGGAGCTTAAATGTGCTTGGTGTGGTTCCTTGTAGCGATTATGCATACATCTAACAACCTTTTTATGAAACAAATGCAGAAACTTGCAACTTCAGGTAAATGCTCTCCTGTCTATCTTCCATGACAAACCAAATTCTAAAATTTGATGGTGTTCTAATTCACTGGAGTGTGAATTGCTGTGGCAACATGCAGTTTTGCATGTATGTTGTAATCTGGAGCTATGGCTAGTGATTTGAAGAGGCTCCAATATTCTTTCCATCACCTGGCTGTCTGGGAATATTTCCTGCTGTTACTGCCATTGGTGTATGTTGTTGGAAGTTTGCTTTGTTATGAATATACCTTGACTATCAAGTTCACAGGGCTTAAATTCTGAAAATTTTTTTTACACGTTTTCGCTTTTCCTCTTCCCTGTCATCTCAACCTTCCTGGAGTGGCTTCTAAGATGCATTCACGTGTGGTCCTTGTCTTTTAGAGTTCACAGCCTGGAGAAAGGGCTGTGTAATCAAACTTAATCTTGCCCATTCCTTAATAAAGTAGCTAAAATATTCTTTCTCCTTTTAACCTAGGGACACTGAACCCACTTATCTCTTGCTGTCCCAGTTAGGATTAGCTAGTGTAGAATTAAATCCTAGGACTTTTCATTTGTATGGCTTAGCTATTCATTGCATAAGAAACTGAGCCAGTGAAGGAAAACCAAAAGAGAGAAAATGCTGAAAAAATCTCAGCAGTTTGGTAGCATATGTAAGGAGTGAAAAGAGCTGATGTTTGGAGTCCAGATGACCCTTTGTCAAAGCTGACTGCTTTGATAAAAGGTTATCTGGACTCAACGTCAGCTTTTTTCTCTCCTTACAGATACTACCAAACTGCTGAGATTTTCCAGTATTTTCTTTTGATTTCCGATTAATTAGTTTTTGAGGAAAGCTGCTAACAATTTTCAAAAGATTGAGTTGTCCAAAACTCTCTTCACTTGCTCTTACTATTGCATGCATGTGATCCTTGAACAGTAATAGAGTGTACAAGTATTATTTTCATTCGTTTTCTAGAAAATGAGGGGAAGGGCCGATAGAGCTTATAACATCGGCACCTTGAAACTGAATATAGGAAATATTTCAGTGATGGAGCAAGGCGTGAGATAAACGAAAGATCACAGCTGACTTAATTTCAATCTTCCTAAGAATCTGGAAGTACGAATACCTTCAGCAGTAATTTCAAACAATTACTATTTGGCAGCATGATCAGATTTTTCTCCTTAGCCCATGGGTATTACTTGGAAACCTGTGTTGCTGAGCACAAGCAAGCATTTGAATTTGCATACTTTTTTCTCTGTGCAACACTTGGCCAAACGCATGCTATTGTGGTGGCTTAAATAAAAACAGTGCAGTGGGCTAGACAATTTCCTTTGCCTTGAAATTTTGTTAAATCTAAAATACATTTGATTATACCAAACAAAAATGCTTATCCAAGGGTCCAAGTTTGCAAAGCCAGTGTGGATAATCCCTCTTGAGTTCAACACAAAATGATTGAACCTTGCCATAATAGCCAAATAGCACATCAAAAAACTGTACCAGTGTTTTTTATTTCTCCCACTTTTGCATATTTGTACAGTTATTTTAATTTAAATTGTAAATCTAAACAATGATCTGTAAAAAGCAACAAAATTGCTCAACAATTTAAATTATTAAAATCTGACTCCCAAAGAGCATATTTAAATTTCTTGGATTGAATCTTATTTTTCCCATAAAACAATAGCATGCACGTTTTCCTTTAACCCTATAAATTAGCTTATTTCAAAATCTCTACAGCAGTAATTGTTGTTCAGGTTTGCTCTGATTTATTTCCTGAGCAATAGAATGCATTTGTGGATCATTAAAATCCTCAAGAGGGCCATCCTTTTATAAGCCAAGCTAGCTAACAAAACATCATCTATGAGGGGCATGTATTTCCCATGGTCTTCGTACATATCAGTGTTATCTACTATATCAGCTACAGATTGTGTTTTGCCTTTCTGTAGGAAGATTTTCAAACATTTTCCTTCAGTTCTACATCAACAGCAACAGTGCCTTCAAGAATTCAAAATTGTCACTGTTTTGGAATTTCCTTTGCAGTTCTGCTGAAATAATGGCAAAAATAGCATGTAAAATTTTATTGCAGAAGATCAAGAAGCTCACATTTAAAGGAGCTTGCACTTTACGTCTGAGTTTCTTGAAATTTTTTCACCACTTCAGTAAAGCCTCTGCTGGACTCTCTTTTGCTCATTAACATAGCTCCACCTCATTTATCAATTGATTGAGTTTGCTGCATTTACGAAGAATCTGAACATTTGCCTTCAGTTTTTAAGTACAGCAGTAATATGTCATTTCTGCTACTTTACGGTGTTTCTATATTTCTCTTTTCATCGAGTTCTGCATTATGGTTTCTGAATCTTTGAATGCATTTTATGACAACAGAATGAACCACGTTTAAATTGAAAAGCTTCCCTAATTACGTTTTGATTTCAGGCTTTAAGTTGCATGCATTAAAGGATATGGTTTATGGCCTGCATTTTCCTTAGCATCCTGATTTGTTTTTTGCTCACCTCTGCTTATTTTTGTTTCCTTGCATTCCATTCTTAATGACATTTTCTGAAATTTTGACAGTGCTGATTAGCTTGAAGTGCTGTAAATTTTAGCGTAACTGAATTGGTTATGCTGTTGAGGGAATTCCAGTTATTTAGTTTTTCCATCTGAATGATAAGTCAGGTCAGAACTGACTCGAGTCTTGAATGCAAATCTTCCTGGAGAAATGTGTTTCAAACTAGTTCCTTTTTAGGATCACTGTTCCTTTATTGCTCTCCTGGCATGAAAACCAACTCTTTAAAATACAAGTACGTGCATTATATATCCTTCCCTGTCTCTGCTTCTGCTTTAGTTTGTAATCCACTTGTGGATGTTGACCCAGAAGTTGAGTTCAAAACCCATCCTGGCAAATAAGGAAATTGAATTCAATAACGATGTTTGTGGGCTTGCATTTTTTGTTATAATAAAAACTAGTTCACTATTCTTTATCGAATTGAGCCACCATGCAATGGACTGATGCGTTTGGTTGGCACTTATCCTTGGGGTAAGTAGACATAAAATGTTTGGGTAATGTTGAAGCATCCCAAAGTAGAAGTAGTACCAGTGATCCAAATAAAACTTTTACCATTTCACGTCAATAAGATTGGTAGGAGTTCTGTGCTTCTAATTGAACCCTGATTTTAAAGATTTGTAATTGAGCTTTCTTGTAGGTTGTAGCTTTAATTTACTGAAAGCGTCTTAAATTTGAATTCTCCATATGATTTAAGTTGTTTAGTCTGCCGATGTGGTACTGATCCTTTTTTTCTTGCTGAGAGTTAATAGTTCAAGTGGGACATTTAATTGATTTATTGGTATTGAGATGTATTGTACTGATAACACTTTGGCATTGTTGCTTGGGTACCTTGTGATTACTTCAATTTCAGGTGGGCAAATTTGGCCTTGAGTTGGAGAAAAGCACTTTTTTAACAAATTAAACAATGTATATTTAAATGTTAACATGTGGATCTATATCTAGATTCTGCAGCATGTAGTACTTGAGCCTTGGACATGCTTGAATGTATCTCACACCTAGTGTAACAGTTTCAAGTGTAACTGTACAAAAAGTACGTCACAGCCTCGGTATTGTGTTTAATACTGAGAGCTGCCATAATTTTGTTTCTTAACAAAACTTTGATACTTGAACTGTGTGCATGCACATGCAGCCATGTTTTGAGCATACAGTTTTCAACTTAATATTTTGAATTGGCAGAAGGATTGGGTTGGGTGGTGCAGTTGACTTTTTTAACCTTGAGGATGGTGAGGATTGTGTCTGAAAGAAAGAGAACCTCAACATTTTTTTAAAAATTTGAAGATGTACTTGAGGTGCTGTAACCTACAAAGCTACAGACCACTTGCCTATATGGACTAACCAATTACAGTACATGCATTTGAGTGCTGCTGGTGGTCAGTTTGATTCAACCTTGCATGATATCTATGCAGTATATAGTTAGATCACCTCAGTGGAAAACCTCAAAACTTCTGTTGTTCATACTATACCTGGTATCCGTAGCCATGATGAGAGAGATGCAATCCAGTAGAATAGGGAAAACCAGTATATGTTTGAAACACAAATGCTGGCCTTAGATCGGACCTGATAGTAACATAAAGGTGAGCATGGATAATTGGGAGTGTACAAGTATTACCTGTTCTGATTTATCATTCATTTATAAATTTCAGTGCAAATTAAGAATATGTAAATATTGTTTTTGGGAACTGCCATGTGCTTTATCATCCTGTTCTTTTTTTAAACAGCTAAAATGGGGAAGAAACAAGGTAGCAAGACGAAAAAGTCTGAGGACGTTCAGCCGGAAGAATATATTGTGGAAAGAGTGTTAGACAGACGAGTTGTGCAAGGAAGGGTTGAGTACCTTCTGAAATGGAAAGGTTTCACAGAGTAAGGAGTTTTACTGCAAGGGCAAATCTCTTTAATAACTTTCTTTGCTCTTTATTTTTCATATTGAAATGTGAAATTGTTTTTTTTCTGCTGAAGCTCTGAGCTCAGAAATAAAATCAAATTTGGTGTTTGGTAACATTTAAAATGGCTTCCATAAAGTTGATATCTTACTGGCACCAAATGTAGTGAAATTGTTTGTTTCAATCATTTGGTGGCTTTGAACTTCCCTGGCTGAATCAAAGAGCGTAAAATTCATTATACGTTGATGTTTACCACAAATGTGAAAGCAGTTCTGTCAAGTGATGTAGCACCTGATATTGTGAAATTTAATCCTTTTATATCGAGAGAGATTCCACAGTGCTGGCGATGACAAACAAGCAAGTGCTCATAATATTTGCAAAGTTGCAAGTTATTGACTTTTAATTCTCATTTTATTTTTACTTAATATAAAAAGTGGCATATTTCTTTGTCATGCATGTAATCCAGCTTGCAATGTTTAACAATTGGTATTGGTAACCTTTTAGGTCCCTTAAGGTGATTGTCTTGACACTTGTATTACAACACTGTGGTCAAAGTCACAGCGACAGTTCCTTTAAGATACATTCTTCTAGTTTATAATCCTCAGCTCTGTAGAATATTGGTGTCTCTAGTGTTCCAATGAGCAGTATGATTCGTGGTTTGTTTGGTAACCTCTTGTACTGTATACATTTCCTGCATAGCTTGGAGGATACTCTAATGCTGAACCACTTAATAGTTTTTTTTGCATTTGCATTACTGTTTCCTGGGAAGAATTGGATACTGAGTGCCAGTGGAACAAATTGCTCCTGTTAAGAAATGTCATGCCAAGTATAGATCTGCATGTGGTGCTTTCTTTGTAGCTTTTATTAAACTAATTTAGTGTGATCCCTGCTAAATATATATTGGAATATTCTAAATACGTTAAATGGAGTAAACACTTAATTCAGTTTTGATGTAAACCTGTTTCAGTGCTGACAATACATGGGAGCCAGAGGACAATTTAGATTGCCCAGAGTTGATCCAGGAGTTTCTGGATTCCCAAAAGGCCACCAAGGAGCGTACTGACGGATTCAAAAGAAAATCTGTCTCTGAAAATGAGAGTGAAGAAAACAAGCCAAAAAAGAAAAAAGATCCTGTAAGCTACTGTCTTTAAAAATTGATATTTCCAGAACTAATTCAGCTGAAATAGCTATTTTTTGTAGAGTAAGGTGGGCTAAGTAATTGTCC
Source organism: Sphyrna mokarran (assembly GCA_024679065.1). Taxonomy (NCBI): domain Eukaryota; kingdom Metazoa; phylum Chordata; class Chondrichthyes; order Carcharhiniformes; family Carcharhinidae; genus Sphyrna; species Sphyrna mokarran. The sequence goes on along the minus strand of JAGIQG010000002.1, from coordinate 97,241,705 downwards.
ATTTCTCATTTTTTTTTAAAAAAAAGTGCGGACAAGAACTGTGATACATAGCCACAACGGTTCTTTCCTGTGTCTAATTGGATGCATTGAAAGTAGCTTGTATCAATGCACTTGAGGCTTCAAGCATTTGATTATTCCCATTACACTCAAACATTGTGAATCTGACTCAATTAGGAAGGATGTAGCAGATGGTGTAAATTCACGTCATGAGTTTATGACCAATTTGCATCAGATTGCCACCTGCTTAACACCTTAGCCCAAACATAAATTTTAATTTATTGCAAATGTGAATCAACTTGTTGGTGAGTGGAGTTTTTATGGGGCTGTTAGCTCTTTGGCATTTAAGATTGCATATAATTGACATTTTGAACTTAGTGTTTTGAGTTGTCTCCCTGTGATACTTTTAAAATTGTCTTGCTCCAGTAGTGATTTTGGAACTGTTGTATATCTGTTGACTTCATTTAAGTAATAAAAAGTGACACAATAGAGGAAAATGGTTCAGTACGTAAAATGGCAAAAGCTGAACATCTTTACCATACAAGTCAATCCATAATAATCTAAAATCCCAAGAGTTTAACCTCGTACAACATTGCAGAGGTTGAGGGGAATAAAATTTGAGAAGTACGTTGTGCTTGGTGGAGTATTGGGCGAGTAATAAATGACAAAGCTAACTTGCTGTGGTGGTGGTAGTTGTGGGATAAATGTTGGCCATGAAACCAAGAATGCTTCCCTGTCCTTTAAAAGTGCTATGTGATCTTCTGTCCTGTGTTGGTGACCATAGGGACCAGAAATGACAGCTGAATTGGGGGCAGTTAAAGGAACCCACGGTGACTGTGGTAATAATTTGGCCATGGTACGGATAGAGATGGGAGTAGTAACCAATGGGTTGAGAGAATGGGTTCAAATGTATGATAGAGACCTGTGGAGATTGCAAGTGAGGAAATCATTGCAGCTTTTGAAGAAAAAATTGATAAATCTTTGGAGCAGAAGAAGATGCTCAGGGTCATTGAAGGGCAGAGAAGCAGTTGATTTAGCTTTCAAATATATTAGCAAAAGGTTCGCATAAACAGAGCTTTTTAAACTTCTTGTGATTTTGCCCTTCTGTACGGCTCAAATTGGCATATGTTGGAGAAGTTAATAAAACTTATTAGAATTAGAAGTGAGGATTGAAACCAAAGAGCCAGTGTCTGATGGCTTGAGAGCAGAGCTACAAAAACAAGTTAACCAATGAAGTTGTGGTCTCTCAAGGCACAGTGACTTGGGTACAGGAACCAAATAAGATGAGAAATTGAATTGTGCTGAAGAAGTTGGAAATGGGTAGAGTTGAGTATGGGAGTACAAAGCAGGAGGAAGTGAAGGATACAGGATCAGAATGGTTAATGCCTCCAGTGTTCTAAACTCAAACACATTTACTTTAACCAACCATTGTAATGTACTAAAGCTCATAGTTATGTTAGCTGTAGCACAAACTAAATTGAGGTACTTGCTCTTGTTTACGTCCAGCCAGAGCATCCATCCTTGAGTGAAGTCATCTTGGCCCATGCCAGTTCTTGCACTGACGCTTTTTTCCCTATATCCATTATTGTATAATCCTTTTCTTTAGTACGCTTATGTATGCATTTGTTTTCTAAAACTTCAGTTGACACAATTGAAGTACGTAATTAATTTTTTTCCTTTTATAAGAATGACAACCAACCAAGAGGTTTTGCAAGGGGGTTAGAACCAGAACGCATCATTGGTGCTACTGATTCAAGCGGCGAATTAATGTTTCTAATGAAATGGTAAGGATTTCTATTCTAAATCATGCTAAGCTCAGATGTTGATTGATACATTTCTTGTTTTTTGTGTAGTAGTGGGTGACAGTGCTGTAATGGTAATCTCCTTAGACTAGTAATCCAGAAACTCGGGCGAATGCTCTGGGTATGTAGATTCAATCCCATCATGGCATCTGGTGGAATTTACATAACATAGTCTCAATAATAGTGACCAAGCTGTCATTAAGCCCATCTAGATCAGTACCCCAGGACCATCATCTGGTACCAAAGAAATCCAGGCAGTGTGCCTTAATGACTCTCATTCAGTGGCTCTGACATCCATCGTTATGAAATACTTCGAAAGGTTAGTCATGGCATGAATCAGTTCTGTTCTCCGATTGCCTGGACCCACTACAGTGTGCCTACAACCACAACAGATCCAAGCAGATGCCATCTCCCTGGCCCTGCATTCAGTCATGGAACACCTCGATACCAAAAACACCTATATCAAACTCTTATTTATTGACTACAGCTTAGTCTTCAATATCATTGTTCCTACATGGTCTGGGACTTAGCTCCTCCCTCTGTGACTGGATCCTGAACTTCCTAACTCAAACTGCAGTCAGTAAGGATAGGCAACAACACGTCTTCCATGATCATCTTTACAGCTGGTGTCCCACAAGGTTGCGCCCTCAAACTAGTATATTTACAGCAATGACTGTGGCCAAATTCCCTCCAACTCAACTTTCCAATTTGCTGATGACACCACTAATGGGTCAGATCTCAAACACTGACGAGATGGAGCTCAGGAAAAAGAAAGTACCAGTTGACCAGATTCTATGATAATCTCCCTCAATGTTGACAAAACAAAGGGGATGGTTATCAACTGAAGAAAGTATTTGGAGGACGTGCCCCTATATCAAGGGGGATGAAGTAGAAATGGCCAAGAACTTCGAGTTTTTTAGATGTTCAGATCACAGACCTGTTCTGGCCCCTCCATGCTTATGCTATCAATACAAGAGCCCACCAATGCATCTACTTTCCCAGAAGACTAAGGAAATTTGACATGCCTGCAACGACAGAAGCATTCTTTCCAGTTGTATCACAGCTTGGTAGGGCTCCTGCTGTGTCCAAGGCCACAAGAAACTAAAAAGAGTTGTGAACAAAGCCCAGTCCATCACTCAAACCAGCCTCCCAGTCATTGACTCTGTCTACAGTTCCTGTTGCTTCGGAAAAGTAGCTAACATAATCAAGGACCCCACACGCTCCAGATATTCTTTCTTCTACCTTCTTCCATCAGGAAAAAGATACAATAGTTTGAGGACTTGTACCAACTGACTCAACAGCTTCTTCCCTGCTGTCATCAGACTTTTGAATGGGCCTACCTTGCGTTAAGTTGATTTTTCTCTACATCCTAGCTATGACTGTAACGCTACATTCTGTGCACTCTTCTTGGGGATGATGCACTTTGTGTAGCATGCAGGAAACAATGCTTTTCACTATATAGTAATACATGTGACAGTAATAAATCAAATAATGCTTTTTTAGGGAAGGAGGTCTGGAAATTTGCAATGTGGTTAACTCTTAACTGTCTTTGGACGTGGCCTAGCAAGCCATTTAATTCAAAGATAATTGGGATGAGCAACAGATGTTGGCCTTGCAACACCTTTATCTATCACATGAACAATAAAATTCGTGCATGTGATAGTAATACGCTGCATTTAATATTAAAGCATTTAGGTTGAAATCTATCTAATAAATACTAAAAAAGCTCAGTTTGAGATGCTAAAATTTAAAAGAAACTTGAATTTATATAGTGCATTTCCTGACTCAAGTGTCATACAGCACTAATTACTGTTGTAATCTTGATAACATGGCAGGCAATTTGTACATAGTATGGTCCATATCAGTTGATGGATATATATTAGTCAAGGCACCTTTTTAAATCCTGATTTTCTTTGGATAAGGCATAGAATTGAGCCTATTCCTTATGTTTGTTGCCTGCTGAAAATTTAGTTGGACTTGCAAACAGAATTTCTGCAGTTACTGTACTATAAAGGTCTGGCATGTGTAGAATTAATGTGAGACTTAGTACAGTGGTCAGTATAATGTTGGCCTGGCTGTATCCTTCATTGTGTATCTGTATGTAATTACAGGTAGTTAATAAAAACTTGCTGTAAACATAGGACCACAGGCTTATTTAACAGACACATTTTGCAAACAACATAGTGGCAACTTGTGATTTTTAAAAGCCCTCAACTTCATGAATATTGAAAAGCTAAGAAAAAGAAAATCTTCAACAGATTCTGAACTGAAAAAAGCTCAAACTTAAGCTATGTGCACTGAAGGTTTGCCAGAAAAATCACCAGACTGAAGAGTCTGGGTTGTAAAAGCAAAAGCTATACAACAACAGAAGACTATAGAATCTCCTTTGGAAGTCCAGTTTCAGCATGAAAAGCTGATATATAACCTAAAAAGGGGAACTAAATCTTTTTCACTTCCAGGATGCAGCAAGCCCACTTTTATCAATTCTAATTCAATAAGTGTCATCTGAATGAAACCCATCACCAATCCTGATCCTTGACACTGTGCCTCAACATAGCCTCCAAGTTGGAAAACAAGAAAAAAAAATTGACTTGCTCCACTCAGGAACCTCATGACATCCTGAATCCTTAACCATAGGAAGCCTGTGGTTAATTTAAACACCTTGCAATGTTACGTTGTTGATAGGTGATCTGTGGTGCCATGTTTAAAAAAATTTCGTTCAGGTGCACACCACTGTCATTTTACAAAGCCCACCACACTAGATGAGAATTATTGCCAAAACTGGCAAGCACTGTCTTGAATTCTGGAGAGCAACAAGTGCCACTGAAAAAAGTTTCAAATAAAAAGGGAGGGTGAATTCAAAACTCTCCTCCCAGGATATTTTCTATTTTTAAAAATTAACTAGAGGGCCTAAGACTTGTTTTCCATTGTTGCACACGGGGCGAATAGTTGGCCTTTCTCTTTAGTAAGCCATGTTCATAGCAGGAGCTTGTCAGTACTGACAAGTGTTGGAAGTGCAGAAAAGGTGCAAATAATAATTGCAGTACAGAGGGTAATCTTTTGGTCCATAGTGTGTGCACTGACTTTCCTACCTATTGCTTTAATTCAAGTAATCATCCAATGCTGCCTTCAATGCCTGGCTTGAACCTGCCTTCTCCACATTTGTAGGGAATACAAAACCGTTGTGATAAAATTTTCTCATCACATTTGCTGCTTTTGCAAATAACGTTAAGTTTGTATCACCTCATTCTTGATTGAGCAGCACCCTTGTCCGGCCCCCTCATTATTTTGAACATCTCCATCAAATTTCTCAGCCTCTTTTTCAGTCCCAAGACTATCCTCTCAAATTTTGTCATTCATCTAACCATTCTAATAACTTTTGCTCTCTAGCCAATGTGTTCTCATTTTTCCTGTAGTGTGGCACCCAGAACTGTACAAATATTCCAGCTGACATCTAGCTAGTGTCTTGTATAGCTTTCATGTAATATCTTTGCTCTTGCAATCTTAAGTCTTGATTTACAAAACCCAGAATGCTATTAGCTTTATTAATTGCTCTTTCCTCTTGTCCTGTCAGCTTCAATGATCTATCCACATGTATATCCAAATCCCTCTGTTCTTGCACCCTCTTAAGAATTTGACACTTATGTTTCTCCATGTTCATCTTCCCAAAATAATCATCTCTTATAACTCCACATTGAATTTTATTTGCCACTCCACCCAGCATGTCTATGCCCTTATTGACAATTTACATTGCCCTATTCACAGTAAACAATGTTTCCAAGTTGTCGTCTACAAAATTTGAAATTATCTCCTGCACATCAAGATCAAGGGTCCCAATACTGACTCCTAGAGTGTCACTACAAGCTGCTTTCCAGATTAAAAAATATCAAAAGCTGAGTAGGAAGAATTCAACTTGAAGAATAGCCAGGCAATCTTGAGGCATTCAAAAGTTTTAGTCTTGAAAAGACTCTGAACCAACATGTGCTCATAGATAAATGTGAGGAGTTGGGAAAAGATGATGAATGCTACATTGGAGAAATCAGCGATGACATTACCAATACAGTCATTGAGAAGGCAAAGCATTGAAAAATAGCTAATTGTCCATCTGAATCAGATTTAGAAACAGTCCATTGAACAAATTCGAGTTTTCTTATAGTTTAACAGATTTTTGAGACTAAATACTTGAGCTTCGCAATAAAATGGAAAATCTGAACGAATTTCAAATGCTACAGTGATCTTTCAGGTCCAAGTTAATAAATAATGAATTTAATGCTGCTTTTCAAGGAATTGACAAATCCATTTTCAGAGAAGATTTTGGACTGTTTATTAATTCTGGGAGAAGGCCAGGAGATATGAAAAAGAAACTGCAGCACTGAAGGAAACTGTTGTACGTTTGGCAGAAACCTTAGGAAAAATATTACGTTTCCAAAGAGAGATACAAAGATTAAAAAAAAATCAAAAATGGCTAATGAATGTGAGCTCTTTCAAAAAAAAACCATTGGCATAAGGGCAATTCAACATGAAATCCTCAACATCACAGATGCCAGTCTTCAGCAAATTCAGTTCTTTCCATGTGATATCAAGTTATGGCTGAAGGCACTGGATACTGCATATTCCAGCAATGCTAATGCAGTCTCATGCTTCAGATCTTGCTGTATCCCTAATCAAGCTGTTCAGTACAGCTACAACACTGATATTTATCTTCTAATGTGAAAAATTGTCCAGCTATGTTCTTTATATGAAAAGAAATCTCTCAACATGAGATTAAAGTCCAGCAGGTTTTAGAGTGTTGCTCCTTCCCCAGGTGAGTGAAGACTTGTGTTCACAAACAGGGTATACATAGACACAAACTCAATTACAAGATGATGGTTGGAATGCAAGTCTATACAGGTGCAGACAACGAGTGTGGCGAGAAGGTTAAGGACAGGTTAGAGGTGTGAATTGTCTCCAGCTAGGACAGTTAGAGATTTTGGAAGCCCTGGGAAGTCGTAAGGGTTATTGATAATGTGACATGAACCCAAGATCTTGGTTGAGGCCGTCCTGGTGTGTGAATTTGGCTCAGTTTCTGCTCAGCAATTCTGTGCCTTGGAGAATGCTTACCTGAAGATCAGAGACTGAGTGCCCATGACTGCTGAAGTGTTCCCCAATAGGAAGAGAACAATGTTGTTTGATTGTCGAGCAGTGTTCATTCATCCATCGTTGTAACGTCTGCATAGTCTCCCCAATGTACCATGCCTCAAGACATCCTTTCCTGCAGTGTATCAGACCACGTTGGCCAAGTCACAAGAGGATGTGGCATGTATCTGGTGGATGGTGTTCTCACATGAGGTGCCAGCATCCATGTCAATGATCCAGCACATGTTGCAGAGGCTGCTGTGGCAGGGTTGTGTGGTGTCGTGGTCACTGTTCTCTTGAAGGCCGGGTAGTTTGCTGCAGAGAATGGTCTGTTTGAGGTTGTGCAGTTGTTTTGAAGGCAAGAAGTGGGAAAGGCCTTGGCGACATGTTCGTCTTCATCAATGATATGTTGAAGGCTCTGGAGAAGATGTCCTAGCTTTTCCACTTTGGGGAAATACTAGACGATGAGGAATACTCTATCTGCTGTGTTTATTTCCTGAGGAAGTCTTTGCTGTGGCACGTTGGAACTGTTGATGCGTCAAGTGCCATATCCTGTTCTTTTGAGGGCACCTTTTAGCATCTGCTGCAATCCTCATTTGAGCACAATGACCTCTGCAGGACATATCAGATCAACACAGATGCCATCATTTCACATGAGAACATCATCCATCAGGTACGTGGCGCATATTCTTGCGACTCAGCCAACATTGGCTACTTGATACGCTTACAGACAAGGATGTCCTTGGGCATGGTACATTGGCAAGATCATGCAGAATCTGTGACAACAGATGAATGGACATTGCTTGACAATCACTAGGCAGGAGTGCTCTCTTCCTGTCGGGGAACCCTTCAGCAGTTACAAGCATTCAGTCTCTGATCTTCAGATAAGCATTTTCCAATGCAGAATCACAGAGCGGAAATTGATAGCCAAGTTCCACACACGAGGTGGGTTTCAACTGGGATCTTGGGTTCATGTCACGTTTTGTAACCCCCATGACTTGTCTGGACTTGCAAAATGTCGCTAACTGTTCCGACTGGAGACAATGTGCACCTTGTAACCTGTCCTTAACCCTCTTGGCACTCGCATTATATGTACTTGTAAAGAGTTGATTACCTGTAAAGAATCCCATTCCAACTGTTAGCTTGTAAATTGAATTTGTAACTATACATATCCTGTTTGTGAACACAAGTCCTCACTCACCTGAGGAAGGAGCAGAGTTCTGAAAGCTTGTGCTAAATAAACCTGGTGTTGTGAGACTCATTACTTTGCTTACCCCAGTCCAATGCTGGCATATCCATATCAATGCCAAGCTGGCCAAATATGGCTCCAACAGTGCAATCTTGATCAGCAAAATGATGAAACGAGTCATCAATAGTGTTATCAAACAACATTTGCTTAGCAATAACCTGGTCATGGGCACTCAGCTTGGGCTCTTGATCTTCTCAGTGTTGCTATAAGCATGGGCAAAAGAGCTGAACTGGTGAAGTAAGAATAACTGTTCTTGATATCAAGGCAACATTTGACTGTGTATCAAGGAAATGGCATCAATAGGAATCGGAAAATTATCTGCTAGTTGTTGGTCTGTCATCTCCACTTCAGGACATATCTGTAGGAGCTCCTCAGGTGGCCAAAGCCCGTCCTTCAACTGCTTCAATGGCATTCCTTCCATTACAAAAGTTTGAGATGTTCACTGCTTGCAACAGCTCACTGGTCCAAATGCAGGAAAGCCAGCCAATATATGGACTTGGACTGACAAGTGGCAAGCACCATTCATAACAAAATAATGACCATCTCCAACAAGAGAATGTTAACTATTGCACTTTGACATGCAATGATATTGCATTCACTGGATCTTCCAGTGGTCAGTGGCAACCCCCAGGATATCGATCAGAAACTCAAACTGAACTGGCCATGTTTATATATTGTGGATACAAGAACAGGTCAAAGACCTGCACTGTCTTTTGAGTAACTTAACCACCTGACTCCCAAAAACCTGCCCATCTTCCACCATGCACAGTGCAAGAAGATGTTGGCATACACTCTTCTTGCCTGGATGACAGAAGTTCCAACATTCAAAGCTTGACACCGTTCAGGGGAAGGCAACCCATTTGAGGTGCTATCCATTCTTCCACCATCAAAGCAAGGTACATGATGTTCCTTCAACAGTACCTTCCAAACCTATGAAATATTATCATCCAGAAGGGCAAGAGCAGCATAAACTTAAATGTTGTTTCTTCTTTGCTGCTGGATCAAAATCTTTAGAACTCCTTCCCACTAGCTTAATGGATGTACCTGCATCATATAGACTACAGCAATTCAAAAAAGCAGTTCATTAGCATCTTTCGAAGCAGTTGGAGATGGGCAATAAATGCAGGCTTAGCCAGTGAAGTTCACATTGTGGGCTTGAAGTTAATACAAAGGAATTTGCCAAAGAAAACTGACCAGTGAGAGAATACAATCAGAGCAGCAAACAAGTCTGAGTTGAAGTAATCTGTCAGCTTTATAGTTGTGGTTACTCTAGCAGTGCAAGCAGTTTCTCATTTACACTCGCCTTAATTCTCCCCTTAACTTTTTTAGAATCCAAGAACAAAAATAACTTCTGGTATCTCCATATGGCTGGCTTTGCATCTCTAGTAAATTCTAGTAAATTTCCTCTGGATAATGACTAGTTCATTCTTTCTTACACGCTTTTATCTTTGTATTAAACTGGGGATCCTATATGCTTTTCAACCTGTGCTTCTCTACCAAGAGTCTCAGAACATAGAACAGCACAGTACAGGCCCTTCGGCTCTTGTTGTGCCGAGCTATGTCTAAATCCATGATCTAGCCATCCCACTCCCTATAATTATGGTGTGTTCCAGGAGCCTATCCAATAACTGCTTGAAAGTTCCTAAAGTGTCCAACTCCACTATCACAGCAGGGAGTGTATTCCACATCCCATCACTCAGTGAAAAATCTACCTTGGACATCCCTCTTATTTCCCACTATGAACTTTATAGTTATGCCCTCCAGTAAAAGCTACATCCACCTGAGGAAATAGTCTCTGCATGTCCACTCTAATTGTTCCCTCATCTTATAAACCTCTAAGTTGCCTCTCATCCTTCTCTGCTCTACAGAGAAAACCCCTAGCCCAGCTCCCTTTAACCTTTCCTCACAAGACCTACTCTCCAAACCAGGCAGCATCCTAGTAAATCTCCTCAGCACTCTCTCCAATGCTTCCACGTCCTCTTTGTAGTGAGGTGATCAAAACCGCACACCGTATTCCAAATATGGTCTCACCAATGTCTGGTATAGTTGCAGCATAACCCCACAGTTCTTAAACTCAAAGCCCCTATTAATAAACGCTGACACACTATAAGCCTTCTTCACAGCTCTATTCACTTTTGTGGCAACCTTCAGAGATCTGTGGATATGAGCCCAAGATCTCTCTGTTCCTCCACGTTCCTCAGAACCCTGCCGTCGATCCTGTAATCCACATTCAAGTTTGTCCTACCGAAATGAATCACCTCGCACTTATCAGGGTTAAACTCCATTTGCCACTTTTCGGCCCAGCTCTGCATCCTATCAATGTCTCTTTGCAGCCTGTAAGAGCCCTCCAGCTCATCCACTGCTCCACCAATCTTAGTGTCATCAGCAAACTTACTAGCCCATCCTTCAGCCCCTTCTTCCAAGTCATTGATAAAAATCACAAATAGCAGAAAACTCAGTACTGACTTCTATGGTACACTGCTGGTAACTGACCTCCAGTCTGAAAATTTTCCTTCTACCACTATCCTCTGGATAAGTAACTGGCTGTCTCATAAAAGACAATCAGCCAAATTTCCTTCTATTCCACACTCCTTATCTTGAGCTTACCATGGGAACCTTATCAAATGCCTTACTAAAATCCATGTATACGACATCAACTGCTGTACCTTTATCTATACAATCAGATTTGTGAGGCAGGACATACCCTTCACAAAACCGTGCTGACTATTCCGGATTAAATTGCATCTTTTCAAATGGTCAGAAATCCTATCTGTCAGGACCCTTTCCATTAACTTACTGAGCATTGAAGTAAGACTAACTGGCCTATAATTACCAGGGTTGTTCCTATTTCCTTTCTTGAAGAGAGGAACAACATTTGCCTCTTAGCAATTTTTAAGTTGGTTCAGGAACAATTTTAATTGTTGCTGCTTCTGCATCCTACCAAAATGCATCACTTCGTACTTGTGTTAAATTGCAACTTTCATTATATTCTGAATGTTACCCTGATGCCTCATGGCTGTTTTGTTTTTGCCTGTATTGGATTATGTTAACTTTCAAATTCTATTCATCACATTTGTTCATGGGTTGTGGGCATCGCTAGCAAGACCAGCACTTGTGCCTATCTTTAATTGCCTTTGGGAAGATGGTGAGTTAAAATGGAGTGGCATTGGAAAGTATTTTGCATATATGCACTGCTTTGCTGGATTATGTTTAATATAGGATGAAGGCCATCCTAAAATGAAAGCAAAATACTGCAAATGTTCAAAATCTGAAATATACAAAATGTTGGAAAAACATGAGTTTAATCAGCATCTCTGGAGAGAGAAAAACAGGTAACATTTTGAATGTATATGATGACTAAGGACTCAGTGTCAACTCTTTTTCTTTCCATTGCTGAATTTTCCTAGCATTTTCTGTTATTTCTGTAGTCCACACCAATGGTTTTGAATGTGGAAATGCTCAGGTTGCTCTGGTAGTTTGATTCACTTGAGGGTAACTTTTTTTAAAGTGTAAGTTGTGATTGCATTTTAGTGTGAGCCATTTCTCGAGAAATGGCTATCAGAATGTTACTCTGCTTAGCTTGGCCTTGTCCCATTTCATCTTTTACAAAATACCTCCAGAATGGAGAGCAAACGTTCTGTCTGTTTCTATCCATTTAATAATTGCACATTTTTAAAGTGGCCTACAAGCATTTGCATTCATGCTATATTTAAATGATTCCTTGGTCACAAACTTGCACACATTTTGCATTTGGTAAATTTCATATTGTTTGATATTAAATAGACAACTCTGCTGCAGACCTTAATTCCACCTGGAGTTGAGTTAAATTGAGACTGCCCAAATTTCAAGTAAACTAAAGAAAAAAAAACTGCTTCATATATACCCAGTAATATCAGGTTATCATTTTAGTAATGAACCTTAAACAAATGCAAAATTTTAAGGTAGGACAATTAAATCTAGTGTAGGAGGCTGGTGACTGTTTGTTTCTTCCTAATACATTAGTCTGCCATCCAATTTTTGGAGCATCTTTAATCTTTGAGGGGAGCTGGCCTTGGGAATTAATATACTTTGGATAATTTGCACCAGTGCTACTACCAGTTTATGTCTGGAACTCTGCGGTCCTGAGCTCTGTGAAATTGGATTAATTATCTAGGATAGAAGTCATTATGAATTCAAACTGAGGGAAGAGGCAGGGATTCTGAAAGCAGTGTCACATGTTTTGGAGTTTGAAATTTACTGGTGCTGCATGAGTGGCTTGTTAAAAGTCTGATTTCACAATATTGTCTTTAGAATATTTTTTTAAATATCAGAAATTGAGATCATTTCTTTCTATTTTCACTTCTTTTAGGAAGGATTCTGATGATGCAGATCTGGTTCCATCCAAGGAAGCCAATGTTAAGTGTCCGCAGGTTGTGATTGCATTTTATGAAGAGAGACTGACTTGGCATTCCTATTCCACAGATGATGAGGAAAACTAATTTGCAGTGTGCAGTAAAAATAAAGGTTGTTGTGGAGAATTTGTGTATTCATGTTCAGAAGTACTGTTATTGTCCAGTTTAAGAACCTGCACCTAAAATATAAAGTTCACCATCTATTTAATGCCCTTTGACTGCAAGGTGAATTTCAGCTGGATAGTTTATGCATTGAGACTGGGACATTTGTTACTTAGAATATATTGATTAAATGCATAAATATCAAATGTACTTCTGCTCCTTTTATTGACAATAATAAGGCTGCCTTGGCTGTTTCCAGAAAATTTGTTGTGTACGTCAGCAGCTAGCTTGTATTAGATCTGTACTGAGAATCTGAGTTTACCATGGTCACCCTGATTTTTAAATGGCTTTTGTGTGAACCTGTTTGCTTACATTGTCAATTTTTAAAAAACTAAACTGCAAATGGCAGGAGGTGGCTATTTTTGGATAAATGATTGCTCGAGTTCCAACTTGCAGTATATTTTGGCTCAGCATCCTATTGTGGCTATTTTAATTATTTTAACCATATCCAATTTCTAAAGTCACTGTTGTAAAAATTTCTTTGGTAGCTTAAATGTATGGTTTTTCAAATAATTTGCCATGCATTATTTCTCTAAAGTTGCAATTCACTCAGGTTTTTTTTTGAATGGTTCAAATAACAAGGAAACTGATCAGAAACTTCAGATTCAATAAGTTTGCTGTTGTAATGCAAATAATGAGTTGAAACTTGGGTACTTGATTAAGTTGCTAAGTGCCATTTGTCAATAACAGTCAATTGTATATTGCAGGCTGTAACTATTTCAAGCTGGCCCTCGGTTCAAGCCTATAAACAAAAATGATTATGAAGTAACTAATCAGTCAAGAAAGTTCTGCTCCAATATTGAGCTGGTGCAGCAATTTGTTCTCAAATTAAGGAATTGTGACCAGTTTTACAATACATAAGTTGGTTTTGAAAGCTGAGCTTTTATTTATAAATTTAAACTTAATGAGCAATGTTTTTGTTGAATACTTGTAACTGCCCAGTTTTTTCCGTGAAGTTGATTTCCATTTCTTGTTAATTGTTGAGGAAAAATGTTTAATAAAACTATTTTTGTCTTTTTGAATACATTTTTAATGTCTATCCCATGATATTCAAGAGTTTCGAGCTGATAATGGTAGCACTGGTCTCTTGATTAATGTATCTGCTTAACTTGTGTTGAGCCTTCTATGCAAACCCAAATGCTTGAATTGGTGTTAATATGATTTGAAAAAGTTGGCTATCCACTACTGTTGCAATTTGGTCATACAAATTTTGCATGTTGTCTGTTAATGTTTTACATAGGACCTCTAGCTTAATATAGTTCTGAATAAATCACCTCTTTCAACAACTATTTGCATAGAGCCTTTACAGAAAAGGACAACTTCAAACCTTTGAACCTCCTACAGTGCAGAAAGAAGTCTGATACATCAAGCTTGCACTGACTCTTAAAAAGCATCTCACCCTCTATCTCCATAACCCTCCATATTTACCATGTCTGATCAACCCAAACTGCATATCTTTAGACACTTAAGGGACAATTTAGTGTGGTATTATGAACTACTTTCATTCAGCCAAATCCCACAAAAACAATGTGATGATAACCAGAATCTGAGGGATAAATTGTTGGCTAGGACGCTGAGATAACTTTCTGGATAATCTGAATACTGCAACGGAATTTCTTTTTGTAATGACCTGAACTGGTAGATTAATAACTCATCTGAAAGACAGCACCTCCTGAGTGCAATGCTCCCTTAGTACTTCAGTGGTGTGCATCTTGGTTTTTGTACTTGAATTCCCCTTGAATGAAACTTGAACTTGGAATCTTGTAACTCAGGAGCAAATGTGCTACTACTAATGTTCAAAGGTAAAGGTAAGATATTCGGCCCCCTTTTTTCGGCCAATTCTTTTTGGAGAATTGAGGGGTAAAAGAAACTGATGTCCTTTAAGCACGGGCTTCCTATAAATGATTCAATTCTGCATGTAAAATTGAGGTCAGAAGTTAAGAAACCTGGGTTGGGGCTGATAATTGAGATAGAGTAGAAGGTATTGGAAGCAAATATTTCTATTGTATGTTTGAATTACGATGCACAGCCTTGGTAATAGTTTAAAGCTCAGCAGTTGCTCAAACAACATGAAAATATAAAATTGATCTAATCAAAAATTAGAGATGCTTGTGGTGTGATCAGAGTCCCTAGGAATTTGACAGTCTTAGTTTTGTCTTGATTAGATACATAAATCTCTCAATTTAGCATGTGGGTTAAATTTATAGTTTTTAAAAACTTGTATTTTAAAATGACAGATAATTCTTGTAGCAAATTAATTGTGCCAAATTTTCCTGATGGAGTGGACGGGATTTTGTTTTGTCAGACACTTAGATATCTGTGTCAAAAGGGTGTCTCTATCCTCACTCTGGGAACAGCCCTGCAGTGTTCTTGAGCTGTGGGACCAATAAGAGACTCCAGAATGGAATGA
This sequence comes from Sphyrna mokarran, assembly GCA_024679065.1. Taxonomy (NCBI): domain Eukaryota; kingdom Metazoa; phylum Chordata; class Chondrichthyes; order Carcharhiniformes; family Carcharhinidae; genus Sphyrna; species Sphyrna mokarran. Next base: position 97,226,579 of record JAGIQG010000002.1, on the reverse strand, counting down.
GCCATTACAGATAAGGGGGAAAGAAGCCACCTACATCTTGAGCTAGATTGGTGGTAAGCCTGATCCCCAACAGCATTAAACTTTTAATGTTGTGAATAAAATGACTCCATTTGTTTTGCTGGTATAGTTTGGGGGATGGATGCAGGTCAAGTTAAGGGGATAATTTTATATGTGATCCCATGCTAGAGTGTAAATTAATAAGCACTTGTGATATTTTTTCATAGCCATTAATTCAATTCCACTGAAGCCAGTCTGACTTTCTTCCCCGATTCCTACAAGGCAGAGTCAGGAGTGTAATACTCACCATTTAGCTGGATGAATGTAATCCAACAACATTCTAAGCTTGAAATCATCCAGCTCACAGCACCTTGCTTGATTGTCACCTCATCCACTACCTTCAATATTCCCTCTGCCACATTGCTGCCAATGTGTAACACTTAAAAAATGCATTGTGGTAACTTACCAAAACTGCTTCAACAGTATGTTCTGAATCCAAAACCTCTGCAATCTAGAAGGACAAGGTCATAGAGGTTTACAGCATGGATACAGCACCTTCAGCCCAACTTGTCCATGCTGTCCTTTTTTTAAAAAACCCCTGAACTAATCCTAATTATCCACATTTGGCCCATATCCCTCTATACCCACTATATCCATATAACTATCTAGATGCTTTTTAAAAGACAAAATTGTATCTACCTCTACCAGTATCTCTGGCAGCTTGGTCCAGATGGCACTCTGGAAAAAATTGCCTCTCTGGACACTTGTATCTCTCTTCCTGCCCTGCCCAATCTTAAACCTGTGCCCTCTAGTTTCCCCTTTGGGAAAAGATATTGACTAGTTGATCTGTGCTGCTCATTTTATAAACCTCAAGATCACCCCTCAGCCTCCTATGCTATAGAGAAAAAAGTTCCTAGTGTATCCAGCCTGTCCTTATAACTCAATCCATCAAGTCTCAGTAGCAAGCTAGTAAATCTTCTGCACTGTTTCTAGTTTAACAATATCCTTTCTATAATAGTGACCAGAATTGCACCCAGTGTTTCAAATCTGGTCTTGCCAATGCCTTGTACAAATTTGACAAGATGTCCCAACTTCTGTATTCAATGTTTTGACCGATGAAACCCAATATGCAGAATACCTTCTTCACCAATCTGTCCACCTGTGACTCCACTTTCAAGAAGCTATGAACATGTACCCCTAGATCTCTTTATTCAGTAACTCTCCCCAATGCCCTATCATTAACTGAGTAAGTGCTATCCTGATTCCATCTACCAAAACGCATCACCTCACATTTGTCTAAACTCCATCTGCCATTTGTCAGCCCATTGGTCCAATTGATCAAAGGTGACAGGAACACTGCTTACAAGTTCCTCCAAGCCATGCATTGTCTTGACCTGGAACTATATTGCTGTTTCTTTGTCACTGAATCAAAATGCTGGAATTTCTTTTCTAACCCCATTGGGCATTCCTACATACATAGATTGTAGTGATTTAAGAAGGGAGCTCACCATCACCTCAAAGTAATTGAGGCTGGATAATAAACGTTATGATGTGATAATGCCAACATTGGACTGAGGTACGTACAGTAAGGAGTCTCACAACACTAGGTTAAAGTCCAATAGATTTGGTATAATAGATGTTAGCCAAATGATGTGTATGAATTTTTTAAAAAGTTATTTATTCCTACTTCATCACCGATTAGGCAGCATTCACCAGTTAATGAAAAAAATTATTTCATAAATCTGTTAGGCTTTGAGTGCAACTGGCAGTGTAGGTAAGGCAGAACGAGTGAATGGAATATATTTGGACTTTCTTGGGGGTATGCTTAAGGTAAGGTTAACACAAGATTAGAATGGTATTGGTGTAATAAGTTTAACGTAAGATTATTTAATAAGCCGAAAACAGTAGGAATAAATAGTCCACTTTTAGCATGAAAGGATATAACTAGTTGAGTGATTTGAGGATTGAGGTGGTTTGTTAACTGTTAACAATATAATTCATTAATTTATATGACGGAACGGTGGAGTATATCCAAATTTGCTGTCAATATAGAACTAAGCTGTGACGAGGATGCAAAGAAACCGCAAAGGGATTGTTACAACTGGACTTGGGGCGAAGTCCCCCAATATGTTAGGAGTCTGGATAGGATGCCTCATATTGGAATGTTCCTGGGTGAGGAGGGGTGAATGGGTCTCCCCCTCCCCCTTATTTATTTGATCCCCTCAATTGGTTGCAACAAGATTAAGTTAAAAAGGATCTCTTCACCCTTGGATGCCTTTTCCCAGTCCAAATTTATTTATGTTTGAAAAGGAGTGAATTTAAACAAGGTTCCTCGAGTTAAGAGGTGGGTTTATTCATTACTGAAACATAAGGAACTAATAAAAGTGCAACATGTGACATATACTAATTAGAAATGAGAAGTGAGTCCAAAAATAAGTTAAAGATAACAAACCAATCTTTGCCTTCTCTGAGAAATAGATGATGATAAGTTGTGGCTATTAAGTTAGGTGATTCCAGGAGCACTGACTTTGCAGTTGAGCAGTTTGGAGATACTTGGTTCTGTAGTTGAAAACAATTGTTTGATTTCCTTTCTGATTGTGGTTTAGCTGACCTGAATTGCTTCCAGCAATCAGTGAGAGAGACGCTTTTTTAAATCTTGAGTGCAAAGTTATCTAGTGGATATTCTTCAACTGTGACCTTCACAGCATAGATTAGTGCAGTAGAACAAGTAGCACCAGATCAGCACACTGAGGCCAGGGTTGCAGATCTTTTCTGGATGAGGAAAAACACATCTTTCACCAGAATAATTTTCTTTTAACTTGCAACATATCCACAGTCGGGGACATAATTCATAGGATATGGTCTCTACTGATGGTAATGAGTCTCCATCATCTCTACAGGATATTACAGTTCAGGTTTTACATTTTGTCTTTGAAGTGTCTGCCTAAAAAAGATGCAACATTCCATTCTCTCAGAATACATTGGAATTCCTATATGGATTACATTTGACCAACCATATTATTTTTAGTCTCAGCCAGTTTTTGCTTTTTTTTAAAAAAAAATCATGTCTTAAATTTTTTATAAGTCCACAAATAATTCTGGGCTTGATCCGTTATGCTAACAGAATCTAGACAAGTTAAATGAGTTGCCAAAAAGAGGAAGATGAAATATAAGGTGGGGAAACGGGTAATGATTGACTTCATAGGTAGAATGGAAAAACAAGACGTAAGAGACAAATATCTGTTGGGCTGCAGTAGAATTTGAATTCCCTTGCACACAAATCTCAAAATCAACATGCAGATATGACAAACAATTAGGAAGGCAAATGGTAAATCGGACCTTATTACGAAGAGATTTGAGGAAGTTTTGCTGCACTTAAGTAGCTGGGGTACTACTTTTGATCTTATCTAAAGAAAGATATGCTCTTGGAGGTGATGCAGCACGTGTTCACTCAGTTCATTTCTGGGACAAGAGAATTGACTTTTGAGGATGGATAGAATAGAATGAACCTATAAATTCCAGAGTTTAGATAAAAAAGTGGTCTCATTGCAATGTGTATAATTCTTAGAGACCTTAAAGTAAATGCTGAGAGGCTGTTCTCTTGACTGGGTAATCAAGAAGCAGAAGTCAGTCTCAGGACAAAAGGGTCAGCTATTTGTGATTATAAAGAAAAGATATTTCTGTCTTTAGAAAATTGTGAATTTTTGAATTTATGTACTGTAGAGGGATATGGATGTTGAAATGATTAATACTTCTATTTTTGACAAAGCATCTGCCCTATCAATTACCCTGTAACGTGTCTCAATCCTCTTGTGACTGAAACCTTCAACGTGCCTTCTACCACTGAACAACTATTTCATTGTTGTCTGGTTGGCCTCTCAACTTCTATCCTATGCAAACTAATCCTCACCACAAACTGCTGTGTCTATCTTGTCTCACTCTAAATCTCATTTATCCATCACCCCTCATGCTTTCCCTGTCTATCTTGTATATCTCTGATTGTAAATGTGCCCCATTAGTGATTTGTACTTTCAGAATTTCCTCCCTAAACCCCTCTGCTTCTCTATCTCGTTTACCATCTATTTGATCAAAACTTTGGCATTGTGTCCTGTGGCTTGGTGTCAAAATTGTTTTATTTATTTTACGTTTAAGAGATGCTTCATTATGTGAAATGAGCTGTATAAGTATTCGAGAGGATGAGTTAATATTCTCAAGTGATCAGACAAAAGAGTCTAAAGTTCCATATGATTCCAAAAAATCTCCATCTACACAATCAGTAGGAGAGAATCCTCATCAAAATAAAGGAAACTGGGAAACACCAGAGATGGGATCTTCCTGGCTGGTCATGTCAGGTAATTGGCTTGGAAAGCCAGTAAGATCAGGCAAAAAATCCAATGTAGTGAATCAGGGCAGGAGTGGCAGTACTCAGTGTACTGGGAGATTGGAACCCCTAGAGCTCAGCAGTTGGCTTCCCAACATGAAATGATATCTGTTGTTTCGATGGTACTTTGTACTCATCTTAGGAAGCAAATGAGCTGCAAGCACAACCAGGGCAAAGATTTCTGAATGTGGAATTCCCCTCCTGAGATTCACTATGGTAATTGTGTGATGCCTCTGTTTAGGTATGTGGGCCTTTTAGGTGGGTGTAAACAGCCTGCATCTCTGAAGGAGGAACAATAGATATCTAAAACAGCTTATCCTAGATCAGCTGTCTAGCTTACAATGTTAATTGATGCATTTCTGGAGTTAGAGGTACCTAGGAAATAACACTGCTCCCTGTCCTCCAAATATTCTTGGGATAGATGGATGCCAAAGAAGTTGCCCTGAGCTACATGTCGGCTTATTAGCTCCATAAAAATGATACGCCTGTCTGGGACCCTGGAATCTCTACCAGAGATCAGTGACCTGGAGTCAAATTTCAGCACAATTCTGGGATTGGTGATTATAGTACTTAGGACCTCAAATTTATATTTCTTTTGATAGAATAAATGTCATCCCATTTCAATGACTTAGTTATGGTACATTTTAAATGTGGCAATTTTGGAATAGGCATAGTACCTTAGGCAATGATTACTTCTACAAAATACTTTATCACCCTGATTTTTCATGTTTGTCTTGTTTTCCAATATCTCTTCAATCGCTGCTTACTTGCACAAGAGTTTTGCACTTTGCATTGTTATATACTTTATTACCAAGTACATGATAGCCCATAGGAAGATACATGGGTGCACTTCTGCAGGATCTTTTTAGATTTTAGTCATTCCTGATATGTTTACAGATGATAGAAACAAAGTGCTGGAAAAACTCAGCAGGTCTGGCAGCATCTATGGGGAGAGAAAATGGAGTTAGGTTTTTCAAGTTCATATTGCTACTTCAGAGTTTGACTCTCCTTCAGAGTTTTGAACACTATGGACTGGAATTTCTGATCAGCGGAGGAAAGCTATGGGCTGCCAAAGGTGGAAGAATTTTCTGCATTCTTTTCAGCCTTGAAATGTGGCACGCTAGCTTCTGATGGGAGTAGTAGCCTTCAGCCAACTCTGCCAGCCCCAACATGACGCAGGAGGATCATTACCACACCCCTTTATCACATGACCAGACTAGCAACCATTGAGGTCTAACTTGAAAATAGCAGTTTTGCACTAAGAAAAGGATTTTCCTGCTATTATAAAAGGAATGTTGAAACTTTTTAATTTTTTTGCTATTTATTTTAAATAGTTAATCCTATTGATATTGGCTCATTTTAAAGTTTGATTTTTAGTTTTATTTTTATGATTGAAGAGGATTATTTCATATAAATAAATGCACATAAGTTTTGTGATTTCTTCTAACTCTGTGAAACCATTTTAAATCTGCGTATTATTATATAACTTTACATTGTGGCACACTTATAAGGGTTCATATATTTTAATCTAGAATATGGAAACTGAAAATGTAATTAGAAAGAACAGGTCAGAAATTCTCAGACCATGATTTGGATACCTTATTGCTTGAGGTTGAGCAAAGGAGAATCACATTTTGGGCTGTGGAAGATCTAAATGTGTTTTTCACGAATATTTTGCCTTGCTCTACTTTTGTTTATAAATTTCATATTTAACTACTTTGTTTTGATGTTTCAGTGAAGCACTTTTTATAATTTCATATTTAAATATTTTAAGGTTTCAATAAAGCAGTAGTAGAATTTAAGAGTTTAATGGAAATCATTTATTAACAAAAATAATGTGACAAATACATTTGTATTTGTAATGTAACTAAACACTTTAGCAGTTGCACCATGATATTTTGTTTAATACCTCATCTTTTCAAATTTCATATAAAATATATCTTTTCTCTAAAAACAAAATATTTTCATACATTACTTAACAGTTCAGTTGTTGCTAAACAAGGATATGAGGGGAAGGGGAGGTAGGATGCAGCCTGACTCTTTCATGCCTATTCAAAGCCTCAAAAAGAATTTCAGTGAAGAAGCCAAGCTAAAAGTATGATGTGGTGGAACATGACTCCGGATTTTCAATTTACAATATCTATCAGAGAGATGGTTCGCATCTGCTTACAAGAGGCTTGCATATGTCAATTTAAGGAATACTTTCTGAAAGCATTTGTACTAGCCAAGTTGCAAAAGGATCAATGTTGCATCAGGGAGACTCTTAAAGTTGGGACACACACTGTTTAAAATATATAGCAAAATCCAAATGAACTTCAGCTGAAATTTATTCCAGACTCTAATACCTCATTATATATAATGTACTTTTTCACTGGAATTAATCGTCATGACAGTGTTGTACAATTTTTTAAAACATTATTTCACTTTCCATGCATTATATTTATGTTAAACATCTTTTTAAAACATTTACAAAAATATTTAATCCACCCAAAGAACATCTGCTGCATCTACTTGTCGTAGCTAGACCATAAATAAGTCTGCAAATAAATAAGGGCAAAAACTCACCAATCATCAGCACAAGTGACAGAAGTTAGGGAGAGAATGCAGCTCAGTGCTTCAATACTGGCAGCTTTCCAAATCGGAATTGGAACTTCAAACTTGGCACTCTTTCAACATGCATGTCCACGCACCAGGACCTCCATATTGTGCGCGGATTGTATGGACAATCAGTTTAAGACAGGATTCAGAGCAGAAGTTACATGTCATTAACCTTACTTTCTCTCTCCACAGATCCTGCCAAACATGCTGAGTTTTTCAGCATTTTGTTTCTATTTCAGATTTACAGAATCTGTCATATTTTGCTTTTGTTTACAGATAATGTTTGCCAATTTCACTTTTGTAAATCAATCTTAAAGTTGGAACAATACATTAACTGTGTCATCTGCTAGGCTACCCAGATGTTCATGCCGAATCACAGCACTAATTTTTGCAGATGTGAAAATTTACTTTATAACACTGTTCCAGAAGAAATTTTTGTGCAGTATATATTCACTGGATAAATGAAAATTTAAAATATTATTGCTTTGTATATATGGATACAATTTTAGATATATATATCTCTAAGTACAGCAAGTACATCTATACCAACCATACCCAACTCTGAATCATAAACTATAATTTGTGATGTACATCACAGAAGTTGTCAACAGCATTAAGAGCAGATCACAAACTAAACCAAAAACCTCACCTAAAATTGCATGCCTTCACAAATTTTATTCATAATACAGAATTAGGAACCCTTTGAGCCTGTTCCACCATTCAATCAGATCATGGCTGGTCTCAAATCCACCTCTCCACTTGTTCCTCATATCTCTTTAACCTATTTCTGATCAGAGATATTTTTATTTCAATGTTACTGTTTAATTTTCAACAGTGAATTTCTGGGAAATTTCTTCAATATTGCCCAAACACTGATCATTGATCACAGATTTATGGGGACAGGATTCCTAGCCATTTCAGCACTGAAGAGAGTTTCTGGAATTGGGAATAGGGATAGGTGTGGTAGTCCATGAGATCAGTTAATGAACTTTGCCACCACAGTGGAGCCTGCCCTTTGCCTCAACTGCTCTGCATGTTGCCTCAAAACATCCATGTCTCGATGACATCACCCCATAGTACTACAGGAAACCATGAACGACAACAGGCTGGGAGGGTGGTGGGGGGGAGCGGGTGGTAGAGTCTGGGACTGGGGCTGAGGGAAAGAGGGTGGGGATTGGAAAATAGAGGCTGGAAGAAGGAAGAGTGGGTAATAGGTGAATGGTTGAGACGGGGATAAAGGGAGACTAAGGAATGATCTCGTCTGGGAGAAGAATGAGAAAATGGGCACTTGCAGGGTGGAGGAGGCATCAGGAAGCATCAGACGATGGAAGATTGGAGAAAAACAAAGAACAAAACAGCACAGGAAACAGGCCCTTCGGCTCAACGAGCCCGCGCCGCCATCCTGATGTTCCCATCTCTACCTGCGATCCCTGTCTATGTTTATAGATCTATGGATTAAAAATCAAATTTGAGACAATTTAGGGAGAATTTGTTTTGCTAATTAGCCTAAGAGCACATCTTTGGGATGTGGGAGGAAACCGGAGCACCTGGAGAAAACCCACGCAAGCACTGGGAGAATGCGCAAACTCCCACAGACACAGGCCCAAATCCATGTATCTGCACAGCACAGCGATAGTCACTGAGCTGTCGTGTTGCCCATCAAATGGTCCAGGTCAAGCGTACACTAACGACGTGAAGCACTAGGATACTCTCGAAAAACATCCAAGAGCAGCCCTCTCACGACCCATCGCGTGTATGCCCCTCGTTAGACAACAAGGTGGACCAAAGCACCTGTAGGATAAAAACAAGTACATCAATATCATCATCTATTTACACACTTCCCAGGGACTCCCAAGGCTCATGATCCCTATTTTAAATAAGTTTTCTATACCCCTCCATTCCCATTCTGTTCATGTGCCCATCTAAGTATTTCTTAAATAACTCCAGAGTACCTGCCTCCACCACTTTACTTGGCAGTGCAGTCCATACCCCCACCACCCTCTGTGTGAAAAAACTCCCTCTAGCATCCAAATTATACCTTAGCCCCTCACCCTAAGCCCGTGACCCCTCGTGCTATTTGAGTCCATCCTAGGAAAACGCTTAACCCTGTTTACTCTATCTATCCCCTTCAAAATCTTGTACACCTCTATCAGATCTCCTCTAAGTCTACGTCTTTCTAAGGAAAACAGTCCCAATTTGCCTAATCTCTCCTCGTAACTCAGACCTTCCATACCATGCAGCATCCTGGTAAACCTCCTCTGCACTCTCTCCAGAGTCTCCACATCCTTCCGGTAGTAGGGCGACCAGAACTGGATGCAGTTTTCCAAATGAGGTCTAACCAACGTTTTATACAACTGCAACATTAAAGGCCAGCTCTGTACTCTATACCCCTTCCTATAAAGGCTAACATACTATATGCTTTCTTCACAATCTTCTCCACTTGCTCTGCCACCTTCAGAGACTTGTTCACCTGGACCCCCAGGTCCCTCTGCGTTTCTATACTCTTAATAGGTCTACCCTTTATCATACACCTCCCCCCTACATTCTTTCTCCCGAAATGCATCACCAGCATAGAAAATGGGAGCAATTGTAGGCCATTCAGTCCTTTGAGTCTGCTTCACCATTCATTATGATATTGGCTGATCATCCAACTCAGGCGACCTGATAGAGATTTATAAAATGTTGAGAGGAATAGATAGGGTGGATTCTCATCCCCGAGCTGAAATGGTCACTACGAGAGGACACAGATTTAAGGTGCAGGGAAGCAAATACAGAGGGGATGTTAGGGGTAAGTTTTTCACTCAGAGGGTGGTGAGTGAACGGAATCGGCTGTCGTCGGAGGTGGTAGAGGTGAACTCGCTGAGTCTTTTAAAAGACTTCTGGATGAGTATATGGGAACTAATGGGATAGTGGGTTATAGATAGGTCTGTGGATTGGTAGGGTATAGATGTGATCGGTGCAACTCGTGGGCTGAAGGGCCTGTTTGTGCTGTAGTGTTCTGTGTTCTATGTAATAATATGATCCTGCCTTCCCTCCATATCCTTTGATCCCCTTCTTGAAAATGTGCAATGTTTTGGCATAACTGTTTTCTGTGGTAATAAATTCCATAGCTTCACCACTCCCCGGATGAAGAAACTTCTCCTCATTTCAGTCCTAAGAGAATCATAGAGGAATAATTGAATCCCTACAGTGCAGAAGACATTTATAACATCAATCAAGCAACCAAATATCACCAAGGGATCATTTGGTGGTGGGGTGGGATATACATTTACAAGCCTCTAACCAAGGACTTAATCGGTATAGAAGCAGGAAAGTGGTGGGGTCCCCTGTCACCCTCAGCCATGGGAATGAGTTTTAAATTCTACTCCAAGCCTCACAGGGACTTGTTAGGAATGTCATCTTTTGTAAAGGGTTATTCTTTAAAATATCCATTTAATCCCAAGATAGAATAGAATTAGGGTCGAGAAGATAGCTAATTAGTATTTCCACATAGGCACAATGCTCATGTGATTTTTGTCACCACAGAGGTGGGCTCTGAAAGGAGATGGGTGCATAGTAAACCACTGTAGTATTGACTTACAGTGTTTTCTAAGATATCACTAAAGCTGACAAATAGGATCAGCCTGCAAGAAAATGAGAGAGAGGGAGAGAGGCAGAGTGAGAGATACAGCCATCCTTTATTGTTAACCAAACAGATTGCAGATGGGAGTTCACACTCAAATTGAAGAGACTAAGTTCGAGAGAAATTGTACAGATCTGGAAGAATCACCTAACTTTCGCTAGCGGAAAGAATCTCCACAGTAACCCTCCCCATGAAAGTCAGGTCAAAGATTAGAAGTTATCCAACCAGAAAAAAAAAAAGGAAGCAAGTCATCGGGAGCTCAGAATAGCTTTGGACAAAACTTCATTCACTGGAGTATAAAGTCCCACTTAAGGGACAAAGTAGAGTAAACTATGAAGGGGGATTTTCATTATTTAATAGTGTGAGTAATGCTAAGATAATATTGGATGGGATTCTCCGGCTGCGCTTGCCCTCAAATCAAAAAATCCCAACTGAAGTCATTGTTTCCTTGCATTGTCTGCCCCATCCCCTGCCCACTATGATTCCCATGGTGAGCAGAATTGGAGAATTCATCCCATTGTGTTTCGATTGCTCATTACATTAAAAAAAATTTGAAATCTTGTCAAGCAATTCCTCCAGTTCGTCACTGGAAATTCCATATTGGCTGGGATTCTATGATCTCGTTCGTCCCGCCACTGCTGCCAGGGAGAATTGAGAATTTGGCGCTCAGCCAAAACTTCATTCACTGGAGCAAAACCAGAGAATCCCAGTCGCATGCGAGGTCTGAGAATTATGGCCATTGTTTTAAAAGTTATCGATCACTTCAGCATCATCAGTCCATGTGTGGAATAATAATGAAGGACATCTGATGAGTGAATCAATAAATGCAATACATGCCATTGTGCTGAGTTAATTGATTTTAGACAGGAAATCAAAGAGGCTTTTGTATTAGTTTCAATATCCCTGACAGTAAAGGAAATATTGGTTATGGTTCCTGTACCTTGCTTTTGTGGGTGGCTCTAGTTCATGACAACTAAGGACAAACTCCGAGTTATAATCTTCATGTTTTGCTCTGTATAAGATAAGACAAATAAAGAGTCAATTCATTGCTTGTGAATCATGACAGTTAGGTTGGTTGTGCAAAAGGAAGGGTAAAATGTTAAGTTCAAAGGAAGTATAAACATAATTAATCATAGATTGAGAATATTATGGTCATGTCACTCCTATTAATTCATCCTTAACTGATAGCTTTGACCCAACTCTTTTCAACACTATTGTTATGACCTTAGGTGGCAGTAATAGATCACTCCTAAAGACCATGCTCAATTGCAAGAGCAGGAAAGCTAACGAAAAGGAGATGTGCTATGGAAGGAGAGAGAAAAGAAGAGCGCAACATTTTCATGACTGTCAGAAATTCTTGAAAGAAACGCAGTAAAGGAGAAAAACAGCTGGATTCCCTGGGAGGAAAGCTCAGGAAAAGTGTTTCATGTGCTACCTCACTAGCTGCCTACAACTGCACACTAGTGCCAGAAAAGGTCCAATGACTTGATGAGGATAGGCAAGTTAATATACTCCTCCATTGCAACCAGGTGATATCAGCACATTTATAATCTGAGATATCCACTGGAAGCTGAGGAGGAGTACAATGATAACAATGAGGATAATGATGAAGTGAAAGAGAATAATATTGCCTAGGCAGAGAAGAATCTTTGAAGCAGGAGTCAGCAAAGCAACTTCTCAGGAATCCACATGTCCAAGCCTTTCCAGGTCTGCAGTAAAATAAGCTACCACTACGTGAAATGTCCATTCGAAAGTGTTTTGAAAAAATCCCTCTTAATCTCTCAAATTGGAAAAGCAGCTTTATAAGACCACAAAAGTACTCTCACCTGCAACTCTTGAAGAAGTTTAGTCTCTTTGTAACATTACTCAGCTGCTAGTTGTAGAGAGGTCATGATCTATGCAGCAGGGGATAAACATTGTCACCCATTTTCCACCTTGTTACGTGAGATCAGGGTGGCAGAATTCTGAAGAACAAAGTGTTCTACGCAGCATAAGTTGTGCATTCAGCGAGTGCTGGCCCCATCCATTCAGAAAGACCATGGGGTTTAGTGGTAGGCCATGCTATTTATTAAATTCTTTACTTTGTGGGATCTATCATAATGTTGTGAGGTGTTGACATCAAATTGAGCGCACTCCACTGCCACTAATATAAATTCAGTGATGGGTAGGGGGCTTGCCATGCATGAAGCACAAAAAGCAGACCCTCAGTGAAAGAGACTCAGCCTTTTTGAAAGACCCAGCATTGGGAAGGGGGCAGGAGGCACTGAGAAAAACTCTCTTGTCCATTGCTGCTGAACCCCTTACCCCTTCCTTGTGACACCTGCCCCACTATAGCCACTAATATCATCACTCTAGGCCACAGATGGGTGTTGAACTAATAACAACTGCTGCCTCCCTGGTGTTGCAGCCTGCCAATAGAGTTGCTGGCCTCTGATTGGGTGGCAGATCTCGATGGACAGGATTTCTGTCCCCATTTCCCTCACCCAGGGGAAGGCTGCCATGATCCAGTTAACTACCTGAGTGGTGGGCCTTCCCTAACCGAGATGACGTGGAGCTCTCACTGAATCTCCAGGCAGCAGGTGAGATCCCCATCACCCCCAATAACTGCCCCAAAAGACCGACAGATGAGGGTAGGGCAGTGGATGTTGTCTGCATGAACTTCAGTAAGGACTTTGACGAGGTCCCTCATGGCAAACTGGTCCAGAAGGTGAAGTTGCATGGGATCAGGGGTGAGCTGGCATGGTGGATACAAAACTGGCTCAGTCAAAGAGAGAGGGTAGCAGTAGAAGGGTGTGTTTCTGAATGGAGGGCTGTGACAAGCGGTATTCCTCAGGGGTCAGTGCTGGACCTTTGCAGTTCGTAATATATATAAATGATTTGGAAGAAAATATAATTGGTTTGATAACTAAGTTTGAGGATGACACAAAGGATGGTGGATTTGTGGATTGCAATGAGAACCATCAAGAAGATACAGCAGCATATATTTTGGTTGGAGGCTTGGGCAGAGAGATGGCAGATGGAGTTTAATTCAGACAACAATGAGGTTTATTTTGGAAGGTCTAATAAAGATAGGATATAAATATAAATGGCAGGAACCTTAATAGTATTGACAGGCAGAGGATTGGATGTACAGGTACACAGATCACTGAAGGTGGCAACGCAGGTGGAGAAGGTAGCCAAGAAGGCATACGGCATGCTTGCCTTCATCGGCCAGAGCATTTGAATTTAAAAAGTCATACTGTAGCTTTATAGTATGAATAGAATAGTTATGAATATGAATATTATGTTATGAATATGAATAGTTATGAATATCTTAACAATATGAATTGTTAAGAATAGAAGATTGGTTAGGACAAGATTAGAGCCAGTCATAGACAGCAGTGGGAAGTTGTGCGTGGAGCCTGAAGAGATTGGAGAGGCACTGAATAAATATTATTATTTATATTCACGCAGGGTGATGTAAATGTAGTTATGGAGAACACTGAGGTACAGGGTTGCAAACTGGAAAGTATTGAAGTAGATAGGGAGGATGTGCTAGATATTCTTGAGGGTTTGAAGTTAGATAAGTCCCCTGGGCCGGACGGGATTTACCCTAGGATTCTCTGGAGGCAAGAGAGGCGATTGCAGAGCCTCTGGCTCTGATCTTCAGGTCGTCGTTGGTTACGGGTGTGGTTCCGGAGGACTGGAGGATAGCGAATGTGGTCCCATTGTTCAAGAAGGGGAAGAGAGACCTTCCAGGGAATTATAGGCCAGTGAGTCTTACTTCTGTTGTGGGCAAAGTATTGGAGAGAATTATTAGGGATAGGACTTATAGATATTTAGAGAGAAATGAATTGATTGGGGATAGTCAGCATGGTTTTGTGAAGGGTAGGTCGTGCCTTACTAACCTCATTGAGTTTTTGAAAAAGTGACCAAAGAGGTGGATGGGGGTAAGGCGGTTGATGTGGTATATATGGACTTTAGTAAGGCGTTTGATAAGGTGGCCCATGGAAGACTTCTGCAGAAAATGCAGATGTATGGGATAGAGGGTGATTTAGCTAATTGGGTTAGGAATTGGCTAGCAGATAGAAGACAGAGGGTGGTGGTTGATGGGAGATATTCATCATGGAGTTCGGTGACAAGTGGTGTACCTCAGGGGTCTGTTTTGGGGCCCCTGCTGTTTGTAATTTTATAAATGATCTGGATGAGGGTATTGAAGGATGGATTAGTAAATTTGCAGATGACACTAAAGTCGGTGGAGTGGTAGGTAGTGAAGAGGGGTGTTATAGTTTGCAGAGAGACTTGGACAAGTTGCAGAGCTGGGCCGAGAGGTGGCAAATGGAGTTTAATGTGGAAAAGTGTGAGGTAATGCACTTTGGCAGGAATAATAAATGTGTAGAGTATAGGGCTAATGGTAGGATTCTTAATAGTGTTGATGAACAGAGGGATCTTGGTGTATATGTGCATAGATCCCTGAAAGTAGGTAGTCAAGTCGATAAGGTTGTTAAGAAGGCATACGGAGTCTTAGCTTTTATTGGTAGGGGGATTGAATTTCGGAGCCGCAATGTCATGTTGCAACTGTACAAAACTCTAGTGCGGCCGCACTTGGAGTATTGTGTGCAGTTCTGGTCCCCACATTATAAGAAAGATGTGGAGGCATTGGAGAAGGTACAGAGGAGGTTTACCAGGATGTTGCCTGGTATGGAGGGCAGGTCTTATGAAGAGAGGCTGAGGGATTTGAGGTTGTTTTCGTTAGAAAGGAGGCGGCTAAGAGGGGACCTGATCGAAACATATAAGATGATTAGAGGTTTAGATAGGGTGGACAGTGATAGCCTTTTTCCTAGGATGGAGAAAGCTAGCACGAGGGGACACAGCTTTAAATTAAGGGGTGATAGTTATAGGACGGATATCAGAGGTATGTTCTTTACCCAAAGGGTGGTTCGGGAGTGGAATGCCCTGCCTGCAGCAGTTGTAGATGCGCCAAGTTTGGTGGCGTTTAAGAGGTTAGTTGATAAGTATATGGAAGAGAAGGGAATGGTTTAGTTTGGAGGGGCATTGCTTTTTATATTGGTCGGCGCAACATCGAAGGCCGAAGGGCCTGTTCTGTGCTGTAATGTTCTATGTTCTATGTTCTATTTATAGAACTTTAGTTAGGCTGCACTTGGAATATAATGTTCATTCTGGTCGCCACGCTACCAAAAGGATGTGAAGGCTTTGGAGAGGGTACAGAAAAGATTTACCAGGATGTTGATTGGCATTGAAGGCATTAGCTCTGAGGTTGGAGAAACTTGGTTTGTTCTCACTGGAATGACAGAGGTTGAAAAGCGACCTGATAGAAGTCTACGTGATTATGAGGGGAATGGACAGAGTGGCGAGACAGAAACTTTTTCCCAGGGTGAAAGAGTCAATAACTTGGGGCATAGGTTTAAAGGCAATGTATGAGGCATCATTTTTACACAGAGGGTGGTGGGTGCCTGGAACTCACTGCCGAGAAAGCTAGTGGAAGCAGATATGATAATGTGTTTTAAGGGGCTTCTTGCCAAATAGGATGGGAACAGAGGGATGTGGTCCCTGGAAGAGTAGGGGGTTTTAGTTCACCCGGCAGCATGACCGGTGCGGGTTTGGAGGTCTGCAGGGCCTGTTCTTGTATTGTAATTTTCTTTGCTCTTTGTTGTAATCGCCCCTCAGCCATCACCTATGCTCTTGCCTTGATCTACAGATATGAGCATCTTGCACCTTCTTCCCAGCAAAACAAACTGGACCTCTTTCTCACTTTTAAAAACAAAGCCACTCAAACCTGTTATTGATCAAATTTAGAACAGCACACAGCACCACACTACCTTCCTCCATTTTACTCTAAAGAGACAGTCCCAAAACATAAGAACCTTATAAACTTTATATTTGTAACACAATAAAAGTATTTTGATAAGTTTGTAAACATTGCAGCATCCATTGAAGATTTTAAGGCAATAGACTGAAGTACGGTGGCACAGTGGTTAGCACTGTTACAGTGCCAGGGATCTGAGTTCAATCTCGGTATGGATCACTGTGCAGAATCTGCACGTTCTCCTTGTATCTGCATGGATATACCCACTGCGCTCCAGTTTCCTCTCTCAGTCTGAAAGATATGCTGGTTAGGTGCATTGGCCTTGCTAAATTCTCCCTCAATGCACCTTAACAGGTGCCTGAGTGTGGTGACTAGGAGATTTTCACAGTAACTTCACTGCAGTGTTAATGAAAGCCTACTTGTGACACTAATAAATAAATCTTAAAACTGTTACTGGATGACTTTCACACTCTCATCAATAAATAAGAGTAATTAATCTTCACCAAATATACAGTCAGACTGATAAGTCAAGGTATATATCTCAACAAATCCAGACTTATCTCTGTTTTATTTGCTAGCAAATTTCATTGTCGGCTTCAATGATTTTTCTAATGCTGTTCAATAAATACACAGTAAACTGGTTCTGCACACGATCAATTCTGATTGTTTTACAAATAAGGCATTTTGCAAAATACTCTAAAATGCGATTTTAACACTTCTACATTTTTAGGATCGAACTACTGGCAGATTTATAGCGTACTTCCAACATTTTCTATTCTTATTTCAGATTATTGACTTGTAGATTTTTTTCTTTTGGTTCCATTCATATTCTTTGTGCATTGTGCTATTACGTTATTGTGTTTTTTATTAAGAGTTACACACTTTCTTTCACATTCCTGTGACAGTATCATTAAAAGCAAAAGAAAACAGTGGCACAGTGGTTAGCACTGCTGCTTCATGGCACCAGGGATATGGGTTCAATTCCAGCCATGGCTGACTGCCTATGTGGGGTTTGCACATTCTCCCTGTAGCTGCGTGGATTTCCTCCAGGTGTTCCCACACTCCAAAGAAGTGCAGGTTAGGAGGATTGACAATGTTAAATTGTCTCTTAATGTCTCACAATATGTAGGTTAGGGGGATAAGTGGGGTAAATATATGGGGTCACAGGTATGGGACCTGGGTAAGAAGCTCTGTCAGAGAGTTGGTGCAAACACAATGGGCTGAATAGCCTCCTTCTGCACTGCATGGACTCTGATAAATTTATTTTGCTTCTTAGAAATTCTGTAACAGCTTCTCAGTCACCTCTTCTATGCTACTCGAGCTAACAGATTAAACTTGAACACATAATGACAGCCTCCCATATTCACTTGCTCAGTGGAATCTAGTATAATTGTCCTCCACATCTCTTACTTTTCACAGCAGTAATATCACCATATCACAGCAGTGTACTCATATAGCACAGCCAATGGCAGATACTGTTCAAAACAGTCCTATTGAACGGACTAACATTAGTCCCTAAAGCAACATCACTAAAACCTAATTGTTTATCTTATTGCTGTTTGTAGACCATGCTGTGTTCAAAATGGCTACCAGGTTCTCCACAATAGAACAGTGATTACAGGTCAAAATAATTTAGTTGGTTGTGAAGCACTTTGGGATGTCTTGAGATTGTGAAAGGTGCAATGCATTTTTCCTTTTTCAAGAGGCTGCCTTTTGAGTTAATAGCTCATATGGTGTGAACTTTTTTCCAAGCTCTGGACAATACATTTCCTTTTTTTTTCTCTCCACCTATTAAATTGCCTAGTGGACGGAACGGTAGCACAATGGTTGGCACTAGTGCTCCACAGCTCCAGGGACCTGGGTTTGATTCCCTGCTTGGATTACTGTGCAAACTCCACACATTCTCCTTGTGTCCGTGTGGATTTCCTCCAGATGTCCCAGTTTCCTCCCACAGTCCAAAGATATGCAGGTTAGGTAGATCAGCCATGTTAAAATTGCTCCTTAATGTCCTGAGATGTGAAGATTAACAGGATTAGTGGATAAATATGGAGAGATATGGGGGTAGGAACTGGGTGGAATTGTATGAACTGTTGGGAACTCAGAACTGGTCTGTGTCTTTACCGACAGAGGGAGACTGATTAACAAATGAAAAGAAAACACTTATTAGTTTTGTGGACTTTATTTTGTCGAATGCTTTAGGAGTTGAAAAAGTTGTTGATCGGTTAAGTTCCACACCTGGAGAATGACAGTTGGTAAATTTGATATTGTGACATTAAGGTACAGATTGTACTGAATGTAACAATCTTTGATCTCACCACTAACTGAAGTGCCCAGACTTTCAATGAACCTTTTCCCCATGTCATTTTGAATTCATGGCTTTCAATTTCTTCAGGTAATTCAAGAGTGCAGGAGAGGCATGGCTGCCTTCAGAGATGAACACTATCACAAGTCTCATGCACACTCTCCACCAGCACAGAAACACACACCTAAGTGAAGATTCCAACAGAGATCTGTCATGTTGTGAGACACATGTTGCAATATCAAGAATAGATGCTGGAAAGAGAGAGAGAGATAACAATGGAGAGCTCCCATTGGTGAACTTAAGATATTTCAAACTCTACTCAGCTGTACACAAAATACTGAACCTTAGGAGCCATCCTGGAAAGGACAATTCTGAAACAGCAATGAGAAATGTGTGTGGTTCTAGCAATCATGCAAGCATCCCCTGAGAGAGAGATTGGAGGAGTCTGTCTCTACCATGGGTCCCATGATGTCTCGTGTATTAGCTCTGATATCCATCGTGAAAAAGAGTGGCAAGCTGCATGTTCATCCTCACCACTCGTCTGCGCACTCAATCTGCCACTTCAAACAGGATGGAGGAAACCTTCTCACTGAAGTACGGCAAAATACTGACTAGAACCCAGCTGATGGGAAAATATAGGTGAAGGTGAACCATGAGAGGGAAAATGAAGAAAGAGTTCATGGAAATGTGGACTCTTCTCAAGGTGTATCCATATCCCATTCCTTGATAATGCATCATCTTTCCCCCAGCTCAATCACATGCCAACCCCTGCCACATACTAACTCCTTACTGAGCTTGCCTCTGCATAGCTCCAGGTGGGGCAGTTTCTGGCAGAGCCCTATTGAACTCTGGAATCCAGAGAATTCACCCATGGGCATCTCATCGGTCAGAACAGGAGAACGAGCACCTTATTTTTAGTACTGTAGAAGCCACAAGGGTAGCTCTTTGTTATAGTAATAAAAATGGAAGATTGAGTCCTTTTCGTGCAGACCAGGCTTGATTTGGGTGTTTATACCAATATCAATCCTGTGATATCTATGAAAATGAGTCAAGCACTGTATTTGAACTCACTATTGCCCTGTCATCTCCATTGTTGAATCCTGAATTCCCAATGGGCATTAGCCTCGAGGAGGATGGTATAATTAGAATGGAAAATGAATAAAGGGAGTGAATCTGTTGGAAGAATTTATGACCATTTACTTTTGGAGGGTTGGGACTCAGGATTTAGCATTTTTCTACTGTGTAACTTCACAATCGGGTTCTCTGAACCATTTCCAGATGAACTCCATCACCAGCTTTCAAGATGAGTAGCCGCAGGCACCTTGAGCACATCAGGATCCTCCTCTCCTTATTCCTCCACTGGGTCAGAGGAAGCCAAGCACCTGTACCTTCCTCCTCCTGCAGTTCCAGCTCCATTCCTCTCTACAGTTGAATTTTATACAGAGTATAGTAGGCCAGTCACACTCTGGAGACCCTTGCTGGTGCTTACTGAAGGGCACTCCATACAGTTCCAGACAACAGAGTTGCATTTCACTAACTCAATGACTTATCCAATAATTACCCATTTGATTCCTATTGTACCTCATCATCAGGTATAGGGTTAGGGCTGTGAGTCAGTTCCTCAGAGTTTGTCTCTAAGTAGCCAACGACTCACTCTGCAGAAGTATAAAATCCTCTGGGGGATGTGATTGTTGAGAAATGAAGGAATCATTTCAAGTTCCAGATTACCTTGCAGAGATGTGCATGAACACTTCCTGATGGTCACATGATACATTGAGGGAGTGGAATCTCATGATTTGTAAATACTCCAGGATAATGTGATTACCATGTCTGCAATTTAAGATTTCCTGTATTTGTGGGAATCCAGGCTGTGCACTAAACGTAAGAAAACTCCTTGTTGGTCTGGCCTCAGTGTCAAAACAAACGTAGTGGACAAACCTGGAATTGGTCACCTGAGAGAGTCGATTGTAGGCAGCAGATTGTGAAATCTTGAAGATGGAGTTATATATGGCACTGAAAGAGGCCATTTAGCCCATTGGGTCCATGTCAGTTCCCTGGGGAGGAATCCAGTCAGAAGCACTCGCCTTCCCAGTCTCTAATGCCCTCCAGCTTTATTTCCTGTCCAATTTCCTTTTGAAATCACTGATCGTTGCTGCATCCACCAGCCTCGAGGCAGCGATTTCCAATTTATTATAACGTGCTGTTTAAAGTTAAATTTTTCCTCATTTTCCCTGCATCTCTTATCCAAGATAGAGTCTGAAATCTACCTTCTTCATTTGCAGTTATGAGTTCCGGTGCTGCTGAAAATTAATGGAATTTTGGCTGGAATGCCAAATTTTCCATTCTTACTCGTAACAAAACCAGTGAATTCTACTCATAATCCTTGTACAATCATCTAATATGAAGGGTTTTGATTTGTCTAATCCTGTCATAATCCTGTATAGTTGTCAAATCATCCTTTGCTCCAAGGACAACAACCTCAGTTCTTCCAGTCTAAACTTGTAACAACCACTCACACCTCCCAAAGATCCCACATGCTTTGCTAACTACTCTGTCAGTATATCCTGTCACCTTCAAAGATCAATTGCTCAGGCATCTACAGGCTCCTCTCTTTCTGCAACTTTTTAGAACTGTGCCATCTAGCCTACATTGCCTCTCCCCACCCATCTGCCCAAATGCATTAATCTCACACTTCTCTATATTAAGTTCCACCTGCCACTTGTCTGCCCATTCTGCCCACCTATCTATGTTCTTATGCATTTATACCCCATGTTCGATTCCCAGCTTCGGTCACTATCTGTGTAGAGTTTGCACGATCTCTCCATATTTGCGTGGGTTTCCTCCTACGGGGCAAAAATTGCAGGTTAGGTAGAATGGCCATATGAAATTGCCCCTTAATGTCAGGGGGATTAGGTAGGTAAATGCATGGGGTTGTAAGGATAAGGCCTGGGTGGGATTGTGGTTGGTGCAGACTTCTTGGATCGAATAGTCTCCTTCTGCACCACAGGATTCTATGATTCTATTCTATGACTCTACAATCTTCCTTGCTGTTTGCCACTCCTTCAAGTTTGGTATTAGTGACAAATTTTCTCCATATTCAAAATCCAAGTCACTTATTAGAGCAAAATCAGCAGTGGTGTAGCACTAACCCTTGGGGAATGGCACTGTCTACCACCTTCAGATCCAAAAAACAATTTATTATCTCTCATTGCTTTCCATCTCCAAGCCTTTTTTTTATCCAACAGTACACTATCTTATTCCATAATTTTGCAAACTGGTCTTTTAAGAGGTAATTTGTTGAATGCATTCTTAATTTCCATATAGACAACATTCACTGTATTCCTTTCATCAACCTTTTTTGCTATCTCACCAAACACTGGGTCAAGCATGGTGTGCCTTTCCAAATCCAAATTGGCTGTCTTTAATTAACTCAAACTGATCCAAGTATCTTTTGTTTCTTCCCTGATTAAAGATTCTAAAACTTTGTCCACGACCGATCTTAAGACTAAATGGCCTGTTGTTGCTAGGATTATCTTTACACCCTCTTTTAAGGATGTCACATCTGCTACTCTCCAAATCTTAGGCACCTCCCTATTAATAGGCAAGCTTAAAGAATTAAGGCACACCCTTCTGTTATCTCCACCGCCATTTCTTTTAGTCATTCAAGCCAAGTGACTTATCTATCCTGAACATAAGCAGCTTGTTTACTGTATTCCTACTTTTCAATTTTCATACTATCTATTGCCTTCTCTATTTCTGCTTCTTCTGATACGTTGTCAGATTCCTCTTTCTGAATATCAGCCTTGTCCTGCACCTCTAAGCATATTTCACCCTCTTTGTCTCTATTAGAATCCACTCCACCACTGCTACCTGTTTACTATATATGTTCCCTTTTCTCTCATTCTGTGCTAATATTCTCTTTCTCAGTTTTTTTTCCTGCTTCCTCTCAACCCAGCATTTGACTTGGTTTTCACTTAAAGAATTCACCGGAGATGCATCACACACCCTAATTTTTGTTTCATTATGTTCTCTTTTTTTTCCACCCTTTGCCAGCAGATTCATAGAAACAAGTAAATGGGAGCACCAATAAGCCATTCAACTCATCAAGCCTGTTCCCCCATTCAATAAAAAGAGTTTATTTAGTTGTGTCATAAATAGGCTTACATTAACATTGCAATGAAGTTACTGTGAAAATCCCCTATTCGCCACTCTGGCACCTGTTCGGCTACACTGAAGGAGAATTTAGCATGGCTAATGCACCTAACCAGCATGTACTTCAGACTGTGGGAGGAAACCAGAGCACCCGGAGGAAATCCACACAGATATAGGGAGAACATGCAGACTCCACACAGACAGTGATCTAAGCCGGGAATCGAACACGGTCCCTGACTCTTTGAAGCAGGAATGCTAACCATTGTATCACCGTGTTATCCTGTGATCAAGACTCGTCTTCTATTTCAATGCCACACTCCCATTCTCTCCCTATATCCCTTTAGAGTTCAGAAATCTGTTTCTTTTTCAAATATAAAGCTGAGTCACTGAATATATTTAAAAAAATATATTCAGTGACTCGGTCTTACGTACTAGAAAATTCCACAGTTCACCACTGAGTGGAGAAATCTTTCCTCACCTCAGACCTAAGTGGCTTATCTCCATATTCTGAGACTGTGACCGTTTGTTCTAGGCCTCTGCCCGTAGCCAAGGGAACATTATCCCTGCATCCAGTGTCCAGCTGTCAGAACTTCATATGTTTCTTGAAAGATTTGGAGGTAAAGGGATTCACAGCCACCAAGACCTTGATGGTCACTGGCAATCCATACCTACGTTACTCTCTTTGATGGTGGGAGAGGCATTATGTTCCAGGAAACAGCAAAAGCCTGCGTTTCCTGAGGCAGTGTTGCTCCATCATGTCAAGAAGGGTAACCATCAGAGGATACTGGGTAAACCATTTAGGCTGGAGATGAGGAGACATTTCTTCACCCAAAGAGTGGTGAGCCTGTGGAATTCATTACCATGGAAAGTATTCAAATGGCGGCTAGATATAGTATTTAGGGTGAATGGGATCAAAGGTTATAGAGAGAAAGCAGGATTAGGCTATTGAGTTGGATGATCAGCCATGATCATGATGAATGGTGGAGCAGGCTTGAAGGGCCGAATGATCTCCTCCTGCTCCTATCTTCTATCTTTCCATCTGCCTGTATACCCTGTGCAGGGGATACCTCCGCCTTTGAGCTTGAGCACTGTGTCCATCCCCTCTGTTCTGTAGAGTCGCAGGTGCTTGTAGAGAAGAGTAGCAGCTGTTGTTGTTGTTGCTATTCCTATTGCTGTTGCCATGGCTGACCCAACTGTTGTCATCAGAGTTCCATATTAAAGCTACATAAAGCTGGTTCTGTGCTTCTGTGAAATCTGACAGCTGGGAAGGTCAGATCAAGGTGAGTGAAATAAAAGGTAGGTAAAATGACTTGCAAAAAGTTGGAAGGCACCTGTAAAGTAGTGAAAGTACGGTCCCAGAACATGTGCTATGAGCAAAAGTATTTATTTCATGCAACACATGGCAGCAGTCACAATTGCACTTTTTTAACAGCATCCATGAATGTCAGTTTCATTGTTCAGCAAGTTCTGCGTTCACCTTGTTGGCCCAAGTGAGTTTCACACAGCTCAGGAAAACTTAAAACCAGAACTTGGCTTCAACGGCTCAATTAATTGGATATTTGAATAACAGCTCCATGGGATTGATTTTCTTTTCAACCCAGTAGTTTACATTCCTGGAGTACTGTGAACAGTTTTGGTCTCCTGACCTAAGGAGACATACATTGGCATTGGAGCCAGTCCAGAGAAAATTCACTAGGTTGATCCTGGATATGGAGGGATTTTCTTACGAGGAGAGATTGACTGGATCGGGCCTGTGCTCAATGAAGCTTAAAAGGGTGCAACGTAATCTTATTGAGACATATAGGATTCTCAGAGGGCTTGATAGGATAGAAGCTGAGAGGTTTTTATCCTATTATGGAGAGTCTAGCTCCAGAGGGCATAATCTCACAAGAAGCGGTCACTCATTTATGACAGGAATGAGGAGAAATTTCTTGTCTCAGTGGGTAGGTTGTTGCATAAAGTTATATCTCACAGGGTCCAGGGTGAGGAATCTAAATGGATACGAAATTGACTTCTTGACAGAAGCCAGAGAATGGTTATAAAAAGTTATTTTTCAAATTAGAGGCCTGTGACCAGCAGTATGCCTCAGGGATCAGTACTGGGTCCACTGTTATTTGTCATTTATATTAATGATTTAGATGACAATATAGGGGGCATAGTTAGTAAGTTTGCAGATGATACCAAGATTGGTAGCATAAAGGGCAGTGAAGAAAGTTATCTCCAATTGCAATGAGATCTTGATCAATTGGACCAGTGAGCTGATGAATGGAAGATGGAGTTTAATTTAAACAAATGCAAGATGATGCATTTTGATAGACTGAACCAGGGCAGGACTTACTCAGTTAATGTTAGGGCGTTGGGGAGAGTTACAGAACAAAGAGATCTAGGGGTACATGTTCAAAGCTCCTTGAAAAAGGAGTCACAGGTGGACAGAGTAGTGAAGAAGTCATTTGGCGTGCATGGTTTCATTGGTCAGAACATTGAATGCAGGAATTGGAATGACTTGTTAAAGTTGTACAAGATATTGGTAAGGCCATCCTTGGAATACTGTGTGCAATTCTGTTCACCCTATTATAGAAAGGATATTATTAAACTAGAAAGAGTGCAGAAAAGCTTTAGAATCATAGAAGCCCTACAGTGCAGAAAGAAACCTTCTGGCCCATCGAGTCTGCACCGACCAGAATCCCAACTAGGTCTTATCCCCATATCCCTAAACATTTACCTGCTAATCCCTCTAACCTACACATCTCAGGACACTAAGGGGCAATTTTAGCATGGCCTGTTACGTAAACAGGGCCCAGTTTTATGGCTGATAAAATTGGATATCCTAAATTAAAGAATTGGATGTATTAAAAATCGAATGCAGTCAAACCTCAGGCAGGCTAGTTGTACAAATCATAAACCTGTCTGTGGCTGACTCATCAGCCCCTATTAAAGGTCATTGCACCCGACTGGTACTTAGCAGGAGCACCCCATTGAAATACATCAGCCTATTGTTAGAAGTAGTCAAACCTCAGGCAGGATAGTTGTACAATTCACAAACCTGTCTGTAGCTGACTCATCAACCTCCTATCAAAAGTTGTTGCACCCTACTGGTACTTAGCAGGAGATCATTGCATCCCATTGAAATACATCAACCTATTGTTAGAAGCCCAGATAGGGCCAGACTTTCGGTCACCGAGAGTTCCTGCAGTTGGCTTAATCTGATAACAGGTCACATGTAAGCAGCAGCATGGAAGTGGACACCTGGGGGCGAACCCTGCTGTCCTGTCAGGCAGACATCAAGAAACCCACTGAGTATTGGAACCCCCTCCTGTGACTTCATTGGCCGGAAGCCAGAGAAGTTTCTGGAAAGGCAAGCAGGCAGGGGATAAAGGAACTCATTTTCAGACTCCAAGGAGAGACTCCAGGAGACTTGGGAAGACGGGGGAAGACTCGGAAGATTCGATTCAGAAGACTGACCAGAGAAAGAAGGACGAAGAAGCTGCATCGAGACTCACCTTTGTGAAGACTGATCAGAGGGACTCAGAGAATCAAACCTGGAATAAGCAAACTGGTCGAAAAAAGGATCAGAGATTTTAAAACAACAGGCCAATCAACCTAACCATCTCATGTTTGGACTGTGGAAGAAAGCAGAACACTCGGAGGAAATCCATACAAGTACGAGGAGAATGTGCAAACTCCACACAGTGTCCCTGGAGCTGTGAAGCAGCAGTACTAACCACTGTGCTACCATGCCACCCAGGATGCTGCTGAGACTTGATGGATTGAGTTATAAGGACAGGCTGAATAGACTGGGACTTTCTTTACCTGGGGCATAGGAGGCTGAGGAGTGACCTTTTAGAGGTCCATAAAATAATGAGAGATATACACAAGATAAATAGTCAATATCTTTTCTCAAAGGTAGGGGAGTCTAAAACTAGACGGCATAGGTTTAAGGTGAAAGGGGAGGGATACAAAAGTATGCAGATGGACAATTTTTTCACACAGAGGGTGATGAGTGACTGGAACAAGCTGCCAGAGGTAGTAGTAGAGGTGGGTACAACTTTATCTTTTAAGAAGCATTTAGATAGTTATATGGGTATGATGAGTATATAGGGATATGGGCCAAATGCGGGCAATTGGTATTAGCTTAGTGTTTTAAAAAAAAAGACCACATAGACAAGCTGGGCTGAAGGGCATATTTCTATGCTGTAAACCTTTATGATTTTAGTGAATCTGTGGGTTTCTTTAACACAGAGGGCTGTAAAGGCTGAGTTCTTACATATGTTCAAAGCTGAGAAAAACAGATTTTTAATGAGTAAAGGAATCAAGGGTTGTGGGGATAAAATAGAAAAGTGAAGTTGAGGGTTATATCAAATCAGTCATAATCTCATTGAATGGCAGAGCAGACTCAATGAGCCCAATGGCCTATTTCTGCTCCTATGTATTATGGGCTAAATCTTTTTTATCCTTTCATGGGATGTGGACGTCGCTGGTCAGGCCAGCATTTGTATTGTCCTTCCCTAACTGCCCTTGAGAGGGTAGTGGCTAGCCACCTTCTTGAACCGCTGCAGTATATGTGATTTAGGATTTTGACCCAGTGACAGTGAAGAAAGGTGATATAATTTTAAATCACAGTGGTGTTTGACTTGGAGGGAAACTTGCAGGTGGTGATGTTCCTATACATCTACTACTCCTGTTCTTCTAGTCAATGATGGGCAACCTATGGCCCAGGGGAAACATGCGGCTTATCCGGGTTCTGAGTATGGTCCATGTGACATTTAGTTGACCGTTGCCATGCACAGGGTTGCCACATTCTGTCCACATGGTGTTTTCCTACCCCTATGACTGATGTAATATGCACATAAAACTAAGGCAAGTGAAGTGAGGTGCATACTGACTGCACATAACATTGACAGAGAGCCATGCACCCTGTTTGCTTCCAAAGTATATTTACTTTGTTTTTACCATTTGAATTTGATGGTGGTTCTATTTATATATGGTCAGCATTTTCTATAATTTGTTACAAAATATTCAGCATTACTTCTAGGTCAAATGTATTTAATCTTATTTATAGGGTGATAGTCCATGAATAAGCCTGATTTCAATCTTGCAGCCCATTGAGATGAAGGAGGACCATACACTAGTCTAGAGGTTATCCATCAGTGTTCTAGATGGCTGAGGTTGTGAGTTTGGCAAGGGTTGATGAAGGAATCTTGGTGAGTTGTTGTGGTGCATCTTATAGGTGGTACAAATTATTGCAAACATGTTGGTGGTAGAGAGAATGAATATTTCGGGTGATAGATGGGATGCCAATCAAGTGGGTTGCTTTGTCCTGTTAAGCTTCTTGATTGTTAACGGAGCTGCACTTATGCAGCAAGTGGAAATTGTTTCATCACACTCCTGACTTGTGCTTGTAGTGGACAGACCTTGGGGACTCAAGTAGTCAGTTACTCTCCACAGAATTTTGAACCACTGTCTTGCTCATGTGGCGACAGTATTTAAATGGCTGATTCAGTTCAGTTTCTGGTCAAACTAGCCCCAGGATGCAGCTAGTGGGGGAATTCAATGATAGAAATCCTATTGAATGTCAAGCAGAGATGGTTAGAAAAGGTCATTGACTGGTACTTGTGTGGTGCAAATGTTACTTGCCATTTCCCACCCCAGGCTGATTATTGTCCAGGTCTTGCTGTATATAGGCATGGCTGCTTTGATATCTGAGGAGTCGTGAATAATGCTGAATATTGTGCAATCATCAGCGAACATCCATACTTTTGACCTTATGATAGGAAGAAGGTTCTCCAAGGATGAACTTTCTTTTCACCTGCACATAGCCTATGAATGATGTCATTAAAAGACATTCATCCAAATGCTGACAAAGACAACATTCTATTTGCCAGCAAAATCCAGGAATAAAGTGTGGAATCTTCCTGGGTTGCATGGCTTAGTGTGGTTCACCAGGATGTTTATTTAAAATACAATAATGATTCATATTTTATAATCGAAAGCCAAACATGTGGTTCGCCAGCCACATGAGATGAGGTTTGAGATTGATTTCAAATGCTGCCTTATGTCAAAGGCAATGAGAATCAAGAGGGAAATTCTCTAATGGTTGGGTCAAATCTAGCGCAAAGGATAATGGTTGTGGTTGTTGGAGGTCAATCATCTCAATCCTGGGGACTGCTGCAAGAGTTTCTTTGGACTTACCCTGAGAAACTTCTGCAGCAGTCCCCAGGACCGAGATGATTGATCTCCAACAACCATAACGATTATCTTTTGCGCTAGGTTTGACCCAACCATTAGAGAATTTCCCTCTTGATTCTCATTGATTTCAAATGCTGCCTTATGTCAAAGGCAATCTCAAACCTCATCTCATGTGGCTGGCGAACCACATGTTTGGCTTTCGATTATAAAATATGAATCATTATTGTATTTTAAATAAACATCCTGGTGAACCACACTAAGCCATGCAACCCAGGAAGATTCCACACTTTATTCCTGGATTTTGCTGGCAAATAGAATGTTGTCTTTGTCAGCATTTGGATGAAAGCCTATGAATGATGTCATTAAAAGACAATGTGCAGGTGAAAAGAAAGTTCAATCCTTAGAAAACCGATTTGGGGACTTAATATAAGAGGGTAGGAAGGAAAGGCATTTCTGGTTTGTAGGGTTGGTGATACCCTCTGATTGTGATAGATGTTTAGCATGTAATATTGGACTTTCAGCATTTCACTTTTTTAACAAGAAATAAATTCTGCAGTCCCAAAGTAAGGGGAAGACCATTTTGGACTAAGATCAAGAACAACTTCTTCATTCAGAGGATTGTGAATTTTTGGAATTCTCCAACCATTTGGGCTGTGAATGTTCATGTGTTGAATATGTTCAAGACTGAGACTAGTAATCTCTTGGATTCTAAGGAAATCAAAGGAAATAAGAACTGTTCATCAGCCACTGTTTTCTTGCTATTCATACTTAGGTGGGCTTAAATTCAGACATGTGAACACAGATAAAGATGTAGCTTTCCATGCCTGGAAACTAACATAATTGTCCACATCTCCTGCTTCTCAGCACCATAGCAGCAACTTGTCTACATCACGGCAGTATAACCATACTCATGTCACGTATTGCACTGAGGAAGACTAACACATGTTCAACCTCAGGCAGTCATTATTGAGCTAACTCTATTTGTTAACTCTACTTCTTCTTAACTATCAGACACACAGACAGATAATACTTGAATGTGGCCAACTGTGTGCCAACATTTGTCCCTAATGCAATATTCTAGATATCTCACAATTTACCATATCAGATTGTTGTTTGTGGAACCCTACTGTGTTACAACAATAACTGCATTTCAATAGAATTTAGTTAGCTGAGAAGCATTTTGGGACATCCCAAGATTGCAAAAGGTGCAACGTAAATGCAACTTTTTTCCTTTCTCATGCAATTGCCTTTTGAGTTCGTAACTCATGTGGTGTGAAGTTCCACCCAGAGTACAGACAATATGTTTCCTTGCCTATTGTTTAGAGCAATGGTGGAATATTTTCTGTTATTCAGTTCACTTACAGGAAAGATGTGCAAGAATGTAGCGTTATTAGCCAACCAACCACTTAAAACAAAGGAGAACTAAGTGTAAGAGGGCTGGACAAATAACTGAACACCGACTTCACCCAGTAAACTATCAGGGAATCAGAATGAACCATGAATTAAGTAAACGTTCCCTCTTCTAAAATAGTCTGAGACAAGAGATCATAGTTGTAGAGTAAGAGGGCAGAGGTTCAAGACAGAGATATGGAGAAGGCATTTCTCACAGAGGGTGAGTCTATGGAACTCACTGCACCAGACTGCAGTAGATGCAGAAATTAATCAATGGGTTCACAAAAGAGATGTATAAATATTTTATCAAAAATGGGATAAAAGGCTATGGGGAAAAGGCAGGGAAGTGGAGTTAAAATGAGATGAAGATCAGCCAGGATCATATAGAATGGCAGAACGGGCTCAAAAGGCTGAATTGTCTTCTCTAGCTCCTAATTCCTATGCCTCTACGTTCCTATGTAATCTGTGTCTTTACCCACAGTGGGAGCTGACTAACAAAAGGAAAACATCCATTGGTTTTGTGGTCTTTATTTTGTCGGGTGCTTTAGGATTTGCTGGGTTTGTTGTTCTATTGAGTCAAATTCCACACCTGCAAGCTGACAGTTGGTGAACCTGATACTGTGATGTTAAAATACAGATTTGTACTGAATGTAACAACCTTTGATCCGTATGATACAATGCACACAGAGTAAGACTTTTACGACCAGAACATGTTCTACTACCTAACAGTAACCCAAATTCCATGCCTATTCGTGTTAAAAGTTTAACTGATTTTCTTGACCCAAGTTCAGTATTTTGATTTCCTCCCATTGATCTTCTGTTTATTCCATTAACAAATAAGTCTAGTGAAGCTTCCTGCAAACAAGGAAGGTCCTGTGCTTGATTCCTGGTTTTGCTGGGAAGTAGATGTTTGTCAGCAGTCAAATGAAATGCCTTTGAATGGGGTTACTAAGAGACAATATGCTGGTGGGGAATAAAAAAGCTCAATTCTTGGGAACAGCATTGATGCTTATTTGCAGATAGAAAGAAAAGCCTATTACTCATATGTTAACAATGTTATAAACATCCTTCACTGCAATGAATTTTCAGTATATCCTATTTATGGTGCAGATTTTCAGCATTTGCAGACTTTCTAGTCTCAATATAAGGGAAGGATCATTTTGGACTGATATTGGAGAATTCTTTGGAATTCTCTGCCCCAGAGGACTGGGCATGCTCAGTCATTGAGTATCACACCACAGAATCAGCAACTCATCCAAGCTTCTTTAACAGCACCTTCCAAACCCATAACATCTGCCACCTAGAATGTCAAGCCCAGCAAAATAATGGTAATACCATCACTTGCAAGTTCAAGTCACTAGCCATCCTGCCTTGGAAATATATTGTCATTTTTTCACTGCTACTGGGTCAAAGTCCTAGCACTCACTCCTTAACAGCTTTGCGGGTATACCTACATTGGGTTGACTGCAGTAGTTCAAGAAAGCAGCTCACTACCACCTTCCCATGGTGAGGTTGCGGTTGTGGTTGAAGTTGAGGCCAGCTGCTAAATAGTAGAGCAAAACCGATGGGCCATGGTCTATTCCTGCTCCTATTTCTCCTATTCTTATGGTGCTAAAGATTATCTACATTTTGTAGATATTTATAATGAGACATATGAATACAATGTGGATACAGAAGTCCTAGTTAAGTAATGCCTCGATTTTCAAATTTCTATCCTTGTCTTCAAATCTGTCCACAGCCTTACACTCCTGTAATAATTCTTATTCACCAGTTAAGGGAACAATGACAACATGTTTATTTAAAGGTAAAATATATATAGAAGTTTGCAGCCTTATGGCCTCCTGAGGACCAAAGGCTCTCCATTTACTAGGCTAATCCACCACCCTGCTTCCCAATTGGTTCCCTGGGTTGTGCGATTCTTATTCTGCAAATTGATTTTTAAAGGCACATCATTACATTCCTCTCCCTCTAAGTCCCTTTATACAAATATTATCACACAATTTACACAGTCTTAGATAATTATGGTGGCACAGTGGATAGCAGTGCTGCCTTACAGCACCAGAGACCCAGGTTTGATTCCCAGCTTGGGTGACTGTCTGTGTGGAGTTTGCACGTTCTCCCATGGCTACGTGCGTTTCCTCCAGGTGCTCTGGTTTCCTTCCACAGTCCAAAAATGTGTGGATTAGATTGTTGGCCATGTTAAATTGCTCCTTAGTGTTAGAGGGATATCAGGGGGATTAACAGTGCAAATACATGGGGTTACAATGATAAGGACTGGGTGGGGTTATTGTCGGTACAGGCTCAATGGGCCGAATGACTTCCTTCTGCTGTCAGTATCCTACGATTAAACATTGTATGTGAATACAGTCCATTATAAACTAAGACTTTCAGGTGGTTTCTGATTCTAATAGAGAGTGGTGTAACTCTGTCTGAGGTGCTTCCACTGAACTGTTGTCAGTAGAAACCATAATCATAGGTGTCTTTTCAGGCACAGACATCTCAGTTCCATCTGTTTCCGTGAGGACATTGGTTGCATATGTAACAGGATGACCTGGTACTTTAATGCTTGAACAGGCAACATCATTCCTGGATGGTAATATAACCCCTGGTAGCAATACTGACTGCTGGAGCAACTCTTGCTCTCTCAAATGATCCATGTGTTTTCAGATGATTCTTCTTTCTACGTTCACTTGATAAGACAGGGTTCCAGTTTTGGATACAATGACTCCAGAGATCCAAGTCAATCCACTTCAAAATTCCTCACACACACGGCTTCATCCACTGACAATGACTGTGTTGACTTTGATGAATCATGATTTGTTTTCCAATTGCTTTAGTTGGCCTCTACTCTCTCTGACAAATTTGGAAACATGAGGCTTGGTCTCGTCTGAGATGAGGGTTCGTTGACAACTGGTGGGACTCCTGTTGTTACATGTGGAGTGGTCATATAGCTTAGGAGGAATTGTGAGATTCTGATCTCTGGGGTCCCTCTCGACTACTACTTTAAGCTAGACCTAACGTTTAGACAGTAAGTCCATTGAATGCTGGGTGATAAGGCATGGTCCTGAAGTGCTTGATATTATCAGGAGCAGTGAAGTTATGAAATCCAGAACTTGTAAAGGCTGTTCCATTATCAGACACTATGGCACTGATTTTACCGGCTTGTGCCATTCAATCATTGGTTAGAGAAAGTGAATAAAATCACATGAAAGGCAAGAAGCCAGGTTTGCGTCTGATTTTTCCACTCTCACTCTTATGAGCACAGTCAGATTCTTTCCCATTTTTGGCATGAAGCAAAACATGTTAGTTAAACTTAATCAAATCATCATTTGAATGGAATTAGAGAGCCTAGAACTCAGTTGTCAGGGCTCACTTGCCTTTGCCAGGAAAGGTTCTCTTAGGTGAGGAAAACACCTGGTCCCTAGCAACAAGGAACATTCATGTTAGCCTAGCTGATAAATCTCTGCAATATGATCTTAAGTTTAACTTAAAGGATAAAGTTCCAGGGGAAACTATAATTTATATTACTGGGTTGAAACAAATCTCGGAGCACTACAACTTTGGAACCACTTTAAATGATATGCTGCGACATAGGATACTCTGCAGATGAATAATGAGGTTATTCAACAGAGGTTGCTAGCACACGTGGATATAAATTTTAAGTGAACACTGGAGACAGTGCTGGCAATGAACAGCACTGGAGTTACAAGAACTGGAGGCTATTGAGATGCCTGGAATGGTCAAGGGTAAGAGGATGTCACCTTACAATGCCCACCTTTTGTGTGCTTTGTAACTCCAGTGCTGTTCATTACCAGCACTGTCTCTGATGTTCACTTAAAATTTATATCCACATGTGCTAGCAACCTTTGTTGAATAACCTCATTATTCATCTGCAAACTATCCTATCCCGCAGCATATCATTTAAAGTGTTTCCAAAGTTCCAGTGCTCCAAGATTTGTTTCAATCTGGTAATATAATCATAATAGCTTCCCCTGGAGCTTTCTCTTTTAAGTTAAACTTAAATCTTTGCAATATGATCTGAGGTTTTGGATGGAAATGTGACTTTAGCAATTCAATGATCTCACTGAACGACTTGGGGTTAGATACTCTTCGGGTTGTAAGACTGCAAATCAAATCGTAATCCCACATGGACTCAGGAAGATTGCCTTTCTCTTCCCCTCATCCTCTATCTTGTGGCCTGGAAGTAGTAGCCCAAACACTTATATATTGTGCCCAATCTTCCATAGAGGCATCAAAGGATCTATCGGTCCAAGTAGCTACACTTTTGTAATTAATCTTCTTTATCTCAACTCCACTCAATTTCAAAGGAATCTGCATACTCACAGTTTGAGGTTTATTTTACTCTCAGCACCAATGGAATAATTCTTCTTCACTTGTTAAGAGAAAAACAAAAATACATTTATTTACAGGTGGAGAACAAATAGAAGCTTGCAGCCTCATGACTACAGCCAACTCCTGAGGAGATTCTGGATAAAGGTCTCTGTTTCCCAGGGTGATCTGTCATTCTGCTCCCCAATTGATTCCCTGGGTCATGTGACCCTCACTCTGCAGATTGATTCTTAAAGGGACAATCCCACACCTTCATAATCTCCTTCAGCCCTACAACTGTCCAATCTATCTGCTTCCTCCAAATCTTGCCTTTTGAGAATTCCCTTTTTAAAAAATGCTACATCATGGTTAATCTTTCTTTCAGTTCCAAGCTCCAAGCTCTTGAATTCCGTCCATAAACTTTCCTTAACTTCACTTTTAAGTTAAGATACCTTTAAAACTTACCTCTGTGTCTCGCCTTCTGATCAAATATTGCTGACTTTGGCTCTTTGTCAAATCTTGCTTGATAATCCTCCTTTGAAGTGCTTTGGGATGTTTTACTATGTTAAAAGTTATATAAATACAAGTTGTTGTTACAATTGTGTTATTATAAAAATGTTTTAATGGATATGGACCTATTTATTTTCATTATTTGTAAACTAATAATTGCGGCATAGTGGTTAGCACTGCTTTCTCACAGTGCCAGAGACCTGTGTTTGGTTCCAGCCTCGGGTCACTGCTGGGTAGAGTTTACACATTCTCTCTGTGTCTGCGTGGGTTTCCTCTGGATGCTCCGGTTTCCTCTCGCAGTCCAAAGATGTGCAGGTTAGGTGGATTGGCCATGCTCATTTGTTCTTCAGATTTGTGGATTAGCCATGGTAAATGTGTGGGATGCTCTTTCGGAACCTGTGCAGACTCGATGGACCGAACGGCTTCTTTCTGCACTGCAGGGATTTTTTGGATTACTGCTCTTTCCTGTGGCATAGAACAAATACATTTGTGGGGAACACCATGTTTCATAATAGAAGCCTGCATAGTTTTGTTTTCTATGCAATGAATTGTGACATCAAACATGTCATGATTTCGATGATTTCCACTTCAGCAATGCTGAGCCCTTTTAACAAATCTGGTTTCAAGGGCGGAAGCAGCAGCAGACCGGAGCTGAGAAATTGCTCTTTGTCATGTGACCGGGGTAATCCCGAGTCAGACAAAATCGAAAGAAGCCGTGCTGTAGGCAGGTGAGTGAGTTGCAGGCTGCCTGCTGGGGAGTGGGCTGTATAACTGACAACAGTGAGTTCCTGCCTGGCTGCTGGAGAACGCAGCTCTCTCCTGGGCGAGCTGGTGGGGAAGGCGGCTGTGTAACTAACTGTGGTCCAGGCTGTCTGCTGGGGAGAGAGCTGTGTAATTGATACCAGGATCCTGCCGGTCTGCTGGAGAGCGGGCTGTGTAATTGACAGTAAGATCCTGCCTGTCTGCTGGGGAGTGGGCTGTGTGATTGACAGTAAGATCCTGCCTGTCTGCTGGGGAGTGGGCTGTGTGATTGACAGTAAGTTAGTGGCTCTGCCGGGCTGTGTGATTGTTAGTGGAACGTTGTTACTGTAACGATTCCTCGCCGGGGATCGAAGTTGCAACATGCGAATCTCAGGGCAGCCGCCTTAGGAGAGCAGATGCATCATATCGATTACTACTAAATTTGACTTCCTGTTTGCTCCTTTCCTCTGAACAATTCCCGCAAACTCAAACCGAGAGTTTCCTCATTTTCATTTTCCTTTTGACTGTAAATCTTGGCCTGTTCCTTTCTGCTTACTAGATATCGCCCTGTTGATTGCTGTGTCCCAGGCAGGGTATTGATTTAAGGATTCTGCACTCGGGGGTTAAATGGATTCATACAAAACGTAGATGCTGGAAATACTTGGGTCTGCTGGAGGAAGGAAGATTGACAATTGCGAAGTTGTTGATGATGTTAGCTCCTAATTAGATTCCTGCCTTTCGATGTTACTGTTGTAGTATATAAAAAAAATCCAAACCAAATGTTGAAGTTGATTGTAAGTGGTAGGATTGTCTTTTAAAAAGCATTTAGACTGTTACATGAATTAGAGGGATATGGGCCAAAAGTGGGCAATTGGGATTAGCTTTTAAAAAAGAATGGCGGCATGGACAAGTTGGGCCGAAGGGCCTGTTTCCACGCTATAAATCTCTATGTCTCTGTGACTCTATGATCCAAACATTCACTTCTGATATGTGCGGTAGTTTTGAAACTGCATTGGCACATCGCCATTCTGAGGGAGGTGAGACTAATGTTATGAGTCAACGGCAAATAAGTAATGACAGTTTTGTGCAATAACTATGGGAAATGTGTGAACTATGGGAAATATATGAAATAGTGAGGCTAACCATCCTTGTGATCAGTCAGAATAACACAGATAATTTGTGTGTTAAAATGGTTTTATCATTAAAACACGATTTGTTTTCCATTGCTGATGGGGTTGATTTTTCTAGTTCCAGTGATGCATAGTCAATCAGCACCTTGCTCACTGATGAACTTAAATGTATTTATATAGCAAAAGAACATGCTGAAAATCTGAAATAAAAACACAAAATGCTACATAAACTTATTGGCAGCATCCGTGAAGAGAGAAGCAGAGTCGATGTTTCAGGTCCATAAATTTCTTTTATCGTGCTTAAACATCCAAAAGCATTTCACAAATTGTTGAACAGAATTTTTCACTGCATGCTATTTTATCTGGATGAAGAGATATTGCAGCAGTTACTGTAACTCTTGGTCAGAGGTTTGAAGGAGTGTCTTAAAAAAGGCAAAAGAGGCAGAGAAGGCTGAGGGAGTCAATACTGTTGTTGAAAGGTTTGGTAATTGAAGACACCAATGTTGGAGTGAC
Organism: Sphyrna mokarran; assembly: GCA_024679065.1. Taxonomy (NCBI): domain Eukaryota; kingdom Metazoa; phylum Chordata; class Chondrichthyes; order Carcharhiniformes; family Carcharhinidae; genus Sphyrna; species Sphyrna mokarran. Next base: position 97,188,920 of record JAGIQG010000002.1, on the reverse strand, counting down.
TCAACTCAGGAATGCTTGAGACCAAAATTGGAGGAGTGCCGATATGTCTCAGAGATTTGTGGGACTGGAGCAATTAGAGACAGGGAGTAGTGAGGCTGTGGAGAAAATTAACAGTAAGGATGACAGTTTTAAAATTTGAGGTGTTGCTTTACCAGGAGTCAGATCAGCAAGGAGAACAATGATGGCTGAGTGGGATTGGGTGTGAGTTGTACTGTGGGCCTAAATTTGGATTAACTTGAAGTTAGTGAAGGGTAGAATGTGAGAAGTCAGTTGAATGCAGAGGAATAGTCAAGAGGTAACAAAACCTCAGTTACGCTCTTATCAGTGGATGGTACAGTGTGAAGTTGGGCGATGTTAAAAAGTTGGTGATAGGTGGTTTTGGTGATGTATGAGTATGCAGAACCAAGCTTGTTTTAAGGTAAAGCATGTATTGGAAATCGGTCAAGCAGCCTGATGATTTAGAGACGGCAGAGGGGTTAAGAAAGGAGATGATGAGGTAGGGCATGTGGAAACAGGGCTAGGATTTTGGTTGTTGGGTGCATGTAATGAGAAGTAGAAAGAGGCCCAGGATAGGTCTTCGAGGAACACTAGAGATAATGGTAATTGATTGGAAAAGAAACTTGCTTCTCTTGTCTGGCAGTGACTAGATTGATAAGAATGAAATCACAATTTAATTGGAAAGGAAAAGGCCATCATTGCCAAACAGGTCCTTCCACCATCTGATGTTTATGTTGTGTGCTTCCTTCATGGGATTAGAAATAAGTAAGCTTTACTGACTTTTTCCCTTCTTCCAAGTCCAGTGGCAGAGACCAGTTCTGTCAATGCTGTGGTCGTGACAGTGAGTCACGGACCTATATAGTTTCAATAGTTCACTAAGCTATTAGACAAACTGGCAGCTGGTTATTTGGTGCACCATTCCTGAAAATAAGTTATAATTTTAAATCAAAATGAATGACACTAAGGAATTCAAAAAGGGGACATACAGCTCTCAAAGTCTTGTTCAGATCATTTCCCTATCTACATTCAGTTCAACATGTAGAAGATTCATATTGTTACAAGTGTATTTTGGTTTTATAGTAGAATTTTTATTTCCAATGCAATCTGTAACAAGGTAACAACTTCTTAGGTTTTAGGGAAGAGTCAGTGATATGTATTAACAATTCTCTTAATGTTTTGATTGCACAATGAGCACTTTTTAGAAATAGTTGAAATTACATAGGCCAGTCAGCAGTTATAAAAAACAGAGTACAGAATTAGCTGGCCAATGATTTACCCCTCTCCTGCATTTAACTCCAGGCCAGACTTGGGGATGAAAATTGGCCCTTCTAGTTGGTTGCAAACATCTTAAGCACAATGGGTTCAGGCTGCTCTGACAGTTTATGTACTCTAGTTTGGCAATAGCAGTTGAAGAGGCCACAAAATGACCAGTTGAATAATCAGTTGAACTCACCGATTCTGTAGAAAGTATTTCTGGGATGAGGTTGTGGCATTAGGGTAGAGTAAAATGAGCTTTACTTTGTTTGTCTGTATTGTTCCTGACCTGGGAGTGTGAGAAGCTGATATGGAGTGCTGAAGTGGAAAGAGGTGCGTTTCCCAACAGTGACGTTCTCCTCTTGCCGAGGACAAAACTTAAGAAGGAAAACTGGCTTCGTGAGTGAAATGAAAACAAAAAATGCAAGAAATATTCACCAGGTCTGCAGCATCTGTGGAGATAGGTAGAAGTGAAGCTAATGTTTCAGGCTGATAAACTTTCTTCAGAAAGGTGAAAAATCCGTTTCGATGAAAGGTTATCAATCTGAAATTTTAATTATTTTTCTCTCTCTACATTTGCTTCCTGACCTGCTGAGAGGTTCCAGCATTTTCTGTTAATATTCCAGATTGCTTGTATAAGGGCAGCCGCTTTGGGACTGAAATGAACTAGGATCATACTTGTAGTTACAACAGCGATAAATATTAAATATAGTGCACCGCATTCGGAGGAAGTACATGAATTGCTGTAAGATATCACCTTTATCTCAATCAGATTTGGACTTCAGTATCATTGTTCGACTTAACTTTATTTTCGGTATTGCTGAGAGTAAGGAAGCAGACAAAACGTTCATTGGTGTACAGGAGCAAACAGCTCATTGGGACAAAATGAAAAAATACTGGAAATACTCAGCAAGTTAGACAGCATTTGTGGAGAGAGACAGAAGTTGAGATAGTGCGGCCGCACTTGGAGTATTGTGTGCAGTTCTGGTCCCCACATTATAAGAAAGATGTGGAGGCATTGGAGAGGGTACAGAGGAGGTTTACCAGGATGTTGCCTGGTATGGAGGGCAGGTCCTATGAAGAGAGGTTGAAGGATTTGAGGTTGTTTTCGTTAGAAAGGAGGCGGCTAAGAGGGGATCTTATTGAAGCATATAAGATGATTAGAGGTTTAGATAGGGTGGACAGTGATAGCCTTTTTCCTAGGATGGAGAAAGCTAGCACGAGGGGACACAGCTTTAAATTAAGGGGTATGAGTTATAGGACGGATATCAGAGGTAGGTTCTTTACTCAAAGAGTGATTAGGGAGTGGAATGCCCTGCCTGCAGCTGTTGTAGATGCGCCAAGTTTGGTGGCGTTTAAGAGGTTAATTGATAAGTATATGGAAGAGAAGGGAATGGTTTAGTTTGGAGGGGCATTGCTTTTTATTTTGGTCGGCACAACATCGAAGGCCGAAGGGCCTGTTCTGTGCTGTAATGTTCTATGTTCTATGTTCTATGACCTTTCACCAGAACACTCAAGCTGCCTGACCTAAAGAATATGTCCAGCAATTTTTTGTTTTTACTTCAGGTTTCCAGCATCTGAGGTATTTTGGGATAATTCATTGGGATAACTCATTCCAATAATCCTAGTATTTCTACCTGCTCCTAATTAAGGCAAATGGGAAAAAAAAAACCTTGCATTTGGTTTTATGATTACAGAATGCCCCACAGTATTTTACGGACAATAAAGTATTTTTGAAATATTGCCCCTATTATAACGTGGTAGCCAATTTCCACACAGTAAGCTTCCACAAAGAACAATCTGATAATGAAAATCTGTTTTTACAATTTTGATTGATGGATGGATACTGGTCAGGAGATGGAATAACTCCATGCTGTTTGAAATAGTGCTGTGGGACCCCCTGAGCAGGCCATGGGGGCCTTGGTTGAACTCTGTTATGAAAGATGTTACCTTGCTTGGTGCAGCACTCCCTCAATATTGCACTGAATTGCTTGGAATGGAACCTGAACCCACAACCTTTTGATTCGGTGAGAGTGCTGTGTACCCAGCTGTAGTACAAAACAAAAATTCACCTCCTCCCACTCTTCTATCACCACCATCATCATCCTATATCTCCTGAGAACCTGTGATTATTTTCCTAGCAAAGTCAGATAGTAAGACCAGATAGGATAAATATAAAGAATGTCAAGACAGTTAACACAGAAAGATAGTGTTTAAACTTGATTATCTGGTTTGTGGTTAATCACATCACAAGCTGGTACCATAGGCCCAATGAGACAGGCTCGCAAAGGCAGCGATAAGGAAAGGTTCATCCCTGTTGCACAAGGGACGTTTATTCATTGTAGCAACCAGCAAGTCTGAATGTTTTGAAATCATGCCCTATATACCACTTGAATGTAAGATTGTGTTGGTGGAACAATGGATTTTTCAACTCTGATTTTGAACTTGTCCAGTAGGCTTTAATCAGTCACATGTTTGACTTTATACCTCATTGGAGTTGAGTTAACATTGAGTTGCAAGAATGAAATTGGGATTCCCGAGTTAATCCTCAGGAGTTTTACCAATAATGGAGAAATCAAACAACCTATTTAGTTGAGGTTTGAACTCAAATACTGGTGCAACACAATCCCAAATTGTGGAATATCTGTAAGTTAATTCTTAAAGTCCAGTTATCATTCTGATAAGTTTACGCAGCACTCCAACCCAAAAAGCCAATATATCCTTACTAAAGTGTATGAGGTACTAAGCGAGGATTCTGCATCTGTCTTTGTGAAAGGCAAAATGGAACAGGAAAGGAGGCAGTGATCTTCTGGCCTCAGGGAGATGTCATCCGTGATCTTACTGAATGGCGGAGTTAAATGTCCCACTCTTCCTATTTCTTATGCTCTTATGAGAAAGAGTGTTGGTTTGAATACTGGCCCCTGAGGAGCAACCCTGTGTATCTTAAATCTCATTTGTTTCTTAATTCGTCATTTTTGTCCCACAGTCAATATTTTATCCATGCGGTCATCGCCTTTTTTATTTCCATCAACTTCAATTTTTGAAATATCCATCAATTTCCTCATTATAACTACTTCTATTTTCCTCTAACCTGTCTGCAAACTTTTGCCCCAACTCTATGTCGTCTATTATGTGGTACTTAGTCAAATACCTTTTAAAATTCCACATTTACCATTTTACTTTATCATCCTTCTCCATTAGTTTATCAGAGAACTTGATCAAATTAGTGAAACATAGCACGCAATTTTGTTCAGGCATCTTGGTGTGGAAGGGGGTCCTCACCTTTCTGCTGGCAAGCTGACAATAGACCTCTGGTACTCAGCAGTGTCACTGGCGATTGCTGCTGTAAGGACAGGCTCCAGAGTCCTATGATCACAGTAACCCAGACCATAGGTAAGTACTTTGGAATAGGCCTTGGTTTGTGAAGTGGGGTTGTAGGGAGGATACTCGGATGACTAGCAGCAAAGACAGAGTTGACTCTTAGAAGCAGTCCACAACCCATCTCCCTGCACACACTTGCACACGTTCTCACTCCTCTCCATTTTACTGAAGTCTGAGTGCCTTTGATTGAGGGACCCCCACACTGGGGGTGGCAGATTAACTGCAGAGTTCTATTTAGTAATGATAGATGAAAATCCCTATTCAGTACCTCATCTATGATCTCTCACTCCATGAATAGATGCCCTTTACAACCCTTAATTGACCCACCCTTCCCTGATTATCTTTCTCCTATTTAGGTATTTATATGAAACTTTTTGGATTTTCTTTTTGTTAGCGACTAATTACTCATTCTATTTGCACCTCTTCTTCCCCTTTTGTAGAATTTCCTTTGCTGCTTGCTGTTTTGAATTTGTTTTGAAGTTCCTCGTTATAACTACTTCTGTTTTCCTGTAACCTGTCTGCAAACTTTTGCCCCAACTCTCTTTCACCATTTGCTGGCCAACAAGATACACCCAGTTGCTGAAGAGCTCTTCCATTGTTCTTTCTTCTAATCAAATATAGTGTCCTTAATCCCTCATGTATCCCTCATCCTCTTCTGTATTCTCATAGTTAAACTGACCAAGTAAACTATCTCATTCCTTTCTTCTCTTTCTCTGCTTTCCTGAAAATCTTTTACCATAATTTCAAGTTTCTAATCCTGTTTGAGTAAGGCCTCTGTTATTGCCACTGAATCATTGTCTCATGTGGCAGCTTATTCTTGCAGCTCACTAATCTTATTAACTGTGGTGTGTATGTACTGAAAACCAATTTTAGGCTGCTTTGCATTTGCCTCCTATTTGATCCTTTTTCTATAATATGAACTATTGTCAAGTCCCAGAAATATTTGTCTCTCCCAGGGTTCTGAGTGCCTTGTTTCTTCTCCAGTTTAATCCAGTTTAGCTTGTAAACGCTCACCCTCTCCACGTAGCACTGGCTCCCTCTCCCTTTACGTCAGTGATGCCAATTCTGTTGTTCATCTTGAGCAAGTCCCTCATAGCCTAGAACTGGTTCCAAATCCTCAGGAATCAAGAACTCTCTTTTGTACCATATCCCCAAATACAGTGCTCAGTTTTCAAGGTATTGTTTAGCATTGCTCACTAATCTTTCCCACAACCCTGCACAGTATAGGCTTTTCCAGAGGCAGGCATCTCGACCATTACCAAAGAAAAACCAAGGTCATCAAGAGAGTTGAGTCAGCAGAGCGAGCAGATTTACTAGAAAAATTGGGATGGAGGGGTGAAACCTATAGAGGAAGTGATAGGAGGAGAAACATAATCCAGGTAATATCATCTTTGGCTTGTATAGTTGTTTGTACTTAACTCATTACCAGAGTCATGGTGGGAGAAGTTCAAGAAATGAAGGATCAGAGAGGTGGATCATGTAAAGGTGAGGGATGGGCTGAAATTGGAAATTATTGACATTCTCCATAAGATTGAGGATGATGTGAAGAGGAATAGTAGACATAGTGGAGACCGATGCAAATCTTCATTGTGGTAATATCCCTCATGAGAAAGTGAGTGGAGGATAGGAACAAGTTCAGTCAAACAAAGGACTGAAGAGTTTAATGTGGATAAGTGTGAGGTTCTCCATTTTGGCAGATAAAATAGAAAGGCAAATTATTATCTAAATGGAAATCGGATTCAAAATGTATTTGGCCAGAGGGATCTGGGTGTCTTTGTTCATGAATCACAGAAAGCTGGTATGCAGGTATAGTATGGAATAAAAAAGGCAAATGGAATGTTGACATTTATTGCAAAAGGACTGGGGTATAAAAATAGAGAAGTGTTATTAGAATTGTATAAGGTGTTATCAGACCACATCTGTGTTTAGTTTTGGTCTTATTTGAGGAAGGATGTGGTAGCATTGGATGCAATTCAGAGGATGTTCACCAGATTGATTCCTGGGATGAAAGAGTTGATGTACGAGAGAGATTGAACAGTTTGGGCTTGTGCTCGTTGGAGTTTAGAATGATGAGAGGAAATGTGATAGAAATAAATAAAATTCTAAAAAGGATTGATAAAGTAAATGTGAACAATCTCAAACAAGACGTCACAGGTATAGGTTGAGAGGTGGTTATTTAAAACTGAGATGAGGAGGAACTACTTCTTGTAGATGGTGATGACTTAGTGGAACTCACTGCCCATAGTGTGATTTAGTCTGAATCATTGGTTTTAAGAAGGAGGTAAATACATTTCCAATAAAAAAGAGAGGATAAGGGGATATGGAAAACAGGTAAGGAATTTGAGACCAGGGAGAAATCAGCCATGATCTGAATGGCAGAGAAGGTACAAAGGGCTGAACTTGCCTACTTCTGCTCCTAATTCCAATGTTCTTATGAGGGTGATATTAAATGTTCGCTGTATATCAGTTCAAATAAGAAATGGTGATTCTGGAAACAATCCTGGAGATCATAGTGTGAAGTGATTGTATACCCATTGGCGAAGTGGATAATTTGAGCAGATATCTGAAATAAATGTGCGTTTCAGCTGTAATTAATATGTAGAACACCAAACTTTGTTCTAACCTGAATAATGACTTAATACTGCCGTGACACAGTGAATTTGCTAATAATTAAAATAGAAAATGCTGGGTAAACTCAGCAGGTCTGGCTGTATCTGTGGTGCAATATTTAGACATGGAAGAATATTAAGGATCTAGAGCTAAAACTCTGTGTTTAACTTGCAGAGTAGGACTTGAAAACACAAGCCCAAACTAGCTACAAGGAATTTTAAGGTAGTAGGAAAATAGATTTCACATAATTTACTCAACATATGCAAATTTGGCACATAACCCCATCCGTGTTCCGGCTCTGTCCCCTTCTCATAGCACCTTGCCATCCAATCCCAATTTCTGCCCAACCCTAATCTTTACATGGTCCATCTCTGAAAGAACAAATGACAGATGGCCCTGTGGCCGAGGTGGGCGATGTAAGCAAAAACGGAGCAAAAAACAAAAATAAAAGTCAAGATGGAGGAGGAAGGTCACGGTCTAAAGTTGTCTAAAGTCAACTCAATGTTGAGATCAGAGGCTGTAAAGTACCTAATTATAAGCTGAGGCCTTGGGCTTCTCTGAGCATTCAATAGGACAAGGACACATATGTGGGTCTGACAGCAACATGGTGAGTTGAAATGGCAAGCAACAGGAAGACTGAGGTCATGCTCTGGCACTGAGCAAGTATGTTATGCAAGTGGTCAACCAGTGTACGTTTAGTCCCCCCAGGCTAGAGGAGACTGTGTTGGGAGCAGTGAATACAGTAGACCAAATTTGAAGGTGGTAAAAGTAAAACGTGACTTCACCTGGAAGAAGTGTTTAGGGTCTTAGATAGTGAGGAGGGAAAGGGGCAGATGTTGCATCTTCTGCAATTGCATAGGAAGGGGATGGAACTGTAACATGGATGGTTATGTGTCAAATTTACATATGCTGAGTAATTATATGAAATTTATTTTCCAAATGTCTTAAAAATTCCTTGTGGTTAGTTTGGGCTTGTGTTTTCAAGTCCTCCTCCTGCAGTTTAAACACACTAAGTTAAATATTTCTAGATCCTTAATATTCTGTCTTATGTCATACCCCATTCTAACCTCACTTTCTCCAGTCTTTCCTAATTAATCAACTTTACTTATGGTTTGGAAAAACACATCTGACTACATCGCAGTTGGGAGGTAGGATCCTAGCTTGGAGAATATATTAGTAGCTAGAGAATGCAACAGTTTCTTTTTGCCAGTGTCAGTCTAGACTCAAGTATTCCAGGTAATGTTCAGTGTGGATTATATAGGATGTTGTTTATGTGATCCAATGACTTGCCTTTGTGGATCCTAATCTCTGATCATTTTCTACTTGGTAAGAAGTCTTACAACACCAGGTTAAACTCCAACAGATTTATTTGGTAGCGAGCCCCACTAACTTTTGGAGCTTATAAAGACGGCCTCAACCGGGATTATATCACACTATCTGTAAACCCCATGGACTTGCAAAATCTCACTAACTGTTCTGTAGACAATACACATCTCTTTAATCTGTACTTAATACTCTCCCCAGTTACGTTGTCAGTACCCTTAAGACTTTATTAGCTGTAAAAACTCACATTTCAATCATTTTTCTGTAAATTGAATTTGTGTCTTTATATGCCCTGTTTGTGAAAAGATCTTCCAGTCGCCTGACGAAGGAGAAGCAAGCACTCCAAAAACTGGTGTTTGCTACCAAAAAGGTGTGTTGGACTTTAATCTGGTGTTGTGAGACTTCTTACTGTGTTTACCTCAGTTTAATCCCGGCATCTCCACGTCATTTTCTACTTGACCAGTGTAAAATATGTCAATGTCTATATCATTCAACACTGTGGGCTGAGTGATTTTGATCTATTTTTATCACATGAATTAACATACAGAGTGAAAAGTGTTATACAGACAAAGCATACTGTTCAAAGAGAAGGAATGTAATGTTACAGTCATAACTAGGGTGTAAAGAAAGATCAACTTAATGCAAGGTAAGTCTGACAGCAGTGGGGAAGAAGCTGTTCTTGAGTTGGTTTTTAGGTGCCCTCAGACTTTTGTATCTTTTTCCCCAAGGAACTGAAGCAACTGGTCTGGTGCTTGCTATACTGTGTAGCATTTTATCTATAAGGAACTACGCTGACATTCAGCAGAGCTAGCCAAAAGTGGAAATTGTTATTCAATTAATCTGGATTGATTTTGATTCCAAGTATCTGCCTCGAAAGGGTAATATATTCATGCATTCTTACCCAATTTCTCCAGATGTTGTGTGACTAAAGGATGTTCAAAACATTTTAGTTTCTATATTTACAGCAGGGTCAAGCATAATAGAATGAATATTGCATCTTGTATGGGGGTGAAGTTGACAGAATTGTTGAATCATGAAATGGTTTTCCAACAAAGTTGGCTGTTTGGCCGATCCTATCGTGCTACGTTCTCTGCCAAGTACAACTCACTGAATACCACTCAGCTGCCTTTTTTCCCCCCACAGTATGTTTTCTCAAATAAATTGTTCAGTTTTCTTTTGAAAACCATGATTACACCTGCTTACACCACAATGTCAGGAGATCCTAACCTTTAGCTGCGTTTTTTTTTTAAATCCTCAAGTCGCATCAGCTTAAATTGATGACTTTGGTGCACAATTCTAATGGCAACGCGAATGTTTCTCACTTCCAGACCCTCCAACAAATTGAACTCTATCAAAACGCTTCTTAATCTTCAATCTATTAATGTAATTGAAATTTCTCTCAAGGCGCAATATCTGTGAATACATGTGCCTCTGAGCTAATCGGATGATTCAAGTAGGTTTTCCGGCTTTGACAATGAGGAACTTTCTCATCTGTAGTAATCACTTGAAATTTTTAAAATGAAAAAGGTGGTAACTAAATGTTGGTTAACTCAGTTGACTGGACAGCTGATTTGTGATGCAGAGTGATGCAGAAGCATGGGCTGAATTCCTGTGCCAGCCAAGGCTATTCTCAACCTAGCCCCTTGCCTGAAGTATGGTGATCCTTGGGTTAAATATCCACTAGCCAGCCTACAGTCATCTGGAACCATGGCGACTTTAAAAAGTACAGTGATGCCAAAATCAGAAAAGAATAAACTTCACTTGTTAGTTGCATTTTTGTTCAATCATGGGATATGAAATTGGTCAACAGCAGTAATGCAAAGCAGAACAACGGAAATTTGGTAGCCTGTTTTTCATTACACCTACACTTCTATTCCTTTGACTTGACTTAATGGACATTGAGTGAAGTGGATTTTACAGCAATCTGATGCTTCATAATTTTTTGTACTAATACCAGCATTTTATTTCCAATTTAATTTAATGGAATGAAAACTTTCAAATCACTGTTTTTGGATTATTAGTGCAGGTCTCTAGATGAGAAACCTAATAGCAGCTATTACAGCACATAAGAACATAACAAATAGGAGCAGGAGTAGGCCATCTAGCCCCTTCGAGCCTGCCCCGCCATTCAATAAGATCATGGCTGATCTGAAGTGGATCAGTTCCACTTCCCCGCTTTCTCTCCATAACCCTTAATCCCTTGTTATCAGAAACCTATCTACCCCTGACTTAAATATATTCAGCGAGGTAGCCTCCACCACTTCAACGGGCAGAGAATTCCAGAGATTCACCACCCTTTGAGTGAAGAAGTTCCTCCTCAACTCAGATCTAAACTGCTCCCCCTCTTATTTTGAGGCTGTGCCCTCTAGTCCTGCTATCCTTTCTAAGTAGGAAGAATCTCTCTACCTCTACCCTATCTATCTCCTTCATTATCTCTATAAGATCCCCCCTTCAGCCTTCTAAACTCCAACGAGTACAGACCCAGTCTGTTCAATCTCTCTTCATAAGCTAACCCCCTCATCTCTGGTATCAGCCTAGTGAACCTTCTCTGCACTCCCTCCAAGGCCAATATATTCTTCTGCAAATTCGGTGACCAAAACTGCACATAGTACTCCAGCTGCGGCCTCACCAATACCTTCTACGGTTGCAACAAGACCTCCCTGTTTTTATATTCTATCCCCCTCGCTATAAAGGCCAACATTCCATTTGCCTTCTTGATCACCTGCTGTACCTGCAGACTGGGTTTTTGCAATTCAAACACAAGGACACCCAGGTCCCTCTGCACTGTAGCATGCTGCAGCTTTTTGCCTTTTAAATAATAATCCCTCCTACTATTATTTCTACCAAAGTGGATAACCTCACTTTTGCTAACATTATACTCCATCTGCCAGGTCCTTGCCCACTCACTCAGCCTATCCAGATCCCTCTGCAGACTTTCCACACCTTCCACGCAATTTGCTTTTCCACTCATCTTCGTGTCATCAGCAAATTTTGTTACCCTACACTCAGCCCCCTCCTCCAGATCGTCTATTTAAATGGTTAGCAGTTGAGACCCCAGTGCCAATCCCTGCTGCACTCCGCTAGTTAGCAATTATTTTCATCAGTATTACTGAGAATATTGTAATGATGGAAAGTTGCATCATGGAAACTTGTGGGAACAGACATACCTTTTTAGTGATGTTTAAAGTAACTTTTAAAAACTGATTTTCACCAATTACCTAGCTTTTTTAGCTATAACTCTTCTGTGGCATCTGTAAAATATGTTTGCTGTAAAAAGCAAACAAAAAGGTTTTTTTTAACTCAGCAGTAATAACACTTTTACTTTTTTTAAATAAACATGATTTTTCACCTTGAACCTTGCATTTTTTTTGGAAGTGAGTTTAAATTCCACCTGGTGTTTTGTCTGCCTGATTATATAGTAATAATTGGATATAATAAACTGGAATGCTTTATCTTCAGTGCAGTATTGTGAAAGTTGTTAATGTACTCCTGTGACTAATTATCAACTAAGATGACCTTTCAAAGAATGAATATGATCTGTATGACCATTATTGTGTACATATAAATCTCACATGGGGCTTCACAGTTGTGAAGATTGACAAATAGCAACCATCCATGAATTTAGGGACAACTAAACTCATCTTAAGTTAGGGTTATTGCAATTGAACATTTGCTAATTGAATACTTAGTAAATCATTAATTATCTTCTAAATTGGAACTACTTGATCCATTAATGTGTTAATTTCCACAGTTAAATAACAGCAACTTCCTTTTATGATGTTTCAATCAACATGATTTTTTTCAGCAACTTTGTTTTTATTGAAATTGTTGGTTAGTATGATGATCCATTGAATATTTGCTAAAATAAGGGTTTAAGTGTCTGACAAATGTTGAATAAATAAAATAATTCTCAAAGAATTAAACAGATTATTTAGTATGCTTCTAATGATTGCATGCAACTCACTTGGATTGAATAGTTGGCAATCATTGCTTTTTGCCTCAGTCACAGATAGAACTGGTGGATGTGGAGCATAACTTACAATGATAGCAGATCTCCTGACAACTACAAAGCAGATCAGTACAGGAAAGTAGATCTTTATTTAGAAAGGACACATTTGTGCATAGTTCCGTATCGACATGTCCCAACTTACTGAGGGGAAAGATCAAAGATGGAAATTCCTGTTTTGGCACATTTAATTATTTAGATTTTACTTTTGTTTCTTGACTGGTTTGGAGAATGGAAATTTCCAAGAATATAAAAAAAAGCCAATCTGAATGATTAGAGGTTGGAAGGATTGCATTGAGGGATTATTATGTAAATGAGGTATCGTCTCTGAAAAGAGGGATATGATTTATTTTAAAGTTCTAAAAGGACTAGATATTGTTGATAATAGCATAGTTGGTCTTGTACAAAACAATGATAGCAAAGGACATGACTGCCAGCTGCTTTCTGACTCTAATATTGTTTGATTCTCAAACTATTACCATTCCATTGCTACTTCTATTCCTAATCTAGAGATTGTAGGTTTAAAAGCCACTGTGCCACTGAACAGAGATGGCGGTGGGATGTTTGTGACTATCAGTCTCTCATCAGTCATATTGACTATGTGCATTTCACTTGATAAAATGGCAAGAAGATTGCAGGGTTTTAAAAGAAAAATGATAATTCTAGATGTATTTGAGTGCATTGCTTGAATGGTATGTTGGATTGTGTTGAAATAAGAGCTGCAGTTGAATATTTCTGAAGCTCACAGTTATTGAAAAGACAAGTGCATCTTCGGAAGGGCTATTCTAATACCATATTATTTAAAGCCTGCTTGTCTAACCTCATTTATTTTTAAAGATTCACATCTTTGCTAAAACCATTTTTTTAATGTCTTTTCTATCTTGCTCCGAATTCTCGTTAGTCAGTAACAGAAGTGGACACTTTGCTAGGGGTGATGGGGCTGGGTGGTTTTAAGGGAGTTCCCCTTGACCACGGACAGGGAGGGATGTTGAATGTGCAGAATTTTAATTTGATGATTTGACTTGTGGAACAGCATGCTGGAATTCCAGTTGCTTTAGTAATGTTGTTGAAAAACAGATTGTGGCAGAAAAGGGTAATAATAACAGGTTTGGGCCTGTTCACTTTTGAATGATTGGTGATTCCCTGGATTGGCAACAGATCCTTGTTTGTTTTGATTTCTCCCAGAAGGGTATGTAGAGATGGGATTAATGCATGTGTGTATATGAGTCTGATGCTTTTTGCTTACTCTTAATATATAGTATTACTATTGAGCAAACAGCCTTTTTTTCCCTTCCGGTTCCCATACCAGTTAACTTTCTGGGCTCTTGGGATCTGTGCTACCTATATGCAAAATCAAAGGCAGCTTTATTCTGTTGTCAGACTGCAAGGAATTTGGTTGAGGCCAAATATTCGTTCATGCTTTACTGTCTATTGGATTGTCATCTGACAAATTGGATGAATCCAACCTGTGTATCAAAGGATAATATTCTAAACTATTCTTCCACTTACTTTCTCAGTTAGTTTTAATGCACACTAAAGTTTTTTAAATGACGACAATATTTATGTTAGAATGCATTTCTGAAAGCAATTTTGTTTTACAGTTTCATGTCTAATTATAAACATTTAAATATGGTTAGTAGTACTGCCTCTCAGCATCATGATCCTGGGTTTGATTCCCAGCTTGGGTCACTGCAGAGTCTACACATTCTCCCAGTATCTGTGTGGATTTCCTCTGGGTGCTCCAGTTTCTTACACAATCCAAAAGATGTACCAAGGTGCATTGGCTATGCTAAGTTCTCCTTCAGTGTACCTGAACAGGCACTGGAATGTGGCAACTAGGGGATTTTCACAATAACTTCATCATAATGTTAATGCAAGCCCACTTGTGACACAAATAAATAAGTACATGTGCAATAGTATCTGGCTATGAAGAGGAAGATGCTTTGTATAATTTTATTGAACATATAAAATTAGGGCAATGTATGCTGGTATCTGGAAGGAATATATAGGACTGAATATTGTCATTTTTGCAAACAACTTGTGATATTTGGTATTTGTGTAATATTGCAAAGCTTTCTTTGTATACCTATCTACATCACTCACATCTGCACTTTTGTGAAATTCAGAACGTTGCTATTTTTGGATTTTCACAGTCATTGGGGATAACTATCTGATTTTTATGCAAAAAATAACTCATGCTGGGTTTTTTAAACAACAGATTTAAATTAAATAGATTTAAATTGTTTCTTAATGAATGCAGGAGTCAACTTCAGACCCAATTTATGTTCATCGTGGACACTTGCAAACCTTTCTATTCTGATCATATAAACTAACATGTCATGCATTTTATTAAAAGTCAAAATAATGAATGGATTTTATGGTTAACAGTTGCCACAAATGTTCAATGGGATTTTGGACTGTGGACTGGAACTTTAGTGATTAGAAAACCATTTTGGCACAGCTAAGTCTAAAGAGCAAGTGGCCATGCATCTCCTTGAGCAATAAGTTGAAGTACTCTTCCTGAGGTGGTTCTGCACTGAAGGATTCTACGATTCTAATAAGAGATCGAACCAGGAAATGTTAGTTAACATGGCTGATTCAATGCCAAACCATAATGGAAGAAGGAATTGAGAGAAACAAAACTCAAATTTTAATGGTAAATTGTTTTTAGTTTTGAAATTTCTAATAAATTAACATCATAAGGAATGAGACTTCACATTTGTGAAAGTAATTTTTGACTGCTTTAATTTATTGGTAATTAAAACTTGTCATATACTGTTGAAGAGTTTGCTTATAATAGAACGGACACACCTCAACATTTTTTAGCATAGTTAGTTTGGATCTATCAGATGGAAATAGCAACTTCCTGACATTCCAATGTTGAGCCTCTTGGTAACAGAGCAACATGGCAAAGCTTCTGGAGGAGCAGAATACATTGCAGCAACTTCCTGATTTGCTTGTTGACTGTATATGTGTGGTTGCTGTTCATTTAACCCTTCAGATGGGATTTACCCCAGGATTCTCTGGGAGGCTAGAGAGGAGATTGCAGAGCCTTTGGCTTTGATCTTCATGTCGTCGTTAGCTACAGGTATAGTGCCGGAAGACTGGAGGATGGCAAATGTTGTCCCTTTGTTCAAAAAGGGGAGTAGGGACCATCCTGGAAATTATAGACCGGTGAGCCTGACTTCTGTTGTGGGCAAGGTCTTGGAAAGAATTATAAGGGATAGGATTTATAAGCATCTAGAGAGAAATAAATTGATTAGGGATAGTCAGCACGGTTTTGTGAAGGGTAGGTCGTGCCTCACAAACCTTATTGAGTTTTTTGAGGAGGTGACCAAAGAGGTAGATAAGGGTAAGGCAGTTGATGTAGTGTATATGGATTTTAGCAAAGCGTTTGATAAGGTTCCCCATGGTAGGCTACTGCAGAAAGTGCAGATGCATGGGATTGAAGGTGATTTAGCAGTTTGGATTAGGAATTGGCTAGCTGATAGAAGACAGAGGGTGGTGGTTGATGGGAAATATTCAACCTGGAGTGCAGTTACAAGTGGTGTACCTCAAGGATCTGTTTTAGGCCACTGCTGTTTGTCATTTTTATAAATGACCTAGATGAGGGTGTAGAGGGTTGGATTAGTAAATTTGCTGACGATACCAAAGTGGGGGGAGTTGTAGACAGCGAGGATGGATGTTACAGTTTGCAGAGGGACATAGATAGGTTGCAGAGCTGGGCTGTGAGGTGGCAAATGGAATTCAATACGGATAAGTGTGAGGTGATTCACTTTGGTAGGAATAACAGGCATATGAAATATAGGGCTAATGGAAGGACCCTTAATAGTGTTGTCGAGCAGAGGGATCTTGGGGTACAAGTACATAGCTCTTTGAAAGTTGGCACCCAGGTTGATAAAGTTGTTAAGAAGGCGTACGGTGTGTTAGCTTTTATTGGTAGAGGGATTGAATTTAGGAGCCGTGAGGTTATGTTACAACTGTACAAAACTCTGGTGCAGCCGCACTTGGAGTATTGCGTACAGTTCTGGTCGCCGCATTATAAGAAAGATGTGGAAGCGTTGGAAAGGGTGCAGAGGAGGTTTACCAGGATGTTGCCTGGTATGGTGGGAAGGCCTTATGAGGAAAGGCTGAGGGACCTGAGGTTATTTTCATTAGAGAGAAGAAGGTTATGCGGTGACCTAATTGAGGCGTATAAGATGATCAAAGGACTGGATAGGGTGGATAGTGAGAGCCTTTTTCCTCGGATGGTGATGACCAACACGAGGGGACATAACTTTAAATTAAGAGGTGGTAGTTATAGGACGGATGTCAGAGGCAGGTTCTTCACACAGAGGGTGGTGAGGGCGTGGAATGCCCTGCCTGCAGCAGTTGTGGACTCGCCTACCTTGGGGGCATTCAAATGTTCGGTGGATAGGCATATGGATGATATTGGAATAGTTTAGGTTAGAGGGTCCACTGGCCGGCGCAACATCGAGGGCCGAAGGGCCTGTACTGCGCTGTAATGTTCTATGTTCTATGTAACACTGAGAGCTGATAAACCTTGATTATTTTCACCACAAAATTGGAATATTTTGATTTTCTCAAAGCTGGCAGTGCAAGCATTCTTGTTTCAAAAGCAAAATACTGTAGATGCTGGAAATCTGAAATAAAATCACACTGATAGAAATACTCTGCAGGTCAGGCAGCAGCTGTGGGTGCGTCTGAGTTAATGCTTCATATCAGAGATGATCCATCTTCAGATTTTGACCAATGTTATGTTTTCTGCTTTCTGTCACATCTAAGATACTTAAGGAAAGTTCACCAAACAGGGGATATGGACTAGAGCAGGACCTGGGATGTTTGGGGTCTTCTGTCCAGATAAAACGAGTGGATGCAGTTTGATTACTTGACTTTTGGAAATTAGTAGATGATTTCCATGTTGCTGATGAAGAACAAGAAATGAAATGGCAGAGTCAAATAATTTGTATGTTCAGAAGTTTTACTTTTTAAATCTATTTTTCCTGTGACCCATTTACTATTTTGTTACTTCTGTGTCGTATACTAAAGGATGCTAGGAGATTCGACACATCCCACTACAATGTCCTAGGATTTGCAGGTACATAATGGAAGCAGAAGCTCAGTGAAATTACAACATGTGTCTCCTGTATGTCAAGAATAGATAGCCAAACGATTCCACAATCATCTGATTTAAAGCAATGCCCTGTAGCTCTACAATATCCAGTTGAGAATTGTGGTGGACAGTGGGAAACAAACTTGCAGAGGAGATTCCATAAACAGCCCCATCTCTAGCAAGCACATGAATGCAAAAGACAAGGTTGAAATGTTTTGCAAGTCTCTGCTAAAAGTGCCAAGTGGATAATCCACTTCAGCTTTCTCAGGAGGTCCTTGCTCTTATTGATGACAATGGCCAGACAATTTTGGTTCAGTTTGCATGACCATTGAAGCACCATTGGCTGCCATTCTGAAGGTTGTGTGTGCCAGAACTCATCAGACCTACTCCCAAACAACTTCTACTAAAGCTATCACATATCTCCAATGTGGAAAGTTGCCAGGTAACTCCAAGGGGAAAGCTTGAGCAACTTGCTGTCATCCTCCCAACCTCTACAATTATAGATACTATAATTGTTATCAGGATGACTTGCAATGTGGTCTCTACAGTTATAGATACTATAATTGTAGAGACCACATCGCAAGTCATCCTGATAACTATTTCCTGAAGTGTACTTGTATGTGTTTTACTGCAGTATTTGAAATGACTTCTGGTTTTGAGTGTCTAACAATTGTCTGAATAGAAATTTCCAATGTTGGTTCTTTTTGTTTTTCGTTTTGCCTTGTCTTGTTTGTGGTGGTGGACTGAGTACTGACAACACAGTGGTTATCATTTTTGCCACCTATGTCTTTGGTTTTCGATAGTTTTAATGTTGGCTAACCGTTTTTTTCTTGCTTCCTACTCTCTACTTTTGCTATTTAAATAACATGCTGCAGAGTCTTAGTTGGTTTTGTGAAGAATTGCACGTTGTCGCCAGATTTATAACCATTTTCTTTGTCACACAATTTCTGTGTGGAATTTTTTACCCTTCAAATCTGATGGTTGCGACTTTTCTGTCTCATTGAGCATGCCCATATTAAGTTGGCACGATTGGGGAGCTGGTGGTATGATTTGTTCCTTCTGGAATAATAGTGCGTCCTCGTCCAATTGTGGCCTCTGTCAGAATGTTCCTGGCTTGACAACACCTTGAGTCTGTTGTTCTACTGGCACCTGGTAATGATTTAAGAAAAAAACATGCATCTAAAAAATCCACCGTTTTCATTAGCACAACTCCTTCCCTTCATCAGCTCAGTGAACATTGGGGCCTATGTGTTAAAATGTTTCTGGAATTGGGGGTGATTCCACAGGCCTCTCCCATGTGAAAGTCTGACAAAAGGACTATTAATGTTCAACTTTAAGCCTTTTTTTTGGCAAAGATGTATTTTATTTGTAAAATATCTGAAAGGACATTATAAACATTTCTAACTGATTATCACACAGCACAATAATATTCATATTTTCTCATGTTGCACTCTGAGGTGCTTCATTACAGGCAAAAATATAATAGACATTTCAAAATGGTCATTTCAAACGGTACAAAAATATTTAATTTTTCAAATTGATTAAGTTGCACTCTGAGGTGCTCCAGTATGATTGTGATACATAAAATATTCGTTTTATACATTCAATGTGAGTCATACAGCCTATGGGGGTTCTACACACCTCTTAGTTCACTGTGGCTGAAAAGTCTTGGATTGCAACCCTCCCTATTGGGCGTCTGTGGCAGCTGCTCCGAGCTTATGTACATCTCTCAGCATGTTGTCCTGGGCTTTGGAACGTGCTAGTGTGTAACACTGGGCCAATCAGCTGGAGGATCAACAAAGAAGTCTTTCACTGAGTTGATGATCCTTTAGCAACAGCTGATGTTTGTCTCAGTGTGTGTCTCTGGGAACACCAGGTTAAAATCCAATAGGTTTATTTGTAGGTTTGCTACAAATAAACCTGTTGGACTTTAACCTGGTGTTGTGAGACTTCTTATTTGTTTACCCCAGTCCAATGCCGGCATCTCCACATTATAACAGCCCATAGAACAGAGTCCTGCGTCACAAGAGCTGCTCAGGATGGACCTTGACAAAAATCGCATCATCACTGCAGATTTTCTTTACAAAGGCACATTGCTCAAGGAGGTGGACAAAAGGTCACTTCCCCAACACAGTCATCTCAAGGGCAATGTGCAGAGAGTGAGATTCTAGAGATCTCACTCTGGGAAGGATCTGAAGGGGAGGGCCTTTTTCACCACTAGCCAAGCTAGATCTTGGTGCTTGTTAGAAAGTTCTGGTGATGAGGCGTTCTGCCAAATTCTCCCCCTCAGGGAACTTTCCGATAAGAACCAATGAAGAGGACAAGGGATCAATTAATTCCGTTCCAAAGGACATGGCCTTGTTCTTGCTGTCATTTACTTTGGCACCCAAGACTATTTTGAACTGGTTGCAGATGTTGATCAGTCTGTGCACCGACAGTAGATCTGATGGTGATGTCGTCCTTGTACAGAGAGACTTTGACCTACATGCCTCTGCTGCCTGGGATCGCCACTCCTCTTAATGCTTGAATCATTCCTGATGGACTCAGTGTACAAAGAACAAAACAGCACGGGAAACAGGCCCTTCAGCCCAACGAGCCCGCGCCGCCACCCCGATGTTCCCACCTGTTCCCGTGATCCCTGTCAATGTTTATAGATCTATGGATTAAAAACCAAATTTGAGACAACTTAGGGAGAATTTATTTTGCCAATTAGCCTAAGAGCACATCTTTGGGATGTGGGAGTAAACCGGAGCACCCGGAGAAAACCCACACAAGCACGGGGAGAATGCGCAAACTCCCACAGACACAGGCCCAAATCCATGTATCCGCACAGCACAGCGATAGTCACTGAGCTGTCGTGTTGCCCATCAAATGGTCCAGGTCAAGCATGTATACAAGCAAAAGGGGGAGAGAAGGCCCTGCTTGATTCTGAATTTAATTGGAAAGCTTTCTGATTCCCACCTATTGATTGAAACAACAACCTCCATTGACTGCAGCCTGTACGGATTCTCAACGTTTTTCAGGAGTTGGGACATTTTCCCTACCAATCTTGCTTTCTGAAGACCTGTTTGAGAATGAAAATCCTTGTGATGCTCTCCTTTTTATTGCTTCCTGTCAGTGGATTAGGGACTCAAAGGTGGATTTCACAACATTCCAACTTTGCAATGCCTGCAGAGTTCTTCCGGTTTCTCTGGGGCTTCCATGCAATTGCATATGCCAGTAGCCACAAAAAATTATTGATAAAATCTTTAACATGCTTGCTGAAAAGGCAGATACTGCTTCTTTTATGGTCTGCCTTAGTTAATATTCTCCTCATCACATTCATTAAACATTTAAAGTCCATCGCACATAATTCTCATTCCATGTTTGTTCAACTTATGTTACTATACTGTTGAGTGACTGATTGATTTGGTTTTGACCTTTTTTTAAGTTGCATTCTCCATTTTATCTAGCTTGCTACAACTTTTATTTTGAAGTGAGATGTCATGTTTGACGTATGGTTGATTAGGTATCTTTATTCATCTGTCACTTTCTTAACATTTATTGTACGTGACTGCATCAGTTCTTTTAATGAATCTGAACAGGTGACATACAAAATTCTAGAAACTGGCTTAACTTGTTCCAAAATTTTCAATTCCAGACTTTTTAGTCATACATCAAATTTATTTGCTAATTAGCCAGAGTTAAATTTATGTTATATATCCTTGACCTCCTGTAAATGATCACTTCATGGCTAGCTTAAGGATTGTATGTTTTATTCTGCAGTATATGCCTTTTAGGTTTTGCTGCTTTCTGTAGTCATGTGCTCCATTTTGCTTATTAATTTGGTTCTGACAATGATCTCAACTAAAATTCCACTTTTAACAAAGCTACTGTTCACTGCATCTATCTTTTCACATCAGATCTTTTAAAATATTGATCAGTATTTCTCCTTGAGGTTGAACTCTGGTTTGAACTCATGCCATCTACATGTCTTCTTTGATGTAATGCATTCCTCAAATTTGCCTACATAATTACTGTTGAATATTGGACCTCTTTTTTAAGGCACCAAACAAGTGAACAAACTCAAATTAACTTAGGGAACTATTGAATATTGGATGCTACAGTGGTTAGTACTGCTGCTTTATGGCGCCAGGGACTATGTTCAATTTTTGCCTCGGGTCACTGTCTGTATTGAGTTTGCATATTCTCCCCTTGTCTGCTTAGACTTTCTCCGGGTGCTCCGGTTTCTTTCTATAGCCTGAAGATGTGTGGGTTAGTAGATTGGCCATGCTGGATTGGCAGGCTGAATATGAGGGGTTATGGGAATAGGGCCTGGGTGGAATTGGTTGGTGCAAACTCGATGGGCCAAATGGCCGCTTCTTGCTCTGTAGGGATTCTATGATTCTATGAATTCAGTTCAAAACATTGTTTCCAGTTTTTATGTTTTTCCTTCTGGTCTTCTATGATGCAGGTATTTTAAAACTCCCAGTGCTATCCAGACTTGTCTTTGTAAGTTTGTGTTTATGTGATGTATTGTGTGTGGAGGGATTTGCTGATAATTTGTGAATAGCATTCCATTGAAGGTCATTCAGCATATCTATTTGAACTGTGCACATTTTTTTTCCTTCTTATCCTGATTCTTTAGAAAAATCCTGTTCAAATGCTCTTAAAAGATAGTTCCTTTTAGGAAAGTGAACGCTATAAAACTCTCCTGTTTGGCTCTGAGCAGAAGCTGGGAGCTGCTCCCTGTGTTTATACTAATCAGGCATCCTAACCTGATGTCAGATTCCTAAACTTATTGCAACATACAGATGTTTATACTGTGGAGAACTGTGTACTTGGGGTCAACAACACGCCTTTTAGTGTAAAAACATCTTTTGATGATTTTAGTTTGTTTTCATTTTCTGAACTGGTTGAGTTCAGAATTTTGTTTTTTTCTCACCAGAGTGAGTGAGCTAGCTTTACCTTTGTGCTGTTGACTCCTCAATGTTTTATCACTCCGTGCCTCCACAGCTTGTAACTTTGGGCTTGTATTTTTAGCCCTTTGAAACTCTCTTATGTGACAGGATCCTGACAGTATGAGTGACAATGTCATAGCAAGGGAAACCGACCATCTTTGAACCCGAGTGAATGGGGCAAACAATTGTGTATTCCTGTAACCAGAATGATTGAAAGATTCGTAGAATCCCTACAGTGAAAAAGGAGGTCATTCAGGCCATCAAGCCTACACCAACTCAGCATCTTAACCACGTTTTCACCCGCCTGATCTCTATACCTCTAATCCTTCTAACCTACACAGCTTGGAATAACAAGGGGCAATTTTAGTATGGCCAATTCACCTAACCTGCACATCTTGGACTGTGGGAAGAAACTGGGGCAACTGGACAAAACCTACATGGACACGGGAAGAACGTGCACACTGCACATAGTCACCCAAAGTCAGAATTGCAAGGCACTAGTGCTAACCACTCTGCTTCAGTGGTGCCCAGAAGCCACATTATCACATGACCCTGTCAATCAAACTAATCAAAAACCTCAGGGAAAATCTTCGTCTATAAACAGAAATCCATTAGCTCTCTCCTAAAGAAATACTAGGTAGCTAAAATGAGAAATTATCCTGCTTTCCCAGCATCTGAGCTACACTCCCTCCAAACATACTGTTTTTTAAAAAAAATCCCTCTTAAAATATCATCACATTATGCTCCACTTGAACCTTCTTTCATCCTTGCTCATTTAAATGTATCATCATGACTCCTTATTGATTTCTTCCTCAATTGTCTAATTTTCCCTTAAATCCATCTATACCATTCACTTCAATGTCTGCCTGTGGTAGTGAGCTCCACATTCTTATTACCCTTTGGCTAACAAAGTTTCTTCTGAGCTTCCTACTCTTGATTGTTAAATGATCAGTGCTAGGATTTGAAAAAGTGTAAGAATGGATAACATCCACTGTACTGTACAGAAAAGTAAAAGAAAATAAATACTGGATTGAGAGAGAGAGAACCAAAGGTACAGAAAGTTTAAAAAAATATATTTTTCCAATGATTCATAACCTGAGAGGTTGATTGACAGTAACTAAAAGTTATCATGTTGTCAAAAGGATTGAAATGGACAAGACTTATTTTTCTGTTATCAGAGAGTTTGTATCTTCATATTGTCCATGATCCGTGTATTTGTGTGAAGTTGATGTGTTTTCTTACCATCAGTGATTTGTCCCAATTTAAATACTTTAAAGCTTTTGTAAATTTCAAAATAAAGGTTTATTAATATTATTACACTTGTCCTGGAGGTTTTAATGTGATGTCTGACATACATTTCCTTCCTTTGTATCTTTGTGTGTATGATTTAAAAAAAATACAATTACCAGTGGTAATTATTTCAGTCTCTTTTATAGCAGGCTTGCAGTTTCTTTGATGACTTAAAGCTTTGCCTGAAGTGGAGGACTTGTGAAGTAGAGAATTCTCAGTAAGTTGGAAGCTTCTTGTAGTTGAATTGCCAGCAGTTCTTCTCGCAGTGAGCTTGAAGATGGAAGGGGTTGGCGTTGGGGAGAAGCCTTCTCAACCTTTCGAGATAGAGCTGTATATTTGGCTGAGTAGTTGTCTTGTAGCTGGTTTTATGGTTAAAGTGATGTTTTGATGGTGTCTGACATAGTGTTTCTGATCTGAGTAGCATTTGCTGTTATTAGTTTGTAAAGAACAGTTAACAGAGATGACCGACTTAACTACGTGAAGTGTGAGGAGTCCAATGTCCACCATTCTTGTTTTGTAGTCTTTTGCACTGAGAGTTTTGAGATGGCCAGGACTTTTGTAATTGAATGATCCGTTCCATTTACATTACTCTTTTGATTACCTGTTTAGAAAAAGACATTGAGTTTTGATGCTTCTGTGTCCCGGGGTGAAATAGAAAGGCGAGTCGGCTGATGTGATGGTCTCGTTCTGTTCATCCTTAACAAAGGGATTCATGAATGTCACTGGAATGTGATTGTCCATCTGTTAAGACACTTCCTTGAATTTCAGGTCTGCTGGAACTGATGTGCTGTCATGTATGTGCTGCCAGCCACCTTAAAAACTGTTGGTTGGAATTTTAGCACTCGGTTTGCCATGGGAATTGGAGCAAGCACGAGGCAGAAATTGGGAAGATCCGTTGACTCCAGGATGAGTGAAGCCTTAAAATCCCACCTGTTATGTCCATTTTAAAATTTGGAATATCTTCATGCCTGTACTGGGCATGACACAGCAATGAGTTTAGTTTTTATTTACTATTCAAACTCAGCAATAACACATCATTCAATATGATCAGATGTGCAATGACATTTTTGCATAGTTAATGGTGGACCAACAGCAACTTCTGAATTTCAGCTCAAGTAACTACAGGATTTGTATGTAAATTGACAATGAATGCTATTAGACTTTTTAAAATAAAAGCAAATTACTACATGTGCTGGAATCTGAAACCAAAAAAGCAAATGTTGAACAAAGCTTTGGCAAAGGGGTCATCTAGATTCGAAACATCAGCTCTTTTTTCTCCTTACGGATGCTGCCAGATCTGCTGAGATTTTCCAGCATTTTCTCTATTGGTTTTGCTATTACACTTGCTGTTATTTTGATAGCAGATTATGGGTTGATGATTCCGAGAATAGAATCTTACTTTTAACTGTGTTTTTGCTTTTCTCTAATGCATCACTGTAGTGCAGTCCTGGAAAAATTTACAGCAAGACCTATCGACAATAGAAGAACTTTAATATTGTTTCAAAAAGGGACAAAGGTGTAACAATGATGTGCACTATAAATAGATATTTTACTTTATAACATACTATAAATCCCTTTTTAATAGCATACAATTTTGGAGCTACAATATCATCAATAGTGTAGGGGAATGAAATGAAGCTATTGACAAATATGCAGTAAACTAACATTTCAGAAAATCATATGACTTTAAATAATTCATTGACATTTCAGTAAGATTCAAGGTGCCCTGTGGAAACTATCTGGTACAGTTAAGAAAAACTGACTACTCAGTTGATGATTTAACATTATAAAAAGATATACAGATATTTGCTATTAAGCTGAGAAGTAACTATTGCATTCCAACAGTCAACATTATTAAGCACAAATGTTCACAGTTTTCCTTTGACTAATTTTGATTAATTATGAAGTTGTACACAATTTTGGAATAATGCCTCTGCTGTTCCAAGCTGCTGTCTTACTGCTTCTGATCAATATCTCCTTTAATGCTTCTGAAACAGTGAGGAGCAGGATTTTTCATGCAACCCATCACTTGTTTCACAGAAGCAGCTTGCCATTGGCCGGTGAAGGGACTTTGTCTTCCCGTTGTCAACACGGTTCCTGTTGAATGCACCCTGCATTGCCAGAAAACACATAGTGAGGGTGTACCATCAGAGGGACTGGAAGGTCCCTCTGGCATGAATGGTGGGATATTTCCATTTAAAGAGTTTGGTACATTGTAGGAAGAGGTAGAATGTCCTTACTGGAGCTTCTTTTAAGGCAGTGATGAAATTTTTTTGTAAATTTATTCTTTGGCAAGTCAGCATTTGTTGTCACTCCCTAATTTTCTTTGAATTGAATACCCTTCAGAGGGCATTTGAGAGTCAACCACCACATTGCTGTGGGTCTGGAGTCACACGTAGGCCAGGCTGGATAAAGATGGCAGATTTCCATTCGTGAAGGATATTACTGCAACATTCAGTAGTCTACAATTGTAAATGTACAATGAACTGTTAGATATTGATGTTGATAAATACAGTAAGAAGTCTCACAATACCAGGTTAAAGCCCAACAAATTTAAATTGTTGGACTTTAATCTGGTATTGTGAGACTTCTTACTGTGTTTACCCTATTCCAATGCCGGCATCTCCACATCATGACTGATGTTGAGAAATGCCAATGAAAAGACATTAGCCTTACTTATAGCCTGGGACATGACCAGAATGTCCTGAAATGCAGTCTAATCACATGATTTCATATCTCCCTTTATCAGCAGGCTTGTACTCATTACCACAGCAGCAAAACTAAGTGGTTTAACAACTGTAGGCTATTTTAATAGTTCTGAAATCTCTTCTGCCTGCTGTAAATTCCCCATCCAAGCAATGGAATCATATTCTCAAGCAATAATGTATTAGAAGTGCTCTTTAACTATACTGATTTTTAAAAAATAACGGCTTAGACTTAAGTTAATGGAAGAATGGAACTTGTGCTACAGATAAAGAATCACTTGAGATCATGCAGAGCAAGATTTACCAGAATGAAACCGAAACTGAGAGGTTACACTAATCAGAAAAGATTGAACAGAATAGAACTCGTTTCTCTTGAAGAGGGAAGCCCAAAGAGCGAACTGAAAGTGACCATTGAGATTATGAAAGGGTTTGATCGGCTATATGTTGAGAATATGTTGTGGGTACAGACCAGAACTATAGGCCATAAGTATAATATATTACGATATTAACAAATCCAATAGAGAATTCTGGAAAATCCTCTTTACCCAGAAAGTGTTAGAATGTGGAGCTTGCTAGGGAAATGTTGAGGCAACTAACATTGATGCATTTAAGGAGAAGCCAGATAAATACATACTTCTATTCCTTTCTCCCTCATGGTTCTGGGGTTGGAGGAAAATGCTTGCTAGGAATACAATCATATGAATGGACCAGTTAGGAATGGTTTCTGTACTTTAAATATATTTAAATATCAAATGATGCATAAGAGCATTATTAAGAACTGTTAAGATTATCCCGAGAATATTGATTATAAGTGTTTTATCTACGGACGTTTTTCGCGAGACAATCTGGTGCTAAGAAACAAGAAAGCAATTATTTTTAAAAAATCTCATGTCCAGCATGGAAAAGTTGTGTCTGTATACCTGGGAATTGTTTTAGAACCAGCTTTGGCCTGGGTAGGGGTTACTATACTTGGCATCTCTGTGCCCAGGTACTGCGTTATGAAAACACAGTAACACTTTAGCTGACTTTTTGCTATGTTTACATTTAATCACATGGTCAGGGCTTGTATGATCTGAAAACTGTTACAGCATTAATTACAGTTAACCAGCAGTTGATGAAGTGGACACATATATAAACTTAAAAATGCTTTTGAACAACATCACAGAAGATTGTCTAATCTACTTATGCTACTTATGAAAGGTTAACAATCAAAATTTGAAATAAGTAGATCTGGACATGGGCAAAGCTTTATTTTGTTGGAGACAAGAGTGTTTAAAGGCTCAGGTATCAATGTGTTTTGATGGTTCATCCTTTTGCAATGCAGTTTCGTTCTTAATCATAGATACTGGTGTTACTAATACCACAGGTTCTGGAGGTAATAAAATAAAATCTGTTGAAAATAAATCAAAAAATGATTATCGTGATAGAATTAGCAACTGTATTGTCCATTTCACGATAAGCCAGTTAAAGATAGTTGCTAATATATGGAGTAAAACTTTTTATTTAAATAGGTGATTTTTGAGCTTTTCTCAGGGATGACCCTATTGGAAATACTAACCTATCCTGAATATCCACTGCCCTAACCTCTAAAATTGATAACTACCAAATAAACCCAAAACTTCTAGATTCTCCAGTGTTGCATTTAGGGAGCTATCCCAAAGATATGCTGGGGAATCCGTCAGAAGTTCCCACATAAGTGTTTACCTAGCAATTGACCAGAAGTGCTAACTTCCTCTGGACAATTGAATTGGGCTGGGAACCATCCAACAGAAGTGATTTAAATTGTTAACTTTCAATAATTCTGCCAGTTTTATCCTGATAGTTGTTCTGAAAGAATTAGAAGGAAACAAAATCTTTTCTAGCTCTAGAGTAAGAACTCACCAAGGTTCCTCAGACAGCACCTTCCAAACCCACGACTGCTACTATCTAGATAGACAAAGGTAGCAGATACATGGAAAAAACATGAACGTTCCCCTACAAGCCACTCACTATCTGATTTAGAAATTTATTGCCATGCATTCACTGCTGTTGGGTCAAAAACTCTGGAACTCTCTCCCTCACGGCACTGTGGATGTATTTAGACAGCAGTGGTAGGAATGCATGAGAATAGGATACAGAATCCCAAGCCGAGTATTCCCTGTGTACGTTTTATGTTCATCAGTCCTTGGAATTCCAATAAAAGATTCCACTGTTTGTCAAATCACTTATGCATTGCTGTTGCAGTGAACTAGCACAATTTTGACTTAATTGGTATTTTTTATATTGAGCTGATGTAAAGTGATGGTGCTTTAGTAAAACAATAACAGTAGTGATAAAGGAGCTTTGTTTTAATCCAGCTAAGTGTTGGCGTGTTATATGTATTTATTCTTTTTTTTATTCTATGTAACATACCCAGAAATTAAAATAATTGTATGTGTATCTCTCACTAGACTTCTACAAGGAACAATGAATGAAACAATAAAGGACAAAAAAAAAGTAAGTAGTGTAAATGTTACCACACACCTTTATTTCAGTGACTTTCAAATCTTGGCAAGTTTGTGGATTTCTTCTAAAACTGTACATAGAACAGTTGTACAATTTACAATCTTAAGAATGAATGGGAGCTTTGTTGACCATTTTATGACACCCAGTAGGATGAGAATTGGCAGGGAACGTTCATGTGAACTTTTCTGGGTACAAGTCCCCAGAAATAAGTTGCATTTAAGGCGCATCAGGTCTTTCTTTCTGCTGCTTTTGTGGTAATGAGTTTGAAATATTTAGCGCTAGCACATTGCCCACATTCATATTCAAAATCTGTTAGCCATGTCGCATAAGTTGTTACCCTTTATTGTCTCTGCAAGCAAACTATGTTCAGTGGTAGAATTTCCATCTAATGGCCAATTGACCAAATTCCAAGAAACACTTTGCACCAGTGGGTTTTGTAGCCGTTTTGAAAATTTGTGTTGATGAATGTGCTACATGAGTTCTCATTCTTCGCTCCCTTTAGCTGGTGCAGAGCAAGACAAGTTGATTATTCAAATCACAGAATTGTTATGGTGCAGAAGGAGGCTATTTGGCCCATTGTGTCTACACCAACTCCCCAAATGAATATTATGACTTAGTGCCATTCTTCTACCTCTTCCTTGTACTCTGCATGTTGTTTCTATATCACTAATTATCTAATGTCCTCTTGAATGCCTCGATTGAATCTGCCTCCACCTCACTTGCAGGCAGTGCATTTCCAGATCTGAACCACTCACGGTGTGAAAAAAGATTTTTTCACATAGCCTTTGTTTCTTTTGCAAATCACTTTAAACCTGTAGCCTCTCATTCTTGATTCTTTTACGAGTGGCAACAATTTCTTCCTATCTACTCTGCCGAGTTCCCTCATGATTGTGAACATCTCAATCAAATTTCCTCTCAGCCTTCTCCTCTCCAAGGGGAACAATCTACAATCTATCCTCATAACTGAAGTTTCTCCTTCCTAGAACCATTCTTATAAACCTTTTCCGCATTCTCTCCAGTGTGTTCACATCCTTCCAGTAGTGTGGCATTCATAACTGTACATAATATTCCATCTGAGATCTAAGTGGGGCTTGTTTAGGGTCCACATAACCTCCTTGCTCTTGTACTTTCTGCCATTTATTAATAAAGCCCAGAATACAATCTGCTTTATTAACTGCTTTCTCCATCTGTTTTGCCATCTTCTGCATATAAACACCCAGGTCTCTGCTCCTACAGCCCTTTAAGAATTTTACCCCTTATATTGTCTCTCTATGTTTTTTCTACCAAAATGTATTACCTCACATCTGTATTGAACTTCATCTGCCATCAACCCTACACCACCAACTTGTCTATGTTCTTTTGAAGCTCTGTATTGTCCTCTTTACAGTTTACAATACTTCAAGTTTTGTATCTACTGCAAATTTTGAAATTGTCCCCTGCACACCAAGACCTAGATCATTAATATATAATAGGAAAAGGACTACAAGGCTGAAAAATCTCCATTGACCATTACACTTTGCTCCCTATTATTCAGTCAATACAATGTCCCATGAACTATTATCTTTCCTCACTGTATCGAATGCCTTCTAGTGTGGAAGTGGGAAGGATAGCAGAGCAAGGGCTGAGAGGAGATGGAAACTGGATTTAGAAACAAAAAGCAGAAAAAGTGAAAACAAAAGAGGAAGACAAGGAAATAAAAATGCAAAAAACAAGCAGTGGCTCTATTGTCTCTAGAGGTGAGCTTAGTGTAAGGAAAAGTGGTAGAAAAACAAAGTTAATCGTTCTTTATCCTAGTGCATGTAACATAAAAAAACAAGAGAAATGAAATGACGGCAAAAATAGAGCTAACTGAACCTGATCTGATGGTCATTACTGAGACATGGTTACAAGGGGATCAAAATTGGGAAACCAATATTCAGAATAAAGACCAAAGAACAATACAACACAGGAATAGGCCCTTCAGCCCACCAAGTCTGTGCTGACACACAGATCTTTTCTACAAGGATCTTGAAACTTTTATAAATGATCTCGAGGTGAAGGATCCCTAGGAAGTAGTGATCACAGTGTGAGACAGTTTAGCATTCAGCTTGGATGTGAGAAAATTGGAACTGAAATATCAGTGTTAAAGAAAAAGAGAATTACTGAGGTATTGGGATGGAATTGGCCAAAGTGGACTAGTCATATAGATTAGTAGGTAAGACAGTAGATGAGCTATGGCATACATTTAAATGCATAATTCATGATTCCCAGCAAAAATACGTCCCAATGGAGGGAAGATGCTAAGGGCAGGAAAAACTTAGCATGGATAACCAAGGAAGTTGAGGAGGGTATGAAGTTGAAAGTGGAACATATAACATGGCAAATGTTAATGGTATACCAGGGGATTGGGATAGATTCAGAAAACATCATAGATGGACTCAAAAATAATCAGGAAGGAGAAAATAAACTGAGAGAAAAATATAAAAATAGACAAGAGGGAGAAATAAAAGAAAGCATTGATCCTCTTAGAGCATGAAACTGCAAAGTAATTATGGAGGACAAAAATGTCAGAGAAGTTAAATAGATACTTTGCTTCAGTCATTACTGTAGAGGATACTAGAGGCATCCCAGAAATAGTAAAAATATGGGGGAGGAATTAAATATAGTCACCGTTACCAGAGAGTTAGTTTTAGGCGAGTTAGTTAATACTCAGCTGAATGCAACCATGAGTATCATTACTGGAATACTGCACTCATCACCATTCCCTTGGCTTCCTGTCCTGGCAGAGATTACTCCACCACATATCCACCAACTTGGAACAACCCACAAGATGATAGAAAAAGTTTGCAATGTCCTTTATCTGCCACCCCATGCTGGTATATTTTGTTCATCCAAGGTACAACTCCCATCAAGAAAGCAACCTGGAAAAACCCTCCCATGCAAATCCCACCTGCACAAATGAATAGAAATCATTAGACATGGCAAACAAGTACCTGGTCTCAAACCAACCCAACAGTAGAGTGGTTTCAATCTTCCAAGGAAAGAGTGATCCACCCTCAACAGATTCAGCATTGGCCATGGCCCCTGCTTGTCTAACCTGCACATTTGGGGCATTAGTGCCAGTCTCCACTAGGAATGAGGGTGAGCAAACTATGTTTAGAAGAGAGTCCAATCCACGCTCGACACAGCAGGACTGGAAGAAACTCCTTAGTTTTAGGGGTTTTGCGTTTGCTAAATAAGTAAGTGAGGTTGAAGGCTGACAAGTCCCTTTGATCTGATGATTTACACCATAGAATCTTAAAAGGAGGTAGCTATAGAGGTCATGGATTTGTTTGGTGGTCATGTTACAAAAACCCTTGGACTTTGTTACTGCGCCAAATGATTGGAAACCTCCAGTGTGGTGCCCTTGTTCAAAAAGGCAAAATAGGAGGCAAAATACAAGAAACTACAGGTCAGTTAGTTTAACTTCAGTTTAACTTTGTTTATTTGAAAAATATTAGGATCAGTTATTAAGAAGAGAATAGCAGTTTATTTGGAAAGTCATAATCTGATCAAGCAGAATCAGCATGGATTCAGGAAGGGGAATTCATGTCTGACAAGTTATTTGAGGAGATATCAGCCAAAGTAGATAGAGGAGAACCAGTCAATGTTGCATATTTGGACTTCCAAAAGACATTTGATAAGGTGCCACACAAGATCATTCTGAAAGGTAGAAGCTCATGATGTTGAAGGTAGTACCCTGAAATGTCTAGATGATTGGCTATCTGACAGGAAGCAGTGAGTAATGATAATGGGATCTTTTTTAGTAACCTGTGGAGTGCCACAGTGATCAGTGCTGGGATTGCAGGACTCCACAATATATTAATGACTTGTAGAAAGGAACAGAGTTTATTGTAGCCAAATTTGCAGATAATAGAAAGATGGGAGGGAAAACAGGTTATAAGGAAGATATAAATGGGTTACAGAGGGATATTGACAAGTTAAGTGAGTGGGCAGAAAAGTGGCAACAGTAGTTCAATGTAGGAAAATGTGAGATTGTTCATTTTGGAAAAAAGAATGAGAAGGCAGATTATTATTTAAATTGAGAGAGATTGCACCAAGAAAAGATCCAACTGGAAGTGGGGCAGCAAGTATTAGATAACTAACATTGAGGCTTCAATCTATAAACTTCTAACTTGTTGTGATTAAAATTGCATGAGTTTATACTTGTCCTCTCAGTTCTCCCCGACCAGATGGTGGTGGGAGGTGGCAATGAACAGACCTGAGATATTAATTTTAATCTACATTCTGAAAATGAGTTTGTCATTTTTCAGGACTATTTTCTTTT
Source organism: Sphyrna mokarran (assembly GCA_024679065.1). Taxonomy (NCBI): domain Eukaryota; kingdom Metazoa; phylum Chordata; class Chondrichthyes; order Carcharhiniformes; family Carcharhinidae; genus Sphyrna; species Sphyrna mokarran. Next base: position 97,155,511 of record JAGIQG010000002.1, on the reverse strand, counting down.
GCTTAACCTAACTTCACTTGACTTGATTTATTATTGTCACCTGTATTAACATATCGTGAAAAGTATTGTTTCTTTTGTGCTATATAAAGCAGACCGTTCATAAGAGAACGAAAGGAGTGCAGAATGTGCTGTTACAGTCATAGCTAGAGTGTAGAGAAAGATCAACTTAATGTGAGTTAGATCCATTCAAAAATCTGATGGCAGCCAGGAAGAAGCTGTTCTTGAGTCGGTTGGTACGTGACCTCAGACTTCTGTATTGTATTAAAGGGGAAGCAGTAGTTTCCTAAGCTTGTTAAATAGATTCTTAGCTTTTCAGTATAGCCCATTGTTTTAAACACAACATTGAGATGAGATGAGATGTGATGGATTGCACAAATGTATAAACTGACTGATTTAAAAGATCAGGCTACCTGGACAAAGTACCCAAAAGGTTGTTGATGAATCTGTATTCCAGCATTAAGGTGGTAAGAGGAAGGAATGAGTGAGATGGGCAACCCTCTGGTGTGTCCAGACCCTACCCTGAAGGGTGTGGTCTTTGCATGCAACCTTTCATGCAACCTTTTCTCTTCTTCATCTATCAGTTACTCTTTTAACATTTTCACTTGAATTGTGAACAGGGATCTCAGCAATGTTTGCTTTAAAATTTTCATTTTGCTTTTGGGCAACTCTGACAAGGTAATATTTATTGTTCCTAACTCTTGAGGGCATTGAGTCACCCACGTAAGAATACCAGATCTTTCTCACTGAACTAGTTCAACCTTTTGATCAGTTTATAATGAATATAAATGATCAGATTTGTAGAGTTTAGTTCCGCAACTTGGAATTTAAACTCATCCCAGAATCATAGCAATTAGTTCATTGTACCTTCTTTACCCAATGAACTATGTGTAAGTTACTGGAAATTTCTGTTGCCTGGAAGCTCAAACTAAAAATAGTTCTGAAGTTGCGTTATTGAATCTGCTGACTGTTATGTTGAAAGGAATTTCCATTGTGACTCAAGGCATGTCACTTGTATAAAAGTACTGCTTTTACTACGAGCTTTCATATTCAGTGGTGTGAAGTGACCATTTCTAATCTTTTCTACAATGCCAAATCAGGAATTCATCAGTGTGTGGGTGAGAGATCCAAGAATCCATAAAGAAGATTCATGGCATTCCTATGTAGATTATGAAATTTGTGTTCATGTGAGTATATTTTTAAAAAATCATATCCATTTTCTGGGAATAACACAATTTCAGGAATATATTGGCTAAAAGTTTATATTAAACATCACTCAAACATTTATAATTTTGACTCCTTTAGATTAGTTATAGCACAGTTAACTGTTTTAGAATAACTTTGCAGTTTTACAGCTACTTATTAATGTTAACATGTGGCATTTTCACATCACCAGTCTGACCTCCCAACATCTTAGATGTAAGATCACCACATGAAGTTTAGACTGATGCAAAGACTCTCTTTATAAAATCAAACCTCAAATTATTTACTGGTCCACTTGGGGATTTTAGAAATCTCTTTTCAAATCTTTTTAGTTCCTAGAGAGCCAGTGGTCCTTTTTAGAAAATGAGTTATTTGAGGGAGAAGCTGTCTATGAATATTTAATCTTACACAGATCTTTTTTGACGCTATGCGCTTATAGGATGCAATATTGCACTTCAAGCAACTGGTCGTTCTGTGAATACTTTCTGCTGCAACATGCTTCGTTTTTGCATTTGTTTTTTGACTCTAGCAATTTCTTTCTTATTGATTGTATGAACCTATTTCCAAAATGGTCTGCCTCAAATGGTCTTTAATCTTCCTCTTGTTCCCACTTCCTTAGTAATGTTGGGGGAAATGTTACCAAAAAAATGACAGGATGTTGTTTCCGGTGAGAAAAACAAGTGTGTTTCTCTCATATCAGTTTTTGCGGCTGATCTCATGACACTTTGCCTAAATAAATCAAGAAAGTGCGTTTATGCCGTCATATCAGGGAAAGCTCGGAGGTGGGGGGGGGGGGGGGGTGGAATTATTCAACACACTGACAAAACCCAGCTGCACTGAAATCGGGGTGCCACGTTTAAAGGACACATAAAACTCTAAAACTCACTGCCCCCAAATCCCCCCGCCATGGAGGTTTCAGGGCCTCTCCTGCCAACCCCAGTCAGAGTTGGCACTAGTTACTGCTCCCGTCCCAACAGCCATCACCGACATCCCTGGCTCCCCCATCTGCTCCCAGCCTACAACCAAATCTGCTCTCTCCCCCCATCAGGCTCCCACTGGGGCTTGCCCCTTGGCACTGCCAGGTTGGCATAGGCATGGAGCAATTCCAGAGGGCATTGCCAGGCCATATCCTTCTTCCCCCAAGAGTTATACTCGTTGTCACATCCCCATGACAGATTTCACATTTAGGTGAATTTGTGCTGATCCCTGACATCAAGCCGACATGGTGCCAGTATTAAGTGGGTGATCAATATACAGTGAGGGGATGGATTAATAAACCTTTCAAATTAATGTAAAGCATGTTCACATTTGTTATGGCACGGACCCGATGACGTTGCCAGCAAGTAGTGGGGAATATCCGAGATCACAATCTCGCCAGCAAGATCTGTGACTTCTGGATCTTGCGTCTCACTGACATTCACAGACAGTGAATGCAGGCATAAGATTGTCTCGATAAACCTTGAAATCAGAAACTTGATTCTTTATCTTAGATTTGGCAGAAAATAATCCACTATTTATGCTAATGGGGAATTTTAGCTCACTTTAATGTAGTTTGCATTCAGTTTTAACATTGCTCCCATTTTTCTTTCCAGTTACGTGAAAATTTGAGCTGTTACCCTGGCCAGAAAGGAAAGTGCACACATTTCAGATAAACAAAACTTCAAAACTTTACCATCAAATTGAAATCTTAACCCACAAATAGTCTTTCATCTTTCAGATAAAGTGGACATTTCTCTTGGTGTCAAGAACACATTGTGGTTGTCTTTGTGGACTCACACATTTGAAACCTTGAATTATCAGAACTACTCAGTTTATAAAACACATTTATTTTTAGGCATGACTAAACCTAGTGGTATTAAAATAATTTTTTTCAATGGTTAATTTACTAATTCCATTGATATTTCAACATTCAATGTTCAATCTTCATTTGCAATGTCCAGCTTTTTACTTTTGGCTGTTAGTGAATGAAAAATACTTTTACTTCACCTCTCGATGTAACTTTGAAAAACAATTATCTTACAGACTAATAGCATGTGTTTCACAAAGAAGACTTCCTGTGTTCGAAGACGTTACAGAGAATTTGCTTGGCTCAGGCAGCGACTTCAAGACAATGCAGTATTGATGTATGCTTTTCTTTTTGCTTCTGTTTTTAAAACCAGTCTATCTTGTGCAGTATTCAACCCCCTGGACAGAAAGAAGACTTGTCAAAATAATAATGTTGCTTTTAATTGAATGTCCTAATGTATAGCACGAAAACATACCCCTCTCTCTCTTGTTGTGGTTAAGTGCCCAGCTATTGCTTTGCATTAGTCAATCTCTGGTAGTTGTGGGAAACAGTAGAAAAGTTTTGTCTCTGCATATTAGTAGAAATCTGCTGAATTTGGTGTTTAAAGTTAAAGGTTCTAGACTTATTGCATTTATTGCACAGAGTGTAGAGCACAGAAATAAGCCATTTGGTCCATGTGATGTTTATGTTCTATATGAAACACCCCCAATTCTTTTTAATCCTTTCTCCCTGTGTTTATCCAATTTCCCCTTTAAATGATCTCACATTTGTCTCAGATATTCCTTTGTAGTGAGTTCCAAGTACTGACCATCTGGATAAAAATTCCCTACTGAGTTTATTAGTAATTACTTTTTATTGTACTTTGTGCACACATTAAAAGTAAAATTTATGCAGCCTGTCTCTGAGCTTGACTTTTAGTTGAGTTCTCTGTTTTTCAAGTACCCAGTTTTGAACTTGGACTGTTTAGTGGTGTTAGTTTGGCTTTGCAATACTGAAATGGAAATGTTTTGGTTCAACCCAGGAAAAACAGAGGATCATTGCTTTAAAACTATGGTGTTCTCTGTTTGCTATTCTTAGTGAAGAAAGTAAACAACTTTCAAAATCTTACTGAAGAATCAATGGGCCCTCGAATTAGCAAATGCCATTGTCTGTAAAGATCATTCAGGTATAGACAGGCCCCTAACCTGCTCAGTATTTCCAGCTTGTTCTATTCTGGTTTCAGATTTTCAGCATCTGCAATTTTTCCTTCAGTAACAGATAAACATTAGTTAGAATAGCACAGAGTAGAGCACACTGAGATTTTCTTGGCTGTTGGCTGTTTTGAAATGTATCTTACACAGCTTCCATTATCATAGAAGCTAATCATAGGATTCTTACAGTGTAGAAGGAAGCCATTTGGCCCATTATAAAAAGTAAATCTATCAATGCATGGGAGTGATGCAAAATTACGCAAACATTTTATAGTATTATGATTTAAAAATGATTTGTTTGCTATTTTGAAAAGAGCCTGTCCCAACTTGTGTAGATTATCCCTAGGTTAGGGGAATTAACGGGATAAATGTGTGGGGGTTATGTGAATAGGACAAGGATAGAGAGTGGACTTGGATATGATGCTCAGTCAGAGACTCTGTGCAGATTCAGTGGCCCCCTTCTGCACTTTAGGGATTCTATGGCCTGCCACCCTTATGCATATATACACGCTCAATATATATGCTTAGATGAGTGTGTTGATCTACTTTTTTCTCCATCCCTGTCCTTCACACAGTTTACAAGACTGTCTCTCAATGTTATACTAACTGAAATTGACCAATTTGAGACAGTGACTTTTCTGATAAGTCTTGCTCGGTGTAACACTGCCAGTTAATGGCAGCTTTGCACTTGATGTTTATCCACTGAGTCAAAGGATGTAATTGGAGCTCATGGGCGATTAAAAATAGTAAAAGTCTGAGACCAAATAATGCAGGATATTCTGGTCTTCAGTTCTGAAAGCTTTGGTGGGATTCCTGTACGTAATTTACACATAGCATTTCCTGTTACAGTCTGTGGTTTTGGAATAATGTTGTTTATATTTCCCAGTGATTGCAGAAGATTAAAATTTTGTGGTATGTTGATGATCATTGATAACTCATTTATCATTATTTCCTTTGCAGAAGTTTACCAGAGTTTCCTCCTAAAAACCCTTTTTTTAGTGCCAATAATCCCCAACTTGTTGAGCAGCGTCGTCAAGGCCTCCAAGAATTTCTGGAGAAGTAAGTACATACTGCACAGCTTAAATTTTTTTTGCAGAATTTGTCACAGCAAGTGAGCCTAATCATGTTTTGTACAGGGTAATGTACGTATTAAACTTCTTTGTAGCAGCTAGCTTTAAATTATATCGACATAAATGCATAATCTTTACTTTTCTCGGCACGTCACATAACATTTCAGCGCTTTTAGACATTTGTTCATGGAATATGAGCTTCGCTGTAAAAGCCAGCATTTTTTACTCATTCTGAATTGCCCTTAAGAAGGTGGTGGTGGTAATTTCTTTTAATCAGTGTGGTCCCAGTGGTGTAGGAACATCTACAGTGCCTTTAGCGAGGGAGTTCCAGGATTTTAATCAACAACAGTAAAGAAGGAGGTGAAGTTTATTTAAAGTCTGTTTATTAGTTACAAGAAAGGCTTATATTAACACTGCAATGAAGTTACTGTGAAATTCCCCTAAGTGGTGATACAGTTCCAAGTCAGGATAGTATATGGGTTGGAGGGAACTTTCAAGTGTTGGTGTACCCATGCATCTGCTGCTTTTATCCTTTCCGGTGGTAGAGGTCATAGATTTGGAAGGTCTTTTTGAATAAGCTTTGGCAAGTTGCTGCAGTGCATCGTCTAGATGCTGCATAATGCTGCCATTGTGTGCCGGTGATAGAGAGAGTGAATAAATTGAATGAGTTTGCACAATGCTGCTATTGTATGCCGATGCTGTAAAGAGTGAATGTTTAAGTTGGATGGAATAGCAATCTAGTGGATTGATTTTTTTTTTCCCCTTGGATGTTGTTGAGCTTCTTGAGTGTTGTTGGAACTGCACTCATCCAATCGACTGAAGACTGTTGCATCGTACTCCTGACTTGTGCCTTGTAGATGGTGGGTAAGCTTTTGGGAGTTAGGAGCTGAGTTACTCTTCGCAGAATTCCCAGCCTCTGACCTGTTTGTGTAACCACAGTATTTATATACCTGGTCGAGTTCAGTTACTGGTCACCGGTTATCTCCATGACAGTGATGCCATTGAGTGCCAAGGGGCCATGCTGTGGTCATCACTAAGGCGAAGGTGCTAGGGAAGCTGAAAAGTCTGAACCTGGATGGTTGGACTACAATCCAGGGTTCTGAAGGAAATAGCTGAACAGATTGTGGAGGCATTGGTGATGATCTTTCGGCAATCACTGGCGGCACAGTGGTTAGCACTATGCTTCACAGCTCCAGGGTCCTGGGTTCGATTCCTGGCTCTGGTCACTGTCTGTGTGGAGTTTGCACATTGTCCTCATGTCTGCATGGGTTTCCTCCGGGTACTCTGGTTTCCTCCCGTAGTGCAAAGATGTGCGGGTTAGGTTGATTGGCCATGTTAAGAAATTGTCCCTTAGTATCCAGGGATGCGTAGGTTAGAGGGATGTAGATAATGGAGGTAGGGCCTGGGTGGGATTGTCTTTAGTGCAGACTCGATGGGCTGAAGGGCCTCTTTCTACATTGTAGGGTTCTATGATTCTCTGTGGATCACTGGAATCAGGAAAGGTCCCAAAGGACTGGAAAAGACTAATGTAACACCCCTATTTAAGGAGGGAGGCAGAAGATGGGAAATCATAGGCCAGTTAACTTGACATCTGTCATGGATAAGATCTTTGAGTCCATTATAAAAGATGAAAATGCATGGTAAAATAGGTCTGAGTCAGCACGGTTTCGTCAAAGGGAGGTCATGTCTGACAAATCTGTTAGAACTCTTTGAGGAGATAATGAAGAAGTTCAACAAAGGAGAGCCAGTGGATGTGATTTATTTGGATTTCCAGAAAGCCTTTGACAATTTGCTTTGCAGAAGGCTGCTAGATAAGCTATGAGCCAGTGGTGTTAGAGGCAAGGTACTGTCATGGGTAGAAGATTGTCTGTCTGACAGAAGGCAGAAATTGGGGTAAGGGCATCCTTTTTCAGGATGGTAACTGGTGACTAGTGGTGTTCTATGGAGGTCAGTATTGGGACTGCAACTTTTCACTACACACTAATGATCTGGAAGATGGAACTCAGGGCATGGGTGCTGAATTTGTGGATGATACAAAGATATGTAGACGGATAGGTAGTGTTGAGGAAGTAAGGAGGCTGCAGAATGACTTGAACAGGCTAAGAGTGTGGGCAAAGAAGTGGCAGATGAAATACAATGTGGGAAAATATGAGGTTATGCACTTTGGTAGGAAGAAGAGAGGTGTAGACTATTTTCTAAATGAGGAAAGACTTCGCAAATCTGAAGCACAAGGAGGCTTGGGAGTTTTGGTTCAGGACTCCTAAGGTTAACATGCAGGTTGAGTTGGCAGTTAGGAAGACACATTGAATGTTAGCATTCATTTCTGGAGGGTTAGAATACAAGAGCACGGATGTACTGCTGAGATTGTGTAAGGCTCTGGTCAGATCCTATTTGGAATATTGTGAACAGTTTTGGGCCCCATACCTAAGGAAGGATGTGTTGGCCTTGGAGGGAGTCCAGAGGAGGTTCACAAGAATGATCCCACGAATTAAGTGTTTGTCATATGAGGAGTGGTTGAGGCTCTACAGTCCATGGAGTTCAGAAGAACTGGGGGGGACCTAATTGAACATAACAGAATACTGAGAGGCCTAGATAGAGTGGAGGTGGAGAGGATGTTTCCACTAGTGAAGGGACACTCTAAAACAGATGAGGAATTTCTTCAGCCAGAGACTGGTAAATCTGTGGAATTCTTTGCCATAGAAGGCTATGGAGGCCAGTTCATTGAGTGTCTTTAAGGCTGAGATAGATAGGTCCTTGATCAATAAAGGGATTAAGATTAATGGGGAGAAGGCAGGAGAATGTGGATGAGAATCATATCAGCCATGACTCGATGAGCCGAATGGCCTAATTTTGCTCCTATATCTTATGGTAATTGTTGGATTCTCTCTTATTGGAGATGCCCATTGCCTGGCACTTTGAGGCATGGATGTTACTTGCCACATAGCAGTACAAGCCTGAATGTTGCTGCCTATGGACATGGAGTGCTTTAGTATCTGAGTTCATATATAATTCAGTGGTCTTATAGAGACATTGAAAGAAATAGTAGTGCTAGAACTGGATCTCATTGTGTATATATTCAGACTGATAATGTTGCTGAAGGGTGGGAAGGGGGAAGAAAAGATCTGGATTGGTGATTGGGGACTCCCTAGTTAAGGGGATAGATAGGAGGGTCTGTGGGAAGGAGCGGGACTCGCGGTTGGTATGTCGCCTCCCGGGCGCTGGGGTCAGTGATGTCTCTGACCGGGTGTTCGGGATCCTTAAGGGGGAGGGGAACCAGCCCCAAGTTGTGATGCATGTAGGTACCCATGACGTAGGTAGGAAAAGGGATGGGGATATAAAGCAGAAATTCAGAGAGTTAGGGTGGAAACTTAGGGCTAAAACTAACGGAGTTGTTATCTCTGGTTTGTTACCTGTGCCGCGGGATAGCATAGAAAAGAATAGGGAGAGAGAACATTTGAACTCGTGGCTAAAGGGATGGTGCAGGAGGGAAGGGTTCAGGTATTTGGACAATTGGGGCTTATTCTGGGGAAGGTGGGACCTCTACAAGAGGGATGGTCTGCACCTGAACCGGAGAGGTACCAGTATCTTGGGGGGTAAATTTACCAGTGCTATTCGGGGGGGTTTAAACTGATTCAGGGTGGGGATGGGAACCTGAATTGTTGTGCCAGTATACAGGAGGATGTGAATAGGGAGGTCACGAATAAGGCTTCTAGGTCGCAGCAGTATAGTGGCAAACGGGAGGGTGGTTTGAAGTGTGTATACTTTAATGCGAGGAGCATACGCAATAAGGTGGATGAACTTGCAGCCTGGATTGGTGCTTGGGACTTCGATGTTGTGGCCATTTCAGAGACGTGGATAGAGCAGGGGTGGGAATGGTTGTTGCAGGTTCTGGGGTTCAGATGTTTCAGTCAGAGCAGAGGTGGTGGTAGAAGGGGGGGAGGAGTGGCATTGTTAGTTAAGGACAGCATTACGGTGGCAGAAAAGACGTTTGATGTGGACTTGTCAGCTGAGGTAGTGTGGGCTGAGATTAGAAACAAGAAAGGAGAGGTTGGGAGTTTTTTATAGGCCTCCAAAAAGTTCCAGAGAAGTAGAGGAAGGGATTGCAAAGTTGATCCTGGATAGGTGTGAAAGTAACAGGGTAGTTGTAATGGGGGACTTTAACTTTTCTAATCTCGATTGGAAAAGCTATAGTTCAAGTACGTTAGAGGGGTCAGTTTTTGTTCAATGTGTGCAGGAAGGTTTCATGGCTCAGTATGTAGATAGGCCAACAAGAGGTGAGGCTATATTGGATTTGGTATTGAACCAGACCAGGTGTTAGACTTGGAGGTGGGTGAGCACTTTGGTGATAGTGACCACAATTCGGTTACGTTTACCTTAGTGATGGAAAGGGATGGGCACGTACCGAATAACAGTAGTTATAGCTAGGGGAAAGGTAATTATGAGGATATTAGGAGAGATTTAGGATGCATAGGGTGGAGCAGGATATTGCAGGGGCTGGGGACATCTGAAATGTGGAGCATATTTAAGGAACAGCTTTTGCATGTCCTTAATGAATATGTACCTGCCAGGCAGGGAGGAAGTGGTCGAGTGAGGGAACCATGGTGTAATAGGGAAGTTGAATCTCTGGTGAAGAGGAAGAAGGAGACTTATATAATGATGAGACGTGAAGGCTCAGTTAGGGCACTGGAGAGCTATAAATTAGCCAGAAAGGAGCTAAAGAGGGAGTTGAGAAGAGCTAGAAGAGGACACAAGAAGACTTTGGCAGATAGGATTAAGGAGAATCCTAAAGCTTTTTACAGGTATATAAATAATAAAAGATTGGTTAGGGCAAGATTAGGGCCAGTCAGAGATAACAGTGGGAAGTTGTGCGTGGAGCCTGAGGAGATAGGAGAGACACTGAGTATTTTTCATCAGTATTCCCACAGGAGAAAGACAATGTTGTCAGGGAGAATACTGCGATACCAGGTTGTAGACTGGGCAGGATTGAGGTTCATAAGGAGGAGGTGTTAGCGAATCTTGAGGGTATGAAAATTGATAAGTCCCCTGGGCCAGATGGGATTTACCCTAGGATTCTCTGGGAGGCTGGAGAGGAGATTGCAGAGCCTTTGGCTTTGATCTTCATGTCGTCGTTGACTACAGGTATAGTGCCAGAAGACTGGAGGATGGCAAATGTTGTCCCTTTGTTCAAAAAGGGGAGTAGGGACCATCCTGGAAATTATAGACCGGTGAGCCTGACTTCTGTGTGGGCAAGGTCTTGGAAAGAATTATAAGGGATAGGATTTATAAGCATCTAGAGAGGAATAAATTGATTAGGGATAGTCAGCACGGTTTTGGGAAGGGTAGGTCGTGCCTCACAAACCTTATTGAGTTTTTTGAGGAGGTGACCAAAGAGGTAGATAAGGGTAAGGCAGTTGATGTAGTGTATATGGATTTTAGCAAAGCGTTTGATAAGGTTCCCCATGGTAGGTACTGCAGAAAGTGCAGATGCATGGGATTGAAGGTGATTTAGCAGTTTGGATTAGGAATTGGCTAGCTGATAGAAGACAGAGGGTGGCGGTTGATGGGAAATATTCAACCTGGAGTGCAGTTACAAGTGGTGTACCTCAAGGACCTGTTTTAGGGCCACTGCTGTTTGTCATTTTTATAAATGACCTAGATGAGGGTGTAGAGGGTTGGATTAGTAAATTTGCTGACGATACCAAAATGGGGGGAGTTGTAGACAGCGAGGATGGATGTTACAGTTTGCAGAGGGACATAGGTTGCAGAGCGGGGCCGTGAGGTGGCAAATGGAATTCAATACGGATAAGTGTGAGGTGATTCACTTTGGTAGGAATAACAGGCATATGAAATATAGGACTAATGGAAGGACCCTTAATAGTGTTGTCAAGCAGAGGGATCTTGGGGTACAAGTACATAGCTCTTTGAAAGTTGGCACCCAGGTTGATAAAGTTGTTAAGAAGGCGTACGGTGTGTTAGCTTTTATTGGTAGAGGGATTGAATTTAGGAGCCGTGAGGTTATGTTACCACTGTACAAAACGCTGGTGCGGCCGCACTTAGAACATAGAACATTACAGCGCAGAACAGGCCCTTCGGCCTTCTATGTTGCGCCGACCATTATAAAAAGCAATGACCCTCCAAACTAAACCATTCCCTTCTCTTCCATAAACTTATCAACTAACCTCTTAAACGCCACCAAACTTGGTGCATCTACAACTGTACTTGGAGTATTGCGTACAGTTCTGGTCGCTGCATTATAAGAAAGATGTGGAAGCATTGGAAGGGGTGCAGAGGAGGTTTACCAGGATGTTGCCTGGTATGGTGGGAAGGCCTTATGAGGAAAAGCTGAGGGACCTGAGGTTATTTTCATTAGAGAGAAGAAGGTTACGCGGTGACCTAATTACGCGTTCAAGATAATCAAGGGATTGGATAGGGTGGATAGTGAGAGCCTTTTTCCTTGGATGGTGATGACCAACATGAGGGGACATAACTTTAAATTAAGAGGTGGTAGTTACAGGACGGATGTCAGAGGCAGGTTCTTCACACAGAGGGTGGTGAGGGCGTGGAATGCCCTGCCTGCAGCAGTTGTGGACTCGCCTACTTTGGGAGCATTCAAATGTTCGGTGGATAGGCATATGGATGATATTGGAATAGTTTAGGTTAGAGGGTCCACTGGCCGGCGCAACATCGAGGGCCGAAGGGCCTGTACTGTGCTGTTATGTTCTATGTTCTATATGTAGATGGAAAATAGGAGGAGGTCACTAAGGTTATTTGGGGCACCAGAAGTGATGGTGTGGGAGAAGGAAGTATTGCAAATGATTTCTGGCTAAGCTTTGGATAAGAAATGGAACCAGGAGAGAGCACTCCCACCCGGTGGAAAGGCATTGGAGGAAGATGGTGTGATCAGTCATGTCAAAGACTGAACACAGATTGGGAATGTTGAGGAAGGACAGTTTACCTTTGTCACAATCATATACGATGTTATTTGTAGCTTTGATAAGAACTGTTTTGGTACTGTGGCTGGGGCAGAGACCTGACTGGAGGAATTCAAACATGGAGAAGTTGGGCATGAATTTGGGAAGCGACAGCACATTCACAGACTTTGGGAAAGGAGGGGGGCTGATGTTTTGTAAGGACAGTGGGTTCATTGCTTTTTTTTGGAAAGAGTGCTGATGATGATAATGAGAACCTCAATTAGCTGAGAAGAGTGCCCAAGGAAAACAAAGGCCAGCAGATTTTCTTAGCCCATTGTATGTCTTGGCAGCAAATGTACCCAAGACGGCCACGGCAGGATGGAAACCCTGAGTCACACTAGACAATGCTCAGTTGACCACCACAGTGCAAACCATTATCTCAAAACGGAAGGCTGCCACCAAGTAAAGGAGGGAGAGGGACAGTGCTTGAAGAGAAATTTGTTAACAATGTCAGCTAACATGGAGAAGTGGAATAGTCATCAGTTTATTTAGGGTTAGGACTGGATCATACAGATCATGTCCAAGTATTTGTAATGATGTGCAGTTAATCTGGAGTTTCATGTTGCTGGGACTGAGCTTCCTCCAAATACAAGTTGTAATTGAAGTACTCAATCCTGAAGATTGTAAGAGTTAGTTCATAAATTGTGGGCTGATGTTATCCTAGACACCAACTTACTCCCCACCCAACTTGCAACTGAATAAATGACTTGAAATTAACATGCAAATGGATACAGTTGAAAATAATTACAGCTATGCATCTGTTTGAAAACACAAAGTGACGACCCCACTGGAAAAAGATAGGGAGGCCAGTGTGTACTTCACAGTTACATTTTGTACCAGACATTATAGTTATAACCACTGTCGTTATAACTCTACAAAACATTTGGATAAATACATGGATGGGAAAGGATTAGAGGGATATGGGTCAAATGCGGGCAATTGGGACTACCTGGGAGGGCACCATGAACTAGTTGGGCCGAAGGGCCTGTTTCCATGCTGTATTGTTCTCTGACTCTATAACTATCCAACCAGCAGCAACTCTTGATGTGTACACATGTACAAGATTGATATATGAGCTCCACAGGAGCAATGCATATGTCCAAACCTTTACTTTACTTTCTGTAAAATAATTAAAAAGTGAAAGATAATTGGTGTTTTTTACTTGCTAGTTTGCTGTCTGAAAATTCTCCAATGCCATTGTCTGTTTAGATGCCTGATAGCATCACTGTTGCTGGGTGCTCCTTTGGGTAACACTGGAATGAGATTAACCTTGGGAAAGGTGAAATGTGGATCACGGGAATTGCTGGACCTTTCTGAGCAGCTTTCTTTGTAATTAGTGGCGAGTGCTTTCATTTGACTAGTGACTGGAGAATCCAAGCCAACGGAATAAAAAAAAGCATAATTAAAGCCAGTATTTTAAAGGATTTAACTTAAAAATGTAAACCACCTAAAAGATGTTTTTAATCAATAATTCAGTTTTGTTTTATATCTGGCTTTAGTTTGGTTCTGACTTGCCATAGTGAATCATATTTAAAATACAATCTGTAAACATCTTCGAAGACTAGGTTATATCTCCTGGACACTTGTTTCTAGACCTTTTAATGGCCACTGCCATCTTGTGGTTGCACGTTTGTATTGCAGTAAGCTTGTAGACAGCTCCGGTTTGTTGCTGAGAATTATTTAATTTAAGCTGGTATTTCCTTCTCTTGTGAAAAGGAAGCAAATTGTCCCTATTCTCCTATTGTATACTGCACTGAAATGTTCAAACATTAAATTCACACATGCAGCCACTTGAATGCTTTGATAACAACTTAACTCTGCATGTGCAATAATTCTTATTCTTATACTGTGAATACAAAATCACATTCATGTCTTTTTGAACCTCCCAGTAGCTTCTTGCTAACGTTGCAAGACATGTGCAATAAGCAACACTGAAACACAAGGCTGGTTTTTGCCTAGCCTAATCGAGACTAGATCCAAAGTGGCAGGTGCTGCTGGTGGAAGCTGTATAATTTTGCTGGCACTTTTAGTCAGAGCCACAAACAGAAATTGTTCATTCCCACAACTTTTAGCAAGATTGTGGGGCCATTTTACTCAAGTAGTTAGTGGTGCTGTTTTATTAAGGCATTTGTACCTACTTTTTTTAACAGCCAATCCAAACAACTACAAATGCACAGGTTCAAAAATACCTGTATGAAGAGGGTGATGCAATGTCTGATCATGATGGGCTGTGCAGTAATAGATGTGTTTACCGTGATGTGAAATTCCCCATTTCTGCTATTTAAATGAGGATATTTATTTCAAATTGGTTTATTGAAAAATAGAAAATTCAAATAATCAAATTAAGGCGTTTCTAGCCTGCACATTAGGTCCATAGAATGTAATCTATGATGCTGACATTTTTGGCAAATTGTCATTGTTACGACTGGATAAAAGCAAATTACTATGGTTGTTGGAATCTGAAATTAGCTTTGACAAATGGTCATCTGGACTCTCAACCTCAGCTCTTTTCTTGCGTTACAGTTGCTGCCAGACCTGCTGAGACATTCCAGCGTTTTCTCATTTGGTGTCATTGCATTTGTTTGACACTGTTAATCTTTGATCTTAATTCTTAAATTTATACAGATTTAAGTCATGTACGATTCTGAGTTTAAGTACTTGGCTCTGTAGGCTAATTATACCCTTTACAGTATATGAACAATTCTGCATCCAGCACAAAATCACACCAGAATGCAGGACTGTCAATTGGTTCTGAGCCAGAGTCAGGATTTGGAATCCGCTCAGCTAGCCTGCCATTTTGGCATCTGTGTTTTATTCACTCAGTAAACATTTTTTTCCACTTTTAATTCAGACAACAATCTGGGATAATTAAACCGATTAAGAGTACTGGTAAATTGCTGTGCAGCAATCATTGCCGCAGGCTTGAGAGTGGCTAAGCTGGCTTTAAATTTAATACATGCACTAGATAATATTCACAATCTGATAGGTAAACTCTAAATATCATAGGTGATGCAGATAACTTTGCAGTTGTGAACACTGTCAAGCCTCGTCCTAAAGTGGTTTTTTTTTGATAAATACACATGTTCTATTTTAGCAAGTCATTCTTGCTGGTGCCATGTTTATCAGGCAATGTAAAGTGTATGTTATGCCTCATCAAATGCAGTTAGTGCCTGGCTTGACTTGACTGGAAATACTGCAGCACCAGTAAGATATGGATCTCTTGATCTCCAGATGGCACACTGAATGGATTATAGTTAGAAAGTCACCTAGCTGGTTTTTCAAAACAAATCAAGCCTGTTAGTTTGAACAATGATTTGAATAATGATAATATATTTGATCTCAATCTTGGAAATTGTAAGAGCAACTTTACTTGGTGGTGCAATCCACTTTCTGGTATGCAACTCATCTACTAGAACTGTGTCCTTTACATCTCTGGTATTTATTTCAGTGGAGTATTATTTATTGTAAATTTATTAATAGGTAAGGGGAAAGGAAGAGTAGCATATGTTAAGAGGCAAATCAAATGAGTGAGTGCTAAATATGCAGCTGATAAATGTGGGACAGCTACTGATCAACTGCCATGCTGTTTTTAAGTCATAGCATCTAGTGTAATTGGGCACATTGGTGTAGAACGTTTTCCTGTCAATAATGACATTAAGGGTCCTGTGGTAAAGTAGACAGTGTCCTTGCCTCTGAACCAAAACTGTGGCTTTGAAGGTGCATAATTCCTTTCAGTGGCCCCATGGTTGAGGGTAAAAGAGGGAGAGTTTTCTGGTCAGCCAGAACTTGCAAAAGGTTACAGCAAAACACTGCAATACCTTGTTGAGCATAGCCAGGGAGGAGTATGGGGAAATAATGGTCACCAGCATCTTTTTAGGGCATGGTATCTGAATAATGATACCAAAGTGCTCAAGTAGTGAGGAGTTTTTCCATTTGTGTTTCCAAGATGTGAGAAACCATACCTATTTTTAAAAAGTTGGCCAAAGTGAAAGGGTACTTTGAATAAAAATTACTTCTCCCTCTGTTGCCAGTTTATTTCTAATGTCCTTCTCCCCACCCTTTTTAAGTGATGTATCAGACATAATCTTCATGCTTTTATAAACTCTTCTTTGACCTCTCCTTTTGGATGGGCCAAGTCTTTGATGTGTGTATTACACATGCTTATTGAGTTTTGAGTGTTTTTAGTTCATGTTTCAGATGCAGTAGCATGCGCAAAACATTTAAACGTCACAGCACCAGAAATTATATTTGTAATAAGTCAGTTTTTTCCCGTAACAATTTGGTTTTGGGTACTGCTGGTTGTCTTATTTAGCATACTGATGTTGACAGGTTAGAGGAAAATTGTACATTTCAGAATTTTAGAAATACATTTTTTTTGCTCATACTAACACCAGTACCCATGTGAAATTATCAGTACTTCATTCATAGCTTTTGCCTCAATACCACAACAGACAAATCCAGAAGGATTAAATTATAATCTACGTACAGCATGAAATGTTCACCTAGTTTGTTATATTTCACTGTAATTCCACCTATACCTCAGCTGAGTTCAAATGCCATTATGTGTCAGTAAAATCCATGTGACATTACTAGTTTTTTAATAGCGTGAGATTCTACTTCAAATGTTTATCTATCTTCCCAAAATCTTGGACTGGCGAAACATAAGTTCACAGAGAAATTAATTCCAAATTTGACGTTTGCAGTCAGAAATTACAGCAGAATGAGGAAGGTAGATTTTATTGATTACTAATTTGAGTTTTGTGGAAGACAAACACATAAAACCATAGATGCCCTACAGTGCAGAAATGGCCATTCGGCCTAACAAATCTGCACCAATTCCCTAAAAGACCATCCTACCCAGTCCCTTCCCCTCTGCCTTAACCCTCCACAGATTTACTATGGTCAATCCACCTAACCTACACACTTTGGACTATGGGAGGAAACTCATGCAGACAAGGAGAATGTGCAAACTCCCCTCGGATAGTCACCTTATGCTGGAATTGGATCTTGTTGCTGTAACCACTGTGCCACGTACCACTCATATTGTCAAAGCTTTTTGTATTGCACTGATCTGGACAATTCACAAGAGCACTAAATTATAAAGGGAATAATAATTTATACTGCATGTGAAGAGCATGCTAATTAGTTGGTCGAGGAGTTGCTATGAAGAATGTACCCAGTTGACTAATAACTGACAGTTTACCGTCAACCTTTGTTTAAATTCAAACCAGTCAGATTGGCTCTGGTTAAAGAATTGCCATTGGGAATGAATCTAAGAATGAATGTTTTTCTATTTTGTTTAGTTAAACAAGATGCAATATGTGTCCATGTTCTTTCTGTATGCAAAGAACAGGGTCCAACTGAATCTTAAATTGGTGGTCAGCATAATTCTTAACACACTCAGGATTGTTTAGCAAATGTTGTCTAATTGTGGAATCACATCTAATGTTAGAATCAATGTTTTTAGTTCTAGATGCACAAGCAGGTTGGATACAGTAATTTTTTGCCTGTTGTGAACAGCCAAAGGGACATACTGTTTGTTACAATGTGCCAATCTTTGGAATGTATGGCCTATATACTTAGCATCAAACTAGCTCTAAAATTTAAATATCACAGTACTCAATTGTGTGACAGGCAAAATGTCTATATAGTAACAGTGTAAAACAGCTAGCTTCACTTGTTGCTTACTTTTTGAGATACCTTGCCCTTCCAGGATAATTTTTAGGTGGAAACAAATCATTCTTTTTACAAGTGTTCTCTTTTGTAGTTTTATTAAATGCTGATGATCCCACTAGGAATCATTATTTAGATCTTTGCTTTTGAGTTATTTATTTCAATATAAATATATTTTGGGGTAGAAACTGTGGCTAAGATTTGTAAACCTGCCCCTCTTGTTTGATGATAGTGAATTCCAGATGCCTTTGGATATTTAACTAGGGATTTCATTCAATTTCTCTGTATTAGAGTTTTAATGAGAGTGATATGTTGATGTGCAGAGCTAGCATACATTTGAACAGGAACAGCACTGTCACCACATTTAACAGGGACTTCAAAGCTATTATTTAAGACAGATTTTCAATCAATTTGTCGTGAATATTGCATCCAAAACCGTATACAAAGAAAAAGATCTTTTGGCACAATGAGTGATGAACTTCATAACCTGGGGAAAACATCTGTGTTCCCTAATGAAAAGAAAACATTTTCTTAAAGTATTCTAAAAATTAAAAGGAGTATGAATTAAAGCAACAATCCTAATTGTTTGAAATCATTTTTAGGTCTTCAATTATTTAGGTGAATGCTCAAAGATGACATGAAAACATGTTTGAAAATAACATACATTTTGGATTAAAGCCTGACTTTATCATAAGCATTTTCAGAAGGGCAGCTGTTGTTCCAGCAACTTCTTTTTGCAATGAATCTTGAAGATTGTTGTCCAAACTGTTGGTCGTCGTCGGTTATGGGTATAGTGCCGGAAGACTGGAGGATAGCGAATGTGGTCCCGTTGTTCAAGAAGGGGAAT
Source organism: Sphyrna mokarran (assembly GCA_024679065.1). Lineage (NCBI taxonomy): Eukaryota > Metazoa > Chordata > Chondrichthyes > Carcharhiniformes > Carcharhinidae > Sphyrna > Sphyrna mokarran. The sequence goes on along the minus strand of JAGIQG010000002.1, from coordinate 97,136,774 downwards.
AGAGACTTTCCTGGAAATTATAGGCCGGTGAGCCTTACTTCTGTTGTGGGCAAAGTATTGGAGAGAATTATTAGGGATAGGATTTATAATTATTTAGAGAGAAATGAATTGATTGGGGATAGTCAGCATGGTTTTGTGAAGGGTAGGTCGTGCCTTACTAACCTCATTGAGTTTTTTGAAAAAGTGACCAAAGAGATGGATGGGGGTAAGGCGGTTGATGTGGTATATATGGACTTTAGTAAGGCGTTTGATAAGGTGGCCCATGGAAGGCTTCTGCAGAAAATGCAGATGTATGGGATAGAGGGTGATTTAGCTAATTGGATTAGGAATTGGCTAGCAGATAGAAGACAGAGGGTGGTGGTTGATGGGAGATATTCATCGTGGAGTTCGGTTACAAGTGGTGTACCTCAGGGGTCTGTTTTGGGGCCCCTGCTGTTTGTAATTTTTATAAATGATCTGGATGAGGGTATTGAAGGATGGATTAGTAAATTTGCAGATGACACTAAAGTCGGTGGAGTGGTAGATAGTGAAGAGGGGTGTTATAGTTTGCAGAGAGACTTGGACAAGTTGCAGAGCTGGGCCGAGAGGTGGCAAATGGAGTTTAATGTGGAAAAGTGTGAGGTAATTCACTTTGGCAGGAATAACAAATGTGTAGAGTATAGGGCTAATGGTAGGACTCTTAATAGTGTTGATGAACAGAGGGATCTTGGTGTATATGTGCATAGATCCCTGAAAGTTGGCAATCAAGTCGATAAGGTTGTTAAGAAGGCATACGGAGTCTTAGCTTTTATTGGTAGGGGGATTGAATTTCGGAGCCGCAACGTCATGTTGCAACTGTACAAAACTCTAGTGCGGCCGCACTTGGAGTATTGTGTGCAGTTCTGGTCCCCACGTTATAAGAAAGATGTGGAGGCATTGGAGAGGGTACAGAGGAGGTTTACCAGGATGTTGCCTGGTGTGGAAGGCAGGTCTTATGAAGGCTGAGGGATTTGAGGTTGTTTTCGTTAGAAAGAAAGCGGCTAAGAGGAGACCTTATTGAAACATATAAGATGATTAGAGGTTTAGATAGGGTGGACAGTGATAGCCTTTTTCCTAGGATGGAGAAAGCTAGCACGAGGGGACATAGCTTTAAATTAAGAGTGGTAGTTATAGGACGGATGTCAGAGGTAGGTTCTTTACCCAGAGGGTGGTAAGGGTATGGAATGCCCTGCCTGCTGCAGTTGTAGATGCGCCAAGTTTGGTGGCGTTTAAGAGGTTAGTAGATAAGTTTATGGACGAAAAGAGAATGGTTTAGGTTAGAGGGTCATTGCTTTTTCCTAATTGGTCGGCGCAACATCGAAGGCCGAAGGGCCTGTTCTGCACTGTAATGTTCTATGTTCTAAACCCTATTCCTGCAGCAATGACTGTCACCATTTGGCCTCTAAGTGGCGCCATTTAACAGCCAAGAAATAGTTATCCACATCAGTGATTCTCAGTCTTTTATATGTCACGGCACACCTCTATATTGTAGAAATATTTTGAGGCACATACTATTTTCTCTGACGTGCCTTCTAGCAAAAGACTTTATTGGGGTGATATTCGGTCTGCTTTTGCCATCAGAGAATGGTGACGCTGGCAGAATCCGGAGGGAATTGGGAAACACTGGTTTCATTGTTTTACTTTGCATGTGTGGATGTCAAAAATCTGACTTTAACTATAATAATGCTGGGCAGTGACAGCTTCAATTCTAGCTGTCACAAAACCTGGGCCATTGACTTAGAAAAATGTAAATACAATATAAATGTAAACTGTGCAAAAGGAACTTTGATTTTCTTAAACACACAATTTGGAAATAATTTATCCAGTTCATACAAAATTTAATATGAAACGGTTATCAATATGAATGTTAACTCTTTCTCTCCACAGAAGCTGCCTGATTATCTGAGTTTTTCCAGCATTATTTTTTATTATGTCAGATTTCAAACAGCTGCAGTTTTTTGTATTAATATTTTGAATTCTACTACTTTGGGTAGAAAAGTGAAGTATGAGGGGGGGAAAAAGCAGTAACTTAATTAAGAAAGAGAGAAAGCTGAAGGAGCATAATGCCAATCTCTATTTAGGAATTAGCTAAACATAGATACAAATTATCAACCTGGTTTTAATCGCTGTAATTCTCTGATCTCGCCCATAGCTGGGATTCTTTGGTCCCGCTGCTGTGAATGGAGATTTGGCTGAGCACCAAATTCTCTGTTCTTGCTGGTAGTGGTGGCAGGGCGAATGACATCAGAGAGCTCGGGTCAATATTGTGATTTTCAGAACAGCACGTGCCATTTTTACCTTGCCCCTCTTATCTCTCTTGCTTCTCTCAGGGTTTTTGCACCCTTTTTGAACTTTTGCTTTTAGTATGGGCACATGGGGCCTTTGTTTTTGGCTCCAAGTCGCATTTGTCACGGGCCTGACCAATGTAAAAAAAGATCTAAACTGCACATGTGACTTTTTCCTGGGTGGCACGTGTGCAGGAGGCCTGAGGTTTGTCAGGTCTTAGAGATGCCAACCACAGAGCTGAAGACTGTTATTTTTGCTTTAATTAAATGAATCTGTAATCATTCTGAATCTTTCTTTGCGGCACACTTGGGGAGAGGAGGTGGTGGTAGTGAGGGGGCGGGGTGGTTGGTGGCTGGGTGGCACATTGGTTAGGAATTACTGATCTACATTTTTCTCAATTCCACCAATACCGAAAATTGTGTACCTTAAATGGTAAGTAAACATTACTTCAGTTTGCGTTTACAACAAAAGAGTACCAGTAAACCATTCAGCCCTCCCATCCTGATTTACCACACATGAGCATGATCGATATTCTAGCTTGCTCCACATCATAATACCTTGGTTCGAAAAAATATCAATTTCAGATTTAAAATTAATTGAGTTAGCATCTGCTGCTTTTTATGTGAGAGAGCTCCACACTTCTTCTCTGACCTTTTGTATGTAGAAATAACTCCTAAATGACCCTCAAGTTCTGAACTTAAAATTGTGTCCCCTTATTCCAGATACTTTCACAAGTGAGAAAGGATTCTCTCACTATTTTCCCATCAGTTCCTTTCAAAAAACTAAAAACCTGAACTAAATCTCCTCCCCCACCTTACCTACCTAAATACTAGAGACTACAGCCTACTTTATACAATGTTTTGTGACAATCTAACCACTGGAATTCTAACATTCCATATGCCTCCTGAGGCCATTATGTTCTTTCTAAGGTGCAGGCCCAGAACTGTGCATTGAATTCCAGATATGATGTAAGTACAGTTTTGTACAGCTGCAGCACCTTTATACTTTAGCCCATCAGTTATAAAGCCTAATTTTTTTTTTGCACTTAACCAATAATTTTAGTGATCTGTGCATATGAGCTCCTAAAATTTCTTTAGACATTCAGTGTTCTTAGTTGTTATGTACAAATTGGAAAGCCAGTTTTTAAATAACTGGAGCACATTTGTAGAAGTTTCATAGTTACTTGAGGTAGAATACTAGTTACGTGCATACAAGTACAATTTAACACTAAGGATTCTGGTTTCTTACTAGTGTGTTAAAATCCTATCGTCAATCTCAAAAATGACAACATAACATCCATTAGTACCTCTCTCCCAGATAATGAAGGAAATGTTTTTGCTACATTCAAACATTTAGCACTATAGAGATGCTCCTCAAAAGCTGGATGAAAATAGTGTATGCCGGGGATAATGTTTAGTAAGTGAGTGTTCATCCTGAAGCTATATGTTAGTCCTAATATATTGTCATCTTCCTAGCAACTGTGTAACTGGTAAACAGCAAGTTGTATACGTATTGGACGTAACCAAGTGTGAATAAATGGCTCAAATCATTTAAAAATTGGCAACATTTAAGGAATAGATATTTTCATGTATTTTTTTCAATCTAACTTCGAGTCTCTTACATTGATAGAAAATGATGGAGTTCAGTCCATAGTGTGTGCTGCAGATTCATACAGCGCATTTGCCTGTGAAACTTATTTGTTAGGATTGTTTTCTTGTGAGCACACTTTTGAAACCTGTTGTCATTCTTTGCTCCTCCCTTCATTATATATTCAATAGTTGTTTTATAAAGTGACATTGATTTTCAAGTTGTTTTCAAATCCATCCATTATCTCCCTATCTCTATAATCTCTTCCAGCACCACGATCCTCAAAGGTATCAATGCTTCTCTGACTCTGGCCTTTTTGAGCACACTGATTTTAATTGCTCTACCACTGGTGGTTGTGCCTTTAGCTTCCTAGGCTTTAATTCTGGAATTCTTCCCAGAACCAAACCTCCTTACCTCTGTTCCCTCCTTTCAGGTGCTCTGTAAAACTGACAACTTTGATCAAGCTTATGGCCACATAAGCATAGAATTCCTACAGTGCAGAAAGAAACTATTTGGCCCATCAAGTCTGCACCAATTTTCCAAAAAAGCATCATACACAGGCCCTCTCCTCCACTCTATCCCCCTAACCTTGCACAATTACCACGGCCAATCCATCTAATCTGTACATCTTTGGACTGACCATCTGTCACTATCTACGATAACTTGGTGGCTAATGTTGCTGCTGTGAAGCACCTTTGGATGTTCAGATAGAATAGAATCCCGACATTCATCCCACTGAGTCTGCGCTGACTGTCTGACAGAGCATCCTACCCATTCTCCATCCCCATAACAGTTGTGTATTTACCCCACTAATCCAACTAATCTACACATCTTAGGACACTAAGGGACAATTTAGCATGGCCAATCCACCTAACTTGCACATCTTTGGACTGTGGGAGAAAACCAGAGCACCCAGAGGAAATCCATGCAGACACGGGGAAAATGTGTATGAAATTTGCACAATCACCCAAGGCCGGAATTGAACCTTGGTCCCTGGTGCTGTGAAGGACAACTGCTAATCACTATGCCACCCTGTTTTATTATGTTAACAGTACTATGTAAATTGTGATATACTACCTCAAAACTATACTATCCTCCTAAAATCTAGTACTGGTAATTCAGTCCAAACCTGCCCAGTCCTGGATGCTGTTTCTCAATTAATGCTGCTAAGACAGTGTCTTCAATAAATTAGTCAACTGGTATTTTAACAGTATCTGAAAAAAAAAATCCTCCTGCGAGAACTGACTTTACCAGAAAATTTCAGATTATTTTTAAATATAAGAACTCACGGACAAAATCATCTACTAAAAACTCCTCACTGCAATAAATGTCAACCGGTACCTCCAGGTGAAGTAAGCATGAAACACGTTGACTTCTTTTTAAACTATATTGTGCTTTGTGAAAATATGTGTTTGCTTTACTCAAAGTGAACTAAAGTTTTGACTGATGTATGATTCCAATGCTTGATTGCCACTGTGCCAGAATTATTATACAATGATTAATAAACTTTCACAACTGTGTGTTTTGGACTTGAGCAAAGGAACTATGCTTCTTTCTGGAGGAAGAAAGTTATGTAGTCTTTATTATAATGTCCATGTGACTTGGGGATGGATTACGTTGAATCACTGGTTTCCAACATTACGTGCTTTTGCAGTTGGCGATGCAGTGCTTATTTATTTTGGGGAGAAAGAACAGAAATGGAGGAAATGTTTATTCTATTTGTATTTATATCTGACATGAATGTATTTACTTCCACCCCACTGGCACTGGTATTTCTGATGTTGAGTACAAAAATTCATTTATAATAATAAAAAATCTATAGTCAAAGCTTGGTTTAAATTGCCAAAGAAAATGGCATTATTTTGAAGGCAAAACAAACAGCAATTTATTTATGCATCTCTAATTTTAAAAATGAAGGTTATTTTGTAATTTTCCTTTTGTGCTGCTTCATGCCTGATGGCAGGTTCTGTTGCTGTAGAATGAATTAATTACTGTGATTTTGTTTTTCTTGTTTTGAAACTTTAGAGCAAAAGGCCCATTCCCCCTGCTCCTCCCAACTCTTGTCCCAGTTTTCAGTGACATGTAAATTCTAAATGTTAAATTAACCAATGAATGTAAAGTTTATTGGTTTTTGACTTTCTCTGATGTCCTTCTCAATTATTCAATCCTGGGTGATGAGCTAAATGTTGGTGGGATATCCATCAGTAGAGAATATCATACAAAGAGGAATTTTACAGCCAAACCAAGTTGTTGACTTTTACATGTTGTACTTTAAAAACATGATCAATGCATATGGGCGGCAGGGTATCATAGTGGTTAGCACTGCTGCTTCACAGCTGTAGGACCTGGATTCGAATCCCAGTTTGGATCACTGTCTGTGTGGAATTTGCACATTCTCCCTATGTCTGTGTGAGTTTTCTCTGGATGCTCCAGTTTCCTCGCACAGTCTGAAACATGTGCAGGTGACGTTGATTGGCCATTCTAAATTGCCCCTTTAGTGTCCTGGGATGCATTTGTTAAAGGGATTAGTGGGTAAATACGTAGCGATATAGAGTAGGGCCTGAGTGGTAGGACCTGGTTGATGCAGATTTGATGGGCTGAATGCCCTCCTTCTGCACTGTAGGATTCTATGATTCATGGATGCATTCCAAGCGCCAATATTCAGGAATTGAAAACCTGGCTTTTTCAAATCCCCCTCTTCCCCCAAACATTGCCCTTATCACACACCACAAGCCAACACAAGATCCTGAGACAATTGTATTGTTGCCATGCTGAAATCAGCTAAGCCAGCATAAACCTGTTTTCTGACTCAGCTACTCTCTGCTTTAACTGATGAACTGTTGACTAAGCACGGATATCTTTGATGCACTATAAAGCTTTTTGCAAAGAAGAGTATGAAACTAGACATCTTCCTAAACTTTTAGTTCAATTCCTATAGATATTAAATGTTTTTGCTGAGATTTTGTTTTATCATTTCACGTGTATCATTGTTATATTTTATAGAAGATACTTAAGGTGTTTTTTTTTTGTGTGTTTTGCAGAGTATTGCAGATCAACATCCTCCTTTCAGATAGCAGATTGCACCTCTTCTTGCAGACACAGCTAAATCCTACAGAGATCGAGGCCTGTGTCTCGGGTCAGACTGACTACACGGTTGCTGATGCAGTTCATAGGCATGCCACTTCTAACCGAAGGTTCCCTGTAGAGGAAGCATAGAAAGTAAAGATTTGTTTAGATTTAAACGGCAAAAGGTATTTCATATGATGCCTTACTTTGTGTTTTTAATTCAACATGGACATCATTTTTTTTAAAAGCGTTGTTAATTGAACAAATTTTTATAGAGCTGTGACAGCTCATCATAGAAAGCTGCTCACACCTACACACTGAATTAATGAACGCAGTGGAAATTCAATTATCTGCATTCTGATTATCTGAATTTCATTTTGTTAGACTTGGGTTATTTCCTTTTAAATTATCTAGCAAAAAATATCAGACTCTACTCCAAACACCTAATTAAAAGACCAAATTTCCTGTCTCTCTGTGACTGGAGATAATTAAGGTTCTCCTCTGTTACTCAGGCTTTAACTGTGTTGTAGAAACCAATTTCCTCTTTATTATTTTATTTTCATCAGCACTTCATCCTCGGGGCTTGGAAATGGCAGCAATGACAACAACGCAAAGCCGTAAAAGATGAACATTGCGAGAATCTGTTTTGTGGCTCATTTTCTGCTTTGGGCATATGTTCAGAATCCAGACTGCTGATTATCCAAATGTATACCTCCAAATGGACCTCATTCACAAAAAAAATTTGTGAAAGTCCAGTTTGATGCACTGTTTTTCTTCATGACTGGAAAATAATGCCAATTTGTGGCTATGGTGAAAATTGTTCAGTTAATTCTCTGACTGTGAGATATTGTATTTTTAATTGCACCTTCTGGGGTAAAAAGGTGTAGGACATATACAATTGCTGTAAGCACCAGAATAAATGATTCAAAAACTTAACTCCTAACAAGTCTCATACTTGGATCTTCTGACTGCAATGTATGTTTGTGGGGTGGAAGGGAGCAATATGCATTCTATCTACATTACTGAGATCTGTCATACAAGAACTGCTGTTTCTTGGGAAAAAATAATATGATGCACATAGGAAATGTCAAACAATCACTCATAAATCACTCATGGGCTGATTTTATACTAATGAATCCTCGGTGTCTTGATTTAATAACACGTTTGCCATTGAAACTTTTGATTTCAGCCTGTTAGTTGATCAGGATGGGTAAATTCACTGGTTAAAACCCTAAGCAGTTACTTTCATCATTGGTTATAGCTTAATCTTATGTTTAATGGAGCACAGTGCACTGTGTTCCATTAAAACAGTTAGTATTTGTTTGGGAATACAAACTTAAAATATTGTACTCAATAATGTAAAGAACTGTTCATTTGATTTAATGACCTGAAGTGTTATTTTACCTGTTTATGGTTGTGTTGATTGTCAGTATGACTCTGCTAAGAAAATGTATTCTTGCTCCATCCAGCAATTATTCTTGATCTTCAATTTGCTTAAGTGGCACAGTACAGATAACAGGAAGTTAGCAAGATCAATCCCTAGTTTTTGCTGAGGTGGGGGTGTGCAATTAGTCAAAGAACCCCTGGGGTTGCCTGGCTCCTTGCTCCTGATTGTTAGCTTGCAATTGCTATGAGGAGTACACGTGTTGGTATTGAAAAAGGAAAGAATCAGGCTCTGTTCTGATACCCTTCTGAACAACCAGTCAACCAATAATTAGTTTCAAGCTTTCTCATGAAAATGGCCACTAGATTGAGGGAACAGAAAGAGACCTCTGCTTGTGGAATCTTGACCCAGTAGAGAGCTAATACTTTTATGGATGGGACTAAATTGATTAGGAATGTGTTGGAAATCAGCATGTTAAACAAAAAAAATCCACCAGCATTCATAATTTACTATTATTTTGAAGATAGTGAATTAATGTCCAATTTTAACATTCTACCCCAAATATAAGATTTTAAAAGATTTGATTATGGATTTAAAAATGATATATTTATATTTTGTGGTTTACGGATCTTCATATTTAAACCATTAAATACCTTAATTATTTAACTACTTGTCCTGAGAACAATCTGTTTTGTACTCTTTTCCATCCTGATTTTATCAAGAAAATTGACATTCAAGGTAAACAGTCACTACCAAGATTATTTTGGTTACATTAATGCCTCTGTATACTGTTGAATTAAATCACTGAGTAGTCTAATTAGACTTTGGAAACTGGGTTTAGTGCTGAATTGGATTTTCTCTCGTTACTAAAGGATACAGTTTAATAATGCTTAAATAATTATTTTCCATTCTACTAAATAATGCAAAAAGAACTTTTGGGAACTGGAAGGGTCTGGTCTAAGTATTACAAAAAGCAGTAGTTATTGTCTCCTTGATACGGTGAATCTGGATTTGTCTTTATGGTTTTTTTTAAATAGCTATAATTTGTTATTTGTTTGGCTTGTTGACCACGATATGCAACCTGAGAGAGCTGGCAAATAAACTCTGCAATCTGGATTAGTTTTATAAGAAAATATTTAGACAGTGAAAAAAAAATGCTGGAAGTGGCTCCTAGTATGCTCTACTTGATTTGTCTAAGGCTTCCTCCGCAATGGACTTTTCTTTCAAAAGACAATGTTTACGGAATGGTGCACTACTGTACTTTTTTATTACTTTAATAAATTTATCAAAATGTATGTGATTTGTGAACTATTCTGATTGACAAAACCATAGAGGTTGGTCATTTATAATCTAATGCATGAAATGAACCTATGGTCTGGTAACCTGGAGGAATTCTTACTATTCTGGAGACTGGTGATGGAATGCTTTGAGGGGCAAAATGAGTGCAAAAGTTTAAATATTTAATGAATGTACATGTTTAATGGGAGGAAAACCAAATCTAAAACTTTGTGGGCTACGTATACAGACTCTTTCTTTATCTCTCAGCACTGCTGTAGGCCATTAGCACCCAGTTTGTTAAGAGGTCTGTTTTCCCTGACCATATGGCATTAGGTGGTTATGAAAGACATTCTGGCTTGTCTAGACCAATTAACGGACTCTGGTACTACTGCACCATGCATTGCTTGACAGCTTAGTGGGCTTTAGATTGCAATCTAAATGCTGTTGCGCACTTAAGGTGCTCCTTGACTATAAATTGCCACCACATTTTTTTTTATTCAGTACTGATTTTCTGTTAAAATAACATGGAAGCAGAATTAATATGCTGATCCTTTTTTAATCTTAGTGATTCTAGGTTCACCCAAAGCTGTCAGTAAATCTGTAGAATATTGTGTTATACAATAACTAAAAGTGAAGTTCAGATAGGGTGCAGAAAATATTTTCTGGACTTGTGTTTTTTCAGAAACCATCAGGATGCAATCTGATATTTCATGTTTGTATGAATTTGCATGCTTGCAGATACCTGCATTGAGATATTTGGGTTTTATTTTTAATAAGAGCACCCAAATTATAACATTTAATCTTTCTGCATCAAATCTTTCCAATCTTATCCCTCTATGAAACTAATTCTAACAGCATGGCATCTAATGTATTTTCAATAATCTGAAAGAAATGTTGTCTTAATGTTTTTGTTTGGAGGATCATTCATCATAAAATATGTTTATTTTAGGGATATTTATTATGGTAACAGTTCAGAACTTGTTGTTTGCTTTGCTTTTTATTTACTCTGATTTTATATTTTGGTATTTTTATGACAGTCCTAATTTACTTTGTACTATTTTTAATATTGATACTTTAAAGTCATACAAAATACTTTCTAAATAATAGGTAGAATCTCTGCTAAAACAATGCAAAAAATTGAGGAATTTGAAGTGAAGATTATGTCCCAATAGAAATTTTTGTCACTCGTTTTGGAACAGCACTGGTAGATGTGTCCCTCAGATCAAATTAATCACTGGTGAATTTCTTCTAATTGTAGTTTCAGCACTAGAAGGAAGTTCCTAATTTTATTTATGTACAGTTACAAATAAAAGATATCTTTTTAAAAGGTTTAAGTATACCTTAAATTTATTAATTGTGTACATTAATGAAACTGCTAATGGTTCTGTAAAGATATTGTAATTCACCTTTTTAGTTTAAAATCGGGTTCTAGATAGTAGACTTGGTCCATTCATTAAAAATGCTTTTTTTTGTTATAAAACCATGTTTAATTGTATTAGTAAAACAGCACTAGCACTCAAGTACATCAAGCAATGTTTATTAATGCAAAGGGAAAAAAAACAATTGCTTTCTAAAATACTACCTGATTGTTCTGGTTCATGAAGGATTTTACAGTTGTGAATATGGAAATAAGTTGGAACAGGAACTTCAACCACAGCTCCTGTAAACTATCACAATTTCTGCTGGATTGTCATTTGTGCTCCAAGTGGCAATTCTAAACCCCAATCTTCATTCATTCCCATTATACTTAGGATTAAAGTTTATTTATTAATAACAAATAGGGCTTACATTAACACTGCAATTAAGTTGCTGTGAAATTCCCATAGCCGCCACAGTCCGGTGCCTGTTCGGGTCAGTGCACCCAAATAGCACATTTTTCAGAATGTGGGAGGAAACCAGAGCATCTGAAGGAAACCTTAGTCTCATTTCTAGTGCAATGGCAATTTTAGTGCAAAAGCAAACTGAAGCATTGTTTCAACTAAGGTTCAGCTTAGACATTTTCATTGCCTTAGCATAAATGTTGTAACTACTATTCCAGTATTTTAATTACATAACCTAGTTTTTTTTTTTATTGCTTCACTCCATTGAACAATGAAAGTTCCTTTCTCTCCCTGTACAACCAACTCAGCACAAGTCAGATTGTTTCTCACTTGCTTTTTTAAAAATCTGTTATACTTCAATAATAGCCATTTGTTCAGTTGCATAATTAATTTGAATCCCAATGCAAATAATTTGCTGGATTCTTTGATGCTATTACCCTGCCTAATTTCTACCACAGAAAATTTGATAATTTATTAATTACTTTCAGTATTTAGATCATTTATGTAAGTTATTTTAATGGGTATTCAAGAAACTATGCATTCTTAAAATGGTCAGGAATAAGCTATTTAAAAAAAAACTGTAGAAAGACCTGTACCAATTGATGGATATGTTGTAATGGAAGATTCAAAGCTGACTAGCAAAACTAATGTAATATGTACTGTTCCCCATTATTAGTAATATGAGTTACCCAACTGTAGAAATTAATTTCAATAATTAGGAATTTGTAACTAATTCAGATACTATCTACAGAATATAAAGTTACGTTTGGTTGCTCTTTTAATTGCTCATTGATTGAGGACAAGTAAACTTGTTTTTCCTGCATTCATTAATCTTTATGGATCAGATTATTTTAGTGTCACCAAAAACCTTGAGGCTTAAGACCCGGATTATAGAAGACCACAATTTGCAGGTACATTTTTATAAAATTGCCAAGCAACATCCTTTTTTGTATGTAATTTTCTAATATAGTATGACAAGGAAACACAAAATAGTTACAGTATATGTAAATATTATTTCTTAACATAATCTGATGACCTATTGATCTTTAATTTGCACCTCCAGCTAAATTTCCATTGCTTTAGTGTCTGGAACTAATTTATTAATATTTGTTATGTTAAAATCTAGTCCTTCCATAAATAGATGCTTATCTGTCTTTCTCTCCCTTTCGACACTCCCCTCCCCCACATCTCAAAATTTTCCATGGTTAGTTAAATATAAGCACAGCAAATTTCTGCACTAAACACTACATGACAAATATCCAGGCAATTTTTCTACCACTTTCCAATGTTTGCTTTTGCAATTAGAATGTCTGTCATGGTTAAAGGTAAAACAAACATATCCACAGGTGAGGGTGATGGTGGAAGCCTGTGGAAAAACTAAAAATTTGGTTTTGAGTTTTCTGAAAATTCAGCAATTTACAGAAACTTTCTCCTTTTTCTATTATGCCCTTGAAAATGAAAGGCTTGTACACTATGTCTTTGGTTGTAATTTCCTCAGTAGCAAATAACAAGGATAGATTGGGCAAATTTGATTACCACATTTGCCAAATTTCTTGCCATTTGAACCAAAATTGTATATATCTCCAGTTTTTCTTTTACAAATTATATAGATTCCTAGATGGGGTTTGTTTGCTATATGATTTTTGGAGTCTGTATCCGTTTGAAGATGGCATTTTTTTGCACATGGTGCTGTGGCGAGGAAGCCCTGATTGGAGGAGTAACAAAAAAGGCAGATGCTGGTAGAGAGCACAGTATGTAAAATCTTATATTCATAACCACCCGATCTTGACAACAGACTGGCTTTTTAAAAATTTTTAAGGAAACTATGATTCTTAGAGCTTGCCGCAGGGTAATCTGTTTGACCTAGCTATAGTGTGGTTTTATAAATGGTTGTAGTTTTCAGGGTAGATTTCTCAATAACTGAACCGGTTTAAAACAGTACACAATACAGAATCTCTCTCTCCGCCCCCACTTCCGATTGTGGCCTAATTGTGACCTAGTTGCTCTTTACTTATCTGATTAACCTCACCTGGGTTCAAATGCCAATGCATCTAGAATCCCTATTCTGCTTATAAAATATGAAAAATGAAATATCATAGCTTTTGTATTTAATATGAAATATTATAACAGTTAATAGAAAGGCAAGGAGATGAAGCTAACGTGAACAAGCCACCAGTGTTGAATTTCTGTGTGGCCAAGATTTTGAAGTTCTCCAGTTTTACAACAAGACTCTATGCCAATTAGTAAGACTCTAAATTTATCCCCAGAACAGACTTGTCATGTTTTTAAAGAAACTTTATAGCTCCAGGATATTGTATCAAGTTGAGGTAGCCCAAAGTTTGACCCGGAATTTGTTGTTTAGTCAGATCTAATTCTACATCTGAAAGATTTAACTTTTTTGCAGGCCAGATGGAATGAATCCCTTCAGTTGGATAACTTTTTCACCAGCCCATCAGATTTTTTTAAATATTAATGTATTTCATCCGATTCATGGCACGATTATTTCATGCTGTCTAGCTAGTTATTTGTTGTATAAGACTTTGTTGGGTTTTTTTTTCGCGGCTCTCCATGAAATTCACGTACTGCACTGGTCCCTAACTCTAAAGGTAGATGAACTGTTGTAGTGAATGAGTTAAGTCGCAATAAATTTGGGATTCGACTATATATATAATTTACAACTGAAGTTACTAATGGACTGTTACTCGCTAAGAAAACAAATGTATAATGGGGTATCACGCTAAAAATGATTAGTTTTACAAGCATTCATGCTGGAAGTGGAATACTTTTGTCTTGCAGTAAACTTTGGAAGAGAACCGACTTAATTTGTGGCAGGAAATTAAGTCTGGCTAAAACAACGGCAATATTTTAAGACAAATGTCTATTCATTGTCGAAAGCTGAGGCTATTATAATTATATTAAAAAACATAACTTGCTAGATTTTGTACCTGACGGCTTGAAACTCGAGTCCTCTTATTTCTTTTGGATTAGGTACAGTATAAATACGATCTACAACTGCAGAACATGTGAAACATACAGAAAAATACACAAAAATAAAAACTAGTTCACAATGGTGTAGAATCAAAACTAATAATTAGATGCAGCACATACTAACATCAAACATGAGATAAAGTTTCAAATTATTTCAACCACTATACTTGCTAAAAAATTTAACTGCGTATAAGTTTATCTGAAAGTGATTTTACGACTAAAGTCTGAAACAATTATACTTCCGTTCATTGTGGTCTTTTAAATGATTTTCCATAGCCTCCAGTAGGCGTCTAAAAACAATTTGGACTGAGTACTTTGGTAAAAAGCCAGAAATTACCAACACCAAATCGACTTAAAACTGGAGCAAGGCTTTAATGAGAGGTTTTGCAACACACATCCCATTTTGGAAATACATTTAAATTGGCTTCAAATGTACGTTTCCCCTTTAAAAGAAACCCATCAGTGGTCCGTAACAAATATCAGATGCAAGGCTTATTGTTGTTAAGGCATTGACTATAAATGACTCCTCGAGTAGGTTTGGTATTTGAGTTGTTAAGACTCAAAAAAGAAACCAACCTTTTAACAACAGCTCCAGAAAACTATGTTTTTTCCCCTCCATGACAGTTAAATGAAAAATGACATTTTATAAAATATGATCACAGCAACGCCATACAAACAAACAAATAAACACCAGAATTGGAACAATGTACCTGTCTATAAAATTACAGATAGTTCTCACCTCAGCCAAGGCCTGGACACTTGAGCTAATGAATAAAAGTTCCGGCTTTTCTCGGAAATGCGGATTATTTTTTTATATAATGTTGTGTTTTTGTTGTTGTTGTTGCAGCAATGCTTTCTCTGGCAGTTTATTCCTAAGTGCTGTTTTGTCGATGCTGGTGGTATTTCTGTGCCACTTTTTTAGTGGCAGGTAGCGGTAACCCGGCGCCGGTAACCCATAGCAACCGCGCACGAGCCAGCCAGAGGCAGCAGTCAGCATTGCTGCAGCCAGCCAGACACAACAACAAGCAGCACTCAGCAGTGGGGGCAGGGAGGGGGACACAAGACATAACAACCCCTCCTCTGCAATAACTTCCAACCACTTTTTTAAAAAAATAAACCAGGGATCAGTGCAAACTATTTGTTTTAATTCTGGCACCATATTCCCCAATCAATCGTAGAGGCGACTGGAAAATCGAAACCTAGTTATATTAATAAATTCATCCCACACAAAAAAATAAAGATACCCATTTTCAAATTTAGCCGCAAGCAATTTATATTAATGTAGATAAAATATCAGCTCTGTCGATTTTTTAAGAAATCAAATATAGTTTCAATTTTTAAAAAATGTTTTGGGAAAATCAAGAGTTGCACTGAACAATAACGCTTCTAAATTACGGCAGGATACCTTTTTTTTAAAAAAATCGTTATTTGATTGTGGCTGTTTCTTTCAATAATCAGAAACACTGAGCAGATGGGAAAGTAACTGGGGATATATAAAAGGGGCGAGTTCTCTGCATTAATATAATCAACCTATTCTTTACTGAGGCAGGATAAACCACTTTCTATTAGTCTTTATTGTATCTATTATATTTTGTGAATAGTATCCATTGATTACAGAATGAAGCTGTAGGCCACCCTCGTTTTCTACATTATCTGGTATAACAGCTATTCTATTATATTCTATTATCGTCTCTTATTATAATTAGGCAGATCCTGAGATTCAAAGGAGGAAATGCACGCACGCACTCTATGCGATTGTCTTTGAAACCACAAATCAGCCGCCTTTGTTAAAACGTTCCTGCAACCAGGCACAACCAATAATTAAGGCAGAGTTAAAGAGCAAACCTTCAAAATAAATAAGCTGACATTTTGTTTTTTAAAATAAATCAACGTAATGTAAAATCGCTGAGCTATTTCGACATCATTCATTTTAAACTTTTGTTAGTGATTCCTCTTTCTGAAAAATTGATTTGCATATTCTTTCTAACTCACCTGCAAAATAAAAAACATGTTTATGTTACATATGTGTGTATACTGTTATTTTCTTGAGTTTTTTTTAAAAACAATGTGGTCTTCAGAATTCGTGATTACACACAGCCGCCGTTTATGTGAAAACAGGTTTTTGATCCAGTCAAAATAGCACTCAGCATCGGACTATGGGAGTAAACGTGTTACCACTGACGGTGCAGTAGGTGCCAACTACTTACTGTACGTGGAAAGGTCAGTATTAAGCGTACCCATCTCACACACGTTTACACTAAGTCCCAGCGACGAGCAATGTGTGACTGTGTCAGCTTCAAAAGATCATGTATTTTTTTCGCTGATACCGATGTCTCGGATTCCCCTGACACAATCTGCTTTGCAAAATCTCTGGAAGGCAATCTCTGGTTCCATGTCATAGTCGCGGATAATATCTGACCTGCACCTCTTCCCCACATGAATGCAATTGTTTACTCAATCAATCTCCTTTTGTACGTATTAACAAATAAACATATAGGCCTTAATTTGTTCTACTATAATGTCGTCTTTAAAAGAAAAATAAGTTGTGTCAACCGAATTAAGCTTTGGTGCACTTCCAACAAATGATTACAGATACGATTTATTTTTTGCTTTCATTTTTATATATTGTGGATTACTAAGCCTTTACTTAACAGCAGAAAAAGCAGAATTTTAGTTCGCACATCTGTCAGGAAAACAACAGATGCTGTGGCGTGTGTGAAGATGTGATACAAGATAGTACTAAGCATAATATTAAAAGTTTATAAAATCAGTTACATTCAATCCATTGAGTTTTTCAAACATACTCATTGCGTATTACCGTTTCAAGATAAACATTAATTTCTCCAGATTTGGGTATTTAATTCGATGTATACGTGTGTATATGAAGAGGACCGTGGAATATACCTTCACAGATATTACGTTCAGACTATCATGTAATGTTCTCCGATAATCTAATCGTTCCACTTGGGTGCTACAGTACATCTGATCACTATTTATCATTAACAGATTAGCTATTGTTATTCTTGGATTAACTGGTTATTTTGTGGAGATATGTGCTTGTGTACTCGTATACTTCCCCATTCGCTGAACCACATCATTCTTAGAGGTATCACGTTAAGTGGAAGAATGTAACATTCAAAAAAAAACGCGTGTTCAGAGGATTTAGAATCATGATTTGGTAGAAAAAGGGATTCATTTATAGTCTATTCATTTTAAAGAACCATATAGCAATAGGTTAAACCCTGGTCTCGATGTAAAAAAAACAATTAAATGTTGATTTCTAAAGAATTTGACAGGAAAGTTACTTTATAATAATGAATGTAGCAGAATAGACTGCAGCGATAGTGAGGTAATTAAGGGTGAGTTGAGATTGTGTGTAATGCGCTTAATGTTGCTAATTGCTTCTCTGTGTTGGATATTACTGTAGGTTTAACTACTTGTTTCATGAAGTAAATTCTACGAGACTCAGAATTGTGTGATTGGGGGGGGGGGGGGGGGTTGGTGAGGGAGCGGGGGTCGGCGAGTTGAAGGCGCAACAAACATCTATTGCATGTAGCAAACTTTCCCCTGGTGGAGGCGCTGGTTCAGTGAAATATGCCAGTGCTGCTGTGTTACATCTGTGTTTCTGTAAAATAACATCATTGATCACACAGTACCCTTTGTGTTGGAAAAATTACGGTTTACACCAATGTTCAGGTATCCCTTTCCCAAGGAAAATACAATATTTCCAATATTAAGTCTTAATTTTTAGAAATTTCCTTATTTCAGATAATATATTTATTAATCGCAAGCCTTTTCTGTGCTCGCAAAGTTATAACCATAGCAGTTATTGATTTTCTTAAATTATTGTTATTGCATTAGCACTTAATACATGTTTTTAATAATTGATTTTACATTTTTATAGCTCCTATCATATGAATCACGGTCTGTATTAGAGCTCCATATATTTGATGAAGATTTCTCTGAGGGGATCACGTTATGCATGTGAGCTTTTTGGCTCTTGTAAATCAAGAGAGGAAAATCGGTTTTCTGATGAAGGATTTGAACTGATTTAATTTAATTTCTTGCATGTAGAATAACATTATGCGAGGTCTTATTTCTTATCTCTTCTGAACATTGTTGCTTCATAAATTCGAGTCCATTAGGCTGAAATGCACAAAGGAAAACACAATTACCAAAAGCTGGGCCAGAGAAAATAGGGGAACGCCTAAAACTGTAGTGTCTTTTCTGAGACATATCGAAAATGTACAACTGCCTATGTGGATTTGTGCCCTTAACTTTACATTTACAGCATTTTGAGTGTTTAAACTAATTTAAATTGGTCAATTAAATCAGTTGAAAATGAGCCTATTGAAATTGATGTAGGCATGTAAACTGGCTTTGAGGCACTACCTCCCTAATGAAACACTAATGAAAACAACCAGCTGTTCATAGTGCACTTTTCTCTTTATTGATCCTTTGAGGACTGTGGCAACATTTTGCCATATTTAAAAAAAAGTTTTAAAATTTAAATACACTTTACCCATCTTATGGTTAGTTTAAGTTTATTTTAATTTATACCAAATTCACTAAGTACCATGTCTTTAGATGATGCTTATTTAAACAAGATCTGTGGTTCAGAGAGATACAAAGAAAATTATCCAGTTTCACCTGGTATGTCAAGCAGATCCAGACCCATTAAGCAGTGTGCATTACTGGCTTGAGAGTTGGGTGCAGATTATTGCAGCAGCGATGGCACACCTGGTCTAAGCTTGCTTCTTAATTGGTATATTATCTTGTCACTCAGTCACTTTAGTTTGACCAATGACTGGTGGTACAGAGTAGATTCTGAAACTACCTGTAGGGTAACTTTGCACAACTTGGGTCTTTCCCAATGTGCAATTGTCAGCGATATGTAAAAAAAACAAGAATAATATATCAATTCACTCAAACACTGCACCACATATACCAACCGCTGAAGACAATAGTCACTACAGACCTAAACGACTGGCTACATAATGAACCAAGGCAGAAGCATGATTAGACGGCATTGCTCATGATTTGCACTCTAACCTCTAGGTCAGTAAGTTAGGTTTGCTAATGAATCTATTTGATGCGTCAGGTAAAAACTGGCCCATTTAAAATTTAAGGGATTAGTCTCACTTTTAGTTGACATTATCCCTTTTTGCTAGTTTGTACAGGTCAGTTTGCAGTTCATCCAAAAAACTGTTGTGCAGGCCTCCTCACTATGCAACTTAACACCCCTCCTCAGCTATTGAAGAGATTTTGCAAGTAACAGCAAAGAGCGATACATCTGGCTACCATTGCTTTTATTTTGGCATAATTAATGTATGTAGTAATGGGAAGAATAAAAATAAATTCTGATTAAGAATATATCCTTGTGAAAAAAATGTGTAGATTCAAGTTTGCAACAGTTTCAAAATTGAAATTTGGCAGATTTAAAATAAAGTATGAAGCAGCTTATTTGTGACAATAAATGGTCTGGTCATTAAATCAATAACTGTTGAGAAATGAATCTCAAGCATTTTCTAACCTAAAGAATTATCACTATTTCATTTGTTCGAGTGCTGTAAAGGTTAATATCTGAGGTATGTTATGATAGAAAAAGGCAACATTCTTTACTGACATTTACCATTTGCTGCAGCAGATGGTCTTTCCTTAAGTGGTGCTTTTTGTGCAATAACAAAAGCCAAAAGGCCTCATTGAAACACTGTGTCATGAAGTAATGGAATATGTAGGGTCTAGGCTGGAAATACACAATGAATCGAGAAGGTTTTATGTAATTAATTGACCAGTCTTAAATAGTTACTGTGATGTAAGGAATTTGGAACTCATTAATTTGGATCCTGACAGTTTTCATATTAGGACTGGCAAAAATGGATTGGAACGCTCATTCTTTGTAACAGCTAGAATTTTACATGACAGTGAGGTTTAGCAGAAAAAGACCCTGTGTCAGAGTATAGCTGCCTAGCCTGTAATCATCAGCACTGCTGGGTAATAAAAGGTAATGAAAAAGACAGAAAATAATAACAGAATTTCTTGATGTTAGAAGTAAGGGGAAAGCAGACCAGCAGAGGGCAGCTGCCACTTTTTTCCTGATTGTATTTTTTTGGATTGTGGTGCTGTGTACACGAACATTAAAATGAATAGAATTTGTAAGTAATGAAGTGTTGATCTGTACCCTATTCCTGACAGGCTAATCACAACATTACTCAAGGCAATCAGCAAGGTCATATCAACTCTTGCGCCAGGCTTTTCTAATTAGAAAAGAATAGACACAACATACCAATGCTGAAGCTGAAGTTAATTTTTTGTTTTCTTTCTCTCTCTTTCTATTTAGCAACCTTTCTGCACATTACATTATTCTAAGATAATGAAGTGTATGAGTTTTGAAAATGTAATTATCAAGTACAAATGTTGCATCCATTTTGTTTGGTGTGCACAATGTATACTCCAAAGCTGGACATATGTAGTTCTGTAATAGTCATAATTCTTTTGGATCTTTGTACCAGTAAGGGAATATTGCTATTTGAAATAAATCCTTATAGACATTTTAAGTTTTTTATATTTAACGTTTATTTATTAGTGTCAGAAGTAAGCTTACATTAACATGGCAATGAAGTTACTGTGAAAATCCACCAGTCACCACATTCTGGTGCTTGTTCAGGTACACTGAGGGAGAATTTAGCATGGCCAATCCACCTAAGCAGCGCATCTTTCAGACTGAGAAAGAAACTGGAGCACCTAGAGAAAAACTACACAGATATGGGGAGAACGTGCAGACTCTGCGCAGACAGTGACCCAAACTGGAAATCAAAGCTGGGTGTCTGGCACTGTGAGGCAGCAGATATACAAATGTATCACTCCTAATTTATTCTAATATTACTCGGCTATATCAACAAAGTCCCACCGAAGGAAAGCAAAATTTAGCATTGAATACATTAAGTAGCACACTAGAAGCCTAGGTTAAATCCTCCAGAAGGAAAGCTAAAGATGAACATGCTTTATCTGCTTTTGTCTTGATGTTATTTTTATACTGTATATCATTCACTGACTGCATGCTGCATCCCAACTTTATACAAATTGTTACATGATGGGCCTATATCAGCAGGTACTGATTATAAAATGTTGCTGCATAAAACAGAATTACCCTTGAACATTGTCCTATCACTAGATTAG
Source organism: Sphyrna mokarran (assembly GCA_024679065.1). Classification (NCBI taxonomy): domain Eukaryota; kingdom Metazoa; phylum Chordata; class Chondrichthyes; order Carcharhiniformes; family Carcharhinidae; genus Sphyrna; species Sphyrna mokarran. Next base: position 97,115,168 of record JAGIQG010000002.1, on the reverse strand, counting down.
ATTTATACTGTTTTGTCATTTTCATGTCAACCTTTGGCTTTGTGTTCTGGGGGAAATTAAGCTCAGATTGGAATAGATTTCCCTGCACTTCCTCAGGGTCAAATTAGTTATGATCAGTATATTAAACAGGAAACAGTTTTGTCCACAGACTCTGTCGAGACTTTATACTAAAATTTAACAGGCATGACATTGTTTTTTCAATCAATCTTTATACATTTTTTAAATTTGAAATTTTAGGAATGTAAAATATTACATATAAAACAAAGAGCACAGAAACTATGGCCGAATCATAATTAGAACATTTTGTAAAATAATGTATTGCTTTGCAAAATCTAAGCTCATATAAACACTGTGTAGCCAAATGAAAGTGTTGCACTTGCTGGATAGCTAATTAGTTAAATATGACAGTTTAGCATGGAGATGAGTCCAGGGCGTGTGTTGCTAATTTAGTAAACTGATTATAGAAACATGCATTGATTCCTTTGGATGCAGACTCTAAAATAAGGTCATATTTTCATATTTGGTGGGAGAGGGGATGATGGTGGTACAACGGTTAGCATTGCTGTCTCTCAGTGCCAGGGACCTAGGTTCAATTTTCAGTTTGGGTCATTTCTGTGTAGAGTTTGTACGTTCTCCTTGTGTCTGTGTGGGATGCCTCCAGGTGTTTTGGTTTTTACTCAGTCTGAAAGATATGATGGTTAGGTGCATTGCCCATGCTAATTTACCCTTAATGTACCCAGGCACTGGAGTGTAGTGACTAAGAGATTTTCACAGCAACTTCATCACAGTGTTAATGTAAGCCTACATGTGACACTAATAAATAAACATAACCCCAATGGTATTATTCAGAAATGAACTGGGCAATTCTACTGGTGACTTGACCAACCTTGAACTAACCTTATTAAAACCGTTTATTTTGATTTTGGTGTTTGTGAGATCTTATTCTGCCCAGATTGCCTGTTGCGTATCTTTATGCAATAGCAATGGCTGCCCTTCTAAAGAAGTACATTGGTTCTGAAGCTTTGAGATATCCTAAAGTCATTAAAATCTCTTATATAAATGCAAGTTTTATTTTCCTGTTTTAACATTTTTGAACAGTGTGTTAGATTGTCTTTGAAACAAAATAAATCCAAAGTGGTCATGTTTTGAATTACAATCTTTGTGAAAAGGAACCGTGGCATTAAAATATGCTGTTGTATAAAAGTACATAGGTGCTTTATATATTTGTCTCAAATTCCTCTGTCCTCTTTTAGCACAAGTGTTAATTAGTTCATTTAGAGTGGCATAATGCTTCTGGTACAGTAGTAAAAAGCAATGTGAAAGATTGAGGTGAGTGTACATTTTCAGCTCACTCAAGATTGGAGACCTTTGTATTTTTCGACTAAAACGTATTTCATTGGTGGGGATTTTGCAGTTCAAAAATCTTCCAGATTGGATTATTGCTGGTCAATTGCTGAGCTTAACTGGGATGGTGGTGGGAGCGCCAAAATTGGTCTCGACTTCCCCAGTGTAGGAAGAAGAAAAATCAGCCAAGGCTCCTGCTTGTGATTCTTATCCAGTGTCCCCACTGCTGGAAAGTGTGCTTGTGGAACTGGAATTAGGGCTGAATTAGATTTAGCTATGGTACTATCCACCATTGCATGGTTGACTACTCTACCGAGAGTCACTGCAAATGCTTTCTGGATGAACAACAGCCACTAGGGAAAGAACCGCTCGAGTGTCTATGCGGCTACATATCCTGTGATTCATCCTTACGTGGGGGTGGGCGGGGCAGCGGGGAAGAAATAAAGGAAGAGTTATCTTTTAGCCACATAAGTCATTTAAGAAAACAAATCGTTGATTGCATGGAATTATTGCAGGCATGTACTGTATTTCCAATATTAATGCCATGCTTGATTAGCTTCGTGTTGTTAGCCTGAAAATCCGGTGGACAGAGAGACTGGATTCCTGAGTCAGCTTTACAGGGAAAAAGGGGGAAAATACGAAGCACATTGCTATCAGCGATGGCACATCATCAATATGAGCTAATGACTATTATAAATTAAACTTTATTTGGACAGCTTTTGGAAGAAACAAATATTTGCTTCTATTTAACATGTGAATGATTGCGTATTGTTGAATGAGAAAAGTGACTGTGAGCTCGGCTTTGTTGCCTATGGTTTCCAGTTGTAAGAGTTTTTTTGCTGCAGATCGGGTGCAGTTGGAGGAAGAGAATCTTAATCCGTTTGTAAATTAATTACGTGGATAGATTGTGCTGTACTAATTAATATTTCAAAGTTATTAACCATCGATCATTAATAGATTATCAATTCCTAATACTGAATATTGAAATATTTTAAAGTGTGCATAAGGTGTGGGTGGAGGGTATTGTGGAGGGTATTGTGTAGGGTTGCCGAACTTCCAAGATGACCTGGGGGTTTCCAGAGGTTAGAACTGAGCGTCCCAGGCACCACCACTGTGAACAGGTCAGGGGAAAATTCGTCGGTGCATTAGACAAATAATATTTTCTAAGAACATTTATTGGAGGTGTGAAACAAAACTTTTATCCAGGTGGGGACTGAAGATCAGGTGATCGAAGCTCCGCGAATACTACCGACCAGAGCTTGTAAGCCTAAGTGATGGGATGTGAGAAATGGATGGCTTGGTCCAAAAGAGGAAAGGACATTGAGAAAATAAGTGGTTAACATTTGTATTAGGAACTAAAACGGATGGCATGGGCATTAGGGAAGTGCATTCAGTTAGTGATTTGCATCGGGTTTTCAGTGGTTTGAACAGCAAAAATATAGCTGCAGGGTGTCCCCTGTTCTCAGTATTGTTACAATTGATGGTTGAATTATAGATGCACAGGGTCAGGTGCCTGCACAATTAAAGCAAATAGTAAATAATATTGTTTCTACGAGTATCTGTGTGCTTATATGGACATCAACTTTGAACTAAATAGAGTGCCAGGAAGCAGTATGGAGGAGTTCAGGTTTGGGGGTGTGGCGACAATGTTGGGGAAGGTGGGTGCGCCCACACACACACTGCTTGCACTATACGGAAAAGGGAAAAATAGAGCTTAGAAATGCCTGATAGTCAAAGAGCAAAGGGTGAACTATATCGATGAATTCCAGCAGATAACCATGCTTTGGGGGACAAATGAAGCAATAATAGCACACAAGATTCGATTTTACTGAGAGTTATATGTGGCATTCAGAAAAAATGTAATATGCAGTAGGTACATCATGCATGAAAGCTTAATTTGAATATATAGAAATTTCTGAAAGAAAATGCAAAGATGGTTTAACCTTTATAGACTTTTTGGAACCAGTTACTGAATTTGCTCAGGTTGCTTCTCAGCTTTCCCCTTTTTATATAACTTAATGAGTGGAGCAGAGGAAATTTGATTACATTGCAGCAAATTTTAATTTGATCCAGTGAAGTTAAAGAAAATGGGAATACATCATACATGACTATGATTAAATGTGACTGAGAAGTGTTACAGAGAAATATTACAGGAAATATGTGATATAACCAGACTTTTAATGTATGATGGATAGATATCGACAAGACAGGATGGTTCAGCAGTGAACTGTGAAGTCAATTCGTAGGTCAAGAGACAGGATGTAAAACTTCATTCTGCTCCTAAAATTGAGCAGAAGAGTGTACCTGGTATGAACCTTGCCGTACATTACATCATTTAGGATGCTCCACTCGAGGCTGTCATACACAGCCTGCTGCACATGCACTACTTTTACTGTTAGCTCCACTAACTGGCTGCTCAGACTCTTTAACATTATGCTTTGACTGCACTTTTAAAAATAAAGTTGTTGAAAACTTGTAAAATATAATTCTTTCATTTGTTGTATATTTTTATGGCTACGTAAGGTATCGCAAGTTATATAGTTAAGATGCTTTTGTGCTAGTGTGGACTCCTTAGTTAACATCACGTTGTAGCATGTTGGTAGATATATAAAACTCTGAGATTACCTTCAATTACATTTTTATGAAGGTAAACTCTTTAGGAAAACAAAATATTATCAGTATTTTCAGAGTACTGAAAGTGATCCCAGCATGTGTGGTCTGCCAATCACAACATGAGAGTTACATTTTGCAGTTATCACATCATCAGTCAACAAAGCAAGACCATTTCCTCAGGAAGCAGCCTGTCCAGTAACTGAACATGTCTGCAGCAATCCTTCTGCTTGTTTTTAGCTTCTTCATGGCCCTGAGACCCACTAAATTAATTAAAGAATGACATGGTGGGTGTTGTGGACATGAGGCACCAATTTCTTTCTGTACGCTGACACAACATGAATTGCAAATACAATTCATATCAGTTTCATGATTCAGAAGTTGAACCAGTTATTCTGTGTGAGGACATTTCAATAGATGTAATATGTCCTGGTTAAGGGGATTTTTGAATATTGCAACTGCCTTTAAAGAGAGGTGGGAGGCAGCTTGCAACACATTAAGCATTAGAGTGACCTCTGTACTTGTAATGGGCTTCATTAAAACTAAATAAAACTTAAATGAATACTAAAATATTTAATTATAAAATTGCTTGAATGTTATAAATAGAATATGCGATGGCCAACAGTGAAATATTATTTTAATTCCCACTTGAGAAGAAGCATAACTTACTTATTGAAATACAATTCACTTTATTGCCCCACTGCATATCCTCTATTTATTATAAATTAATGGATATTTGATAATTAAGTATTCTTACTAACTGTATCAAACAATTATTTGCATCAATTACTTTTATTTCATTAAGTGAAAACTTTCATCTATAAATCTTGCTGAATAAGTGCTCTGGCTGGATTATATATGGAACCTTGTTTACCATCAGAGGCCCCTGGTTTTCATGCAGTTAGTACAAATACTAGATTATCAAATATTATTTAATGTGTAATAAATAGAGGTTGCCTTCAAACTGACCTTGTAATGATGGAACAGTTGTGAAAGACGCAACTGACATTTCTAGAATACATTTCTGGTGACATTTCTATATATTCAACTACTTTATCTTCTGCCTCTTTGTTTAAGTACCTTTTACCCAATATTTTTTAGGTACCAAAATATGGATAAGCAGGTTAATGGCTTTGCAAACTATCAGTCTTGAACCAGCTGCTGGGCATTGGATTAGGGCTGCCTGAGGTAAGTTGTAGAATTGATTTACCCCTTCTCAACATGAGGAAGCCTTCACTTTTATTTCTTCTAATCACAGGACCAAGATCTGGAGCTTTCACCATCAGCAAATGTATGCCCAAAGCTACATGCTTATCAGGACACTGTCATACTTAGTCACTGTGCAACAACCATTTTATCAAAACTGTTAGAGTGTAAGAGTAAGAGAGGATTTAGATATGCAACTTCACATTTCAAATATTTATGAAATAATCAGAAGCTAGAAATTGAGTTGTACTCTAACACAATTCTTCATTCCATTTTAATTTTAGCTTAGAGTCCTCCATTTTGATTTATTTTTCTCTCTTTTCAATGCATATTTTTGACACAAGCACAATGGGCTGACTGGACTCCTCTATCATTCCCTGGTGTTTTGCAGTCGGAATCCCACCTCCTATTGTCCTTCTATTGCATGTCTACTTTTGTATGGATGCAGAGAGGTATTGGCAAAGAAAAGTTACCATCCTGTCAACAAGATATAGAACAAATAGACTACAAGACAACCCAATCCACTACTTTATAAAACTCATATAAATAGTGTGTAAATGATGGACAATTCAATGAACTCAACCTGACAACATATGATCAATGGACTTTACTACAAAATGCAGAGTGCAGTAGACCTTTCATTTCAATTCTGTACATTGAGACCTGCATTTTTCACGATGTAAATATGTAAATATTCATAACTGTCAATTCTTTCATTTATTTATACTTCTTTAATGGCTATGAGTTGTTTTAATAACAATTTATTATGATTACTTGTTTTATTTGTATCATCATCACATCCAGCCACCAAATAAACCAATTATCTTACTATCTCCCATCATTATGGGTATGGGGTTTTGTTGTATGATTTCACAATTGTAGATGAGAGTTTTGGTAGATAATCTGTTTTGGAAACTGTAGAAGGTTACGTGAGGTTGTATCAATCAGATCTGAGCTGAGACTATTGAGCTGGAGTTTTATGGAATTGGGAAACTCCATAAAAATGGAAGCTGATTTCTGACTCCTTTCCACAGGTGCAGGTTCAGGGTACAGCCTGTCTGGGTCACGAGTCTGCATCCTACAATCCAGACTTGGCTGACTCCATTGCCTCTGGAGTTAATTGGCTCAGCTTTTAAAGGACTTGTGATTCATGGCACTTCATGAAGTGATGTGAACTACTGTCTGGATGTGGGAACCTTTTGAAAGGTAAGTTCAAAAGGTCTTATCCACTATCACCCCCATGCCAACCTATGCTACCCAATTATCCCTTCATGGTCACGAACTCTCCATATCAAGCCTTTGGTATTTACTTGCCCATTCACCTACTATACAATCGGTATAAAACTAATGAACCCTAAAGTGACAATAGGATGTATTAAAAAAGCTTTAAAAGCATTCATTCATAACTTTCCCCTTTCTTAAAAAAACTCCTCCAGCTTGTGATGGCAATTATCTAGACCTTTTAATGTATCAATAATTGAAACTGAAAATATTTCAAACTTCATCCTGTAAAAATAAATATTATGCAAATGACAGAACAGATCAAAAATGCACAGTGATCTATCAGGTAATGTTTTCCTTGGGCGCAGTTGTTTCAACATGTTAATGGATGTCTGGGGGCCTATCAAAAATGCCTAATGATCAGGGGCATGGAGAGGCTCAGTAGGGGGACATGATGTAGTGTGGGGAGTGAGGGGCTGTGAGGGGCGAGGGCCTGAGAGTCTTACAGTTCTTTTTATAATTGCGCTGAAGTTCCCTGAAGTGGGCCTTTTAAATTGCTTGTCTCGGCACTGAGCATACCCTATGACTGCCTTCTAACTCTTCCATGGGGCAACAGAAACAACTCTTGTTAGCAATCCACATCCCAGAATGAAAGCCCCATCTTTTCTGGTGCTTTCTCCCAATCCAGAAAATTGCCTAACTCCCACTGCTGACCTGAAGATGAAAATCCAGCCCAAACTGCTGGAAATATTCAGGTGATTTTGTTGTTAGTTCAACAATGGATATTATCTATGCTAGGTATGAGAAAGGGCAGCATGGTGGCAGACTGGTTAGCATTGCTGCCTTCACAACGCCAGTGACTGTTTGTGTGGAGATTGCACATTCTCCCTGTGTCTGCATGGATTTCCTTTGGATGCTCCAGTTTCCTCCCACAGTCCAAAGATGTGCAGGTTAGGTGGATTGGCTATGCTAAATTGCCCATTACTTGTCCCAAATTGCATAGGTTTGGGGATTAATGGGAAAAATTTGTGGGTTATGTATAAGGTATGCCTAGGTAAAGAAGCTGTCTTGCAGAGTGAGTGCAGACTCAATGGGCTGAATGACCAACCTTTCCACTGTGGAGATTTTATGATTCCATAAAACCCATGTGACAAGTTCTAATATCTGTCAGCAGTTAGATTTTCTATTTTCTCAGACTGCCCTGGTGACTTCTCATTGTAGATCTATATTTAATTGGATCATATGTTCCTTTTTATCAAAAATAAATGTCTATTTTCATTCTTTATCATCAGGTGGCAAAAATGGCAAAGAGAAGTGGTTTTAAGTCACATGATTTTGTTAAATTATGAATGTTGATGGGAACAAAGTGCAGCAAATCATGATCTACCTGTTGTGATGATTGTTTAATGTTTCTCAAGCAATTACTTTTCCCTCTAACCATCGTAAACGGTAAAGATCTCAGGAATTCAGTGACTTGTCTGAGCAGCAAATTTGAAAAGCGGGTTTTAACCATAATATGTGACATGTCCTTGCAACAGCATTAGACAGAACAATCTTTTTGCTGTCACGGGCAAGGTGTATTGTGGGGTTAATTTTTGTCCCCATGCTGCTGCTGCCGCTGCTGCTGAGCTTCATCTGGCAGGATCGCACATTGAGAATTCAGGCCAGCTGCCTTCCATGATTTTCCATCCATCAATTTTAATGGAACAAAAACCTTGGGGGAAGAGAGAGAGAGAGAGAGAGGGGGCTATGCAAGCACTGCAACTGAAAATGAAAACCTATCCTTTTGTGTTGACAGATCTGGCTTTGTGATCAAAGTAGTAAGGCATTTTATGTATATATTTAAAAAAAAGCAATGCATACAAAGGCAAAACCATTATATTACTGCACTGTGAAACTATAGTGCAGAACAGGGGAAGAGATGGCCCAATGGTATTATCGTTACATGATTAATCCAGAAATTCAGCTAAAGTTCTGGGGATCTGGGTTCGAATCCTGCCATGGCAGATAGTAGAATTTATATTCAATTTTTAAAAATCTGGAATTAAGAATCTATTGATGACCATTGTTCATTGTCAGAAAATCTCATCTGGTTCATTAGGGAAGGAAATCTGTTGTCCTTACTTGATCTGGCCTATGTGTGAGTCCAGAGTCACAGAATTGTGATTGACTCTCAGTTGCCCTCTGAAATAGCCAAAGCAAGCAAGCTGTATCAATCAAGGGCAACTAGGGACGGGCAATAAATGCTGGCCAGTCAGCAATGCCCATATTTACGAGTAAATTAGAAAGAAATAAAGAAAGATAGTTTCTAAAGATACATTGGCTTGATTCCACTTGTTGACTTGTCCATAACCAGGGGCATGTACCTAAGTAAGCAGGAGGAGGTTAAGAGGGGATTCATGTTGTTTTCAACCAGGGGGTCGTTGGGATCCAGAAATCACTGTCTGATAGGGTATTGGAAGCAGAAGCTCTCAAGATTTAAGAAGTACTTGGATATGCACTTTGAATTCCATAACCAACTAAGGCCATGGACCAAGAGACAGAAAGTGGGATTAGATGTATGGCTCCTTGTCAGCTATACATCGTGATAGGCCAAATAGCCCCCCGTGTTTTCAGTTTCTATGGTATGATATTTAAAGAAAAACTACTTACAAAAATTTCAAAAGAATTTTATGAGTAAAGCACAAATGAAATCAGTAAGCTAATGCAAAATAGTTTACATGTCCTTTAAGGACATCATAAGTAGAAAGTTTCCTAGGCCAGGTTGTACTATTTTCATCAAAGAGATCTGCTATTTTAAAGTCAAAGCTTGAAGCAAATTGCACAGTGAAGTAAGTGTTGGATCTTATTCTGAGTAATTGGGGAGCAGGTTGTAGTCAGACATATCAGCAACAAACACAATATTGTGGAATGCAAGGAAAATCCAACTGCCAAATTACTAAACATATACATCATTTACATTGAAACATACTTCTCTTCTGTTTTGCAATTGTTACAATCCCTGTAGACACTGATAACTTTAAAAGGGAATTCAAACTCCCAGTTAATAGCTAAAAGAATGACGTATCACAGTTTCACATTTTAAGACACTTACTGTAACAAATGACTAAAGACACTATTATCTAAACATCATCTTTGAAGGCAACTTGTACTTTAAGTCACAAAACAGAACACTTTTTATTCTTAGCCCAACCAAAAAAAACAGACTTCATGAGTATACTTTACACTGTGGTTTACACGAACATTCAATTTGCCTTGGAAAACAGTAGCAGAATTGGACAGATTCAGCCTAGATTTATGAAAGAGAAAACATGTTTGACAAATCTGCTGGAATTCATCAAGGATATAACTAATAAAGTTGCTGAGGGACAGCCAATGGAAAAATTTGGATTTTCAGAAGGCTTATGGCAAAATCCCACAAAAGAGGTTAGCATATAAAAGTAAAGCACATGGGATTGGGGAAATGTATTGAGATGGTTAGAAAATTGGTTGATAGACAGGAAACAAAAAGTAAGAATAAACTAGTCTTTTTTTCAAAGTAGGCAGACATAACTAGTGAGGCACCACAGGCATTAGAGCTAGCACCTGAGCTATTCACAATTTATATTAATGATTTAGATTTATCTCCAAATTTGCAGATGACACAAAGCTGGGTGGGAGCGTGAGCTGTGAGGAGGATGCAGAGATGCTTCAGTGTGATTTGGACGAGATGAATGGGTGGGCATATGAATGGCAGATGCAGTATAATGTGAAAAAATGTGAGCTTATCTACTTTGGTAGCAAAAACAAGAAGGCAGGTTATTATTTGAATAGCTATAAATTGAAAGAGAGGAATGTGCTTTGAGACCTAGGTGTCTTCAACACCAGTCACTGAAGGTAAGCATGGAGATGCAGCAGGTGATGAAGAAGACAAATGGTATGTTGGCTTTCATAGTGAGAGGATTTGAGTACAAGAGCAGGGTTGCTTTGCTGCAATTATACAAAACCTTGGTGAGGCTATACTTGGAATATTCTGTGCAGTTTTGGGCTTCTTATCTGAGAAGGGATGTTCTTGCTATAGAGGAAAGGCAGCAAAGGTATATTAGACTGATTCCTGGGATGGCAGGACTAATGTATAAAGAGTGATTAGGGTGGGTTAAGGTTATATGTACTGGAATTCAGAAAAATGAGAGGGGATCTCTTAGATACCTGTAGAATTTTAACAGGGCTAGATAGAATAGATGCAGAAAGGATGTTCCCACTGGTGGGGGAGTCCAGAATCAGGGGTCACAGTCTAAGGATATGGGATAAACCTTTTAGGACTGAGATAAGGAGAAAGTTCTTCAACTAGAGAGTGGTGAGCCGCTGGACTTCACTACAAAGGAAGCAGTTGAGGCCAAAACATATGTTTTAAGAAGGTGTTAGATATGGATATTGGGAAAAGAGGATGAAAGGATGAGGGGAAAATGGAATCAGGTTATTGATTTAGATGATCAGTCTTGATAATGAATTGCTGAATAGGCTCATTATTCAGCCTATTCCTGCCCCTCTCTTCTATGTTGCCCGGACTTAACCCAAAGTTATTCTTTCCTCCCAAGGATTTATCCTGTCTTCTTTTCTCAGGCTGACAATGTGCAATCTTAAACTGAACTTTGCCAAGGGCTCCCATTCCCTAACCCATGCCAGGTGCCTATTGCAGCACTGTTTAAACTCCCCACAAGTTTGTTCTTTTCAATCTGAGCATGAGTTTCTACTTGCATTCCTACGTAGCAAACCATAGAAATTTCTTTACCTTCTCACTGCATCCTCTCTCTTGGATCCAGGGAGACCCAAAAACTGTCCGTGATCTCCCAAGAAAGTCTGTAACGTGGGATCGGACTTTCCACATAACAGGTTATGTGTTTTGTGGCAACAGAGGCAGCCCACTATTGGCTGGCAGTGGCATCTTCTGGTCCCACATGATCAATGGAATTTCCCACTGAATGCACCCTCACTGCTGGGAAGATCCTATTGGCATGAATAGCTGGAAAATTTCTGCCCCGATCTTTACAATAGATTCAGCTGCATCATTCCCCATGGCAATGAATATCTTTTGGGCATTATATCGCCATGTAGAAATGCTAATTAACTTTCCTTGAGAGGCCAACTCTTTCATCTTGGAGCCAAGTGTACAGGTTAAAGCACAATTGTTTACAATCCAATATTCAGAACATTTTTCTGGGATTTTTGGGATTCTAGGGCCAGAATGTTATGGTTTTTCGCACCAGTGGGATTTTCCCACTGGGCACCAAATTCTCCAACTTTGCTGCAGCGGGTGACTGGCATCAGTGGCTGGTAAGGTCACATCCTGAGTCTCCACTATTAGCTGACTGCTGTTAATGTGTCAAAACAATCATACCTTGCACCTTCCTCCCAGTAAAACAATCTTTGATTTAATATGTACAAGTGTGGAGTCTCATTCCTTGAAATTTTAATTATTGTTTGAGCCAAGTTTTAGAAACCATAGGAAATTACAGCTCAGAAACGGGCCTTTTGGCCATTCTTCTCTGTGCTGAACCATTCTTTGCCTAGTCCCACTGACCTGCACTTGGACCATATCCACCACATCCCTCTTATCCATGAACCCGTCCAAGGTTTTCTCAAACGTTAAAAGTGAGCCCGCATTTACCACTTTATCTGACAGCTCATTCCACACTCTCAAGCCCCCGCTAATATTCCCTTTAAACTTTTCCCCTTTCACCCTTAACTCATGACGTCTGGTTTCTTTCTCCCCTAGCCTCAGTGGAAAAAGCCTACTTGCATTCACTCTATCTTATACACCTCTATCAAATCTCCCCTCATTCTTCTATGCTCCAGGGAATAAAGTCCTAACCTATTCAATCTCTGTCTGTAACTCAACTTCTTAAGTCCCAGCAACATCCTTGTGAATCTTCCCTGCACTCTTTCAACTTTATTTGCATCCTTCCTGTAACTAGGTGATCAAAACTCTACATAATACTCTAAATTCAGCCTCACCAATGCCTTATACAACCTTACCATAACACTCCAACTTTCATATTCAATACTCTGATCTATGAAGGCCAATGTACCAAAAGCACTTTTTACAACCTTATCCACCTGTGACGTCACTTTTAGGGAATTCTGTACCTGTATTCCCAGATCCTTCTGTTCAGCTGCACTCTTCAGAGTCCTACCATTTACCCCGTGCGTTATACTTTGGTTTGTCCTTCCAAAGTGCAATACCTCACATTTGTCTGCATTAAATTCCATTTGTCATTTTTCAGCCCATTTTTCATCCAAAATCATTTCATCCAAATCCCTCTGCAAGCTTTGGAAACCTTCTCTGTCCACTACACTCCAATCTTTGTATCATCAGTTTTTAAAAAAATGAGTCATTTAATTTTTTTTCTGTTTTATCCCTCTCTCTTTCTCTTATTTTATCTTTTGTTCCTTAGCTGAATTTTGCTTTCTGTATCTGATTTAATATTGAATTTAATATTCTAAATGGAACTCCTGGCTCAGACTCTTGCCTCATTAACAATTCTTCAATCTGACTGGTTAAGGAGGTAAAAAGTTCTTTCTTTCACAGATTCTGGATTCCCTGTGGAGGAATGGCACTGAAATGGATTACTAATTGCAGCATGCTGCATTGGAAAAGCCCAGAGAAAGTCTACAGACTAATGTAAATGTACTGAAAGGCTAGCAGCGGCCGTTTGCTGCTGTCTGTAAAGTCGGGGCCAGTTGTTGTGAAACCCTTTGGGACATCTCAAGATTATGAAGACCTTATAGAAATGTAAAATATTTGTATGCTCCACAGACTGCTGAAGCAAAGATTGTACTACTATTGAATCGAGTCCAAATGCAGATTTCACCAGAAGGATTGGGCAGAAGTTGCTTGTACTTTTTACCAGAGGTTAATTGGCTGCCTGATAATCTTGAAATATATGTATCTGAATGCATGCTATTTTGGGATTTTGGGCAATTCCTTTCAGGCTTGTAAAAAGCAAAATAGCTGACCCTTTAGATGTGTCTCTGGGTACCAGAAGAATCCTATAGCTTTATAGATGAGAGAAGTGATCTCCACTCCCAGCAGTATCTGGCTGGAGTTTATACCCTTCTCTGAGGTGAGTTTGGTGAGATGGGCATTTAATCAGGCAGATAGGGACCTGGCTGCCTTCCTATATTAAGCCATGGTGGGACAACCCATGGATGGCTTCCTGCCCTGCCATCAATTGAAGCCATTACACAAGCAATTATTGTCCAATTATGGGACCAGTGGGCTGGTGGGGGAACTTGCATTGCAGGCAGCATGACAAGCAAACCTTGGGCTTGGATAAGTGTAGCACTGACAGTAATCACCACCTCCTTCATGATGCTGCTGTTCAACAGGGCTGTCAGCTCCTGATTGGCTAGGAAAGCTCTGTCAGTGGGGCTTACGCCCTGGGGTCCTCAATTCTAGGGAAGGCCTGCTGCTGCCCAATTAAAGTGCCTGTATGCCTTTGAAAGAAGTTTTATTTATTCAAAGAATGTGGGATTTGGTGGTTAGACCAGCATTCATTGCATTTCATTTGGTAGGCCTTCCTTAAAAGCAGCAATGTGGAGTTCTCACTGTCTCTACTGTCAACAGATGAGAACCCCATTGTTCCTATTAAATCCAGCCCATTGCATGGTTGGTATGTTCACCTTCAAATCCTCTTTGATAAGAGATGCATCTCTGTTATTGATTCCAGACTGTTCATTTACATACTGCTCCTCCACCATGCTTGAATAGTTGACTCTGTTGTAACAAATCTGGGGTAATGCTTGCAATGAGAACACCTTTGTGCCCTGTGCTTCTAGTGTACTATTTTCTCCCATTATTACTAACAAGATGCCTATCTCTGGGTTAGAAAGATTCCCTGTGCTATTCACTTTTATCATGATCATTTAGTTTTCTCTTAACATGTATTTCTGCAAAATCTTAACCAGTAAAAATCTGCCTTTTTGTACACTTTTTAATTTGCTTCATATGCCAAAAAGAGACAACTATTACAACAATAGCAATCTTTTTTTCTATTGGGACAGACAAAGCCACTGATATATTATTGATACATTTGATAAAATTATCAAGCACGGGAGAATATGCTTTCATTTTCCCTTTTCCCATTCTCTTCTATCTATATATTTGATTAATTCTACCCCCATGCTTCTGCCATTATCTGCTTCTCTCACTGCCTTTTTCTCTCTATCTTTTCCTCTTGCTCTTTGCGTCCTGCTCTTTGTCTCTCCTAAGCTGCTTACCATGCAGTTTTGACAGCTGTTGACAGAAACATTGCCACCTCACTGTTCTAACTACTTCTGCCAATTCTTCTCAGCATTACAAAAAAAACACTGTTGGTAATGTCGTCTGCCTGACACCCCATAGTTTACAATGGCAAAAGACCATTTTAATAAGACCTCTGAGGGGCCAACTGCCACTTCCTTCGAAGATCTTTCCTGTAAGGAAGTGCAGTAAAAGTCCCGAGAGGAAACTGTAGAATACACTCCCACTGAGAGAAGCCTGTGTCTTCTGATTTCATTGTCTAGGTGTCAATAAAATACAATATTACTTCTGACAGGGTGAACTTTACTATTTTGTGAGGTACTGGTTTAAAGTCATCTTCTATACAGAATATCTTCATCTAATGGATGTCGTTAACGCATCTGTGTTAAGAATGTGTAGTCAACGTATTAAATTTGTTGGAAATTCTCTATAAAACATGGTTATTATTTGTAATAAATGTTTTCTTCTGCTGGATTTCTGTTTCTACACTGTAGATACATAAAAATAAATATTACATGCAACCTTGGGGACTCCATTTCAAAAATTCAAGAGTCGATTCTTATCAATTTATTTGAAAATTTTTAAAAAATCTCTTGAGTCACTATCTTCATTTAACATTGCAATTTTCAACAAAAAAAAACGATGGTATAAATTTCCGGTGCTCAACATGCAGAAGAAATGTAGTGTTCAAATAAAAGTGCTGGAGAGAAAATGTAGCCAAGTAATCCCAGTGCTAATTAGCATTGGAAATGAGATTCTCAGATTTTTTTCTTTTTAAATAGATGTAGAAGGGAGTGGAAGAGCAATGCAAGACCTGGCCTATTGTGCAGCACATGTTGTTTAGAAAATGGCTTATCCAATGTCTGTCTACTATCATGGGATCCCAACTAATCCACACATAAATTATTAATGTAACACATGTAGGTCACAAAACCAGTTATCATGTTAATCATCTCTGAGCATTTTACTGAGGAAGAGAGGGTAGCCTCTTTCGACTGCTCTGAACATTTCCTCATTGTGACAGAGGGTGTTTTTGAATCAGCCACCAGGGTAATTTTGTGAAGCTAATCCTTTCATTGCTTACAAAACCTCTCGGTGATTTAGTTGCACAGCCTTGCGTCCTTCCGGCAGTAATAAAAGTAGAAGTAATGAGTTAGAAAATGTACTCTTGACTTTGGTTATAGGTTGCAATGAATGGATTTGTATTGATAGAACAAATTCATCTATCTGTTTAATTTAATATACAGCTCCAAATTCATTCACAAATACTTGGACATTTTAGAATAAAACTTCATAGTTGACACAATGAAATATGCAATCTTTGTGCCAGGAAATATGAATAGTACAAATTAAACAAGTGAAAGAATAACCATGCATAAATGTGTAGATAAACGTTATCATTTTGCTGAGCATACACTGTGACACATTTGTGCTATCATCTTGTATATAGGGAACAGATGGGAATATAGTTCCATATGTGCCATCAACCATCCATTCATTCATCGCATGAGACTAACATTTGAATATTTTGAACATTGGCTATTTGACTATGTGAGGCATCATAGCCAATTCTATTTTCATCTAATATGCGCAAACACAATAACAAGCAGGAACTATAATTATCCTCTATTCCTAGCTGACAAGCGATCATTTAGACATCTCAATGTACATAACAGGTCAATATAATTTTTGGTTTTTTTTGTTTAATATTTTTAGATACATTTTTGTACTCGGTAAGATGATTGAAATCAAGGCTAAGAAATGGGACATTGGGGGGAATTCTCCTAATAAAAAAATTCCTAAGCGTTGTCCCCAGCAGGAAAACCAGTAAGGTTCCTGCTGACAAGTTCGGAGCAATTTAATTTGCAAGTCAATTCACTTAGAAATATTTAGGAGCCTGGGGAGATTCTTACTGAATTCTCCCACACTTATAATTTATTTTGGAGTGGGGACCTAAAGATGCCAGCTAAACCAATTCCTCAGAGTCCTTTAAAATTGGTAAAGATAAGTTGAAGGTTCCCCCCATCCTCAGCAACCCCCCCCAGACATTGCGATCTCCTCCTGAAGGCATGGGAACACCTCTAACCTGTTATCTTGCAGGAGCAAACAGTCCACCATCGCTAAATATCCGAGTCAACCCGCATCCCCCCTCCCAACACTGCACAGGCATGGGGTAGGCCAGTGGCACAATAATTAGCACTGCTACCTTACAGCACCATGGATTTGGGTTTGATTCCTGTCTTGGGTCACTATCTGTATGTTTTCCCTGTGTCTGCATGGGTTTCTTCTGAATGCACAAGTTTCCTCCCACAATCCGAAAGATGTGCTTGTTAGATGCATTGGCCATGCTAAATTTTCCCTCAGCGTACCTGAACACGTGCCGGAGTGTGGCAACTAAGCGATTTTCATTAAGTGTTAATATCAGGCTACTGTGACACTAATAAATAAATGTAACCTTCCTTGCCTTCATTGGGGCATTGACCTCTTCAAATGAGTGATACCCTGGTACACGTTTTCTAAATCCCTGCCTCTTTCAGGCATTCTCCTCAAAGTTTGCCCCTTGCCAGTGCCACCCTGGCACTGCCTAGCCATGCCTCTGACCATCTGAGGGCTTCATTGTCCTCTGGGCCTCCTAGTGTGGCCATCATGATTGATCTCCATTTGGGAAAACCAGTCATGAATCACATCAGTTCCCTCTGCACTTGGGAGTAGTGAATTGCAGGAGCCAGGAGTATTTGACTCCAAATTGACCCTACATAACATATCTACACATGTTAATCTCATTCACACCATTAATGGTTGTGAATCAGATTATGTTGGGGCACGGAAGCTGGGAAAATCCCAAAGTGGGTTGTCCCCAGCACTAAACACATTAAGGCCCCTCACCAACAATTCTCCAGCCTCACGTGGGCCCAGCACGATCTGCGCATGAATGTCCAAGGCTGGAGAATTACGACCATTGTTTTAATCCTCCAAACACAAAATTAAGAACTGGGGTTAAAGGAGCACAATTAAATATAGATTTTTTTAGGATTATTTATTACCCACTAGTAGGCTTATTTCAATACTGCAATGGAGTTACTGTGAAAATCCCTTAATCGCCACATTCAAGTGCCCGTTCGGTTATGCTGAGGGAGAATTTAGCATGACCAATGCACCTAACCAGCACATCTTTCAGACTGTGGGAAGAAACCAGAGCGCCTGGATGAAATTCACGCAGACATAGGGAGAATTGCCGCACTGACATTGATCCTATCTATAACTACCCTGCCATAGTTTGTACCTTAACCCATAGCTGAGGAAGATCCTCAAAAGTATATGTGAATTCTTCCAATTCCTACAATAACAGTCTTTATGGTCTAGATGAGTAAGGTGATAATTTTGTATTAAACTGTGTCTTTGAAGGTGCTATTTAAATGCAAATTTCAGTTCAGCTTTGCTGATTAAACTCAGCTAATGAGCATTGTGACTGGAATTGAATACATTATTTATTAGTAGGAGGAAATTAACTAAAACTATTGTTTGACCATAATATTCATTTGAAGTTACTGGGAAAAATTGGTTTTCAAATAATGATCATACCTCTATATGGCAAATAGAATATCTTTCAATAAAATTAAGCAAGTGTCCTTTCATCCATAGGTGAAAAGAAGTGTAATAACACAATTGTTCTGAAATACTCCAAATAAACTACCAAAAATTAAAATATTCTGGGAGATGTGCTACAATGTGCTTCTTAAAAGTAACTCATGTGCCTTCAATGCCTTGCTGCTCATGTTTTCACAAACCTATATAATTTTATTCTATACTAATAAAAAAGAAAAAATTTTCACGACCAGAAACCCACTTTCAATGTAATTAATTATTTTTACGAAACTAGATTTCTTCCATCATGCTGCTCATTTTTTTTAATGTATCCGTGGTGACCAATGGATCAAATCAGACAGTGAGGTTTAAAGCCAGCATGATTACGTATCATTTTCCTCAGGTTTTCTTGGGGTGGCCATTATTGGCCAGCATGCTGTCAATTAAATAATGATGGGTGGGTGGAGCTTACTGTACTATTTCTATCCTCTCTCACCAAAGGAAAAGAAAGCCTCTTCTGAAGAATTAAATGTATCAAAGGTCCATGTAAAAATTAAATGGGAAGTGAATATCAGTGGTAAATTTTCTTGTTTGTCATATAAGACCGTAAGACATAGGTGCAGAATTAGGCCACTCGGTCCATCGAGTCTACTCTGCCATTCAATCTTGGCTGATTTTTTTCTCCTCCCCATTCTCCTGCCTTTTCCCCATAACCCCTGATCCCCTTATCAGTCAAGAACCAATGTATCTCTATCTTAAAGACACTCAATGACCTGGCTCCACAGCCTTCTGTGTCAAGTAGTTCCACAGATTCACCATTCTCTGACTGAAGAAATTCCTCCTCATCTCTGTTTTAAAGGATCGTCCTTTCAGTCTGAGGTTATGCCCTTTGTTCTAGTTTTTCCTACTAGTGGAAACATCTTCTCCAGGTCAACTCTATCAAGGCCTCGCAGTATCCTGTAAGTTTCAATAAGATCCTCCTCATCCTTCTAAACTCCAACGAGTACAGAGCAAGAGTCCTCAACTGTTTCTCATATGACAAGCTCTTCATCCCAGAGATAACCTATGATATTTGAGGATAAGGGGTAAACCTTTTAAAATTGAGGTGAGGAGAAATTTCTTCACCCAGAGAGTGGTGAAGCTCTAGAATTCACTGTCACAGAAAGTAGTTGATTTCAAACAGTATCTAAAGCTGTTAGATACAGCTTTTGGTATAAAGGAGTCAAGGGATATGTGGGGGGTGGGAGCGGGGGATCAGGATATTGAATTTGATGCTCAGCCATGATCATAATAAATGGCTCGAAGGGTCTACTCCTGTTCCTAGTTTCTATGTTTCTATTATTTAAATCTGCTGACCCCACGTTAATGCAGGTGATAACTTCAACCATATATTTATAACAACACAAATAATACCTGCACTGAAAGCAATTTTCAAGTTAATTACTTTCTTAATAGTTGAATTATTTTAAAATATTACAAATATAATGAGACACAGGCAGGGAGGAGTAATTAGTTTCATGGCCCTGTAAGCCCAAATAGAGAAATAGCATTGTAATAGCAGAGAGAAAATACTGAAATGCTTACACGCTCTTATTTGTGCCACTGGCCTCTAATGTATTAACAAGCTTTGACACAAAAATTGTTTCATAGAACAAGTCCATTTAATAATGTCCATTCAATTCAATTAGGCTCATCCAAATCCAATAGTCCGCACAAAGATTTTCTACAATTCCCTCTGAGATAGTTTCTGCTATTTCTTGGGATTTAGTACTTTAGACATGAAACTAAATTTGATTATTTAAATTAAAATTGGATGACTGTTAGGAATATAAAACAAATATGAAACATTTAGAACTTGATAAAATGGCAATTTATTTGATAAATGGGCTTCACAGTTTTCTGTGTCAGTACATTGCAGATGACAGCCGCAGTTGGTGAATGTGCAGGCCCCTAGCTGTGAGATTGTTCAGAAACACCGGCCGAAGCTTCTATTAACATAATGAATGTTAATTTGGAGTCCAGAAAAATAGATTTAAAAAGATGGAAAATAATTATTTCCACTTACTTGATGTAAGTAATTCTTCCATTTAATGTTTTCTATTACCTGAAGGCCTACGTTAGCATACTACCCACAGAAAGTAAGAGCACTTCATTCAAAATTCTTAGCTTTGTGGATGAGCTGAGATATTTGAGGAATGATCGTCAGCTCAGTTTAAGGGTGGATGGAAATAGAAGTTTGCTGACTCCCCACCAATTGCCACGACTTCTGAGATTCTTCAATGGGCTGTGACAGCAGTCATTGAAAATGTCCACCGAAATATCAAAACAACTTGGTGAGAGGGATAATTCAAACTGTGCTATTCGTTCTGTTTTATATGACTCATGATTCTTTTCTTAAATCTAAATGGTGAGCTATTTAAAATCCAGGCAGTTTTGGTGGCCTTTTCCTTATTGTTATAAAAATGAGCTGTTGTCATGATATGAGTTTATTTGAAAATCCGAAATGGATCCAATCAGTTTGAAATTCCTAACAGATTCCAGTGGAGGCCTGGATCCAGATGTCCTGTCCCTGAACACAGCTTCTGCCATTTTCGTGGGTAAGAGATGAGTAGGGTCTAATGTCAATATCTCTGGTTCATGGAGGCAACTGCATGTTAAGCTGTAGCTATCTCAGTAAAGTCTGATTTTGGCTAGTGGGATATCCAAAACACAACTTGTGCACTGGTAGGAGAAGATTTAGAACCTGCTAGAATTTTTTGGGGTTGGGTACACTTTTGAAGGTGAGCCCGGAATATCTTTGGGAGAGATCATGTGCCCCATGGAAATGGTAATGTACTCAGGATTGATAAACATAGCCATTGCAAAAATGTATAAACTCATTGGAACTGTCGTGAAAAATGTCAAGCTGTCAAAAAATTTAAATCTCCTGCCCTTTAAATATTATAGAAAACTCTTTGCAATGTTAAAAAATACCAATGATTGCTCTTTTACTCAGTTTGTTGACATAAATCTGACAGCTTACATTTGAGGACTACTGCTACTTGACTGATTTTACAACTTATCATTATCACAGATGTGCATGTCAATTTATGGTTTAATATACAGCTCCAAGTGGTGATTAATTTCTTGAAGTGGGACTGGGAATACAAATGCTCATTGTTTTAAATGATTAAATATTTGAATGAAGTTAAATATAGAGCAAATTTTTTTTAATGAGAGGTATTTTTGGAAATAATGAATTCATTAATAGATATTGAAGGACATTAGTTAATCTTAGAATGTGTCCTGTGGACTCCCCATTTTGGATACTTAGTGAATTGTCATGTAGTTTGTGAATGCAAAGGGTGGTCGGTGGTAGTCATGATGCCATAGATTAGCTTGAGTTGGCACTAAGTTGGCATTGAGCTATGAAAGGCCGCGTGAGTAGGTGGAGCAGCACAGTTAGCATTGAGGGTATGAGGGGCAATTATGGGCAGGTGGAGGGGTATATAGTGGTATGGAGGGTAGAAAGGACCAGGACTGGAAAGGTAATAGTTGCTATAGAGGGTGGAAGGGTCCATGTCAGGGTGCATGGGTTGGCATGGATGGAACATGGGGCATATGGATAGGGTGTGAGGGGTGAGAGCTGGAGATCTGTTATTAATTTTATTTATTTTTTTTATTCTAAGTGCCAGAGCTGGTGTGTCATTCAGCTTAGCTCAGCACTTAGCAACCTCTGAGCAGTCCCTGGGGGGCAATGGCCATGACTTAAATTTTTGCTCATCAACCCTACTTCCTGGACTGAAAATTTGAACTTTCAGGGTGTGAGGCTTTTGGGGTCAGGAATTGTCCTGACTCTGTGCTCCCAACCTGGGAGTGAAAATTTAGATCTATTATTCTAAATGTTGTTACAAAAGGCTAGTTTTATTTCATTTGAAATCAATGAAAATAAAATTCTGGAGAGAGAATGGAGCTGCTGACTCACTATTACCCAGTTTACACTATTACACAAAGTTAAAATCTATCCTTGAATCTATTGCCTACCGATGAACTAAATGTTTCTGAATGATTATTCTTTGGGGTAATTCAACTTCTTGAGATCTGTATCCTTTGGGTCCTGTGCCAGGCTATTTCTTCCCTTGCTATAGGAATAACATTCTTCCTTGTCAATGCCCTTGTTCTCACTAGTGTCTAGTGAGAACATTTGGTGTCGAACAGTAATGGTGTCACTTCTAACTTTCATTCACCTTCTCCTCTCCACCCCTTCCTTCCTGAAGGAGTGGGGTGGAGTAGGTAAGCATCCCAAACTAGAACAGGGTGTGTGTCATACCAGGAAGAGAGGGTCTGTCCCATGAATGAATAAAAAAGAACACTGTCCCATCCTCTCTCACTTTCTCTCATTCCTGCACCCCCCATACTCTTTATGCTTTTCTCACACTATCTACTCCACTAACTCAGTCCCCTCACATTCTGTCTGTCTTTTTTACTCACTCTCTTTCTCCCTTGCACTCTGTGTCTTCTCACACACTCTTTCTCCCTCACAAAGTGTCTCCTTCACAAACTCTGTCTGTCTCTCTCACACACTCTCTGTCTCCCTCACACAATCTCTTTCATATTGCCCAGTCATAGGCTCACTCAAATGCCAGGGGCACTGTTCCTGTTACCTTGTGCTCTTCTTTTGCTGATCCGAGGCCTTGCTCCAGGCATCTGGGCCTTGCTTCTGGCACCTGGATCTGATCCTTGACACTTCTGCTCTCAATTCTCTGCTACCTATGTTTTCTGGGCTATTCTCCCTAGCCTTGGCTCCCCAGGCCCTAATCCTCAGTTCTGGGATCCTTAGCTCTCTCGGATCCAAACTCACCATTGCTGGTTACTAGTGAGCGTATCAGCAGCCAGCATGGTAAAGAAGTGGCCAGTGATTGGAGTAATAGCTCCATGTAGATTCTACCATTCAAACTTGCCTCTTTGACTGTGACTTTGAAAATTGCCTCCAGGGCCCATATAGACTGGCTTCAAGGCTGCATTCAGCCCTTGGACCACACACTGGATAATTTGCTTTAATTAATGTAAAGATTAAAGTCACCTTGCAGAACCTTCTTGCAAGTCCCATTATTTCTTGATGTATACTCTCTATAAACCACTCCTGCCAGTGACACCTTTTTTTATTTCTTATTTCCAGACTTATTCTACATCTTGACCTTCTGAACCAAATGTTCTCACTACTTTACTGATTCTAACAACTCCTGGAGTAGGACTTGAATCCAGGGACTTCCAGTTCAGAGGCAGAAGTGTTACCTCCTCAGCCATTCAGGCACCATTTAGCAGAGCATAGGGATGTTGGTGTGGTGAACAGAAGATGTACTGTGAGGATGCATTCACTTACTTTCACTCCTCATGTAAGGTCATTGTTCCTTTACCTATATTGCAGCCGCAGGTATGGCACCAAACCCTGGGCATTCATCTCTCTATCACGCTTCAGGCTGTGTTTTGAGTGCTTCTTTCCCACCGAGAGGAACATCGTCTTCTACCTCAGTGATCAGAGTATATCCAGCGCAGCATCACTAAACTGGGAGTGTCCTCTTCTTAAACTTTATGACATCCTTCTATTCTTGCGCAATGATTTTCCATCACTCATGACGTCAGGTGTGTGTTCTCTCTTTAATAGCTAGTGCATTTTTAACAAGCACGTGATTTCCAAACAACACCCATAAACTTCCAATCTCACAAAATGTAAGAATTATTTAGATGATCACTTGAAATATCATAGCATACAAGGCAATGGGCCAAGTGCTGGAAAAGGGGATTCGAATGGTTCAGTGCCTGATGGCTGGTATGGACACAATGGGGCAAAAGGCTTCCTGCTGTGCAGTAAAATTCTATTATTGCTGGACCCACTGCAGTGCACAGAAGCTGGAGGCAGCATAGACAAGAAGTCAAGTGAGGTATGTGGATGAGAATTACCTACAGCCTACCTTAATTTATTGGATGAGGGCGGATTGCAAATTGTGACCCCCAGAAAACCGGGGCAATCATTAAATAGATTGACCAATGGTTGTCATATTTTTCCCTCTCCCCCTTTTCAAAACAGGGGAATAACATCTTCAATCCTTCAATCCTCTGGAACGCCTTCAATATCTGATTTGACAATGGTTTGAGCTATTAATTCTGACATGGGCCTCCATTATTCCCATCTTTATTTGCCTCAGCAATCTAAGATGCTTCACATCTGGACTGAGTGATCTTTCCACTTGGATCATCACTGATATTTTAAGTGCCTCTCTTTTTATCTATTGTTATCTTACCCCATCACTCTATCACTTCCTCCTTTACTGTAATGATGGTTGAAAGCACATAATCATATTGAATGGTGGTGTGCAAGCTCGAAGAGCTGAATGGTCAACTTCTGTGCCTATTTTCTATGTTTCCATGTGATATTGACAACATCTCTTCTTCCGCGAGTGCAGATGCAAAATATTCATTCTACACCTCAGCAATACCCTCAGATTCCTTTCAGGTCTCTAATCTCACTTCCTTTGACTATGCTTTTACTATGTATATGTTTATAAAATGTGTCTTCTTTTGTTATCCATTTATTCTTTAAGATGCTGCCTACTGCAGCATCTCAATACTCTTGTGGCGTATATCGGAAAAAAAATTAGTTTTTCATCACTTGTCAGCCGGTGCAATATGATAGTTAACATATAGAGGGTATTTTGAGCAATGATATAGGTTTGATAATGATTTATCATTACTGCTGGTGAAATATAAACATCAACTGACCTCATTAATTGGGAAGCAACAGAGTTGGATCCAATTATCTGAAGTAATGCTATATATTCGGAGCTTTTAGATATGATAGTATCAATGTAACAACAACACCATTATTTTACATGGTGTTGTTAATATAGAAAAATATCCCCAGGTGATTCACAGAAGTGGGACTGGCTTTAAGTCCATGGGCAGGAACTGTGCAGTCAGTTCACTTCCAGGTCACAACCTTGTGCCGTGTTTGTGTAATTTTTAAATACAAAGGTCCAGTGGGTGGCATGGTAACATAGTGGTTAGCAATACTACCAGGCATCAGGTTTTAATTCAAGCTTTGGGTGACTCAATGACTCCCAAATGAAGACATTAGATTTCAATTTTTGGAATTGTTATTTTAACACAAATCAGATTCAAAGCAAATAAAACATGACTTAATAGGCAAAACACACTTGGTACAAACTATAAGTTACACAGGGAAAAGCAGATAGAAAGATTATGTCATGACATTAGCAGACAGTCCACCCCTCTTATATGGCCCCAGGGTGGCCAGTGGTTTTCACTGCTGCCTTGCTGTGCCGGGGACCCGGGTTCGATTCGGTTTGAGTCATTGTCTTTGCAAAGTTTGCATGTTCTCCCCGCGTCTGCGTGGGTTTCCTCCGAGTGCTCTGATTTCCTCCCAGAGTCCGAAAGAAGTGCTGGTTAGTTGCATTGACCATGATAAATTTTCTCATGTACTTGAACGGGCACCACAGTGTGCTGACTAGGGAATTTTCACAATAACTTCATTACAGTGTTAATGTAAGCCTACTTGTGACATTAATAAATAAACTTTAAACTATCTTCAGTCACACAGTCCTTCCAAGTAGAATACAAATCCCTTTCCTTCAAGGATTTAGCTGATTCTCTGCCAGGAGCATTCAACTTTCCTCTCTGCTCTTATTCATGCTATTTGCCTCTGTTTTAGCTTATTTCCTGTTGATACTGCTTTCAGATCTTAAAATGATCTAAAATTACAGGTGATCCCTTTATAAGTAATCCAAACACTTAAAAGTCCTTTTCAAGTATTTTCAAAACATTTTCAGATTCCCCAGATTATTATACTTAATAAAAATTAAGTATTGCCCTTGCTGTCACGGTTTTTGGGGCGAAGGTAAGGTCAGACTATCCTTTTCTTTTTCAAGATTTCAAAACAACAACCACACTGGGAATGACTCCTGGCTGTGCTCTTGCATTATCCAGGCCATTCACTCTTCCCATTCTTATTTCGAAAATTTATTTCTGTCCTTCACCAGCCTGTTAACAAGTTTGTCAAAAAGCTTAGCAGTATGTTAATGGGAAGCGTGTGTGTTGTAGTATTAAGCCTCCCTTTAAAAAGTCCAGTGCATCACGGAGAACTGGAAGATTGACATGCCATTTGAAAGAGCTAGCTTCAAAATATGCCAGCACCCAGCCTCATGCCCACGGACCTTTGAAAATCCAGTCCATAGCATCAGAGAAGGACGAACACCAAACCCAAGAAGACAGTATAGAAGGGATGAACAAGGGTTATATTGTTAGGTATATCTCAGTGAGATATTTGAAAAAGTACCAGAATTATTACTGCCTCGGCGTACTGAGTTCAGATTTAAGGCAGATAGTTTCTGTTTTGTTGGGGGTCTTAAAGAAAAAGAGGGAGCTGGATAGGCAAAGGGGTTTAGGATGATCTGTGGATGACTCCATTGTCTAACTGAGGCCTGACTATCAGAAATTATTTATAAGGATAATAGGAAGAGACATGACAGAGACAAGGGGTGGGATTTTCTGGCTGTGCTCACCTCAAAATTGTATGAGGTTAACTGACTTTTGCATGGTCTATGCCCCACCCGCTACAATTCCCATGGGGGGCAAGATGGAAAAATTTACCCAAAGGGTTTTCATGAGGTATATTCTGGTCAGACGTGCAGAAACATCTACAACCATGACAATGTCTGATCTTAAGTCACATATAGGCAGAGATTTGAATTGGCCTGGAACTGAGGAACATCAATAGGACCCTGCTATTGCACATTGATTGGGGTGGGATAAGAGAAATATGCTGCTGTGAATATCAAACTACAGCAAAAGCATTCTCCCAAACCACCAGAGCATTTCTTCAGCCGCAAGAAAGGACTACAGGCATGCAACATTTCAAGTTTTCACTACAAGAAAACAAATATAAGAACATAAGAACTAGGAGCAGGAGCAGCCTATCTGGCCCCTCGAGCCTGCTCTGCCATTCAATAATATCATAGCTGATTTTTTTATGATTCAGCTCCACTTACCCATTCGCTCACCACAACCCTTAATTACTTTACGGTTCAAAAATTTATCTACCCTTGCCTTAAAAGCATTCAATGAGGTAGCCTCAACTGCTTCACTGGGCAGGGAATTCCACAGATTCACAACCCTTCATGTAAAAAAGTTCCTCCTCAACTCAGTCCTAAATCTGCTCCCCCTTATTTTGAGGCTATGTCTCCTAGTTCTAGTTTGCCTGCCAGTGGAAACGACTTCTCTGCTTCCATCTTATCTATTCCCTTCATAATCTTATATGTTTCTATAAGATTTCCCATGTTCTTCAGAATTCCAATGAGTATAGCCCCGGTCTACTCAGTCTTTCCTCATAAGCCAACCCTCTCAACTGTGGAATCAACCTCGTGAATCTCCTCTCCACCTCCTCCAGTACTAGTATATCCTTTCTCAAGTAAGGAGACCAAAACTGTGCACAGTACTCCAGGTATGGCCCTGCCAATACATTATACAGCTGCAACATAACTTCGCTGTTTTTAAATTCCATCCCTCTAGCAATGAAGGACAAAATTTTATTTCCCTTCTTAATTACCTGCTGCACCTGCAAACCAACTGCTTGAGATTCCTGCACAAGGACATCCACGTCCCTCTGCACAGCAGCATGCTACAATTTTTTACTATGTAAGTAGTAGTCCATTTTGCTGTTATTCCCATCAAAATGGATGACTTCACATTTACCAACACTGTACTCCATCTGCCAGACCGTCGCCACTCATTTAGATTATCTATATCCCTTTGCAGACTTTCAATGTCCTCTGCACACATTGCTCTTCCACCCATCTTAGTATCATCTGCGAATTTTGATACACTACACTTGGTTCCCAACTCCAAATCATCTATGTAAATCGTAAACAAGTGTGGTTCCAACACCGATCCCTGAAGCACACCACTCATCACTGATCGCCAACCAGAAAAAGAACCCATGTACTCCCATTCTTTGCTTTCTGTTAGTTACCCAATCCTCTATCCATGCTAATACATTACCCATAACAACCTGCACTTTTATCTGATGTAGCAGTCTTTGGTGCAGTACCTTGTCAAATGCCTTTTAGAAATCCAGATATAGCACATCCACAGGTTCCCCACTGTCCACTGCACATACAATATTCTCAAAGAATTCCACCAAATTAGTCAAACATGACCAGGCCTTCATGAACACATGCTGTATCGTACCAATGGGACAAACTCTTGAAATTATAAAATATAAATGCATGCTAATTTTTAATATTCGCAATCTTTTCCTGAGTTTGTGAGCAAGACTGTGCTGTATCCAGGTGTCTGTGCATCTATCCATTGACGTCAGTGATAGCAGAAGTGGAGCAATGCTTATCGCATCTCTTTTGTCTGTAATACCTGGTGCCAAGGCCACCTGAATCCTGGAAGTGACTGATGCCTTTACTGGACAGGGGTAGCTTTATTTCTTCAGAGGGTTGTATACACTGCAAAACTTTGATACACTATTTGATTTCTTGGTATCCTAGGTCTACTGATTGTATCAATATACAGATTTCCATCAGGCAATCTGATAATGTACCGATCATAAGAGTTTCTCACTGTGTAAGGTGATTTGAGATATCAAAATAGATACATCATCATAATGTAGGATAACCAAAGTGTCACCAGTGCGCTAGGTTTTGGGAAGAGGAGGAAGTGAAAGATAGATTTTCAACAAGTAAGACCCAACTGGGGTTGAGTAGACAGTGCCAATGCTATCATGAAGGGATGCATGCTCAATAAGCATGGAAGAGCTTATACAGTTTGAAGGCACCAAGCATATGAAAGAATTGGGGCTAAAAATTGGGTGCGTTGTGGTTTGTGATCTGCAAGTGCAGGGTGGGCAGCTTATAAAATTAATGAACCCATCTCTTCCCATGATTGTAGCATGGTTCCGATTGGCTCCCATGCAATTTAGCACTGCCAGTCACTTTCTGAGCACCACAGAGAGTGGAGTCCAGGCAACGATTCCTTTTTAAAAACACAGTCCCTATAGAAGGCTGTGGAATACTTAGCCCACCATCAAACACTTTGGGATTGAAGTTAACAGGGGGTCAGTGCTGATGGAGCATA
Source organism: Sphyrna mokarran (assembly GCA_024679065.1). NCBI lineage: Eukaryota > Metazoa > Chordata > Chondrichthyes > Carcharhiniformes > Carcharhinidae > Sphyrna > Sphyrna mokarran. Next base: position 97,085,785 of record JAGIQG010000002.1, on the reverse strand, counting down.
CTGGATTGCCACTCTGCATACCCCCAAACAGGGCTTGGGAGCGATTGGGGGGGGGTGCGCGTCTGTGCAGATGATTCCAAACACTAGGGCTCAGGATCTACGGGGCCTGGGACCAGTGTTTTAAAAGGAATTATTGTCCTCTACAATGAGCAGCAAGAGCTTAGCGTCTAAAAGACTGGCCAAAAAACATCAGAATTGAAGCCAGTCAATCAGGTCACTTTCTCTCATTGTTACACCACCACTGGAGAGGTTGACAGGGTGGAAGTAGGAGTTGGGGACAATGGAATGGGGGAAGGGTGTGGATGGAAGGAGACATTGTGTGGCAGGGCAGTTTGGTTGGAGGACATTTGCAGGAGGGAAGGAGATTGGAGTTGGAGGGAGCATAGGAATCATTATTTGGTTCCATAAACGTTAACTTTCCAATGAAGCAAATCACAGAGAAACTAAATGTTTTCTGTAAGTTTCTCAAAAAGTATTGACCGAATGATTTTGAAAGCTGGAAGAGTGGACAGTAAAGTGGAAGACTTTAGAATCAGCTCATCATTATAAACACATTTTAAGCCACAGATAAACAAATCCCAGTAGTTTATTATTTTTTGATTACTGGGTCATTTATTTACTGGTGAGTCACTAGGCCTGATTTTACCATTGCATTACACCTGTTTTCTGGTGCATTGGTAAAGTTGGGTGCGAGACGAGTAATGTGATTTGCACTTGCCTCTGCGTCAGTTCCCCTTTATCAATGCATTTGCATATATTTAAATTGACTTAATTGGCTGCACTCCCAACTTTACCAGCACTTCCCATTTACTACTGATATTCGCTGATATTTTTGAAGGCAGAGTACATATGAGGGCATCTCAGAATGGGCTTAAAAGTCGCATCTGAAACACCTGTCCTAATGTCTTGGCACACACTTGTGTGCAGCAGTAATATGTTAATGGAGCAATATCCAAATGGGACTAAAGCTACAACAATTAGAATGTATGCAAGCATCAGGAGTACAAATTTCAGTGATCAAGGACCTGAATGTAAGTTATATCTTTAAAACAATTAGGGAAGCATTAATTACTCAAAAAAAAACTGCAATGCCAAATATAAAATAATTTGTGTGTGTCTAGAAGGTGGCAGATGAAGGCTGCAGCTACTTCACCCAATGTTTAAACTGTGTTCTTTTCTCTGCATGCTCTTTTACCTGCCAATTTTACACTCTGCTCCAAAAGCTACATACACACTGAGATTGGCCAAAAGGTTTCTCTTTAATCAGAAGCATTTTTGATTTTTTAAAAATTAACTTGCTGAATTGTTTAATGATGGAAAGAATAATCATAGTATAAAGGAACATTTTCATTTTCCCTTCTAACACCACCATCAAAGCAATGGGTGATTAATAGGAAAATCTTATTCAGATATGGCTTTGCAACATGAACAACATTTTACCTTTTTTTATGTGTTCTGAATCTTGCATTAAGGCGGGTAAACTGCACTCATTGGTACAAGGATCAGCTTTCTTTACTATGGTTCTCTTTGCATTTAAAGTCTCCTCCCACTTTTCATGATCATACAATCAGGTTCTTTCTTCATGTGTTTATTGAGTTCCTTAATTGTGTCTTTACTCAGATCATAGAATGGTTACAGCAGAGTAGAAAGGAGGCCATTCACCACATTGTCTTGATGTCAGTTCTCTGCTATAGCAGCATAGCTGGTCCCACTCCTCCACCTTTTCCCTATAACCCTGTAAAACCTTCTCTTCAGAAAACTATCTAGTTCCCTTTTGAAAACCACAATTGAATCTGTCACCACACGCTTAGGCAATGCAGTCCAGATCCAAACCAGTTATTGCATAAAGAAGTTTTCCCTTATGTTACCTTTGCTTCTTGACTTTGTGGTAACGGGAACAATTTCTCTCCATTTATGCTATCCAAATACTTAATGTGTTTGAATATATCAGATAAATCTCTTCCCAACCTTCTCTTCTCCAAGGAGAACAGTCCCTGTCCCACCAATCTGTCCACATAACTCAATTCTCTCATCTTTGGGCCCAGATCTTTTCTGCACCCTTTCAAAGAGCTTCACATCCTTCCCTTTGTTGGGGGTTCCCCTTTTTCTTCACAGACCCTCCCCACACTTAAGTTCAAGACATCACATTCACAAGTGTATGGCTTGAACAGAATAGTAAGAAGTCTCATAACACCAGGTTAAAGTCCAACAGGTTTATTTGGCAGCACTAGCTTTTGGAGTCTCAAGCTCCTTCTTCAGGTGAATGAGGAGTGGTGTTTACCCCAGTCCAACACTGGCATGTCCACATCTTGAACAGAATGGCCAGTGCGACAAGTTTCTTCTGACAATTCACAATTGCTTTGATGAATTACCTGCAGCCCTCAGAAGATCTGCATTCAGCAATCAGGAAACATAGTTACAATTACAGTTATGTTACCCTGAACCCTGTCCCATTGCTGCTAACTTAATTCTTAATCTTCAAAATTTAATGTAATATTTACAATCACCTCTTGGTCAGTCTTCCAATGGTGTTGCAGGTTTCCAACCATTCTCCTGCTGTTTTGAAGTAATGCAATAAAAGAACCTGCCTTCAAGGTTGACACAAATTTAGATGGCCCTATTCCTCTTTCCAAAAGGAACAAATCATCATTGCAATATCAATTCTAGGACAGGGGGTGACATGGTGGCAGTGGTTAGTACTGCTGCCTTACTGCACCAAGGGCCCAGGTTCAATTCCTGGTTTGGGTCACTGTCTGTGCGGAGTTTGCATGTTCTCCCCATCTCTTTGTGGATTTCCTACAGATGTTCCAGCTTCCTCTCAGTCTGAAAGTCTAAATTCTCCTTTAGTGTACCCAAACAGATGCCAGAGTGTGGCGATTAGGGGATTTTCACAGTAAGTTCATTGCACTAAATAAACTTTAACCACTGTTTGTGATGCAGACCTTAGTTACATTTCAATTCCTTGATTGTATTACACTGATGACATGTTCCTTGTGCCATTGTATCGGGTAGTCATTCTCTTAATTGTGTTAGTCAGTGGCAGGTAATGGCATTTCTAAGGCACTATTGTTTCATGATAGTAATCAGCCAATGTCCAAACCAGCTTGATGAGCTACTGTCTTTCTCTAAATCTCCAAATTAACCCCTTGCTGCACAGCTCCATGCTGTTGGCCATAGCTGGATTTCTATATTATGTGTACAAAACATGGGTTTTATATTTTCCACAATTCAATTTATTATTGTGTCATGTATTAGTATGCAGAGAAAAGTTTTGTTTCTTGCTCGCTATACAAACAAAACACACTGTTCATAGACTACGGAAGGAAGAAGGAAAGGAGAGGGTGCAAAATATAGTGAGAAACATAGAAAGAGAATAAAGGATAGAATTAGAGAGTAAAAAGTTGCTACACTCTAGCACCATCTTGAAGAGAATTCTGATCCTATCTCATTGCAGTGGAATCATTGTTTTATGAAAGTTCTTAACTTACTTGCTTTTATATTCTGTGCCTAGTTATCAAACCTAATTTATTAACTGCTTTCTCATTTGCCCTTTCACCTTCAATGATTTATTCACACTTACATCCAGGTATCTTCTTTAGAATTGTATCCTTTGTTTTATGTCACTTCTCCTCATTCTTCTTACCAAAATGTATCACTTCACACTTCCTGATATTAAATTTCATCTGCCACATCTCTGCCCCATTCCAACAGCCTGTCCATACTCTCTTGAAATCCATCACTTTGATCTGAGGTCCCTATCTAATTCAAAGATGACCATCATCAAGTACCAAAGAAAAGTCAGGCAGACTGCCTATATGACCAACATGCGGTGGCTCTGACATCTATCGTTATGAAGTGCTTTGAAAAGTTAGTTTGGCAGGCATCCATTCCAGTCTCCTAGATTGACTGCATCCTCCACATTTCACCTATCACTGCAACAGGTCCATAGCAGACTGGATATCTTGGAACACCTGGATAACAAAGACACTTATGTCAGTTTCCTATTTATTGACTCTAGCTCAGCCTTCAACACCATTATCCCAACAAAACTCACCTCCAAACTCTGGCCCAGGGATTGGCTCCTCCTGTTGCAACTGTATCCTAGACTTTCGAACCACAGACCACAACTAGTAAGGATAGGCAACAACACTTCCATGATCATCCTCAATATTGGTACTTATCAAGACTTTGTCTTCAGACCCATACTATACTCCTTATACACTTATTTGTGGCCAAATTCTGCTCCAGTTTGATTTTCAAATTTGCTGATGATATCACCATAGTTGGTCGGATCTCAAACAATGGTGAGACAGAGTATAGGAAAGAGAATCTGGTGAAATGGCAATGACAATAATCTCTCCCTCAGTGTCAGTAAAACGAAGGAGATAGTCATCGACTTCAAGTAGCATAGTGGAGGACATGCTCCTGTCGAAATCAATGCTGATGAAATGGAAATGGTTGAAAGCTCCAAGTTGCTAGGTGTTCAGATTGCCAACAACCTGCCCTGGTCCTTCCATGCCAGCATTATAGTTAAAAAGCCCACCAATGTCACTACTTTTTCAGCAGGCTAAAGAAATTTGGTATCACCCTCATCAATTTTTACTACACCATAGAAAGCATCTTTCCAGATGCATCACAGCTCAGTATGGCTCCTGCTCTGACCAAAATCACAAAAAAACCACAAAGGGTTGTGAACATAGCTCATTCCATAAGACAAAGCAGCCTCCCATCCATTGATTCTATATACACTTCCTGCTGCCTTGAAAGTACAACCAGCATAATCAAGAACCCCATACACCTTGGACATACTCTCTTCCATCTGGAAACAAATACAAAAGTCTGAGAACACATGCTAACCAACTAAAGAAAAGCTTTTTCCCTGCTGCCAGACTTTTGAATTGACCTACCATATCAAGCTGATCTTTCTCTACAACTTATCTGTAACTATAAAATTCCACCATCGTAGAAGGGAGCCATTTGGCCCATCATGTCTTCACTGGCTTTCCAAATGAGCATCATGACTTAGTGCCATTCCTCTGCCTTTTCCACAATCTCTACCCATTGTTTCTGTTAAAATAATCATCCAATGTCCTCTTGAATGTTTCAGTTGAACCAGCCTCCACCACAGGTAGTACACTCCAGACCCAAACCATTTGTTGTGTGAAAAGAATTTTTCTCACATCACAATTGCTCCTCTTGCAAATCACTTTTTTAATATGTGCCTCTCATTCTAGATCCTTTTATAAGTGAAAATAATTTCTCCCCATCTAATTTGTGCAACCCCCCCTCATGATTTTGAACATCTCTATCAAATTTTCTCCTAGCCTTCTTCTCTGCAAGGAGAACAATCCCAACCTCTCCAATTTATCCTCATAATTAAAGTTTTTCATTCCTGGTACTATTCTTGTAAATCTACTCTGTACTTTCTCCAACGCATTCAGATCCTTCTTATAGTGTGGCACCAGAACTGTACACAATATTCCAGTTGAGGTCCAAGTAGTGGCCTGTAAAAGTTCAGCGTAATCTCCTTGCTCTTGTACTTGATGCCCTTATTAATAAAGTCCAGAATAACATTTACTTTATTAACTGCTCGTCCGTCTGCCACCTTCAATGATCTATGCATACGTAGATACCTCTGCCTCTTCACCTGCTTAAGAATTTTACCCTTACTCTTTATTGTCTCTTTATAGTCCTTCTACCTTACACTTTTTGCATTGAATGTCATCTGCCATTTATTGACCCACCAACTTGCTTATGTCCCTTTGAAGCGCTATATTGTCCTCTTCACAGTTTACAATATTTCCAAGTTTTCTATCTGCCACAAACTTTGAAATTGTCCTCAACACATCAAGATCCAATATATACATATTAGAAAATTAATATATATTAGAAAAAACAAGAGTCCCAATATCGACTCTGGGGAAACAATTACAAACTATCCATTTGTTGATCCTCCAGAAGGAACTCTTCAGGTGTAGACAACAAAATATAACAAAACTTCAACTTACAAATAGAAGATAAAGGTTTAATAAAGAAACTTCCATTACTCCAACACTGGACCATTCCAAACAATTTAACAATTCTCAACAGATTCTTATTTATATTGAATCAGCTGGTCAGCTGATCAACACATCATTTTGTCATTGATTACGTAGTTTGTTGGGTCAGCTGACTCTTACAGATTGTTACCATTGGTCACACTACAATAGAATCAATGTTATCACCTGTTATATGCGAACACAATTGACCATCAATCTCTGCTTCCTATTATTCAGTTGATTTTGTAACTGAGTTGTTATTATTCCTGAAATTATTAATATATATGAAAACAATGTAATAGTAAAATACTATAACACATTTTCGTAGAGTTTCTGAACCTTAAAATCTGGCACAGTACCACACAGCTTATACTGGCAGTGCCACTGGAAGTGTGGGGACATTTGGATACTGTAATGGTTTACAGGAATATGGTTTATAGGAATGTATACTGTATTGGAGCTGGGATTGGACTAGGGCATGAGAAAAGCATTGCGGGTGGATAGCCAGGATAGCATGTATTCACTGAAATGAATTTCCTAATGTGATTGCACACCGAATATACATTGAGTGTTATCTCTTGTGGTTGATATATTGTTCATCATTGATATGGGGCCCAACAAAGCCATATATGTGCAGATACACCCTGTGTGATTGGGAAATCTGCTATCTTCCTTCCACTCGCTTTATGTACAATGCCTTTGTCACCTCCCCAATGCTACTGTGCAGAACGAACTGCGACATATTGATCCAACCTGGAAACTTCTGATAATGATGAACACAAGGATGATGATAGCATTCATGGATACTGGGAGTGCTATGCAGAGATGGAAAATCATGTGTGTGTTGGGCCTTCTACAGAGGTCTCTCCATTTCCACCCTCTCCTGTTCATTTTGGGAAACAAGTAGCATTGCAAATACTGCCCTCAGATCTTTGTAAGATAACATATCAATTCTCTTCCTGTGGTCAACAAAAACATCCAAACTGGTCCAGCAACTCACCACAATACTTTACCTAACTTACCTCAGCACAAACAAGTCAAAAGACCCCTGAGCTGCATCTTGCTGTATAATCCTTTAAATAATCCAGAACAATTTCCATTGCTTTCAAACTCTTCTTGTCTCAGGAGTGAATTAGGGAGATATTGTCTGCATTTGGCCAAATTTGGTATCCTGGTGTTGCATCAGCCCTTTCAGATTAATTGTGTCAGGATAGTGCACAGAGTATGTTTGCTTGTAGGCATCCACTCCATGTCATTAACCCGTGCAGAAGGTAGCCAGCAATGTGCATGGAAAACTCAAGCAGGCAAATTTTTTAATTTAAAGTTTGGGATGATGGAGAAATTGGGAGCCAAAGCTAGGATGAGTGATGGATGATCATGACTTGGGTTGAAACGATACACTAAGGGCCAATTTCAGCACAGCCAATCAACCTAAACTGCACATCTTTGGGCTGTGGGAGGAAACCAGAGCACCTAGAGGAAACTCATGCAGACGCAAGGAGAATGTGCAAACTCCACATAGACAGTGACCCAAGCCGGGAATCGAACTCAGGTCCCTGGAGCTGTGAAGCAGCAGTGCTAACCACTGTGCTATCGTGCCACCCTTAAGGATGTTAAATTAGAGGAACATCTATGGGTAGAAGCAATGTCCAGGCCACCCTACATTGATAAAAAAATTGTCCCCCTGATTAAAGTATGATGTTATGCTTTTGTTACAAACCAGATTTTTTACCAATCATATAGCCATCCACGTTTACTGTCCCTATCTAGACAACTGTGGCTGATTTTAAATTGTAAACTGTAGCTGAGATCAATTAGAAATCAATACGTTGCCTTTAAGTTTTAGGCTCCCAGACTGTGCTGAACTTTTTCTCTTTTTCTTCCAATTTAGTTTTTTTGTTATTAATGGACAACGCAATTTGCTTTCTAATATTTGGTGAACTAAGCTGCAACATATTTTCATATACTATGGACAACTGTAATGAAAGAAACAATATTAATAATGAATCAGAATGTTTATAGAAAATGTCACTAAGCATGGATCCTGTTGCCTTTGTAAATTTTAGTTACCAAAATTTGATTCTTATCACCAATTGCTAATGCGTTTCTGTGTAATCTTGTGATTTTACTTTGATAGTTATATTTAAAGAAGATATTTCCAAATTATGTCATTATTGGAATATGTCTTAGGTTTGATCCAAAAGTGTTCCTGCAGGCACTTGTATTCATTTTCTTGAGATCAGGCAGATTAATGGAAACTCAAAGGTCTGTAAAACCTCCATTTTACATGAGTGCAATCTCTGGCCATGATCTATCAGCCCTGATTGAAGAGGTGTTTGTAGCACTGACCCCTACTTACCACTCTAAATATGTAGTGCTATGTGCTCTGTATTAGGCAAGTATTCTGCTGTGGCAATATGGTACTTTTTGCAGAACTTGAGAAAAACTGAGGAAAAACATCTCAGCTATTTCTCTTGCCTAACTGGATCAAGAATTTAATGTGTGACATCTGAGCTGTGGCCTGCCCTAGAACAGGATTGACAGACTCACCCCATCAAATCACAAACAGCATGGTGGTACAATGGTTAGCACTTCTGCCTCACAGGGCCAGGAACCTGGGCTGAATTCTGGTTTTGAGTCATTGTCTGTGGGGAGTCCACACTTTCTCCCTGTGGCAATTAACACGGTAAATATGTGGGGTTAGGGGAATAGAGTGGGATTGTTGTAGTGTCAAATGGCCTCTTTTTGCACTGTAGGGATTCTATGATTTGCATGGATTTCCACTGGGTGCTCCGATCTCCTCCCACAGTCTGAAAATATGCAGATTAGGTGGGGCTATCTTAAACCCCAAGATGTATAGTTTAGTTTAGGAGGATTAGTAAGGTAAATGTGTGGGATTATGGAGATAAGAAGAGGTATGAACTTGAGTAAAATGCTCTGTTGGAGAGTGGGTGAAGACTTGATGGGCCTAATTGCCTCCTTCTGCACTATAGGGATTCTATGATTCTGCATGGTACTGATACTCTGGTCTCCTCCCACAGCCTAAAAATGGGCAGATTAAGTGGATTAGCCATGTTAAATCTCAAGATGTATAGTTTAGTTTAGGGGGATTAGCAGGATAAATGTATGGAGTTATGAAGATAAAGACAGGTATGAGCCTAAGTAAGATGCTCTGTCGGAGAAGGGGAGAAGGCTCAATGAGACAAGTGGCCTCCTTCTGCACTGTAGATTTTCTACGAAATGCATTTTGAAGAACTTTCCAATGTTTTTCTCATTACCTATTCTCTGGTATTTCTTTAAAGCACTCTATAATGTTGGTCAAGAATGACTTTGTTTTAGGAATGCATACTAACTGACTCTAAATCTACTTTTATCTTAATGGCTCAAATATTTTGTTAGCAACTGAAATAAGACTCTCTGGTCTATCACTTACTGTACGATATAAAGAGGAGAGCTTCTCTTCAACAGTTGCTATTCTGGAGGATTGATAGTGGCATTATTTACTGTACTATGGTCTGGAAATTCCTGGGGCCTGATCCATAAACCTAAGTGACTTCACCTAATGTTTGAAATTCTGTTCAAAATTCTGAGATCAATTGTACCAGAAACATCTATACTTTCTCTATTATATCAGTCTATTAGGGAGGAATAGCCATTGAGCCACTTCAATTGGAGAGGGTGAAGGATGTAGTAACACATTCTGGCAATGGTTTGAGACATGCAAGAAACCTCAAAGGGATTCATGCCAAGTCTCAAATAGTGAGAGATCCACAGATCACCCTTGAGTGTATAAGTGGTTGAATTTTTTCAGGAAGCCTAGAACTGCTTTGACTTGCTGCCTTGATTTTTTTTTTAAAGAGCAACACAGCACGGGAAACAGGCCCTTCGGCCCAACGAGCTCGCGCCGCCGTCATAACTATATAGTAGCAAATCCATTATCCTATTATATTATTCCTATATAATAATATATATATTATTCCTAATATGGAAAATTCTCACTATAGGGACAATTTGTTTCCCAATCAACCTAACAGTGAATTTTTGGGTTGTGGGAGGAAACCGGAGTGCCTGGAGAAAACCCACGCAACCACGGGGAGAACGCGCAAACTTGATATGGGGAGGGAGAAGAGGGATGGAAACAAGTTGAAGAATCATCCCAACTCATCTCTTTACACCTCAAATGAGATTGACGTGCAATCCTGGGAGAGCCAGAAACCAGCCCTTTGTCCACAGTTTGCTGGACATGCACCCAACCTACACTCTTTCCAGCTCTGGGAAATTTGGGGTACTTAACCTTAGTAAAGTTTTACAACACCAACTTTAAATCCAACCAATTTATTTGATAGTAAATTTGCGAGCTTTCGACTCTATGGCCTTCGTCAGGCAAATGCAGTGTTCTGGTCTGCAATAGCACTCATATCAACACAGACAGTCACAGATTGCTGATTAGAATGCAAATCCTTACATCTAACCTGCTATTCAAGTGTTAAAGTGGCTAACAATGTATGTGAAGGGAATCCTGAGCATTGGTTAGAGAATTGTGTATTTTCTCCAGACAGCACAGTAAGTGAGGTTTTTTGCTAACTCAGGCAAGTTACGGGGGTTACAGATAGTGTGTCATGAAGCCAAGATCCCTATTAAAACCGTCCTCATGTGTGCGGAACTTGGCTATCAGTCTCTTGGCTACAGAAACTCAGCACACATGGAGCAGTTGAACCAGGGACACTCCTTGTCACAATGGATGTCTCGGCGCTCTACACCAACATCCCCCACGACGATGGTATTGCTGCAACTGCCTCAGTACTCAATGCCAACAACTGTCAGTTTCCGGATGCAATTTTACAACTCATCCACTTCATCTTGGACCACAATGTCTTCACCTTCAACAATCAGCTTTTCATCCAGACACACGGAACAGCCATGGGGACCAAATTCGCACCTCAGTATGCCAACATCTTCATGCACAGGTTCGAACAAGACTTCTTCACCACACGAGATCTTCAATCAAGGTTATATACTAGATACTTTGATGACATCTTTTTCCTTTGGTTGTAACCCCCGTAACTTGCCTGGGTTAGCAAAAAACCTCACTTACTGTGCTGTCTGGAGAAAATACACAATTCTCTAACAATGCTCAGGATTCCCTTCACACACATCGTTAGCCACTTTAACACTTGAATAGCAGGTTAGATGTAAGGATTCGCATTCTAATCAGCAATCTGTGACTGTCTGTGTTGATATGAGTGCTTTTGCAGACCAGAACACTGCATTTGCCTGACGAAGGCCATAGAGTCGAAAGCTCGCGAATTTACTATCAAATAAATTGGTCGGATTTAAAATTGGAGTTGTAATACTTTACTGAGTTTACCCCAGTCCAACGCCGGCATCTCTACATCATGAGTACTTAACCTTACCAGACAGCCTCCGTATCTGACTGCCTCTTTGCTTTGAATTGGCCTTTCAACTTCCTTTGGACACAGCTACCATTTTTTAACAATTCCAACAGTGACCATTATGCAAATGGAATAGGGTATAAGCATTTTATTTCTTGCTCATTTTTATCATTAAGTATATTTCTGTGAGGTGATCGGGTATCTTCATTGTCCTAATTTGACAATTTATGGATTAAGTTTTGCAGTATTAACTGTTCAGCAGTACAGTTGATTATGATGTGCAACTACTTAAATCAAGATCATATAAGCTTCTGATCTGGGGAAGTTTAAAAATAGCACACAATTGAATTAATTACTTACGATTTTGTCACACACAATGATGGATAAAGATCTGAATTGTAATATCCCCATTAACAATGAATAAGGTAACAGAGATATCACAGATACCTTGTCCTATGTGTAGATGGTCTACTTGAGATAAGAATTTTGACCAGTTTTCTATTTCTGGAGAAAAAAACTCTCATTAAATGAAAAAAAATGCCAATGCTACTACGATACTGTTATTTCTTTATGGGTTTTTTATTTATAAATCGCCCTTAAGTTAATGGTAGAAGTTTCAGTCTATTTGACTTATCATGTTCATGCATGTGTTTCTGTTTGTTATAGAATCCCAACAGTGCAAAAGGACACCATTCGGCCCATCAAATTTGCACTGACTCTCTCACGAAGCAACCCAAGGCCCCCCTCCCCACCGTATCCCTGTAATCCCACACATTTACCATGACTCACGTATCTAACCTCAATATCTTGGGACACTAAGGGACAATTTACTATGGACAATCAACCTAACCTGTGCACCATTTCTTGGTGTTTTGTTAATTTTTAGACATGGAGTGAAAAAGGTTACATGTCCCTAGAAAGGACATGGTCTCTTTAAAAGATAAAATAGGTATGCTGGATTCGAACCGATACATCATATAAAAGTGATGTACTAGGACTATTACCAGCTGGGGGCTCTATAGGGCTCTTTGAATGGAAGAAAGCTGACAGCAACATCCATTTGCAACATGAAAAGAGAATCATACATGCAAAATACATATTCAGCCTCAATCTGTATATAAATCAGAATGTACTGGAAGTCTGATACATTCTTTTCAGAGACGTGTTAAGTGATTGAGTGAAATGCAATTGTATGAAGTCTCTGCTCTGAAATAAGTAAAATATTGATACTTGAGTCTCATTTAATCAACAACAGTCACAAAGACAGTGTTTCTTCCCCTATCATCGATCCACAAGTGCAAAGGTGATAAATATTATCTTTATACTGATATTCACTTGACATTTCTGTAATAGTAATTGTATTCGCTTGTCAGGCAGTAGGAAATTTGTTTAACATTCATTATAAATTCGGAGTATAGAAACAATAACTCCACTTCTCACTGAGTGACAGCAAGTGCCACCTGGGGATGTCACCCCCCTCGAAAATTCTGAAAAGCTGGGGCACCGGACTTCATAATAAATTGAGAGTAGGAGGAATACTTTTAGAAGATTGCTTATTAAATTGGACAAAAGCTGTCTCGCTCCTGGTGATGTCTCAAGATGCCCTCTGCCTGCATGCAAACTGCGTGTATGACTGAGAGCCATTTGCATTACCCTGCAGTCATTTTTATATGTGAAGGTAATGAAGTTGTCAGTGCTGCCTCAGTATGGCAGAACTGATATTCAAATGGAGCGTCCCCAGCTGATCTGTAAGCCCCTGTATTACCAACTGAATGATCCAATTATGCGCAGCAACTGCAGCTTTGTTTCTAGGTAGGCGACAATATGTCCGCCCCGGGATCTGAATGCTACAGCACAATTAATCCATTGACTGCTAATGAGTGGAGCTGAGTCATCCTCACTCTACGCGAATATAAAAGATATTCCTCTTCAGCGCGGATTTACGTTTGTGCACGTGAATATCTGTTTATTCCAAACTGCGTTCCCCCCCCCCCCTCCACGTTTTGTCCTGTACAAAGAATAACAAAACCGGCGAAGAAATAAAGATTTCAATCAGGAGATGTGGGGGAAAGATGAAAAGGCCAGCCAATGGGAACTGATGTTGCTGAAGTGCCATTCTCAATGGGTTTGGACAAAACTGAAAAATGTTGGTAATATCAGATCTATCGGCTGATTACTGAAGCGTTCGATTTTTGCAGTGTCAATTCATCAATGTCCACCTGGTTATATTTAACACTTTCTCCCGTTTCCAATGCATCTGCTGGGATCGCTAATCTCTGTCACATGATATCTGTCTCACAGAAAGGTCAATGGACCATTGTGGGGCCTCATGGTTGCTGCCCCCAGCTGGCTTGCTGCTCTGCCTGCCATGGCTGACAGCAGATGGAGCCTGGGTGTCTTGCAGGGCCAAGTGGGACTGAGTGCAGCTTCAGCTCCTGAAATATTAATGGAACAAGTCAAGCTATCAATAGCCTGTGCCTGACTGCCCCCCCCCCCCTTCTCCGCTCTTGCACAACTGAATTGTCCTGTTTTTTGTAACTAAAATATTTATCCATGTTTTGTCATCTGGTGCTAACAACGATGACTTTGTGATTTCCATCGGCAGACTTGAGCCGAGGAATCAAATCTTACCTCTTTACCGTGCCAATTCATCAGCAGAGTTAAGACTGCTGCTCGCTGCCCTGCACCCTTGCCAGAGACAAATGGCTTAAAAAATTTAAAATCAATCATTAACGGATTAGCTGTTAGTTCAAAGTAAATAGCAATCACCCTATTAAGCATCAGCCTGAGTGTGATAAAGGTGAAGGGTAATTGGGAATGAGGATGTTTTTTGGTAATACGTGTATCAGACCAGATCCAACCAAAGGCTGTTTCTTTGTTTGTTTCAGTAATTACAGATGGAAAATGCCTTTGTGAGAATACCCAGAATACATAGCAAGCACAGATGCTAAGGCACAGCACAGACATGATGGTGGCAGCTAACTGACACCTCAGACCTCAATTAATTTTACTCTGTCACACACCCATTGAATCTCTACATTCTGCTGCCAAATTAACCCTTCTGAGTACTTGTTTGTTGAAACTGGGGTTGCCACCTTTCGGCGAGACCAGAATCACACAACGGCTGGCATGGATGGTCTGAATATTAACGTTAGTTTTTATGCTGATAAAAAATCATGAAAGCCTTTAGCAACTCATGTCCCATATTATTAAGATGTGGGGAAATGCAAATTTGTTTTTACTTTAAGCAGTTTGAATGTTTGATTTCATTTTTGAAGTATCTAGTTGACAAAGCATTTGAATGCAAAGTTGGAATGGGGGAGGGCACAAACAATGTACATTATGCTGTGTGCAGAAACAAATAGTTTTTTAAACCATATACATTAATTTATAAATAATTAAAGCAAAGAACCAGATATTAAAACTATATTTCATCCTTTAATGTGTTATATGTAAGTTTAGATCATTTAATAGTCATCTTTACTAGCGAAAAGGAAGATATATTCTTATTTCTGTATGTTTTCATCAGGAATAGTTTGGTACATCGTTATCAAGAGATGGCGTAAATAAACAATACATTTTTTTCCCTAAGCATATCTCTAATTTCATCAAGGGGAATTCTTGTGAGCTGTCCCCAACATATCCTCTAATTTCATCTTTTCCTCTTGCTCTGCACCTTTAAAACTGAACTCAACTACACTATATTATGCACCCTTTCCTTTCTCCCTATGTACTATATGAATAGTATGTTTTGCCTGTACAGTGCAAGAAACAATACTTTTCACTGTATCCCAATACATGAGACAATAATAAATCAAATCAATTCAAATAAAGGAAATTTTCTCCATTCTGCTGGAAATGTGCTGTCAACAATCCAAAATATTAATGAATTTTACAAGTGAAAAGATAAATTTAAAACATTTATATGAAACAAATTTTTTCACAATTGTTCAAAACAACTTGTTAGATAAATGTATTTTTTTATTAAGCATAAAGTACCATTGCATCATACAACAGAGAAGGAAGCCATTCAACCTACTGTACCTGTACTGATTCTTTTGTCTCACTCCTTTACTATTTATCCATAAACCTGTATTTTCCTTGTTCTGGCAGAACACCTCAGTTGGGGTATGTCTTTCAACTGCACTCTGGTGGGGATGGGGAAGAAAAATGTAGGGTCAGTTATCATCTTATTTTTAAAAGGGACCTTAATAATGTTTAACAATGCACCCCTCAGGCAACCAGTTAGGAGATCAAGTATTCCCAGATCAGGTTTGGTGTACAGTAAAGTTCCTTTCTGTGCTTTGCTCCAAAGGTCATTAGGGTCAGAGTTGTGATTGACTAAACAAATTTTATATAGCACCTTTCTGGTCAAAGACAATGAAGACTTTCATCTGTCCAGTCTTGGCTGGATTCAAACTAAGGTACTAAAGATGAAAGGACAATGTGCTAACTTGATACATTACTCAGTTCCAGCTTGTACGTGCACTAAAAGATTGAGCTCCAGGTCATTGTCAACTCCTTTTCCAAAGCATATCAGAAAACTGGACTTTCACCAAACACCCTGAAAACTAAGGTTCACTTCTTACTAGTTCCCACTGCAAAATACAAACAAACATAAGACTTAGGAGCAGGAGAAGGCCATTCATCACTTCGAGCCTGCTCCCTCATTCAATAAGATCAGAACTAATTTGGTTGTGGCCTCAGCTCCACTTTACTATCTACCTTCATAAGCTTTGATTTCCAATCTCTGTCTAACTTTGTCTTGAATAAGTCTCCATTGCTTTCTGGGAAAGCAAATTCTACAGATTAACGGTCCTCTGAAAGAAAAACAAATTCTCTTAATCTCCATCTTAAATGATAAACCTTTTGTTCTTAAACTCTGTCCCCGAGTTCTAGTCTTTCTCACAAGTGGAAACATCCTCTTGGTATCTACCTTAACAAATCCACTCCCAGCTCCTCCACTATCAATTAAGATCAGTGATGAAATCCAAGAAAATATGAACCATTTTTTGTATCATGGGAGCCTCCTCTTGAAGAAGGCAGAAATAGACAACAAAATTGATCCAATGTGCCAGATCACCCATTGGTCAACTGAGGAGAAGAACTCTTGAGGACTAGGATCTCAAAAACTAAGACTAAGCTAATGGCATATAAGGTAGTAGTGATTCCCTTCCACCTATATGTTTTGGAGAATTGGACAACCTACGGCAGGCACCTGAAAGCACTGGAGAAGTACCACCAGCGGTGTCTTCACAAGATCTTCTAAATCCAGTATCAAGAAAGATGATTCAACAAGAGTAATATCTCCAAAGCTAACTTGCTTATGTTGAGGTGCTAATCACTCAAAACCAGTCCTGCTGGGGTGGGACATGTCGTTTGTATGCCTTATACCAGATTCCTGAAGCAACTGCTCTACTCAGCTTGGTTGCAGCAGAAGACTCCCAGGAAGGTGAGGGAATGCTTTCGAGATTTCCATAAAGCATTCCTAAACATGTCAAACATACCTGGTGTTGCATGGGAGACTCAGGTTTGTGACTGACCAAAATGGGGAAGGCTCATCTGGGAAAGCGCTGAACACGTTGAAAGACTTATCGGGAATATGCAGAGGAGAGGTTGAGGTATCAGTGAGAGTGTACAACTTTCCAAAAACCTACTTTCCCAAACCTTTCAAGCACCACCTGCCCCACATGGGGAAGAGTGTATAGATTGCATATTGGACTCATCAGCCATTTCAGAACCCATAGAAAAGGGATGGAAACAAGCTTTCTTCAATCTTGAGTGACTCCTAAGAAGAAGAAGGAAGCTTAGTTCTGATATGTAATCTTTTAAATTAAAAAAAACTCACAGGTTTGTAAAGTTTACTTGAAATTTTTAAAGGCTGTCAGAATTTTAGCCCTTCTTAAAGCACAGTCAGATTACAATTTCTGCAGAAAAAAAATTAAGATTGGAAGTGCTGAAGTTGAAATAAAATAACCAGAACTGACAATGATAGGGAAACTGTTAAGACACAAAGCCAAAGGCTATAAACCCAGTACTTTGAAATTAGATCCAGTTGGAGGTGTTTACTGTTTAGAATTTTATTAGTCACAAGTAGGCTTACATTAACACTGCAATGAAGGTACTGTGAAAACCCCCTAGTCACCACACTCCAGCGTCTGTTTGGGTACATTGAGAGAAAATTTAGCATGGTTAATGCACTTAAATCAGCACATTTTTTGGACTGTGGGAGGAAACTGGAGTACCCAGAGGAAACCCAAGCAGACAAGAGGAGAATGTGCAGCTTCTGCATAGATAGTGACCTAAGCCAGGAATCGAACCTGGGACCGTGGTGCTGGCTGATGATACCTGATCTGAAATATCATAAAATGAGAGACCCTTACAATCTTAAATCAATATTGTTTATGTTCAGCACAATACATTTTAAAATGTATAAACTTCCAATTCTAGTATAAATCTAAATTTCCTGTCCAAATGGTTGGACATCTGTATTTTGTTTTATGACATAGATAGAGGGGAAGAATGAATGTAAGAGTGCAAGAATTTAGCAAATATCATTCTGTCCCAAAGCCTGGCATTCTGACAAGCTGGGGTAATGTTTTCCAGTTGTGGGTTTCTCAACTTCATTGTCTGCTGGAAGTGAATCATCAGACCTCCAAAAAAAGCTTCTGTGAAACACAGGCTATTGAGGATATGCACGCACGTGACTATGTATTTGTGTGAAGCTCTTTGCCGCTGTGTTAGATGAAGCTTGGCACCAATGAGAGCTTCTCCATCTTGGGTGGGTATTTCCCTTTGCAGAAGTGGCGCCATCCACTGGTCAAATTCTAAAACTTTATTGAAGGGGGTCATGGGAGACAGTGCTGTCCCTTAATTACCTTCCCAACATTTAGAAAAATCAGTCCACAAAAAAAGGCACATGAAGGAATGGAGAAGGAAGCAAAGTAAAGGATAAAAAAATTGACTTTTGATATATACAAACCTTCAAAACTAAGGAAAGCTCAACATCGTTCATTTTATATTACATTTAACCAGCTGATATAGAGGAAATAAACAACAGGGGATGATGGCTAGTAAAGGGTGATTTTTCTGATTCTTCCTGGAACCTTCAGTAAAAGAAAAAGGTGATTACAATCACTGGGGTGTAATCGTCCATACAACTAGAGAAATGTGCTGAAAGCCAGTGTGATTAGGGGAGGCTGCTTGTGAATACTAATAGAACAGACAGTAAACAGGAACATATGTAGCTTATTAGTCCCTTGCAAATTTCCTGCACACAATAGTGCAGTGGCATCAGTAATAAAACAAGTGGCATCTCTTTGAATTGACATGTGTACAATATTTCAAATATAATTTCATCCTAGCCATGACAGGAAGAGAAATACAATCAGTTATGTTAAGTGTGAAATGTCCATACTGAGGCGTATCTGTTCTGTTTGAAAATAGATCATGGAGGAAAAGCTGCAATATGCTCCATCTATTCATCTGGTTTCATCAACGTGAAAGAACATGGTTCACATTCTCTGCTACATAAGAAAGGTCAGAGGGATGAAACTATGAAGGTTTTTTCCATGATTAAAATTTGAGAGTGTTCTGTGTATCTGAGAAATGTCACCATAGCAACAACAATATCATGGACACAAAATGTACTATTTTAAAAAAAATCATTTTCCTTCAACTACTATAATTGCCTATTTCTATGGTCCATTGGCTGTTAACCTTGAAGTGACTAGGGTAAAGCAAGCAAGACCCGCTCTGTCAGAATACTCTCCAGGCTGACCTCTTGCGGTGCTGGGGAGGATGCTACCATGACAACCACGACAGATGTCAGCTAACCAATGTATAGTTGAAAAAGGCTCCTGTATTGTGAGAATCGATCTTGTAATGGTAATATGGAGTGCATTCACTACACTGCCATGTGTTCTGCACTGAAACATTTATTTTATCTAGCAGTAAGAGGAAAGCTTAAAAGAAATGAAATGAGTTTGACCTTTATTCAAAATGCTAGTCTTGGTATAGTGCATCGCAGTTGTATTTATTATGAATAAAAAAGTAAAAACATTACATTTTGAATAACATTTAAACATACTGGCTGTTGTAACGTCAATTTTTTTGTGACCAAAGTCAGAGCAGTAACAGAAGGTTATTGTTCTGTTGCCTGTAGTTGCTCTGAGGTCATCTCAAAACACACATAATTTTCTATGTGATATGCTGCTGTCATTTGTACAGCAGGATATTTAATCATGTATCCCCCACAGGTAAAACTGACAGGAGCCATTCCTTCAACTTCAATCAATAAGAGCCCTTTTCCAGGTCCATAAAATACTTTGCTAAACCTTTGAAGTGACCACACTTGGCTGCACATTGAGCACAGTGTAACTGTATCCCGAGATATATTGTAGCATGGGAACACTGGCAAAATGGCATCAAAGGAAATAATCGCTGAGACACCTCCTTAGAACAATGGGAGAATGTGTCTGCCCCTTTTGTCTCTTCAAGTTTGTGGCTAACGCCAATATGCGAGGCAGCTATAAACAAACAGACTAATTGGAAGTTCAGAACAGCTGCAGATGTGGCTGTTCTTGTCACACGGGATCACCAAGCTTTGACAAATACGAGAGGATCAGGAGCAGCTTCCAGTCAAAAGGTCCTCATGCCACATGTCCTTGTTCAACCCACATTAGTATATATGCTCATACAAATGTGATGATGAGGGGTTGGGAGTTGAAAGTGAGAGTTGGTTGTGTTGCAATTGGACCCGAGCTTTACCGATGTCAGTGGGGTGGGGGTTGACTGTAACCTCACTGGAAAAGAGCAATTGCACTACATCATAGTTTAGAATAATTAAAGTAGTTGGTCAGAACCTTTACTTTTTCTTCAGTATTTGCAATGGTGTTTCACAAATATACATTTAAAATAAAGTTTTCCAGTCCTACATGAAAAATGAAGACTGTGACTGATATTAATTTCAGGTCAAATCAAATCCACTTTATACTAAAGTATTATTTGTCACGTCAAAAAAATCATTAAAATCTGAGTTTTACTGTGTTAAAAAATCAAAATAAATGTAATTGTGCTAGAATTTGAAATTATAGAAGAAATTCTATTATGCTAGGATTTCACTAGTCTGCAGTGAAAGTTGAAGTATCTGAAAAATCACCTTCAGAAATAAGTACTGCAAGAATGCTCTCAACGATGAATATTTTAAGAAATGTGTAAGAAAATTATATCTTATCCAAACTTATTAAGGTATTAAAAATTTTCACATCATGAAAGATTATTTAATTCATTTTTATTTGCTTTTAACTGACACACTTAAGATACAATGCTTGCTTCATATGGAATCTTACTTTTTTTTCCTTAATTATAACCACAAGATTAAGTATTTAATCAAATATTAGTGAAGAGTCGTTTTTAAGTGCAGCAAATACATATGATTATTAATGCATATTTCAAACCAGAATTGCACTATCTGGTGTATAATTGTAATTATAAATTAACAAGCAGCTTCCATTTTTAGGTGGTTTGAATCCAGATTTACCTAATTCAATCACTGGAGGAAATGAAGTGTAGCGTCAAGTAAGATAATCTGATTCCAAGTCAGACACCATCCACAACCAAATGAAGTTCATAAAAATAGCAATAATCAAATAATTTAACAAACAAGGAGGAAGGGACCTGGTAGTTTTCAGTTTGAAAAAGAAACACAGAAGGGAGTTACAAGACTGTGATCTAATCAGTGCTGGAGAGTTTTTTAATGAACACTATCTGAATCATGGGATTAATTATAATCTTTAATTCCCTTTCTGATATAAAATGCATTTCATATATTTTACTTAAATCTTGTCAGTGCTAACTTATTAAAGTAGCTGCATCAATGAGTGAGGCAATTGCTAACTGAAAGAGCATCACAACTGTTGATGGAAAAGCACTTAACAGTTATACTGTTACTTGTGGGGACAGTAAAGAGTATGGCCATTATTTTCTAATGTGCACAAGTGAATATTTAATATAATGCTTTTAATTATACTGTCCTTAAATTGGTTCTTGCTACAAGTCCTGTTTAAAATATTAAGATGTCCAACAGTTGAGTATTTTCAGTTTCATTAAATGAGTATGGTGGAAAATTTCTCATCCCGCCCACCACTGGAACAGACGAGATGGAAAATTTAGTGGACCATTTAAAGGTCTATTGAGTTCGGGTGAAAATTTCTGGTCTTGGGGCATGCGTGACCAGAAAATCCCTATATCATTATTTCTTCTTATTAGACAGACATATGAAGAAAAGAAATCATACTGACCAGTTTATTCTGTAATATATACAGGCATCCATTTTCCACCTTTGGCAAAAGCTAATTCCTAACATAGTATAGTATGCAAAGCATTATGCGATTGGAGCAAAACATCAGTATCACAGATACCTGCCCTGACTGCACTCTCCCTGATCAGTACCTTCAGCATTCAAACATAGCTCAAGCTCTTTAATAAAGCTGTATTATTTTTCAAAAACCATGCATTTTAACACTTGTATAACAATTTGATCCTGTGCTCTGTGATCAGAACCAAATCCTAAACTGCAAAGTCTAGGCTTTTGCTGTTAGGCTTTCACGAATCCTTCCTCCATACATGGAGATTATTATCATGGAGTTGTTCAGGAGTGAATTCTGACAGCCAGCTGTGAATTGATTATACATTCAGTTGGATTTAGCATTCAGAGAACTTACAGTGAGCCCACATCCCATCATTCTTCACCATCAAATGAATGTTTTGAATATAACTATTTAGAATTCTGAATTAAAGGTAGACCAGTGAATTCTGAATTAAATTTGTTTAACTCCTTTCAAAACTCAATCTATTTCCCTATTGTCAGTTTTTTGATCCATTTGCCACTTGGCAGTTGGATACATTGACAGCCTGCCTGGCCAATATCTGGGGTAGAAAACTGGCAGTCTGAGGCCACAGGGGGATCCTTGGGGAAGCTCGTGGCAATTGGTGGTTGGGGTGGTGGGAGGGCTTGGTGGTGGGGATGTTTGCTGCAGTTGGGAGGGAGAAAAATAATTAACAGTCAGCAGAACTGGGAAAGGCTGAAGTCTTCTTTTGAAGGGCCAGGGCAGCATGGTGGCACAGTGGTTAACACTGCTGCCTCACAGCAGTGACCTCGGTTCAATTGCAAACTCGGGTGACTGTCTGTGTCAAGACATTTTCCTTGTCTTTGCATGGGTTTCCTTGGGGTTTTCTGGTTTCCTTCCACAATCCAAAGATGTACAGACTAGATGGATTTGTCATGCTAAATTGCCCTTTAGAGTCCCAAGATGTGTAAGTTTGACAGGCATTAGTGGGCAAATACACAGGATTACAGAGATAGGGCCAGAGGAAGATGTTCTGTAGAGAGTTGGTGCAGATTTGATGGGATAAATAACCTTCTTTTGCACTGTTGAGACTCTATGAAGAAGAGCACTTCTGCTTCCCAATCCTCCAAGGAATGCTAAAAAAGGCAGCAGGAGCCAGTACTCCTATCTTTCTTCCATTGCTGCATTTCCCGATCCCGAGGAAACCGGTCCAGTACTGTGAATTTTAATGAATGTTCCCAATTGCACCACAGGATCCTAATTTGAAACGTTAATGAAGCATCTCGCTTCTCGGTGGTGGGACACTTGGATGATTTGCTGCCATTAAGAAGGAAGTGTATGTATATGCAACACGTTGGAGATGTGTTTCATTATTTCAATCATTAATCCATCCCCCCTACCCTTCGCCTATTTTGATAGGAATATTAATATCCAGGCCTTAGTCTGTCAGAGAAGCCAACATTGCCCATTAAAGAAGTATTTGTGGTTTCTACAAACTTGACACTTGATAGCATTTCAAATCCATGCCGCAAACATAAATTAAAAAAATTGTGGGCCTAACGTGAGGACTTGGAAACTTTGATTCTTAAATAGAAATGGCCATTTTTCTCAGAAACGATAGAGTCATAGAGATATGCGGTGCAGAAACAGGCCCTTCAGTCCAACTCATTCATATCGACCAGATTTCCTAAACTGAACTAGCCCTACTTGCTTGCATTTGGCTCATATCCTTTTAAACCTTTCCCATCCATATACCTGTCTAAACGCCTTTAAATGTTGTTTCTGCCTCTACCACTTCCTCTGGTAGCTCATTCTATATATGTACCACCCTCTGTGAGAAAAAGTTTTCCTCAGGACCCTTTTAAATCTTTCCTCTCTTATCTTAAATCTGTGCCCTCTAGTTTTGGACTCCCCCATCCTGGGGAAAAGACCTTGGCTATGCATCTTGCCCCTCATGATTTTATAAATCTCTATAAAGTCATCCCTCATCCTCTTCTGAGGAAAATAAGTGCCAGCCTATCCAGCCTTTTCTTATAATTCAAACCTTCCAATTCCAGTAACATCCTTGTAAATCCTTTTTGCACTTTGCCAGTTTAATAACATCCTTTCTACAGTAGAAAGACCAGAATTGTAAACAGTACTTCAAATGGGGCCTTACTGATGTCTTGTACAGTTGTAACATAATGTCCCAACTCCTGTACTCAGTGCTCTGATCGATGAAGGCAAACCTTGTCTATCTGTGATGCCACTTTTAAGAAACTATGAATCTGCACCCCTTGGTGTCTCAGTTCAACAACACTCCCCAGAGCCTTACCATTAACTCTATAAGTCCTGCCCTGAATTGTCTTGCCAAAATGCAACACCTCACATTTATTTGAATTAGACTCCATCTGCCATTCCTTGGCCCACTGATCCAGTTGACCAAGATCCCATTGTAGTCTTAGATAACCTTCTTCATTGTTCATTAATTTTGGTGTATTCCACAAACTCAATGTATTACTGTATTCTCATCCAAATCATTTATGTAAATGACAAACAACAGGGACCCAGCAATGATCCCTGCAGCACACCACTGGTCAGAGGCTTTCAATCTGTAAAACAACCCTCTACAACCACCCTTTGTCTCCTCCCCACAAATTAAAGTCCAACAGATTTATTTGGCAGCACAAGCTTTCAGAATGCTGCTCCTTCATCGGGTGAGTGGGGGCTTGTATTCACAAACAGGGCATACACAGACACAAACTCAATTTACAAGATGATTTTATAAATTAAGTTTGTGTCTGTACATGTTCTGTTTGTGAACACAAGTCCTCGCTTAGCTGATGAAGAAATAATGGTCCTTAAGCTTGTGCTGCCAAATAAACCTGTTGGACTTTAACCTGATGTTGTGACACTTCTTATTGTACTTACCCCAGTCCAATGATGGCACCTCCACATCATCCTATTGGCAAGCCAATTTTGTATCCAATTGCCTAGTTCTCTCCCCTGGATTGCATTTGATCTAATCTTAATGACCAGTCTACCATGAGGTACCTTGTCGAAGGTCTTACTAAAATCCATGTAGACAACATATACTGCACTGGCTTCATCTATTTTCTTAGTAAATCCTTCAAAAAAAACTATCAAATTTGTAAAAAATGATTTTTCACGCACAAAGCTGAGCCGACCATCTCTAATCAGAACTTTGCCTTTCCAAATGCATGTAGATCTTATCTCTCAGAATCCCCTCCAACAACATACCCACCACTGATCTGTAGTTCCCTGGCTTTTCCCAGCCGTTTTTTAAAAATAGTGAGTAACATTTGCCTCCCTCCTGTAACATAAACAGGGCCTAGTTTTAAGGCTGATAAAATTGGATATTCTAAATTAAAGAGTTGGGCATATTAAAAATCAAGCACAGTCAAACCTCAAGCAGGCCAGTTGTACAATACACAAGCCTATCTGGGCCTGACTCTTCAATCTCCTCTGCACCCTACTGATACTTAGTAGGAGATCATTGCACCCCATTGAAAGGCCTATTATTGGAAGCCCAGATTGGGCCAGACTTTCTGTCACCACAAGTTCCTGCAGTTGGCTTAATCTGAAAATAGGTCACATGCAAGCAGCAGCATGGAGATAGACACCTGGAGGTGGACCCTGGTGTCCTGTCAGATAGACATCAAGGAACCTCCTTGGGTATTGGAACCCCGTCCTGGGACCTCGTTGGCCGGAAGCCAGAGAAGTTTCTGGAAAGGCAAACAAGGAGAGGATAAAGAAACACATTTTTCAGACACCAGCAGCGAAGACTCGACGAAGGAGGCAACCCTTGACCATACGGAAGACTGACCAGAGAAAGAAGAAAGGAAGGAAAGAAGCAGCTGCCATCGAGACTCACCTTTGTGATGACAGGCCAGAGGAACTCAGAGAATCGAGCCTGCAGTTTTAATCAAACCATCTTTGTGGGTAGTATATCTGATTTGAGGTATCCTCTTATTTTATGTGGGTAATTTAAGGGTTAGTAGTGTTACTGTTAATAAACTTGTTGAACCTTTACTTGTGTTTGTCATTTGTACATTTTGCAAATAAGGGTAAAAGAGTAAAACATTGGAATAAGTAAACTGGTCGAAAGTATCAGAAATTTTAAAATTCCAACACTCCAGTCTTCCAGCACCTCGCTCATGGCTGTCAAATACCTCTGCTAGGGACCCCACAATTTTTTCCCTTGCTTCCCACAATGTCCAAACTTGATCAGGTCCTGGGGACTTATCTACCTTTATGCATTTTAAGACCTCCAGCACTTCTTCTTCTGTAATGTTCCCTAGCTACCATGTCTTTCTGCATGATAAATAACGACAAGAAATATTTGTTTAGGACCTCACCCATCTCCTGTGGCTTCACAACTATACAACCTCATTGTTCTTTAAGGGCCTATCCTCTACTTCTACCCTTAATATACTTGTAGAATATATTTGGATTCTCTTTTACTTATCTGCCAAAGCTATCTCCATGTCTTCTTTTTGCCTCCTGATTTCCCTTTTAAGTATATTCCTACACTCCATATACTCCTCAAGGGATTCACTTAACCCCAGCTGCCTCTACTTGAAATATGCTTTCTTCTTTTTATTGACGAGTCTCAGAGGGGAATTTTCCCATCCTACCCACCACAGAAACCATAGCAAATAGGGGATGGACTATCAAAGGTCCATTGACTTTGGGTGGGATTTTCTGGTACCGGGGCGAGTGTGGCTGGAAAATCCCACCTTCAATACCTCTAGTCGTCCTGTCTTCCCTACACCTGCCAGTCTTGCCCTTCACACTAACAGGAACATGCCAGTCCTGAACTCTCAAAAGCCTCCCAATTGCCAGAAGTTCCTTTACCTGTGAACAGCTTCCCCCAACAACCTTTGAACATTCCTGTTTACTACCATCAAAATTGGCCTTGCCCCAATTTAGAACATAATTTGCAGACCAGACCTATCCTTTTCCATAATTATTTTAAAACTAATAAAATTATGGTCACTGGTCCCAAACTGCTGCCCACTAACACTTCAGTCATTTGCCCTGCGTTATTTCTCTGGAGAAGATCAACTTTTGCACATTCTCTGGTAGATCTAGTGATGTATGGAGTTGAGAATTTTTTCCTCCCGTTTAAATTTCTCCTCATCCAAGCCCATAATACTATGGTAGTCCCAGCCTATGTTTGGAAATCTCCCATGATTACAGCCCAGTTATTCTTGAAGCTATCTGTTATCTCCCTACACTTCAATTTTCTGCTCTCTATACAATCCCATCAAAGTGATCACCTCCTTATTATTTGTCAATTCCACCTATATAGACTCACTGGACAATCCCTCAGGAATATCCGCTCTAAGTATGCTGTAATGTTTTTCCTAATCAAAAACGCAACTCCCCCTTCCCTCTTGCCTCCCATTCTATCCTTCCCATTCTGTATTCTAGGACTGGCAGTCCTGTCCCTCCCTTATCCATGTTTCTGTAACAGCTATGGGCCAGATTCCTCCCCCAAAAAATTCTAAGTCCCCAATTAGTGCGAAAGTGGGAGTAACTCCCACTGGTTTTTTAGCAGAATTTTCAGACATGCTGATCTTCACAGAGTGCCCTAGCAGGATTCATACTGACAATCAGTGTATGGGGCCTATTTCAGCCCAAGAGACCGGCAGCATAGTACACGTGCTGATCTGTCAATGCTGAGACCGGTGTATGCGCAGTAACCGCTTACCGATTGTGGCCAGTCCAGAGATCCTACACCGTTGCCCCTTCAAACCTCCCAGCTCCTGATCACTAACTTCCTGAACCTTCCCGGGCAAGTCGTGATGTTTTCTGTCCTCCGCTTGTCCCAATTTCCCTAAGTACTCCTATCTGGCAGTCCTGATCTCCTACCACTGACAGTCCTGAGGCCCCCTAAAACTCATGTTGCCAGCCCCGATGACCCACTTCGCTACATCTCCCAGCAATCCTCTGGCAGAGTGGCAGCGAGATGCCACTACCCCTATTTCCAATAGGCCCACCCTTCTGACCCCATCCCTTTGGCACTGCCTGATGCCTGCTGGGCAATGCCAAGGTGCCCCTTAGGCAATGCCAATTTGATTCTTGGGCAGTGCTGAGGGCCAGACTAGCACTGTCAGGTGGGCATTTCCTTACCCCCCAATCTCCCTGGGGGATGGTGGTCTCCATGGCCTCTTCTTTCCAGTGAGGTCAGGTTGCCTGTTCCCCATTAGTGGGGAGCCATAATAAATCCTGTTGGAGGGAACCACTCCTTGCGAGTGGTGAGGGGGAGGGGAGGAAATTTTCTGGCATGGAGGGGACCCCGTGAAATGGCTTCCGCTGATGTCTCCCAGCTCGACTGGGAGAATTGATCCCATGATATCCCAGTTCATTGGACCTATTAATGCCCTGAGTTCATCTGCCTTAATTGCCAGGCCTCTTGCATTGAAATAAATGCAGTTTGATTCATCAATCTTCCCTCGTTCTCTGCCATGATCGTGGCTCTTTGTCTATTTTATTTGTTCTCTTTAAATTCTGCATTAGTCTGAACATCCTGTTTTGAAACACTACTTGTTAGGGTCCCACTGCCCTCCTGCAGACTAGTTGGAACTCTACTAAGCAGCCATAACAAACCTCCCCGTTAATAACTTTAACCTATGATGGCTCAGTAAATAAAAAGCACTCCATGGTCAGCCATAGGAACTAGCATGATTCCAGCACTGCACTGAATCACAGATAAAGCAGTAGCAGTGAGATAAATTTGACCTTAGTGTTCATGAGCAAAAGGCATGAAAAATCAACTGTGGCTCTGCCACCTGATCAAAATTCAATGACCTTCCTCTTGAGATGAACATTTAGAGAAGGTAGTGTTGAACTCAATTATAAACCCCACAACAGCACTGTATTCAACAAGCATAGTAAAATATCCCAAGTTGCTTCAGAGAACATTATCAATCAGAATTTGACACAAGCCATATAAGAAGATGTTTAGATAGTTGATCAAACATTTAAGTTTTAAGGAGCATCTAAAAAGTGGAATGAGAGGGGGAGCTCAGGACCTTGGCAACTGAAAACATGGTCGCCAATGGTGGAGTGATTAAAATCAAAGATACTGAAGGGACCAGAACTAGAGGAGAGCAGGGATCTCACAGAGTTGTTGAATTGGAGGAGATTACAGAGATAGGGAAGGAAGAGAACATGAAGGATTTGAAAAAAGGAGGAGAATTTTTTACCAAAGCAAATAGATTGCTGACAGTATCTGGACACAATTATGAAGGTTCATCACTTTGATAAGAAACACAGGGTCACTGCTGCCTATTTAGAAGTATTAATAACTCGGGATGTATGTGATAGAGTAACTATAGTTGAAAAGAGAACAAGTTAAATACACAAGGCAGGCATGATCATAGAAGCAAAAACAAGGTGGCAAATTACTACCTGAATGGCTGTAAATTGGGACAGGGGAGTGTGCAGTAGGGTCTGGACATCCTTGTGCATCAGTCACTGAAGATAAGCATGCAGCAGGCAGTGAAGAAGGCAAATGGCATGTTGGCCTTCATTGTGAAAGGTTTTGAGTACAGGAGCAAGGATATGTTGTTGCAATCATGCAGGGCACTGGTGAGGCCACACCTGGAGCATTGTATGCAGTTTTGGCCTTCTCTTCTGAGGAAGGATATTCTTGCTCTTGAGGGAGTGCAGCAAAAGTTTACCAGATATATTCTGGGGATTGCGGGACTGATGTATGGGGAGAGATTGACTAGGTTAGGATTGTTTTTGCTGGAGTTCAGACAAATGAGGGGGGATCTCACAGAGACTTATAAAATTCTAACAGTTCTAGACAGGATAGATGCAAGGAGGATATTCCCTACGGTGGAGGAGTCCAGAAACAGGAATCACAGTCTAAGGATTCAGGGTAGATCATTTACAGCAGAAATGAGGAGAAATTTCTTCACTCAAAGAGTGGTGAGCATTCATTACCACAGCGTAGAATGCATTCAAGAGTGGCTGACATAGCACTTGGGGCAAATAGGATCAAAGGTTATGGGGAGAAAGTACAATCAGGCTATTGAGTTGGATGATCAATCATGATTGTGATGAATGGCGGAGCAGGCTCAAAGGCTAAATGACCTCCTCCTACTCCTAACTTCTATGTTTCAAGTTTCTGTATTTAAATATGGGCACAACTTATGACCTAAGTTGTTTTAATTATGATTATACTGAAGAGATAAGGAGGGGAAAATCAAGATGAAATGGAGTGGCACTGTTACTGAAGGATTCTATGATAGTATTAGAATGTAAAGATGTTCTATGCAATTGTATTAAGACTGATTCCATACATAGAGTTTAGGAATTGTACTATTTTTGATGTGCTATAGAGACCATCAAACAATGAGTACAAAATAGGGGCGAAGATGTGCAGAGTTTCCGTAACATCGATGAGACAATACTATTGGGTTATTATAACTGCATAAAGATAGACTGAAGTAAACATTTTCAGTTTGGCAGCAGTTTGAAGAATGAGGTGAAGCACGATTTGTGATTGACAGAAATTGTTGAATCATAGAATGGATACAGGCCAGAAGTCAGCAATTGATGCATTGCGTCCATATAGTTCTGTGCAAGGGTAACTCAGCCAGTCACATTCTCCTGTAACTTTTTCAGCAATCTATTTGCTTTGGTAAAAAATTCTCCTCCTTTTTTCAAATCCTTCATGTTCTCATCCTTCCCTATTCTGTAATCTCCTCCAATCCAACAACTCTGTGAGATCTCTGCACTCCTCTAGTTCTGGTCCCTTCAGCCACGTTTGAATCTTTTTTCACCACATTCTCAGGTGGTGTAATTCTGATGCTAACTATGCCTGAATAAAAAACCTCTTCCTCACCTTGCCTTTTCTTCTTTTGCCATTCACTTTAGGTTGGTATTATCTGTTTCTCGAGCCTTCTGTTAATGGAGATAATTTCACTCCATTTGCTATGTTTGGACGCCTCACGATTTTGAACACTTTCAGCAAATCTCTTCTCAAACCTACTCTTCTCCAAGAAGAGCAATTCCATCTTTTCCAGTCTATTCATGTGACTAAGCCCCTAATCCCAGGAACTGTTCTTCTGAAGCATTCCTGCACCTTCTCCAGTGCCTTTACATTCTTTCTAAAGTGTGGCATTCAGAATTGGACACAAAAGTCCAATTGAGAACAGATCAGTATTTTACAAACCAGTCTTAATCGCTTTGCTAATGTACCGTTGTTTATAAAACCCTAGCATCCCATCTGTCCTTTTAATCACTTTGTCAATATCTCATGCCACCTTAGTGATTTGTGCATATGTGGGCCTGGATTCTCCCAAAACAAAACTAAGTGCCCAGCTGGTGGGAAAATGGGAGCATTTCCCATCCACTTTTGGGCATACTAACCTGAATGAATTTCCGACACTCCTCATATTGTGGTGTGTCAGCCTTATTTACTCTGAAAAGCAGGTGGCAAAGTCTATGCACACCTGAGGAGCCGGCAGCATAGCGGGGAGAGGGCCATTCCCCTGCCCTGCACCTCTCCTGCCAGATATTACCAGCCTCCTGATTGCTGGCCTCCGATTGCTCGCCCTCCCCACAACCCCACTGATCGCTGGTCTTCCTGACTGTCCCATCCTGATTGCTGGCCCACTGGAACAGTTCTGTGCTAGCCCCAATCACTGCCAGCACCCCCCACCACACTGGGCCAGCCCTAATTTACCCCCATCCCCCGCCCCCAGCCCTGATGTGGCATTTTATGTGGCATTATATCAAAATCCTTGTGGCATTTTGTCAACATCCTTGAAAAATTTATATATGTTATATCAGCTGCTTATTCACATCAACCCTCTCTTGCGACAAAATATTCAATCAAGTTAGTTAAACATGATTTGGTCTTAAAAATTCTGTGCTGGTTTCCTTAATTGTCCTGCTTAATTGTTCCTTAATTTTGATAAGATGATCATTTCTAAAAGCTCTCTCACTACCAAGATTAAACTGACTGGCTGCATTGATTCTTCCACCGTTTTTTTGAACAAGAGTGTTACACTTGCAAGCTTCCAGTCCTCTGATATATATCCTCCCTGTATTTAAGGAGGATTGAAGATTATGGTCAGTGCCTGTGTAATTTTCTCCCTTACTTCCTTCAGTTTCCTATCTGGTCTGGTGGCGTATAAACGTACAGCCAGCCTTCTAATATCTCCTATTTAACTATATTTAGCCCATCCCATTTCTCAAGTATTTCCTCTTTCAGTCTGACAGCGTCTCCCTTGGCAAAGGCAGGTGCAAAATAAATATTTATACTCCAGCCGTGCCCTCTCCCTCCATGCAAAGGTCCTCTTTTT
Source organism: Sphyrna mokarran (assembly GCA_024679065.1). NCBI lineage: Eukaryota > Metazoa > Chordata > Chondrichthyes > Carcharhiniformes > Carcharhinidae > Sphyrna > Sphyrna mokarran. The sequence continues at coordinate 97,053,677 of JAGIQG010000002.1, read as the reverse complement.
GATCTGTTACTGACCCTACCTTTCCTTTTACTACCATTAGTATTTACATTGTTACAATTCCTATGGGGTCAATTGACATTTAAACAGAAGGTCAAAATCCCCAACATTTATTGAAAAATATAAACCTCAAGATTCTACGGTTAAAGACAAATATCAGTGGCACAGTGGTTAGCACTGCTGCCTCACCATCCCAGGGAACTGGGCTTGATTCCCAGCTTGGCTCACTGTCTGTGTGGAGTCTGCATGTTCTCTCTGTATCTGCATAGGTTTCCTTTCAGTTCTCTGGTTTCCTCCCACAGTCCAAAAGACAAGCTGGTTAGGTGCAGGGTTAAATTCTCCCTCAATGTAACTGAAACAGGCGCCAGGGTGTGGTGACTAAGGGATTTTCACTGTAACTTAGTTGCAGTGTTACTGTAAGCCTGCTTGTGACTAATAAATAAACTTAAATTTAAAATGAATCTTACTACATAAAAATTAAGTAAAACACTGTCAGGTGATTACTAACACTTCACTTTGAACAACAAATAAAACACAAGCACGTGTACTTTAAACTAAAATCTTTAACTGAGCCTTCCCTTTTCCACTATCGCTGTGTAAAGTCTAGGATTTTTCAGCGTAAGCTTGAATTACACTCACAATTCCTGCATAGTGACTTAAATAGAAATTTAGAACCACTCCTGACTTCTAATAGCTCCATTTTACTGCTCTGCAATTCGTCCACAACTCTTGGCAAATTGTTTTACTTTGCTTTTTGAACTCAAGGTTTTCACATCAACTTGTTGTTTCCAAATCTATCAACTTTTGGTAGATTGAATCAGAGCAGGACCTACTCGGTTAATGGTAGAGCGTTGGGGACAGTTATTGAACAAAGAGATCTAGAGTACAGATTCATTACTCCTTGAACGTGGAGTCACAGATGGACAGAGTGGTGAAGAAGGCATTCTGCATGCCTGGTTTCATTCTTTAGAACATTGAATACAGGAGTTGCGATGTCTTGTGAAAGTTGTACAAGACGTTAGTAATCCACACTTGGAATATTATATACAGTTCTGATCACCCTATTTTGGAAAGGATTAATTTAGAAAGAGTGCAGAAAAGATTTACTAGGATGCTACCAGGACTTGATGGTTTAAATTATAAGGAGAGGTTGAACAGACAGGGACTTTTTCCCTGAACCATAAGATGTTTGGGGGTGACCTTATAGAGGTCTATAAAATAATGAGGGACATAGATACCTACTCACTTCTCATTTCAGAATGTGCCAATCTAGCACTTCACCATCCGTCACATTAATGCAGTACAGCAGCGAAACGGTGCTAAGACCACTGAGTCAGAAGGAAGCCATTCGGACTATCGAATGTGCATTGACCACAATTCCATCCTGATAGTCAACATTTTTCCTAAAGGTTGGGGAGTCTGAAACTAGGGCGGCAAAATAACACAGTGGTTAACACTGCTGCTTCACCGCTCCAGGGACCTGGGTTTGATTCCCGAGTCGGGATACTGTTTTTGTGGAGTTTGCACATTCTCCTCGTGTCTGTGTGGGTTTTCTCCGGGTGCTCCGGTTTCCTCCCACAGTCCAAAGATGTGCAGGTTAGGTTGATTGCCCATGCTAAAAAATTGTCCTTAGTGTCCTGAGATGCGTATGTTAGAGGATTAGTGGGTAAATATGTAGAGATATGGGAGTAGTCCCTGGGTGGGCTTCTGGTCAGTGCAGACTTCATGGGCCGAATGGCCTCTGTCTGTACTGTAGGGATTTTGAGGTTCTAAAAGGCATAGGTTTAAGGTGAGAGGGAAAAGATAGAATAGGGACCAGAGAGGCAATTTTTTATAGGTGGTAACTGTCTGGAATGAGCTGTCAGAGGTAGCAGTGGAGGAGGATATAGTTTTGTTTTTAAAAAGCATTTTAAAAGCACGTAGGTAAGGTAGATATAGAGGGATATGTGCCAAATGTGGGCAATTGGGACTAGCTTAGTGGTACAATCTGGGCAGTATGGATAAATTGGGCTGAAGGGCCTGTTTCCATGCTGTAAACGTATATATCTCCAATCTGAACTTACATCTCTGTGAGAAAAACACACAGATAAACTCTATATAAAAAGCTTATCAACTTTAAGTACAGCTCAACTACAACTACCAATTCAAAGAACTTTGACTCAACTTTAACTTGAACTTTGAATCAACTTTATTGTATTTTAGCCCATCCTCTTTCTCAGCTATCTCCCCTTTCATCATGACTTCAGCAGCAACTTGTTGCATGGTTAAAAACCTATCTCCATGGCAGTAAAGCATATCTGGATGTTCTAAACAGAAATCTAAACTTCTGGCTGCCTCACACGGGCGTAGAAGCGAAGCAAGGCCAGAGAATTGTGGGTGAGGGGTTTAACATGTTGTGTGCTGGCATGAAACCTCATCAGTGTTGTCCCACCCATTGCTCCCAGATTGAATCTGGTTCCCACCCAGTAAGGATGGGACTACATTTAAATATGCTGAATTAGTTCAAAGCTGGATCTTCCCGGCTCCTGACCCATTGGGTGCAGGGGGAATTCAGCGAGAATCACAACTAGTCTTCACAAATGGAGACAGAGTGTGATGGTTACACTGGGTGGGTGGGTGGGTGGGGGGGGCGGTGGGATTCACAGGACATTGAAAACTCTGGTAGTCAGGGACATGGCTAGGCAATGCCCATTTGCCCGCTGCCTGGATGCTGGCGACCTTTGTTGTCACGGGATGGGTAAGTATCCCTTCTATGGGGGAAGAGGGTCCCTGATGTCCGTGGAGGAAGGAAGGGGATCTTCAATTTCAATTTGAGGTCAGGCATCCTTTAAAAACGATGCTCAATCTCTGTGAAGCCTGGGTTGCTGATGTGTTTCGGCCCCGCCTTCACCACTCTCACAAAAAATGACTGTGGGCAAACCGTGATCTGATTTATGCCGGCATGTCTGGTGGGAATCATACCAGTTTTCTCACTCAAAATGATACTGGGGTCATAATTCTGCAGTTATTCATGCCCTGCTGCCACTGCCAGAACAGAGAGTTTAGCGCTCTATTCACTGCAGTGGGACTGGAAAATCCCAGCTGCAGGTGAGGTTGGAGAATCCAGTGCTTAGTCATTTTTTGGGAAAATTCACCCATTATTTTACCTTCAAAACAAATCATACGACTAATTCATATCACTAATTCAATCAACAGTCGTTTCCCAGACTTGGTTGCACCAAGAAACACCATTAATTTCAAAGCTGCTTTTAGCTTCATTGGTCTGGGAGCCATATGAATTATTTAATTCCATTTGAATTAGCTGTAGACTTCCTGTTCCTATCAAGCTCAAAGATGGCCTATGCATTGTTTAAGTTTTCTCACTTCCAATCTTAATCTTATTATCAATCCCAATAATAATCTTATTAATTAATCCCGAATTTTCCTTTGAACTGCTGTTACTTGAGGTAATCTAGCAATTTCTAAGAATCATTGAATCCCTATGGTGCAGAAGGAGGCCATTCAGCCCATTGAGCTTGCACTGACAAGAATCTCATGCAGGTCCTGTCCTGTTAGCCCCACATATTTATCCTGCTAATCCCCCTGACATTAAGGGGCAACTTAGCATGGCCAATCAACCTAACCCGCACATCTTTGGAGTGTAGGAAGAAACCAGAACACCAGAGGAAACCCACGCAGACACAGGGAGAATGTGCCGACTCTGCATAGACAGTGATTTGAGCTCAGAATTGAACTCAGGTCCCTAGCACTATGAGGCAACAGTGCCACTGTACCACCATGCTGCTCTGGGTGCAGAATTTTATTTAGCTTACTCTTCTGTGATACTGACTTGGCACTGAACTTGAATATGAATATCTTGCATAGATATCCTAGAGGTTGGCATACATGGCATCCATTATGAGGGAGATACACTCGTGCACAGCAGATTGTGAGATACTAGGGGTGGGACTTCCTGGCTGGTGAGATCTTCCATTCCCACCAATGACGACTCCCCCCACTGCAGATGACTTGATGGCAGAGAGGCCAAACAACAGGGAACCCCATTGACAGAAGATCCATCACACTGCCTCCACAAAACATGCCATGGTGTGGAGGATGGAAAATCTCACCCTAGAGTTGCACCTGCTTTATCCTCGAAATAAGATGGAAGCGGAAAATACTGGTGACCTTGATCGCCAGCAGCAATGTGTGTGTCCATCTGGTCCACTCGAGAGGAAATCTCATTCAGGAGGCTGCAGATGTCAGCAGCAAGCTGATGTGAAAGTTTGAATCTCCTGGTGCTCAGTCATGCCCAGGAAATGAATCCTCTGGCAGAATATATTTAATGGTGTTATTTCCTGAGACAGAAGCTCATCCACTCTGGCACGGGGAATGCCAAATGCAGCTTCCGCTGCTATTCCTCCCAGTGTTACTGATGCTGATCCTCTTGTTCCTCATCAAAGCTGCGAGGTAGAGCTGAATAAGCTGTTCCCATGTTACTCAGAAGGCTGACAGCTGGAAAGTGCAAATCGAAGGTAAGAGTCTCCAAGGTAGCAGAAATGACCTTAGAAAACACCTCTAAAGCTCAGAGTTCAGCACACCCACAGAACAGATCCTGTGAGCAAAAGCTTTTCCAGTCTATCAGTTGCTCGGCCATGTCCATTCCCACTGTGCTAGCTCTTGCCTTGTTCCTGTTAGTTAACTCAGGTAATCTGTCTTTGAAAGTTAAAGGTGGAATTTAGGAAACTTGTATGCTCAAAGTTAAAGGTAGAATCCAGGATTAAAAACGCATTCAATTTTCTTCTGTCAGATGTTGATATCTCCACCGGTTTACAAAGCACGTTGCTGTTAAATGCAGATGTCAGGAGTTCCTTTCTCACTTTCCCACATGTCAGTGTTTTTTGCTTTTCCAATCTCTGCTTGCACTGTCAGCCATCCACACTGTCAGGTTAGAGGTCATGCTACTCCCTCACAAGCTGTTCCCACACCTGCTCCAGACAGAATATACTGTCCTTTAACTGGGCAGGCTGGCTTTAGTGGTGCAGTCTTGCTTTAAGTGGTACAAGCCTTACAAGCCTTGGATTCCCTCCTGAGACATGCAACCACTCGACAGCATGTTTAGCATTGGTTGCACTCAGCCATCCTGCAAGTTAGCAGGCAGCAAGAGGTTGATGTGTTACCTGCACCGTAAATAATGAACGCAGGTTAAAATTAAACCACAAAATCTGTACCCAATTTCAAGGGCTGTCTAATTTAGCCCCTTTGTGTATATTAAATATTACAAAGTCACAAATGTTCAATGTAGAGTCAGAGAGAGAAATAATGGGCCCAGATGGTTCTCCTGTTTCCTGGTTCCTTATTGTCCCACGCCAACCACCCCCAAGATTCTCAAGTTTCTGGTACACCTGCACAATATGTTATCAGCATCGTGTCTAATTTTTGACATAATGGGGTTGATTTTGAGCCCACATTCTCCGTCAGCGAGAATATCAACGCATGGCCAAAAAATCTCGAGAGACTTGGAAAATGCAATTCACATCAGCAGGTTTCCGAGTTCCTGATTTCCAGCCCCTTGTCAGAGGCAGGAGTGGTAGGGTAGTGTGAAACATACCACAGGACCCCAGGAAGCATGTTTTTATACATTAGCGTGTCATTAGCGAGTGCTGTCTCTGTGACATCCCATTCCCTCACTGGATATTCAGCCTGACATCATACTGGCACAATTTACAACAGGTCTACATAAACGTGAAGCTGGCACCTTCACCTCTGAGGGGTGTTTTGAGGTGAACACTCAGGCAGCCAGCGCCCTTGCCGTGTACACTGCTCAGGGGGCACTGGTGAGGACATGGGGACACGGGCAAGTGACACTCTGGGACAGGGGTAGGGAAGTCCCAGAATCACCGTCCCAGAACAGATTGGTGGGGAGTCACTTGTAGGCATTACTGTATCTTCATGTGAAGATGCCCCTTGCTCTAAAGGGGTTGTGAATGCTGGTGTGCAGGGAATGCTTCCTGTGTTCTCCGTCTTTGATTCCTGTCCATATTGCAGCTGAGGGAGTACCTTTCCTTAGTGGGGGCTGGAAACACGATGAGAGGGCTTGACAACAAAAGGCAACATTGGGGGTGACTGAGTTACCCGGAGGGATCCAATGAGAAGCTGGGCTATAAGGGCAGAGGGGGGTATTCAGCTATGGGCTGCCTTTCCTCTCATGCGGCCTGAAGGGCCTCACACGCAGGGGGAGGATGACTGCAATGTGATCGGAACCCGCACTCAGGCAGCAGTGTGAAGACAAAGGGGAGGAGCTGCCTGCAGGTTCAAAACCAATTGTCAAGGTGCTTGTGTGTAACGATAGTTCTCAATGGATCATGGAAGGCTGCTCAGCTCTGCACTTCTTGTAACCCAGGAGAAATTCCCTCTGGGAATGAGCTGGATATGCTAACTGCCGGCCAATGATATTTCTTTCATGATTATACTCAACACCGGTGCACCACAAGGCTGTGTCCTCAACCGCTTACTATACTCTTCATACACTAATGACTGTGTGGCCAAATTCTGCTCTAACTCCATTTTCAAGTTTGGTGATGTCACCACTATAATGGATCTCAAACAATGACAAGACGGAGTACAGGAAAGAGATAGAGAATTTGGTGACAACATTAATCTCTACCTTAATGTCAGTAAAATGAAGGAGCTAGCCATCAACCTCAGGAAGTCTAGTGGAAGACATGCTCTGATCTATCTCAATGGTAATGAAGTGGAGATGGATGAAAGCTTCAAGTTTCTATGTGTTAAGATCTGTCCTGGACTCCGCACTTCGATGGCATGGTTAAGAAAGCCCACCAACACTTCTACTTTCTCAGAAGGCTTAAGAAATTTAGCATGACTGCTACGACTCTCATCAACTTTTATAGATGCTCTATGGATAGCATCCTTTCCAGATATATCACAGCTTGGTATGGGTCCTGCTCTAACCAAGACCACAAGAAACTACTAAGGGTCGCAAACAAAGCCCAGTCCATCACGCAAACCAGCCTCTCTTCTATTGACTCCCACACTTCCGGCTGTCTCAGCAAAGCAGCGTGCATAATCAAGAACCTTGTGCACTCCTGACCTACTCTCTTCCACCTTCTTCTGTTAGGAAAACGATACAAAGGTCTGAAGTCACATACTAGTCCGACTCAAGAATAGCTTCTTCCCTGCTGCCATCAAACGTTTGAATGAATCTATCTTATATTAAACTGACCTTTCTTATCTCCCTAATTGTAACTCCAATGCTATATTCTGCATTCTATGCTTTTCTTTTTCCTCTATGTCCTTTATGAATGGTATGTTTTGCCTATACAGTGTGCAAGAAACAATACTGTTCACTGAATCCCAATACAATTGACATTAATAAATCAAATCAAATCATACTTCAGCCGTATCCTGTCTGTCACAAGAGGCAGATACTTGAACAAGCATCCAGCTTCCCCTCACTCATGGTTTTGTCAATAAATGCTGTGCAGCCAAATGGCACAGCCATTTAGTGGAGGCCACCTTTTAACTTTTTGCAAGCCAATGTCCCAGATATTGAGCTTAAATTCCTAAAGGGCTGCAACATCACACGGGGAACATTGATATGAACCCCTATGTGAGACATGATGGTAATGTCTATCATCACCAATAAAGGTGATGGCAGGATGCATCAGCAAGGTCCCCTGTCAGGATGTTAACACTAGTCTCGTGCAGCCACTCGAATCCCCACAAGCATGATACCAGTTTTCTTTGGGGGGGAGGGAATGAGGGCTTTTGATACCATTAAGACTCTGGTGGGTCCACACACTGCATCCTGCTGGACCAATATCGAGGTGTGGCTACAGTGCCTGAGTGGAGGACGTGAGGGATGGCATTGAGGCACCAATTGAGTGTGTTACTATTGGGTGATAGTCCCAGAGGAACTGAGGGATGTGGGCCATGCCTCTCTCACCGACCCTTATAGCTCACTGTGGTTTTCTCTTCTTTACAGTGCATGGTCTGGAGGATCATGGAGCCTGTTGATTTGGGCTATCCTACTTATTGTCATAAAGCAGTGGCAGGGACACCAACATGCCACAGCATGTGGCCCGGACCAGTGCTGTGCAGAGGAGGGAGAGGCTGGGCCCATCACTGTTCTGGGAGCAGCACCACAGATACTTGGGTAAACGACTGAGGGTTTTCCAATGTCAGTCCTGATACTTACAAATAATGGCGATTCTGTGCTGTGGAAGGCTGCATCTGGCCCGGGGACAGTGGCTAATCTCTATCACATGCTGCAAGAGCTGGCATCATATGGAATGGGAGAACACCCATGACCCTTAAACTCAAAGCCGCTTTGAATTCCTATGGAAGTGGCTCATTCCAGGACAGCACATGTGGCCTGTGTGGCATCTGCCAGTTGGCCACACATAAATGTATCCAAGAGGTCACAAATACCTGTTACGCCAAGGCTCAAATATATGTCAACTTGGACCGGGACCAGGTCAGCATGATATGCCCCAGGTGCAATGGTTTGACTGACCGCGCACAGATGGCCCTGCATGCTCCAGGGTGCCATGCGATGTCATTTATGAAGCGCAAGGGGTACACCTCCCTTAATGTGCAGCTCATCTATGACCATACGATACGCTTCATGCAGGTGTGTGTGCCGTTTTCTCGGAGCGCCCATGATAGTTACATCTTCCAGCGCTCTCAGATCCCAGTTGTCTTTGTAGGAGGGTGACGGCTGGAGGGGTGGCTTCTTGGGGACAAGGCGTACCCACTCAGGAGGTGGCTGACAATGCCAATGGGGAGGCCACAAGCACCAACATTACAGTGAGGCTCATACTGAAGATGCATTCCAATGCCTGGATCGTCAGGGGTACCTGACATTTTATTCCCCAGGGAGTCTCCCACATTACTGTAGTCTACTGTACTCTCCACAACTTGGTGCTGCAGAGGGAAGACCATTTGGACCTGAAGAAGATGAAGGAGATGGAGATACCATAGCTCCTCAATGAGGAGAATGTCGAAGAGGGCGATGAGGAAGGAGGATGTGGAAAAAACCCAGGCAGGGTCTGACTGGGCTGGTGTGCACTACAGCTGGTCTCATTGCGTATTGCTTCAGGGACAAGAAGGACTAGGGAGCAAAATGATTTCCCATCACGAGCACTAACATCTCACCAGTAACCTGGTGCCAGCAGTATGGTCCCATGCTGTTGCCAGATATCATGGGCAGGGCACTGAAACTATTGGCTGAACTTTAAGAGAATGATGATGATTTACGTTGAAGGCAGAGTGATGCTTCTCTCATCCTCAGTGATATGTCTGACTCCTGCCAGAGAGAGAGCTTAATCCCATCTCATCACCTCCCCTAGGGTTTATCATAGGCTCAGAAACGCAAGACAATCCAGAAACTGATTGAAGAAGATTGTTCATCTTCTTCCGATGTTGCTGTCCCACCAGACCTGCCACTGCAACCTAGGCAGGTTGATGACCTTTTGGTGGAAGGCCTTCTTTTGGAGTGGGGTAGAGTGCATCCTGCCTCTGCTCCACTCCATCCACAGCCTGGTCAGGGCCTCTCCAAAAAGGAAGGTGTGAGCTTCCTGGCTGCCGCTCCCTGCAGCCATGGAACAAGCACTGGGGAGCTGTTTATGTAGAACTCCCAGTGATTGGCGTGATGAAGTTGTGGCGTGGTGGGTGAATCAGAGGGAAGATGCCCCAGTGTGATACTTGTGGGTATAAAAATTACAATGAGGCATAAGATTCAGTCTGAAATCATGCTGCTGCTATCAGGTGGAATCAGTCTGTTTTGTGTGCTGGAACCAATATGACCCCTGACCAGCATTTCAGCCCCGCAGTCATCTGCCTAACCTTCCTCTTCCTCCTCCCACTAGCACTTGGCACCAGCAGTGTTCCAGAAATTGGTACCCTCGAGATCCTGCCCTTTAGCCTTCTGCCTAAGTTTCTGGACCTCATCCCTTTTCCTACCTGTGTCGTTGGTATCACTGTGTACAATGACCTGTGGCTGCTCACCCTTGCTCTTAAGAATGTTCTGCAACCTCTCAAAGATACCCTTGACCCTGGCACAGAGGTAACACACCACTCTGCAGCCTCATTTGCGCACAGAAATCTTGTCTAAGCCTCTAACTAGTGAATCCACTACTGCTGGCTTGCTGCTGGTTTGCTCTTTGCCTAACCCTCAAGGATCTTTTTTAGGGCCACTGCTGTTTGTCATTTTTATAAATGACCTAGATGAGGGTGTAGAGGGTTGGATTAGTAAATTTGCTGACGATACCAAAGTGGGGGGAGTTGTAGACAGCGAGGATGGATGTTACAGTTTGCAGAGGGACATAGATAGGTTGCAGAGCTGGGCCGTGAGGTGGCAAATGGAATTCAATACGGATAAGTGTGAGGTGATTCACTTTGGTAGGAATAACAGGCATATGAAATATAGGGCTAATGGAAGGACCCTTAATAGTGTTGTCGAGCAGAGGGATCTTGGGGTACAAGTACATAGCTCTTTGAAAGTTGGCACCCAGGTTGATAAAGTTGTTAAAAAGGCGTACGGTGTGTTAGCTTTTATTGGTAGAGGGATTGAATTTAGGAGCCGTGAGGTTATGTTACAACTGTACAAAACTCTGGTGCGGCCGCACTTGGAGTATTGCGTACAGTTCTGGTCGCCGCATTATAAGAAAGATGTGGAAGCATTGGAAAGGGTGCAGAGGAGGTTTACCAGGATGTTGCCTGTATGGTGGGAAGGCCTTATGAGGAAAGGCTGAGGGACCTGAGGTTATTTTCATTAGAGAGAAGAAGGTTACGCGGTGACCTAATTGAGGCGTATAAGATGATCAAGGGATTGGATAGGGTGGATAGTGAGAGCCTTTTTCCTCGGATGGTGATGACCAACACGAGGGGACATAACTTTAAATTAAGAGGTGGTAGTTATAGGACGGATGTCAGAGGCAGGTTCTTTACACAGAGGGTGGTGAGAGTGTGGAATGCCCTGCCTGCAGCAGTTGTGGACTCGCCTACTTTGGGGGCATTCAAATGTTCGGTGGATAGGCATATGGATGATATTGGAATAGTTTAGGTTAGAGTGTCCACTGGCCGGCGCAACATTGAGGGCCGAAGGGCCTGTACTGCACTGTAATGTTCTATGTTCTATAACCCTGCTCTATAGCAGAACCAGGTGTGGTGCCATAGGGATGGCTGCTGCTGGTATTTTCCCCTGAAATGCTATCCTCCTGGAACACATCCTGGTATTTTTTAGTAATTTCATCAGGCCTTCCTCCTTTATTTTGAAAATTTCAAGCCAGTTCAATTCGATCACTTGTAGGCAGTCACACCCCATTAAACTCAGTCTGTGGCCCAACACTACTAATGGTAGCTGTGCAGAATGCTGTCAATAAACTCACTTAAGTGATAGTCCACTCTGCTATTATGATGGCCTCTCTGGTATATGTAGCCAATCTAGCTGCAGTGTCCTTCACCCTCAGGGGTTGAACCTCTTCTTGGAGATATGGGTAGGTCTGCTTGCTCATGACAGTAGCTGACACCTCGTGAGTATTTCCATCTCCAATGGCTGGGCCGTTCACTAACAATACCACTGAGATGGGGCTACCTCGCCTGCTTTCACATTATTAAGCAAAGTATTCTACTCACTTTCAGGGCAAAACTCCACACTCTGCATTGGGGCTGGATTATTTACTCTGCTGTTACTGAGCAGGCCCTGCTTGTTTTTATAGCTATGCCTCAAATGTCATTTTCTTCCAGACTAAATCTACATCTTTCTGGGGACTGACTTCCTCTGCGTGATAGCACTCTGCATTATTCTTACGCTCTTGTTTAAATCTTCTATATCTGTGACTCTATTGCTTCTGCATTCATGTCTCAACTTATATCAATGCCTCCACTCCTGGCACCACTGCTGGTCTCAGCTTAATGACCTCGCTGATGGTCCTCATCACTCTGTGCACTTTATAGCTCCTGAGTGTCGTTCTTGGCACCCTCCATCGCTGATGCCATTTCCAGCAATTTTTTAAAGTTATCACTGATTCAGCTAGCATTTTTCTCTGGACTGCTGCATTGTTTACACCGCTTGTCAATCACTCCATTAACATGCTGTTCAATGCTGATCCAAAATTGCAATGGTCCATGATTTGTCTTAGTTTTGCTGCAAAGGCTGGTTCTGGGCTCTCCCTTTGAAGTTAAATTTGTATCTTTGTAATATTACCGAGGGCTCGGCGTGGTAATTCTCCTTTGCTAGCTCAGTGAACATTGCAAATATTTTCATGTTGGGAGCATCCGGGGACATTAAACTTTGGATCGAGTTATATGTCTGGGCCATAATACAGTCAGCAAAATAACTTTCTTCTTATCCTCCTCCTCTATTCCATTAGCATGGGAAAAATAGTCCAAATCTCCATTTACTATACTTAGTCTTCTGTCGCAGCTTCAAAAGCTTCTAATTTTCTGGAGAGAGGCACGTCTACATTTTGCTCTTTTGCAGGATGGACCCAATGCTGCAATCACACTTTCCTTCAAGTTTTTCATTGCAATCTGAATTGGTGTTGTTTTCCTCATCGCCAATATAGTAAGTGCAATTATTGATGCTCACTAGTGGGCTAACAAACAACAATGGGTTTATCACTATTTATAACCCTATACAGAGTAATATAATCATTATGTTCACTCACTACATTAGGATCAGTCTGGCCATTCTCTGCCCTCAGATCCCCATGCTCGTTTTCCATGGGGCAATTGAGTCACATGACTCTTCTGATGCATTCCCCTTAAAGGTGTTAGCTACTACATGTTATAATATCTCCCAGACAGCAGGATTACTCTTTATACTCAGAAAGCATTTGATTAATGGTTTCTGAATCTACCCTTGTAATGCTCCCAATAGGTATTCCTTCAACTCTTTCCCAAAGCTGTTCGTTGAGCCAGCATTAATTGCTTTATGTGGGAATCTGTACAGATAACAGGATTTTTCCTGTTTCCTTGCCATATGAGGCCTAAAATAAATAACTTATCAATTTTATATTCATAGGACCATAAAATCCTGACTGTGCAGGAAGAGGCCATTTGGCCCATCGAGCCTGCACTAATAATAATCCCACCCAGCCCCTAATCCCGTCACTCCATGTATTTACCCTGTTAATCTCTCTGACACGAAGAAGAAATTTAGCATGGCCAATCAACCTAACCGGCACACATCTGGGGACTGTGGGAGGAAACCGGAGCACCCGGAGAAAATCCATGTAGACAGGGGGAGAACATGCAGACTCCACACTGTCATCCGAGGCTGGAACTTGGGGTCCCTGGCACTATGAGGCAGCAGTGCTAACCACTGTGCCACTGTGCCACCCAAATATTATTTACTATTTCAAAACAGTTTCTGTTCCCCTTCTGTCTTTTCTTTGCCAAATGCATGTTCAGGTGATGAATCTCTCTTTACAAGTGAAAACTCCAAGTTACAGGACCATCCTTTCTTCCTCTTATGAAATGCAATGCATCAAATTCCCAAATTGTATAAACAGTGGAAAGTCTCCGCTGAGACACAGCAACAGCATTTTGTTCCACGGCTGTGAAGTAAATGACCACTCGTTGTTTCCAAGCTTGCTTCATTTCCAGAATTATGGAGAATGCCAGATTGATTGGCCTAACACTAAAGGTTTATTGCAATGCCAACACTGTAAAATAGCAGCTAATGCCCCATCATTGACTGTCAGCACTTCCTGCTGTGGTTAAATACTTAGTATTTGATAATTCTTTTTCTATGATCATTTGGGTGTCTTCAGGGCTATGGGGAGGAGAGATAACTGCTCCTTTTTCTTGTAAACTCAGTGGGCAGGATTTTCCTACCTTGCTCGCACCGAAACTAGAAAATCCCGTCTCAGGTCAACGGACCTTGCCATGGTCTGCCCCTCATCTGCTCTGATTACTATGGCAAGTGGGAGGGTAAAATTCACCCCCATATGTCAGGCTGAGAGGTCAACATTTGTTATCTTTGGTTCTATGTGGTTTTTTCTCAGAAGATGTCTGCTCTGTCTTCTTGGTAGTGGAGCATATCAATTTAGGATCACATCAGACCTCCAGGGATGGACTGGGAGGTAGTGGATGCGACATCACACCAACTAGGTTTACAACAGGTTCATCCAGACATGAACTTGTCATGTGGGTTCCTCAGGAGCATACGAGTAAGTTTAGCCTAGGGAGAGGGACATATCCAAGCACTGCCCCTTGCCACTGCCTCCTGGCACACGTTGGCACTGCCGTGTTGGAACCATGCCCATGCCAATCTGATTGTGCCAAGCTGGCAGTGCTAACTTGTGCTAAGGGGCGAGCCCGAGTGGGAGACCCATGGGGGAGAGAGATTCATTTAGAATTGCTTGTGGATCGGGATTTGATGGAGGAGCAGGGGATGCTGGCAATGGCCAATGGGGGGCCAAGGGAACAGAGTGCAATGGTGCAAATGTTAGGTCCAACTGTGGTGAGAATTGGGGGATGATTGGGCAGTGTCGGTAGAGTGGATTGGTCTGATGATCGGGGTGGGGGAGAAAAGTGTTGACTCCGATAGAGGGTGAGAAGGGGGTCCCCTAAGACTTCCGTTATATTTGACTTGATTTATTATTGTCACATGTATTCATATACACTGAAAAGTATTATTTCTTGCAGATTTTACTGACAAAGCATACCGTTCAAAGCGAAGGAAAGAAGAGAGTGCAGAATGTAGTGTTACAGTCATAGTTAAGGTGTGGGGAAAGATCAATTTAATACAAGGAAGGTCTATTCAAAAGTAAGATAGTAGCTTGAAAGAAGTTTCTCTTGAAACAGTTGGTGCGTGTCCCTAGACTTCTTCCCGAAGGACAAAGGTGGAAGACAGTATATCCGGGGTAACTTTTAGGGGACCCCCTTCTCACCCCCGATCAGAGTCAACACTTTTCTCCCCACCCTGATGCGGGCTGTTTTTCCGAGGCAGTGGGAAGTGTAGACAGAGTTCGAGTGATGGATTGGGCTTCGTTCATGACCATTTGTAGTTTTTTGCTTCAAAAGGCAAAAAACACTGGGATAGAGCAGGAGCCATACTAAGCTGTGATACAACCAGAAAAAAATGCTTTCCAAGTGCATCTGTAAAAGCTGGTGAGAGTTGTAGTGGACATGCTCATTTTCCTTAGCCCCCTGAGAAAGTAAGGATATTGGTGGGCTTTCTTAACTATAGTGTGGGCATGGGAGGACCAGGACAGGTTGTTGGTGATCTGGACACCTAGAAACTTGAAGCTCTCAATTATTCTACTTTATCCCCATTGATGTAGACAGGGGCATGTTCTCCTGTATTCTTCCTGAAGTTGATGACTGTCTCTTTCATTTCGTTGACATTGAGGGAGAAATAATTGTTGTCACACTAGTTCATCAGATTCTCAATCTAATTTCTATACACTGTCTCATCATTGTTTGAGATTTGACTCACCATGAAGATGTCATCATCAAACTTAAAAATGGTGTTGGAGGGGAATTTGGCCATAGTTATTGGTGTGTAAGGTAACATGGGCTGGGGGTGGGGTGGTTTACTCAGGTTATGATCGGGAAGCCCTTTAATGTGGAATCAGCATGTTCTCCCTGTGTCAGTGTGGGTTTCCTCCCACAGCCTGAAAGATGCGCTGGTTAAGTGGATTGACCATGCCAAATTCTCCCTTACTGTGCCTGAATAGGTTCTGGAGTATGCCGATTAGGGGATTTTCACAGTAAATTCATTGCACTGTTAAAATACACCTAATGGTGAGACTAATAAATAAAATTTTAAAGAAAAAACAAACTAAGCAGAGTTAAGTCAAAAGCACCTCACTTTCAGGTTGTTGTCTGGTGCTTAAATAATGTTAGTGTGAGTGAGAACAACGTAATGTTGCTGAATACCTGTTCAGCTGGGACTGATAGCTCAAGCGTTCATTGGACGTACAGAGGCTAAAGTCTCTGAAACTAAAGTCAAATCAGGCGGCACCGCAGTTTGACACGGCGATAACATCACTCCTGTCGTGGTCGGTGTACGTACGACAGGCCTATATTCACATCTTTCTCTCATGGGGATGTCATGCAGGCCAGGGAGGAAGTGGCTGGGAACACAGACAATACTTTGAGGCTACTCTGTCGTGCCGACTCCAGAACCAACTGCAGCTAATGTTGAGTCCTAAATCTGCTGTGATTATTTGTTTAATGCTGGCTTCGCTTTCTATCATTCTGCCATTGGAAGATATGATACAAAAGAATGTTTAAAACAATTAGGCTTGATCTGCTGTCACCATATTTTTGACCTGCTCTCATCAAAATCATAGCTGCATGCTGAATTTTGAAATCTGCTTCAGTGTAAAATATTTTAATCCTATTCTGTAGTTAACCAAACCCAATTTGCATAAATTCACATTAGCCCAAGAGAAAGCTCGCATTCTGAATGCTGATGCCATTGCTGTTCACTGTCGACCATTTCCTCCAACACAGAGAGTTTTTAGTGGGTTGAGAGAACAAGCACCTGACATTGCTTTGATAACCTCAGTTAGTTGAATCCCCAGATAATATCATATTCAGCATGGCTGACATGGGAAAGTGACAGGGTTATACTCTGTAGGATAAGAACATCTCCTGCTGAAAGAGATGAAACCACATTCAATTCCAGGCCAGCTCCTGCTCAGAGGTCACACTAATTAATGAGATCTCTGCATGCACAGGAAAACATTCAACTGTATAAAAAAAAGAGGACTGAATGTTTCTCAGGTAAATCGTTCCACCATTGTCTCTAATTAATTTTTTTGGACACGACAAAATATCCACTTAGTGAATATAATAAAAATTAATGCATTGTGTGACTTAATGTCTCAGTGAGGTGATTAATTTTTTTTATGAAAAGGAATGACCTATAGCTGTAAAGAACAGCCTGTGTGCACTAAAATGAGAGAATAAAAGTGAATGTATTATTTTTCCAATAAAGAGGCACAATAAAAGTTACCGTGCCATGAAAGTATAACCCCGTGAAAAACAAAACAAGATAATATAAGATTATTTTATTAAGTAAGAAAAGGCATATTGTTTAAGAAATTGTTTTTGGGAGACAGGGTCTTGCCGGTTGCCAAGTTCCAGCCCTGATAGCGAGGTGCTTGCATCCTGATCTTGAGGAAAAGGGTTTCTAACGGGGCCACTAGGTGGCACACCTCATAGTGATAATTGCTCCATTCGGGCAGTGGAAGAAACCAAAAAATGATCAGGGTCTGATGTGACCTGTGCAAATTCCCTTCCGGCTGTTGGGGAAAACTGGCAATGGGAGGTAGCAATAGAGGGCCTGCTGGGGGAATAAGAGGAGAAAATATAGATTAAAACATTGTGTCAGTGGCATTCTGCTTATTGATTCATGTTTCAAGATGCAGTGACATGCTCCTATTTTCAGACCATTAAGTAGGAAATGAGTAATGCTGCACTATAGGTCATGAGTGTGGGTTTAGGCAAAATTGACCCATGGCCTGGAAATAAAAAAAGACATAATGATTTTGAAGATGACAGTCACTAAGCTGATCAAAATAGTGGCTTGTAAGCCACTTGGATAATAAGGTCATCATAGCTTTAGGGTTTTTTTATTATGTTGCAAACTCTATAAACCATCATTTCCATAATATTCGTGGCTTTTGTAAACAGTTTGTCTGTATAAATAGTAATGCCTAGAGGATCACCGGGGAATTGGAGTTCATGCTCAGAAATAGTTTTTTTTTACAAGCAAATAGTTAAACAAATGCAAGTGGGAATACTGCACTCAAATATGTTGACACACTCACCGTAACAATTTATAGGGTGTATGCATTCTTATAACTATTTATATATGATGGATACGTTTTATCACGTAATGAATCATTTCTTACTGGTTGAGACCTTGTGCACACTTTAGAAATGGGAAAGAAATGTAAAAGCAAAACATATGGGTGGACATCTTTCAATCTCATGGCAGGATTGTTCACGGTCACCAGTAATGAGAGCAGTATTTGTTCATATACAAAAATACTGAATATTCCTACTTCAGTACTGACAAATAGAACAATTCTTCTGGGTCAGCGTACAACAGGAATAGTTCTGCCTATATTAAGATTCTTATTTACAACATCTTGGGAAATCTGCAAAATTCTTATCACTAGTAATATTTAATTTGCTCTTTTTGTTCTGTTCTGATTTTGTTGAGACATGGTGATCACTATAGAAAATGCTTTCTGTTTATGTATTTGTTTAAACACTGCTTTTGGCACTTATGTGGAGGCACACCCCTATAGATTAATATGCAAATAGTATTCACAAGGCTTTGCAGAACAGCAAAAGAGCAATTAGCAGGAAACTTAATTACAGTAATCTTCAACTCCTGTCAAATCTGATAGGATCATATTGATTACATTTTGGAGGACAAAGGCCTATCATACTTAAATTAGAGAAAAAAACATGAGTAAGGATTGCTATGCATAACAACAATCTAAATGCATTCAGGTGTTTCTTGTGAAGCTGCCATTTCAAAATGAACATATTTATCATTTCCTTAGAAATACTAAAACAAAACTCTAAAAATTACTAAAATAACCAGGAGTTAGAATTCATCTGGTTGCTATGTTTAACAATCTAAATGCATTCTGGTGTTTCTTATGAAGTTGTAAACACATTCAAAATGAATGTATTTATCATTTCATTAGAAATACTAAGCAGAAGAAATCTTCTCCTGCACATTAATAACGTTCTAACAAATAGCGAGCTCAGGAATCCTTACCCCAAGGTAAGATGTGCTCGAGAAACCTTCCATATAATAGGGGAAATGTTATTGTCACAAATTTCTCCCTGATTGGATAGCTGCCCGGACAGTTTGAAATACAATAAAAATGCTTTGGTAATCACTGATTACTATAATGATTCAGTTTCTGGACTGCTTTCCATATGCTTTTTTTTCCTAGTTTGTCATTTTAATTCAAAGTCACTTATTTCAAATGGTGGGGGAATTCAATTTTAAGCACCAAATTTCCACTTTGCTGTGCTATATATATTGCTTAATTCGAATGATTGGATACTTGAATTTTTTTAATGCAAAAAGGACTATGAATCATCAGCAGTAGATTCTAGCGCTGCTTCATCCCCACAGAACACATCTCAGGAATTCAATCCTTCCTATCGATAATTTTTGGCAGAACTGGGATAGTTCTGAATTCTTTTACTAATATTACCAAGAGGCAGTTCACCCTCATTGTGTAATATGTCTTAATTAACTGTTTGTGGAATTATTTAGAGCAAGATTTGTTTATATCCTTTATAAGCTAAAACAAAGATTTTTGTTTAGCCTATATCTGCTTTGATAGTAAAGTGTATGTGTAATAAATAAATGTTCACTTTGGCCCTGTTTCTTTATTTGCCAGTAGTTCTAGGTTTATCTTTTATAGTATGTTCCCTTGGTCAGTGTTATCAAATGGTTAATGTGATTAAAATGAAGAGTGTTGAAGGATGGTCACCTCAAAAGGCTGCCATATATTTTCCAAATATAGACTATGCTAAAACCTCCGTGATAAGCTCAGTGGAGTCCGACTGTCAAATGCCAAGGTCTGTACTTGTAATAGTCACAGTAACATCAATCTTTTTTTTCCCTCAAGTTCATTTCAATTACCAAGATGACATAGGTGGCATTGCAATGCCTTTCTCGGGTGACTGCTGCCCTTGCCAAAAGAAAAGATGCCAGGAGCCTTGAGAGGCTGGAGCTGAAATCAGACCTCCAAATGCCAGTTAATTGCATAATTGACATGGACCTCTTGTATTCCCCCTCCCTTCCTTTCCGAGCTCTTTCCAGGCACAAAGTCTTCACCTGGAATCTTATATTGTTCTGGCAATGATGTTGTTTTTAACTTGATACCTTACATCCGGTTCAGTTAGGTGCATTTGACATCTGAACTTGTCTATTCCAGGGCAAAATCTTTGTGGTAGTTTTACTATTATTGTGCAACCACAAGTTAGCTTAATTAAAGATATGGCTTGGAATTTGGTAATCAAGAATCATAGAACAACACATCACATAAAGAGGCCATTCAGCCCCTTGTGTTCTGTGTAAGAGAGTAAAGACGTTATTGTAGTTCTCGTGAAATGCATCTTACTTCCAGGAATACCAACAATGTAACAAATGTCAATAGTGCAAAAACATCTCATATTGTAACTAGAAAATCCTGAAGGATTGTCAATACTTGTTTCAGGTATAGCATGGTTGTAAAACAGCAAAACCAGTTTCAATAACACTTGGAAAAAAATGCAGTTTGAAGTGTGTAGTATATTTTCAGAAAAAGAAACAAATTATGGAAAAGTTATTTTAAAAACTACAGACATCTTTGAACAGGGTCTAAGATCACAAACAAACTGCAGATTGATTACAAAACTTTGCCTGGATATTTCCCCATATCCGATTTGCATCTGAGTAGATTTGATTGTTATGTATAATAAAAGAAGGTGCTTATTGATTGACCTCAGAAATTCTAGCTATTGTATACTAAGCCACGTTTGCAGAGGCAGGTAAAAGAGGCAGTCAAAGAACTCAAACCTTTCCAGGATACAAAGTGCAGCTATTAGGGGCCAGCAAAATGCATTGTAGAATCAAAAAAGAAAGGAGCATTTTCTTTTGATTGTGACATATAGACCATCGTCTACAGAGGGTTCAGAGACTGAGAATTGGTAGCTTAATAGATTCAGAATATATTGTTATTTCCATTCCACAGTATAAGACTGAAAATCCTCTCGTGTTCAATTATCTGTATCTACCTCATCCCTGAATCACATTTCAAAATCAGGTTCAGACTTAGGTTAAGAACATGCATTTACCTCAAGAATATAGGGTTGCTCAAATATCTGCACAATTAACATCACCATATCAATAAGTATTATCATCAAGAGGTGTCAATCACATAGCAAATTTAGCTTCAGGGAAACAAAACAATTTGAATTATAGTGCGGTCTTTTTACATGCCTTCTTTTAAATTGGATAATGATGGGGCTTTTCATTAGGTTTCTTGTGGTGTAATAGATTACAATATTCACCTTTTGACCTTGGTGATGAATGCCTGAAGTGAAAGTGCATGGCAACCTGGTCTCTTGGTGAAGACAAGGTAGTTAAATAACTGTAAGTAACACTGGACTGCAGGAAGACAGATATGCAACACATAAGACTATGGGTGACGATACATCAGTGCAACAGAGAAGCAGTTCAGCAGTCTGCTTCAATGGTTTTTTTTGTTCTTTAAATAAATATATGTATTTTCAATTTATCAGCTCCTTCTCAATTATGCAACATTTTTAAATAGCTGAATTTATACAGGGTAAATGACCCAGCAAAGTCTCTGGTTTAACAGAGTGCAATTGGACAGGAATAGAAAGAGAAAGAAGCAAAAAACAAGACAAAGGAAACTGTTAAAAAACAGCACGGATCATTTCAAATACGCAAGAAAAGAATCATTTTACAAATGGAAATGACATACATAACAAGCCATAAGGTGAATTTTCATGGTTAAATTATTCTAATTGTTTCTTGATTATAGCATTTGCAAATTGTACTTAGGAAATACTGTCCCAGAATTAAATAGAAGTGGAAGAGAAGGAAAAGGAATCAGAATATCATAATATGAGGAAGCCTTACTATCTAACAAAATTATGACAATAACCCAAGTAATCTATGGCTTTGTTTGAAGACTTATTACAGAATATGAAGGTATTTTGACATGAAACTGAATTTTTTTGCCTGCGTTGATATGTTCTTCACATTCAGACATGCTCACCAGGGTTCCACTGCAGGTTCTGTAATTGGAATTTTCAGCGACAAAGAAATAAACTGAATTAAAAAACCCCCACTGCACTGATGATAACTGAGGTGATTTGTATGACATTTTAGTAACCAGAATCTTTTTATTTTTGCTCACTTAAGACAAAAAAGCTTATGAAAATGCAGCCATTCTATCAGAGCAGTTCCACAGAATATTAAATATTGAAAGTGCATAGTTGTCAATGTACTATGTTCACATTACAAAAAAAAAGCTCTCGGAAATATTGCCATGTTTAGCTATGCTCCTAATTGTATTATTGCTATTACCTGGAGCTGTCATCTCTTCAAATTGCCAAATAGGGACCTGCTATGTTTGTGTTGCCTTGACATTGGAATGATTTCTGCCATGGATCCCCTGCTGTCTCTTTCCTCTGCTTGCCATTGCCTTCCAGTCCTGACAGAGCTATTTACACAAGATGAGTCCTGGAATGTCCATTATGAGTACTACCCAGTGGTCACATAAAAACTTCCATTTTGTCCTACCGATACGAAATCATGTTGGTGATAGTTGTTTATCATTTGGCACTGTCCTTGCAAGTTGGCACAACCCATTACTAGTGATTCCCTTGTGTTCATGCAAACCCTGGATTATGCAAAGGAATTTGTCTGATCAAATCATTCTGGCAGCGTGCTTGCACAAAGAGCATTATAGTTATATCATACAGCTCTGTTTGTTGAGAGATATGTGTAGTAGCAGATTACACACTGAGGAGTGTGTAGTGCAGCTTCAGTTCCCATTAGTTGCAATTATTTGTTTTATGGAAGCTAGTGTTTTTTTTAACCATGCCTACTCTTTTTTACTTCGCTCGCAGACCATTCACCACAACGTAACTCCAGCATGTCGGAGAGTACTTGCCAGCTGCTGGTATTTTCACAATCCTGAATCACCATTCAAAAATGGGAGCAGGGTAGAAGGGAATAAAAAGGCAAAGGGGGTATTTTGATTCTTAATCAACACTGAATGAAACACATTGCAATCATATTGTCCTCCATTCAGTATTCCAGAGGACAACTCACCAAAAAACAACTGAACAACGTAAGCAGCCCTGGGAGTCAAGTTTGTTCCGGTACTTTAAATAAGTGGAAAAGCAAATTATTTCAGATGCTGGAATCTAAAACAAAAACAGAAAATGCTGGAAAATCTCAGAAGGTCTGACAGCATCCGTGGAGAGAGAATAGAACCAATATTTCGACTGTCATCCTGGCTTGAAATATTGGCTCTATTCTCTCTCCACAGATGACATCAGACCCGCTGAGATTTTCCTGCATTTTTTGTTTTTGTGCACTTGAAACAAGTGATTGGCTACTTGACCCTAGGTAGCATGATGGCACAGTGGTTAATATTGCTGCCTCACAGTGCCAGGGACCCATGTTCAATTCTGTCCACGGGTCACTGTCTATGTGAAATTTGCACTTTCTCCCTGTGTTTGTGTGGATTTCCTCCCACAGTCCAAAGATGTGTGGATTAGGTTGATTGGCCATGATAAATTGACTCTAGTGTCAGGAGAAAACATGTGGGGTTACAGGAAAAGAGCCTGGGTGGAATTGTGGTTGGTACAGATTCAAAGGGCTGAATGGCCTCCTTCTGTACTGTAGGAATTCTATGACCCAGCCACATAGTTTAGTCCAACACTACCATTACTAGCTCCACTATCACTAGCTTGCTGAATGATAGAGCTCTCATTCCTGAATCAAGAGGCCATGGTTTAAACCACTTTCCAGGATTTGAACACATCATCTAGTGTTGCATGGTCAGGTATGCTATATTTTGGGTGAGATTAGAAAATCAAAGTTCTTGATAATCTATTTGGATAAACATAAAATAATCCCTGGTATTATTTGAGGCAGAATAAGACAGTTCTTCTGGTGTTCTGTTCTAAACAAATTAACTGGTTATATACCTAATTTGTTGTTTGTGGCATCTTCTTGTGCGTATTTGCTGTCATGTTTGCTATACACCTTAATGATGATTGCACACCAAAAGGTAATTCACTCCTGATCAAGCATGTAGGGACAAGCAGAAGATCGACAAGGCGATATCTAAATGCAAGATTTTTCATACTTCAATGGACCATGCTATAACGTATCTCTTTTTAATTGACTTATTTATGCAGATATTTTGCGTTGTATTGCCATTAGCGCTACCGCCATCATAATAAAATGATGGAATGCTACATTTATCACGTTAAGAGAATATATTGATATTTGCACATTCGAGTCAGAATAAAGCAAGGGGATTTTGTGGAAGAACGATACAGTGGGTTTTTTTAAGGACTACCACTGTGCAAAAGTGACACTTTATTTTCTACCTGAACCAATGGCAATAGTTTAATGGAGCCCTAGGGAGTTAGGTAGAAAGTGATGTATGGCTTTTCTATCCTCTTCCTACCACCATTTGTATTTTACCAGTGGCATGGAAGGTTGCAGATAACCTGTTCTTTGGTCAATTGAGGCCTTTAATTCCTAGGTGCCTTTCATGATAGCCTCCTGCAGTCCCATCGCTGGCCACTGCTCCTGATGATGCTCCTAGGACTGGGGAACTGCCGGCCATCCCATTGGCTGGCAGCTCTTGGAGGTGGGACATCATCCTTTAAAGGGGTGGGATCGGTTCCAAAGGATATCTATTGTACCTCAAAGTAGGTCAACCTTAGGGTCAGCAAAGGGCAGAGTAGTTTAAGGGGATGCAATGATCTTGTGGTATTATCACTCAAATATTAATCCAGAAGCTCAGCTAATGTTGTCGGCTTCTTTTAAAACTTAAAGGCAACCAACAAAGATACTGGAAATCTGAAGCAAAAATAGGAAACGCTGCAAATGCTGCATCTGCGAAGAAATCTTTTATTGGTTGCTAAGAAAGACAATATCACATTTTAAATCTGTGCTGAACCGTTAATTCTGACAGTGTAGGACAATGTATAAACACCCTCAACTCTGTCAATGATATTTCATAATTTTTAGTCACCCCCAAGATAGTGCAGTAGAAAACAGATTCTTAATATATCTTATGCAAGTGCTATTTACCAGCATTTGTTTTTCAGTATTGCTATGAAAAGGCAATGCAGACCAAAATTAGTTTTTGTAACTGTTACATTACGAAGCTGGGCACATACATAATATTGCATAATTCATTGTCTATGTCCTTTCAGTTACAATAATTTATAATTTATTTCTCCTTGCGATTGTCTGTCTGATGTTTACTGTGTTTAGTTTCTCAGTGGTTGTAAATTCTGAAACAAACCATTAAACGTGAAGTCCTTTACATTCATGTTTATCACCTGAGCAGAAGATAGATTTTATTTAACCATACTCCCTAAATACAGTCTGCTGACATAACTGTGCTTTGGATTAGATGGTTTAATTTAGACTATAAATAGCTTGACAGAGATTTGAGACTACTGCTGCTTTAATATGATCAGTTTCCATTTGTCATTTCTAATGTATACATCAATATGAAAATGTGCTCAGACAAGAGAGTTGTCCTGATTTCACCAAGGGAGGCAAGTTGGCTTTACTCATTTCCACTTGGTTAAGCTTGTTATTTGGTTTGTTAAAACTGTGGGCTTCGTGGTAAATTCCAGAGACAATATAACAATTACAGAATACAAGTACAGCTGTTGAGGATGTAGGGAGGAAAGGCAGGAAATGATGCTCTACAAAGGCTCCATTCCCTTGAAAAACCGAATGCAACTTTTTTTTAAAAAGGGTGTGTGAACTGGAAGCTAAGTATGGCCTAGTATTCTGTTCTTTCACCTCTAGGGTTTTCTTTCAACTCCAACCCTGACTGTCAAGCTTCAGAGAAAAACTTGGTATTAAATGGATAATTTCAGAAGAATGATCGATAGGGGGAATGAGGAAAAGCAAGCTCAAGTTGGAATAGAACCACATTTTTTGGGTATAAGCATTACTTCAGAACTGACTAACTTCTGCTTGCTTTATTACATTGAAAATGCATGCATTTATTCCTCAAGGTAACATTGACATTCTCCCACCTGATAAGCATGAAAAAACACAATAAAAAGGAAGACTGGAAATAATATACAAAAGAGGAAACTTCAACATGAATCCCTACAATGCAGAAAGAGGCCATTCAGCCTATCATGTCTGCACTGACTCTCCAAAAGAACATTCCATCCAGGCCCTTCCCTTCTGACCTATCTCTGTATCTCCACACATTTGCTGTGGCCAATCCACATAACCAAGCATCTTTGGACACAAGGGGCAACTTAACATGTCCAATCCACCTAATGTGCACATCTTTGGACTGTGGAAGGGAACTAGAGCACTTGGAGGAAACCCATGCAGACACAGGGAGAACATGCAAACTCCACGTAGACATTTGCTCAAAGATGGAATCAAACCTAGGTCCCTGGTACTATTTGTGGCAGTGCTAATCACTGTGCCACCCATTACGAGAGAACGCAGGTTATTCACATTTGAAAAGACTTGAGGATAGAATGCTCCAGAGTTAGGGACTGCATGGTGGACAGTGATTATCACTGTTACCTCACAGCATCAGAGACCTGGGTTCAAGTTGTTGGAAGTGTAGAGAGTGTGGGGATGAACTTTAACTCATTGCTTCGATCCGTGCTTTTCCTATACCATCTCATAATTGGATGGGTGCCCACGTCTACAATGCCATAGTGGATCACAGCATGGTGTCCTCCCACATCAAGGGAGCCTAAGCTATGTTCAGGCTGAGGAAAAATTTCAGCAATTTTTCTGGTCAACATATGGCCTCCATAGCAATGACAATGGGATTGGCTGTTGTTTTCATTTGCAGCATCATTTCAATGCATCGTAACTTTTTAATAACCAAAGGGAACAGAAGTTACTATGTTACCCTGGAACAGTCGCAGGAGGTACAGATAGAACTTTTTTATTCTTTGGGATGAATTTTATCTTCACTACCAAGAATGGGGCTGACAGCTTTAATTGTGTATATTCATAAAGTTCCATCAAATGACCTGCCACCTATAACTACTCTGTCATACAATCTTTCCTTCTATTTCAAATATTTCTATCTGTGTTAAACAATGTTTACAAAGAAAATATACAAAAAAAGGATGTTTCAAATCTATTTACGATTTTTCCTGTTTGCTCATATTTAAGTCCTGGAAATTAGTCATTAATTCCTGTGAACACCTAAACATTTCTAGAGCACTGGTGACTGGAATGTGGTAAATGGAGCAAGGTTGGCAAAGGGGAGGAATGGAGGGAAGTTGGTAAGGGAGGGGGAGGGATGGAGGGAGGTTGTTGGGGAAGGGGGAGAGATGGAGGGAGGTTGATGAGACAAAGGGATCGAGGGAAATTGTTGGGGGTAGTGATGGAGGGAGGTTGGAAAGAGAGGGGGAGGGATGGAGGGAGGTTGGTGGGGACGAATGGAGGGATGTTGGTAATGATGAGGGATGGGGGGAGGTTGGTGCGTGAGGAGGAAGGAGGGGGGTTGTTGGAGGAGAGGGTGGGGATGGAGGGAAGTTGGTTGGGGTCGGGATGGAGGGAGTTTGAGGGGGGGGAGGGTAGAGGGAGGTTAGACGTGATGTGGAGGGGTAGTAGGTGGATAATCTGGTGGAGCAGGTCACCCACCAACTGAAAGAGCTATTGGAAACCCTACCAGGCAGTGAGGATGTCAACTCTCTGCATTATTTCCAAACATGAAGGCAAGATTATGTTACATTGAATCATGTATCTAGATTCATAGACCTACCATATCCTACTTCTTTGCACACATATGTATTATATTTTGTCCTTCAACACACATGTACTCCTATCACCCCCCCCCCCCCCCACACACACACACACACCACACACACACACACCACACACACACACACACACACACACACACACACACACACACACACAGTGGTTGCAGGAATGTTAGCGAATGGAAGGTGCATTACCAACAGTATTCAAAAACATAAGCCAATGCTCGTTATTACAATTACAAACTAGTTATTTCAATTTAATATATTTTTAATTATATGTACATTGAAACAAAAGGAACATTTGATTTGTCCTTTCATTGAAATAGAGATTGCAAAAATGTTTTTATTGCACCAATTGTTTTACACAGAAATTACATTGACAGTTTCTGTCATCTGGTATGATGCATTGCTGGGAAGTGAGCTGTAATGTAGCTCAATAGATGGATGTACAGCCATTTAGGGCATTTTTCTACCACTGCAGCCCTAGAACAGTTTTATATCACCTAGTAGGATCCACAGATTTATTACAAATAAACAAAACGATAAACAGGTATGACCAAACACACATTTGAAAAAGGAATTCCCTTCAGTCCCCCCGTGTTCAATCACAGATTCACCCTGCAATAGCCCCAATTTACTCTGTCTTTGCTTTCAGCCTTTCAATATTAATATAAAGCTATGAGCTACGTTTATCTAATCTCGCTGTTAAGACATCTCAACTGCACATCTATCTGCAGTGTCTGCCTAAACACCAATTA
Source organism: Sphyrna mokarran (assembly GCA_024679065.1). Classification (NCBI taxonomy): domain Eukaryota; kingdom Metazoa; phylum Chordata; class Chondrichthyes; order Carcharhiniformes; family Carcharhinidae; genus Sphyrna; species Sphyrna mokarran. The sequence continues at coordinate 97,025,385 of JAGIQG010000002.1, read as the reverse complement.
GTGAGTTTTATGATCTTTCCTCCAATGCAAAATGCTTGAAATATTTTCACAGTATCTGTCATTCTATCATCCAGGTCTGATGAAAATGCATGCAAACACAGAGAGCTTCACAGAGGCTCTGTCAATCAGGACTCAAGGCGCATGTACTCAAAGACACTTTTCATCCCAGCTGTTTTATTCCACATTAAAGGGACTGTCAATCTCCATCTAGGGAATGGTTTTTAGATGATGTGTCATACTTTTTGTGTTCCAGTCACATACTGTCATCTCGTTATTTGTTTTTTTTTCCCCTTGGTGTTGGCATTGATGGTTGAGATAGAATTAGCTCAACCTTTCTTTAAAATCAGATCTTAAATGCCACACAAGTGCTTTAATCTATATAATTCTTGGAATGTTACTCTCTGCAGCCAATTTAACATGCACAAATTATGTGAAATAAATCAACACAGAAATATGAATTGTCAAAACTAATTCCTCACATGTTCCCCTCCTTTTTCAACTGGAAATTCTGGCCATTGGACTATTCCACAGGCAGTGGCAACCCTCCAATCCATTAGGCAAGTGGATATTTTTAATGTTAGGGTAGAAAGGGGATGTAGGGCAGGATACTTGGGAGGACATTACAGTGAGGCCTATACTTTGCCCAGCTGACATTCACATACTCCCCTGCAGGAGTCAGAATTTTGGCTGACTCCTTCAGTGAGGGTACAGTGGTCAACCATAACATCCCACCTGAGACCAGCTATTTCAGTAGAGAATTGGGATGAGATTCTCCCATCTTCCAGTCATGTTTCCCGCTGGAGGGAGGTGATACATTGTTTGCTAGCAGTGGGATTCTCTAGTTCCACCACTGCCAATGGAAATTCCCATTGATATCACCCTTTGCCAGCAGGAAACCCACGGGTATGGGTGCGTTGACAGTGGGAATGGAAAATCCTGCTGGCGTGAACGGCCAGAGAATTCCTGCCTTGGGATTGAATCCTAAGTTTTCGGATGAGTTTGAGACAATGACATATTGCACGCTGCCTTCATCTACTGGGGAAACCCAGGAGCTTTGTGCTTGGACTCTGAATAACCTCTCCTCACACATTGTGTATTTTCAATGAATTCACACGATTGTCTGGAAAATTATAGATTTTCCTTTAATTTTCTGTGTAAAGGTATATTTCTCTAGTGGTATTATTGCTAGATTATTAATTCAGACACTCAGCTAATGTTCTGGAAGCCAGATTCAAATCCTGCTATGGCAGAACTTCTATTCAATAAAAACAAAATATCTGGAATTAAGAATCTACTAATGATCATGAAACCATTATCAATTGTCAGAAACCTAGTTCACTAATGTCCTTTAGGGAAGGAAATCTGCCATCCTTACCTGGTCTAGCCTACATGTGACTCCAGAGCAACCGCCCTCTCAACAAGGGCAACTAGGAATGGACAATAAATGTTGGCCAACCAGCGATGCCCATGAATGAACAAAAAAACACTCTGACATTTCCATTTTTTTCACCTGTTCAGTCTGATTCCTCAAGTGTAAGAATGGGTACTAACTCTGTTCATGGGCTATTCCAATAAATACATCCTTGCAATTGGCCACTAGAAAGTGGCCTTACAAGCACTCCATGGATATTTTTCCTCCACCAGTTGAAAGATGCCGGAATCTCCACTTAATTATACTGCTCAGAGGAGTAGTATAATTAATACCTGAAGTGAAGTGGTATTAAAAAAAAAAGGCATGTCATTATATCCATTATTTAGTCTTTATTTTAAAGTCACAGACCCTGTCCTTATTTTTATATTCTTATTTCTATCCTACATCCACGTTTATAACAGAAATTGTCTCTGTTTCACAGCAATGCTGTCATTGCCCTCTCTTGCCAGCTATGGCATCACATTTTCTTGGTTAGATGGGGAGGACGGAAAGGAACATTTTTATATGGGCTGTTTTCATATAACAGAAACTGACATATTTTGTGCTTCAAGAGATGTGCAGAGATGGTACACAGCTTCTGAGTGCGTACAGAAGTTTTATGAAATGCTTTAATGTGCCATATTTCTCATGCTTACAGCAACTTATCTCAGATTAGTTTCTTTTTCTAAATGACCATACCATTTTACACCGTGAGCAGTTAACAGACACGCATAATCAAACACCAAATAACTGAGCACAACAGAAACATTAAAAGCAGATGGTATTAGACAAATCACTGTTTTTAAAGAGCATATGGTTCAGGTACAGTTGAGGTACATTTTCTGAGGCGGGGGGGGGGGCGGAGTAATCAGGGCAAATAAAGCCGGGGATTTCCTGGATGATGAAAGAGGATAAGGCAGAAAAAACGATGGATGTGACAGCTGATTGTACAGTTGGGAACCAGCCTGAATATATAAGGGGTGATTCTTCCATCCCTAGCCCTAATTTTTTAGCCTAGTAGGCCAAGAGATTTAAGCGGAGCCGGATTAGCACGATTCATTCTGGGTGTCTGGCCTTGAGCACCTCTCTCAGCACCGGATTTCCAGCACTGTCAACACCGTGCCAGATATAGGGGCTGTTGGTGGTGGGGTGGGGGGTATGAATGGTGGAGCCGTAGGGTGGGGTGTTGAAGATCGGGGCAGGCCGAGGTGGGGGGAGGCTGGAGGGGGTGTCATGGCTGGGCCATGGGGGGCGTCGCACGGCCGGTGACATGGGGTCGAGGATCATGGACACTTTCAATTTACTAACCTGAATAGTTACCCAATCTTTAAAATCGTAGAGGACAATCTGACCAGGATTTGGCAGCGTATCAGTTCCAGTGAGAAAATTGAATGAATCACGCCGATAGATCTGGCGAAATTTCTGACTGAGTCTTGAGCCTTATTGCCAAAAAATTTTATGCCCCCCTAAAACCTTGTGCCCTTCCAGCACCTGACCCCCCCTCCCTCCAGCACATGCCTCCACCCCCTCTGGCATCTCCATTACAGCCTCTGCCTTCTGAGGCATGTTCCCGACATTCACCACCCAATTGCCCTCACCCCAACACCCCGACACCCTGACACCCCAACACCCTGTGCCCTTCCAGCCATCGGGCTTTCAACATTTCCACCTGTCCCATAGGAGAAGATGACCTGAAACAGGAGAGAGTGGGAGCAAGCAGAAGGTGGGGTCCTTAACCTACAATTCCTCACTCCCTTTGAGGAGCGAGCTCTTGATCTGGGGAGGGAGAAAGAGGACAGGACTGTGAATGGTAGCAAGGCCCACCAAGCCTTCATCCATCTGACGTATCTCAAGTAAGTGGCATGTTGTCCAGACACCTGTCCCTCCCTTGAATCTTGTAACCTTTGTTGCAGGAGATGACTCCAATGCACCCAGTCCGTTTGGCATCAATGCCCCTCTCCCACCAAGATGCCCCACAACAGCTCGAAGGAAACCTCGGAGGAAGGCCCCAAGGAATCTTTCAAGGCCAGCACAATCCATTTGGCACAGGTTTCCATCACACAATCAGCCAGCATAGATACTGTCATCTCAGTGTGACAGTGTGGCAAGTTAGCAGTTAGCAAGTTAGATCTGTGTTATTCTGCAGCCTTGGCACAAGCCTGACTCCGAGCAGTTCTCTGACTGCATGTGAGCACCTGGGCCACGTCTGCATGGAGTTGGGGGCACGACCGTCCAGCGCAATGCCCCAGGATAAGAAGCTAGTTGGGGAGGGACAGTCTCAGATATATCATTCTCTGATGTACATGTCATGGCCGTATATATGTTTCAGGAGGGAGGCGGGAATATCCAAGGCCTTGGGCCCATGGAGATCTGGTGGAGGTGTTGGGGGATGACACCTAGGATAGGCTGCAAAACATTAGGAAGTTGTAGGGTCACCAAGACGGCATGGGTGAAGGATGGCACTTTTATTAGGGAGAGGGTTATATTGCATGTAATCCTCTGGGCATGTACTGTGGGACATAATAACACTATTTATGGTATGTTAAATCTCACAAATGAATGTTATTGCTCCCCATAGCTGGGACTAATCTGTCTGTAATTCACCTCCCTCAGGGATGACTGTACTCTGACTGTACACAGAGGGGCTCAGTGTGTCGTTCTTCCCAGGAAAGGCCCACCAAGTATGCAATCCCCACATCCCAATGCCTATGCCAGACCCCTGACTGGTGTGGAACCGGTGCGCTCATCCCAAGCAGTCTCTGTGCCCCGAAGGCACACAGTGTGACACAGCCTGGCACGGCGGTTTAAAACAGGTTCATCAGATGTCCACCTGATGTAGGAACTCCCTGGGGATGTAAAGATAAGTTTAGCTCCTGGGAGAGAGGGATATGCCCAGGCAGTAGAACTGGTAATGCCCCTGGCACAGGTTGGCACTGCCAGTTTGGTACCATGCCTCCAGCAAACCTGACAATGATGACCTGTGCCAAGAGGCAGGCTCCAGTGGGCACCTCATGGGAGGAGGGAGGGGGAATTCATTTAGGTTTGGCTATGGGTCGGGAGTGGATGGAGGATCAGGGAGTGTTGGTGTTTGGAGAGGCTGGGAGGAGGGTTGGCTTACTCCAGCTGTGCGGGGGAGAGTGAGGGGCCGTTGATCAGAGTGTGATGATTGGTGGGAGGGAGCAGGAAGAGAAGCTCCTGAGACCTCCAGGGTGGGTTGTGGGGGGAGAGGTGTTGGGGGGGGCGCGGGGAGAGGCAGATTTACTCAGGTTTGGATTGGGGCACTCTTTAAGTATGGCGCACTGATCTCTGTGCAGCGGGTTTTGCCACCAAGCTTTGGCCTCGTGCTCCCTGCATGACAGCGCAAAAGACATCCCCTTGATTTTTTTTTAGGCAGTGTCGTAACATCTGGAGAGAAAAGTGATCAAACACACTGGTTTTCTCGCCAGAAACAACAGGCCCACCAGAATTCTACCACTTCACCCACCACAGAATCGGAGCGGGCAAGGAGCGGACAACGGAAATATTTGTTTACCTCGGGCAGGCAGTTCCAGTCTCACTCAAGTGAGGCCCTAAAATCCCACCCTCTGCCAGTTTTTGGTAAAATTCCATCCTTCATAATTTTTTTGCAAAATTCAGACCGTTACCTCAGTTTCTCTCCCCAAATGCTGAATCTTTCCAGTGTTTTCTATTTTTATTTACTAATTTTATATATTTTATTTGTTATATTCACGATAACAAAAGATTTAGCTTGGCTAATAGGAATAGCATAAATTGGGCTTTAGATAGTTCAGTTTTACTTACAAGTCAGATGCAGACCAATTAATATAACAGGCTGTATAATATATAAAATATTATTCATAATTAAGAATGTGAAATATGGAAAATTAGTATTTATCATATCAGGTCAGCCATGGTCTCATTGAATGGTGAAGCAGACTCAATGGGCTGAATGGCCTACTTCTGCTCCAATGTCTTATGATCTTCTTGTTGGCATTTCATCCAGCTGATCTTTTGTTTCTCAGCTGACTGCTGTACAATGGAGCTCCCACCAGGACGGCAAAATTAATTTGTTCCCACACTTGCCACTGTTTCAGATGTTGAAGGTAAAGCAGGGTCAATGTTCAAAGAAGAAAAGTGCACAAAGGGCGATCATTCTGAATCGTTCCAAATCAGCACCCTGGTGAAAAAGCAGGAGGATGATCACATACATTCTATACAGCATTGGGTGGCTTTTCACAAATGTGCACTTGCTGCTTGCAGGAATTTTGATGTGGAGGTCAGTGTACCATTCAGGATTTTCCATCCTACAATTCTGTCCTGCTCTCCTCCCCTCTAATGTTGATACTCAGAGAATCTAATGCACGGACTGTGAATATGAGTGCAGGGATTGTGAGTCACGCTGCGTGCAGGCAGCATGCAAATTATCAGCAGTGAGCATGTACTATCGAGTGCTAAACACACTGTTGAGAGCCTGTGTGCCCCATCAGGGGCCTGTGTACAATGCTAGCACCAACCAATGACAGCTTCCATTATTAAAGCCAGTCGGCACCTCTTCCAGGAGAAGTACACTCAGACTGCAGCAACTATTTTTGAGAGAGAGTGAGAGGGAAGATACATCATTTAAGGCATGGCAGACTTTGCTCTGGCTCTGTCAAGCCTTCAACCCATGCCCAGGGGGCAATGCCAAGGTTGGAGCCTCACATATGGGCCACATTTATTTATGGTCAGGCGCAGAGGGAGCAGACATGCGAGCAATAGGGATGCCAGCAATAATTGGGGAAATTGGGTGATTGGGGGAATGCTGGCAATGTTCAGGATAGCCACAGATACCTTCATGGTGGGTGGGGAAAGAGGGGGGATTAATTTCTTTCTAGAAATTGGGGCCTATAAAATAGAATGCCTGATCTCAGTGTAGCCAGTTCCCAGCAGAAAGTCCCTGTCTCACGGGACTGATGGTGCAAACTACAATTTATTTTGTAGTTAAAGTCACAAGATCTGCAGAAAATAATTGGCCAGCTGAGCCGGAGAGTTCCATGTCAGTTTTTTCATCAGAATTGACATAAATTTCTGTAAGAGTCCACCTTACTTCTCATATTGTTTGGATCAGGAAATAGTTTGCCAGCAGGCAAGTTCGACCATTGCTATTTGGTAGTCACAAAATCTTTAATTATACAGATATTACACAATTTTTATTTCCATTAGGTATACTGTAGATATTTCGGGTATTTTCAGTCATTGTGCCTAAATGGACATGATAGAATCCCTACAGTGCAGAAGTAGGCCATTTGGCCCAACAAGTATGCACCAATCACAATCTCACTCAGGCCTTATTGTCGTACCTCCACATATTTACCCTGCTAATCCCCTGACACTAGGGTCAACTTAGTATGGCCAATTGACCTAACCCGCACATCGCTGCAATGCGGGAGGAAATTGGAGCACCTGTAGGAAACCCACACAGACAAGGGGAGAATGTGCAAACTCTACACAGACAGTGACCCGAAGCCAGAATTGAACCTGGGTCTCTGGTCACCTGACCTCACTATATCAGGCCTTATTTACACCATCCAGCTCTCTCAATTGTCTTTGTCTTAAGAATCTTATTGCTTCATGGTCACCGTAGTAATTGTTCACAGGTTTCAGATAACTAATCCCTTACTTTAATTCTCTCTCTATAATGAAACTCCTGTTTCTCGTATTGTCACCCCAGCCTCCCTGCTCCCTCAAACTCAAATGATAAGTCCAAAGTTTCAGTTACTTCCTATCTCCTTCAGCAGATCCTGTTCTGCATCCTCTGTTGTTCCTCAGTTGAGATCCAAATCCTCATTGCTTCTGAATTCATATTACTGCTTGCTCATTCTCGCAAACAGAAGCAACACCAAGTCCATTGTTCAGTTCATTGCTCTGAGAGCTTAAAGAATATTTTTCCAGCAGCTATTGGAAGATTAGTGTCAGCAACCTTTCTCACAATCTCAGTTTCCTTTGTTCATTTGTGGGACCTGGGCATCACTAGCTGGCTAGCATTTATTGCCCATCCCCTAGTTGCCTGAGGGAAGTTGGGAGTCAACCACATTGCTGTGGCTCTTGAGTCATATATAGGCCAGACCAAATAAGCGTGGCAGATTTCCTTCCCTAAAGGACATTAGCGTAGTAGGTAGGTTTTTTCCGACAAGCAGCAATTGTTCCATGGTCATCAGTAGATTCTTAATTCTGGATATTTGATAGAATATGAAATGGGAGCTTTCAATGAAAACTAAGATAAAGAAATAGAAAACTACCCAAGAAAAAAAGCAAACATACATTGGCACGATCAAGAGAAATTGTGACAGAGTGAGTTGCATCTAAAACTTTATCAACTATCCAAAAACAACTATAACTGTGTAGAGAAGACCTCTTTTAAAAAATGTAAGAATAGACACTCACCAAAAATGGCTGCCATGATTCACCTGATGTCTAGAATTGTAAGTTGACTTTTTTTTGGTATGTCACTGTATGGGTTTCACTGCTGATACGGTGGTATGGAATTCCATAGACCGCATCAAGGTCTATTTCAAAAAAGGATTCGTGAATGCAAGGCATTAAAAATGCAAAGTGCTGTACTTTAATCAGCTATAATCTGTCACAGTGTGGAAATGCCAGCATTGGTCTGGGATGGGCACAGTAAGAAGTCTCACAATATCAGGTTGAAGTCCAATAGGTTTCTCTGGAATCATGAGCTTTTGAAGCACTGCTCCTTCGTCAGTGATTCACCTGATGAATGAGCAGTGCTCCAAAAGTCACAATTCCAAATAAACCTGTTGGTCTTTAACCTGGTGTTGTGAGACTTCTTACTGTGTAATCTGTCAAGACAGTGGAAATCACTAATCAACCAGGTATCTAACTGACATTCAAAATCCCCTGTGGAGGATGAAACAACCCAATCTCCTGTAGATTTCTACTACCTTGAAATGTGTCAAAATTTCTGAGATAGAAAGTCAAAATGTGATTACTTGTTCTGCATCAATAACATCAAGAAATGTTAAACGAATTTCCTCTTGGAATATACAGACAGGAGTTTTGAGAAGGGGTTTTTCCAAACCAGAAAGAGAGAGAAAAATGCCATTTGGAAACACTGCTGAAGGAAGTAGCAAGGAATCACTCTCACTCACTCTCTATGAAGCTAAAATTGTCTCCAGCATGGAACTTCTCCCAACAGGAACTCCTTCAAGTGCAACATTCATTGACACTCATAGGATTTGCTCTTTACTTTTTTAGATGACAGGAAAATCCTGTGGTGTTCACTGATCTCTAAACTTAAATCCATAGTGCGTGCATCTGCTTCAGAAAATCTGCCCTATGTTGTGAATAGTTGTCTCATTCTATTTATACATATTATACTGAGGGTATATGATATGCTTATTAATCTTCCTATATTAAACAACAAAATAAAAAGTAAATGATCTCTTGTCATTGTGCTTCTGTTTATTTCACATTAATCGTTCCTAATTTGCTTTCTGTTTCTTTGCACATCTTTCAATTTTGCTAATCTTTAGTTCTGTTTCCTCCCATACTTTCTCACAATAGCTGTGTTTGTATCTGTGTTATCGTTTACATACAATACATTTTCTTAACCTCTCTTTCTTTATGTTTCTACCTATCTTTTACTTTGCCTTTCCCTCTGCATCTCTTTTTGTGTTGGGCATTTTAGGTATCTACTACTTTGTATGTGTCTCACACGTTTTCTCTCTGTTTTTTTTCCTATTGCCATTGCGTGAGAGGAAGTGAGCTGACTCCCTCCTCAGTTGGTCGCAATAAACTTTTTCTCCATAACTGCCTTTTTCAATCATTTATCTGGAAATTTGTGAGTTAACACTGCTAGTCAGGAAACTTGTCCTTTGTGAGCACAATTTGCTATTCACAAACATTTTATTTAATGGCTGTACCATTGTGTGGTGTATGCAGCTGAATTTCCTAAAACTACTTCAAATGGCCAGGCTTCTTCACCCAAGTGTGCAAAGTTAGAAATCTATCCCCACCATCCAAACCATTGCAAACACAAATGGAAAGTTATGGGTTTAGGGCAGGAAAAAATTAAATGTATTTAAATCAAGTCCCAAAAATTACTCTGGATGTATCGCAAAATAATACTTTCCCCTCAATCTTACATTTTCGCACTATTGCTGGATAATTGTGCAATTGAACTACTGGATAATTCCATTGACATATATTAAAAAAAGAATGCTCAATAGCTACTCATTTACTTTTATAAGACCTTTTTATTGTTTGTATATTTTCAAAATTGTATTTTATATTTATTATGTACTTCAAGCAACCTAAATGGGAATTTCTCCCCAGTGCTTTTTGGTAACAGTTTGGCACAGAAGAATTTTGTTCAGTTAGTTCATCAACATGTTTGATGAAGTACCTTGTAAAGTTTGCTCCAGAAGTCCCAAGTAGATTCAGATACAGGAAATGGAAATGTGGCCAAACAGATGCCAGAGTGTGGTGACTAGGGGATTTTCACGTTAACTTCGTTGCAGTGTTAATGTAAGCCTATTTGTGACACTATCACCCCTTGGCCCCACCTGCAACAAGCCCCTTCCCCTTGACATTGCCCAATGCCCAATGGGCAGTGCCAAGGTGCCCATGTCTGGGGGCACTACCCCTCATCACTCAACACCCTGAGGGTCCGATTGCCCTCCCTATTCATTCCAGCAAGGTCTTCTGCTAGTTCCCCGAATGTGGGGACTGAACCCCACTGGAATGAAGTACTCCTGGTGGGGCAATGAACTAATAAACATATTTAAAATACATTTTAAAAATATTCAAATTACTTACTTGCTTTCCTGCCAGTTTCTGGCATGGTCTCACTGGCGACTGTTTGCCGGCTCTGGGAGATGTATTCTTGCCCATACACAAATCCCGGTTCAACGCTGATGACGTGCATCTCCCACCTTGACCTGCAAGAAAAGTTGTGGAGGTCGCATTGAGGGGAATCACGGCCACAATCTTCCAAGGCTGTCAAACTCCCAAGTGTCTAGATCCCTAACTTCCTTTCCACCATGACACTTCTGCAGCTATCAATCTCCTCAGTCACTCTTTCACCTCCACTTAGATGCACTTATTCCTAGTAAAATAATGACTCACTCTCACCTTGGATGCTCCCATTTGAAACAATCTCCACACCCACTCCCCTAAGCCCAGGAGCAAACTTGAACATATATGACAAACAACACACCAATTACTACCAAATCCAGCTGCACATAACGGTTCCTTATTCACCTCATTAATCGTAGGCAGAGAATCCCCAATAATGCTTCCCTTTGTTCTTCAGTGTAATTATCTCTTAGTTCCAGACCTTCTCCTATTTCTCTTCCACATGCTGCCTCTTGGTGATACCACTGAAATACATGACATTATGGTTTGCATATATGCTGGAAGTTCCCACCTAGTTATAGACATTTCAGCAAGAAAAGAGTTAACAAAATGATTGTTCATTGTACAGAAAGTGAGCCTGGGTCACAAGGAATGGAAAATAGGGCTATGGCAGATGAATTGAACTGGAATTTTGCATCTGCTTTCACTATGGAGGACATATCCAAGAAATGACTGTTTATCAAGAAATAGAAGAGAGGGAGGAACTCAGAAAATTTATAATCACCAGGGAAGCGGTATTGAACAAATTGTTGAATCTGTGGGCCGACAAATATCCAGATCTGGATGAACTTCACCCTAAGGTCTTGAAAAAAATGGCTATTACAATAGTTGGTGCATTAATGTTAATTTTCAAAAATTCCCTAGATTTGGGGAAGGTTCCATTATATTGGAAGGCAGCAAATGTAACTTCCTTATTCAAAAAGTGAGGGAAACAAAAAGCAGAAAACTCTAGGCCAATTAGCCAAACATCTGTCGCAGGAAAAATGTAAGAAGCCATCGTTAAAGATATTGTAGCAGGACACTTGGAAAGATTCAAGTCAATCAGACAGAGTCAACATAGTTTTGTGAAATGAAAATCATGTTGAACCAATTTATTGGAGTTCTTTGAAAGAATCATATGTGCTGTGGATAAAGGGGAACCAGTGGATGTACTGTACTTAGGTTTCTAGAAGGCATTTGATGAAGCGCTACGTCAAAGTTATTGCATAAAATAAAAGCTCATGGCATAGAGGGTAATATATTGACATGGATTAAAGATTGCATAGGAAATAGACAGTTGGCATAAATAGGTCTTTTTGATATTGGCAGGATGTGACAAGTAGTGTACCATGGGGATCAGTGCTGTGGCATTAACGTTTTATAATTTATATAACTGACTTGGATGAAACGATTGTAGGTATGGTGGCTAAATTTGTGGGATGACACAAAAATAGGTTGGAAAGTAAATTGGAAAGAGGGTGTAAGGAGCTATGAAAGAACATACACAGGTTAAGTGTGTGGGCAAAAATCTGGCAATAGAGGATAATGTGGGCAAATGTGAAATTGTCCATTTCATCAGGAAGAATAAAAAAGTAACTTATTATCTTCAGTAACGCTTCTGCAAATTATACAGTTTCAAGGTGCAGATGGATTTGGATGTTCTAGTATATGAATCACATAAAGTTCGTATACATGTACTGCAAGTAATTAGGAAAGCGAAGAGAATGTTAGCATTTATTGTGAGGGAAATTGATTATCAATGAAAGGAGGTTAAAATCTATCCTTTTTGTCACCTGTCCAAAGACCTTAATATCTCCTGTTATAGCTTGCTGTTAGTTCTTGTTTGAATACATGCCTGTGGAGTTGTTTGGAATATTTTCTCACATTAATGGTCTTATATAAATACAAGTTGTCATCCTTATGCACACTGGTATTAACATCAGCGAAAAGCAGCATGATTAGAGGACTGTAGAAAAAGGTTTTGGTCCTTTTGAGAAAGAACAAGTAATAAAACTTAAGCTCTCAAAAATCAGATAACTTCAGGATGAGTTAGGATCAACTGACAAAACTGACAGCATGAAGGGCATGTTACTCTTCAGATCTGTAATAGATGTAATGTGGCAACTTGGAAATGCACTTGACAATAAATAATGTCTTCCTTAATGCCTTCCTTCATGGCATAGAGCTATTTGGATGAACTAGTGGAACATTTGATTGATACTCTAAAGTAAGTGCTTGATAATTTATTGCAGGTACATTTGCCAGAAAAAGATACTGATGACAAACACTAACTGGAATTGTTGGACCCAATAATTTAACTAGCCAATCATTACTATAGAGCATTTGATCAAGTAGGCATTGAACTAGTGCAAAATCCTGAAACTCATTCACTTTTTCCAAATCTTCTTTGAAAATGCACATGATGTAAAGGCTTCATCTCAACAACAGTAAATTTCAGTATGTCTTCAAAAATGATACAAGTGACAATTGCCTAATAATTGATAATAATGGATCAGAATTTGCCAGCAAAATAATGGCAAATTTAATGCGTTCTCTGTTACTAATGTGTAAATCATTCAACTACTTCTTCTGCAGAAAAGTGTGAGGTAATTCACTTTGGCAGGAATAACAAATGTGTAGAGTATAGGGCTAATGGTAGGACTCTTAATAGTGTTGAAGAACAGAGGGATCTTGGTGTATATGTGCATAGATCCCTGAAAGTTGGCAATCAAGTCGATAAGGTTGTTAAGAAGGCATATGGAGTCTTAGCTTTTATTGGTAGGGGGATTGAATTTCGGAGCCGCAACGTCATGTTGCAACTGTACAAAACTCTAGTGCGGCCGCACTTGGAGTATTGTGTGCAGTTCTGGTCCCCACATTATAAGAAAGATGTGGAGGCATTGGAGAGGGTACAGAGGAGGTTTACCAGGATGTTGCCTGGTATGGAGGGCAAGTCTTATGAAGAGAGGCTGAGGGATTTGAGGTTGTTTTCGTTAGAAAGAAGGCGGCTAAGAGGAGACCTTATTGAAACATATAAGATGATTAGAGGTTTAGATAGGGTGGACAGTGATAGCCTTTTTCCTAGGATGGAGAAAGCTAGCACGAGGGGACATAGCTTTAAATTAAGGGGTGGTAGTTATAGGACGGATGTCAGAGGTAGGTTCTTTACCCAGAGGGTGGTAAGGGTATGGAATGCCCTGCCTGCAGCAGTTGTAGATGTGCCAAGTTTGGTGGTGTTTAAGAGGTTAGTAGATAAGTTTATGGACGAAAAGGGAATGGTTTAGGTTAGAGATCATTGCTTTTTCTTAATTGGTTGGCGCAACATTGAAGGCCGAAGGGCCTGTTCTGCGCTGTAATGTTCTATGTTCTGATGAAGAAGAGATACTCTATGAACTGCAAATTGTGAGTAACTGCTGGACAATTTATGTTGCTCCTCTATTAAGCATGCAAAAATGGCCATTCACTGTAAAGACAAATTAAACTTGCCACAGAAAATTAGGGCTGGGTACTAAGGAAATTATAATTATGAGATTTATGCTCTTACCATGCCATTCAATCCTTTTCTCCCCAGAAATTGAACAGTTGAAACTGTGGAGTATCATGCCTAAAGGTGCTAAATTACTTGGAGATTTTATAAATATGGAATATTTTACATTTCCTTACTTCTCCATTTTATTTCGTTTTCTCTTTTTTTAATTCAATCATTTTCCTTTCTTTTATTTCTGTGTGTGTGCCTTTTTTGGCTCCAATTCACACATTTCTTTCCCATTGCGCCTTTTCCTTTTTCAATTCTTAAATCATTTTGGTTGGTGGATTGGCAGTCCCTATGTTTGTCAAGGCTCAGATGTCCTGCTGCCTTCTGCTTGCTCTTCTAGCACTTTGTAGCACAAAAAACTTCAAGCTGAAGGGTCAGAGAAAGTCGGACTAATGTTTCATCATGAGATGCCTTCAGAATCTATGCCATAATGTAGCTTAAGAGCTCAGAGTGGATGCCATGCAGCGCTGTCACAAAAGTTTATTATGTGGTCAGTTCTGCTGAACTGAAGCATTCCAATAATTGTACAGATATTATTTGTGACATGAGTGCATTGTGATGAATAATATAATGTTCAGGAATGCTTATCTTGTCAAACATAAGTCTTAAAGTGGCTGATTTTTGTTAACACTTGAAGAAGGTGAATTTTGCAGTTGATCCCATGTGCTCTTTCCTATTAAGTCACTGCAGGAATGTGTAAATGTTAATCTTCATGGCATAGAGCTGTTATTATTTGACCCAAATGCATCAAATTTTTTTTCTGCTGTGGAATCAGTAGAAGTTAAATGGCTGGGAGAAGCAACACCAGAACAAATAGTTGCAAATACCAAGAAATTTTTTGAAAAGCAATCTCAATATAATATCCGTTGGGAAATGTGATTTTTGAAAAACCGGATACTGTGAACATCAGTGGTCTTTTACAACAAAGGTGTAAATGGGCACATGGCATACTGTAACATAGTGATTTTGTGACTCTCCTAGTAACCCTGGATTGAGTTCAAATCCCACCCTAGCAATCCATGAATTTAAATTCCATTTAACTAAAATATGTATTAAATAAAAACTGCACTTTTAAAATGAAAAGTTGGATTATTTTAAAATCCCTATTGGTTTTTAAATGTCTAACCACTCTCGTCTGTAGCTGCTCCAGTCTCACACCAACATTGTTCATTCTTAACTTCCCTCTGAAAGAGTCAAACAAGCCATTCAGTCATATCAAAATTGAGCAATCAGGGATGCCACCTTTGGACCTCCCAGATAACCTCCCAATAACAAATGTGTAGAGTATAGGGCTAATGGTAGGACTCTTAATAGTGTTGAAGAACAGAGGGATCTTGGTATATATGTGCATAGATTCCTGAAAGTTGGCAATCAAGTCGATAAGGTTGTTAAGAAGGCATATGGAGTCTTAGCTTTTATTGGTAGGGGGATTGAATTTCGGAGCCGCAACGTCATGTTGCAACTGTACAAAACTCTAGTGCGGCCGCATTATAAGAAAGGTTTAGATAGGTGGACAGTGATAGCCTTTTTCTAGGATGGAGAAAGCTAGCATGAGGGGACATAGCTTTAAATTAAGGGGTGGTAGTTATAGGACGGATGTCAGAGGTAGGTTCTTTACCCAGAGGGTGGTAAGGGTATGGAATGCCCTGCCTGCTGCAGTTGTAGATGCGCCAAGTTTGGTGGTGTTTAAGAGATTAGTAGATAAGTTTATGGATGAAAAGGGAATGGTTTAGGTTAGAGAGTCATTGCTTTTTGTTAATTGGTCGGTGCAACATCGAAGGCCGAAGGGCCTGTTCTGCGCTGTAATGTTCTATGTTCTATGTTCTATAACCTGGATCCACGATATTTCGCCTATCACCGCAAGAGGTACACAGCAGATGCCATCTCCCTGGCCCTGCACTTAACCCTGGAACACCTAGATACCAAAGATGCCTATATCTTAACTATAGCATGGAGAGACTAGGACAGGTTGTTGGTGATGTGAACACCTAAAAACCTGAAACTCTTGACCATTTCAACTTCATCTATATTAATGTAGACAGGGGCATGTCCTCCACTACGCTTCTTGAAGTCCATAACAATCATCTTCATTTTGACATTGAAGGAGAGATTAATGACCATTTATTTAGTATCGCTCATCCTTCAACACTATTATTCCGACAAAGCACATCTCCAAACTCTGTGGCCTGAGGCTTGGCTTCTCACTCCGCGACTGGATTCTGAACTTCCTAACCTACAGACCACAATCAGTAAAAATAGGCAACAACATCTCATTCACAATGATCTTCAACACTAGTGCCCCAAAGACTGTGTCGTCCAGCTGCTTACGTTATGCCTTATACACTTATGACTGTGTGGCCAAATCCCCCTCCAAATCAATTTTCAAGTTTGCTGATGACACCACTGTAGTGGCTGACTTTTTGTTAACATTTGAAGAAGGTGAATTTTGCATTTGATCCCATGTGCTCTTTCCTATTAAGTGACTACAGGAATGTGTAAATGTTAATCTTCAAGATCTGTTATTATTTGACCCAAATGCATCAATTCTTTTTTCCTGCTATGGAATCAGTAAAAGTTAAACAGTGGGAGAAGCAACACTAGAACAAATAGTTGCAACTATCAAGGAATTTTTTGAAAAGCAATCTCAGTATAATGTCCCATGGGAAATGTGATTTGGGTCAGGTCTCAAACAATGGCAAGATTGAGCACAGGAAAGAGATAGACAATCTGGTGAACTGATGCAATGACAATAATCTCTCCCTCAATGTCAAAATGAAGGTGATTGTCATGTACTTCAAGAAGCATAGTGGAGGACATGGCCGTGTCTACATCAATGGGAATGAAGTAGAAATGGTCAAGACCTTCAAGTTTTTAGGTGTTCACATCACCAACAACCTGACCTAGTCCTTCATGCTATAGTTAAGAAAGCCCACCAATGCCTGTACTTTCTCAGAAGCATAAGGAAATTTAACATGTCAGCTACGACTCTCACTAGCTTTTATAGATGCACCATAGAAAGCATTCTTTCTGGTCGTATCACAGCTTGGTATAGCTCCTGTTCTGTCCAAGACCGAGAGAAATTGCAGACGGTTGTGAATGAAGCCCAGTTCTTTACTCTAACCAGCCTTGATACTGTCTACACTTGCCGCTGCCTCAGAAAAGCAGCCAGCATAATTAAGGATCTCTCACACTCCAGAAGTGCTCTCTTCCATCTTCTTCCATGGGAAAAAGATATAAAAGTCTGAGGACACATACCAGTTGACTCAAGAATAGCTTGTTCCCTGCTGCCGTCAGATTTTTCAATGGACTTACCTTGCATTAAGTTGATCTTTCTCTACACTCTAGGTATGACTGTCAGCAATTACAGTCAGGTTCAATTTTCATGGAGAAGCAGAGAGTGGCTGCTCTAGAACAAAGGCTTTCTTTTGTACATATAGTTGATGACATCCACTCTGCCATCGACTTGTATGCTGACAGCATATAATGAGACCAAACAGACATCAGAAACATCTTGGAGCAGTCCATCAAAGTGCTCAAAAATGATTCCTCTATCTTAACAAATCATGGGAAGCCCTCCAGTGAGAGCAGGGAGTGAGTTTGCAAGATTGCAATGGTCCACTGCATCCTCCACTCTACATTCTGCACTCTCCTCTTTCCTTCTCTATGAATGGTATACTTTGCAGGAAATAAGACTTTTCATTGTGCACTAATACATGTGACAATAATAAATCAAATCAAATCAAACTTTGTCAGTGATAGCTGCATAAGTGGAATTAAGTAGAATGTAATTGAATCATGTTAGCTATCAGCAGCTTTACTTGTAACAAGATATTAGATAAGCAGAGGTGAACCTTGAATCTTAAGGCTAAACGTTGTCTCTTTTCTTCTGCAGGGGTCTTGATGTGCAATCTGCCAACCTGGTTTTGTAGCAAGTGGACAGTGCATAACTATAGTACTTTCACTCATTACTATGATTGCAGTATGAGAACAAGTATCTGCCTTACTGGTGGCTGCTCCTTCACACTATCACTGCCTCTGTGTTCAGCAGCAGTCCAAACACAATTTTGCTAATAGCATGAAATGCAGTCAGCCCACTTTTCTGAAGGCAGTCTGATCTTCTTAAAAACTAGCTGCATTAGAAAATATTGCTGCAATTTGAAGCATAGAAACAACAGTGCAGAGAGGACGTGTTTAAATAAACATAAAAGCAAATTACTGAATCTGAAAGACAAAATGTTGGAAAATCTCAGCAGGTCTTTCAGCATCTGTAAGCAGAGAAAAGAGCTGATGCTTCCAGTCCAGATGACTCTTTGTCAAAGCTGAAAGGAAAAGCAAGTGAGTGATATTTATCTTGCAGGGCGAGGGAATGAAAGATGGGTCATAGCCACAGAAACAAGGGGAAAAGACTGCAAATGACAATCCAGATTCCAGTAGTCGAGTAATTTGCTTTTATCAAGTGTTTAACTCACTGCCGCTTATAGAATCTAGATTCCCGATAGTACAGAAAGGGGCCATTCAGCCCATCAAATCTGCACTGATCACCATCCCACCCAGGCCCTATGCTCATATCCCTACATATTTACTCATTCATCCCTCTAATCTATGCATCTCAGCACATTAAGGGGCAATTTTAGCATGGCCTATCAACCAAACCCACACATCTTTGGACTGTGGGAGGAAACCGGAGCACCTGGAGGAAACCCATGTAGACACGAGGAGAATGTGCAAACACCACACAGACAATGACCCAAAGCCGGGAACCGAACACAAGTCTTGGAGCTGTGAAGCAGCAGTGCTAACCACTGTGCTACAGTGCTGCCCAGGAATGCCTATCCTGAAGAAATACTACTCTTCTCTCTGACATGATTTCCATATGTCTCTCCTGCCCTATTCACCTTCACTGCTTTCCATTTCTCTCTTAGTATTGGACAAGATATTTACTAAGACTAGCTTCCACGGCCATATTTCTTTCTTCAGTGATGCTATGAACTGCCATTAGCAGCCTTTCTCCTTGTTTCTGTGGCAATGACTCATCTTTCATTCCTTCACCCTGCAGTATAAATATCTCCCATTTTCTATGCCTTTTAGCTTTGACAAAGGGTTGTCTGGACTTGAAATGTCAGTTCTTTTCTCTCCTTACAGATTCTGCCAGACAGCTGAGATTTTCCAGTATTTTTTCTTTTGGAGGAAGTATTCTAGGCAGATTGATGAGGTGGAGGTGATATATGTGTTTGAGAGGCTTACCCTGATTCTCTGGGAGAAGCAGGAGACTCTTAAGGACCTCTTTGGGAATGAGTAGAAGCTGGTGCTCAAGAAGGTTGACTCCAGCTATCTAGCCCCCAGCTGTGCCACAAGAATTCTAATGACTTTATGTTGGTGTATCATCACATGACAACTTAACCCAGGTTCAACTTCAGCCTCGGATCACTGTCTGTGTGGAGTTTGCAAATCAGTCAGTGTCTGTGTGAGTTTTCTCTGGATGCTCCAGTTTCTTAACCCAAAGATGTGCAGGTTAGGTTGATTGGCCATGCCAAATTTACCTTAGTGTCAGAGGATTAACTGGGTAAATATATAAGGTTACTGGAATAGGGCCCGGGAGGATTTGTCTTCAGTGCAGATTCGATGGGCTAAATGGCCTCCTTCTGTTGGGATTCTATGATCCAAAGAGTTAGAACCTACCTGCCAGCACAAATGCGCCAATGGTTGTGCATTGGAGCAGGGATCAGTAGAAGTCAGAAGGGCCTAGTACCTTAATTTTGCAAGGGCTGGTGGGGACAGTCAGTCAAAGTAAGAAAATATGAGGCCTAAAGGAGGGGTCTACTATCCACAAGCTGTTGGTTAGCAGAATCCTTCCAAGGCTTTGAGTTCACTTACACATTACAATTATCCCTGCTGAGATTGAACAATATTCTTTACAAAGGGCAGGTCAGCTGAGCCTGTAAGTTCAGCCATTCCCCACAGAGTGATGAGTATTATAATGCTGAACACCAACATGAACATTCAGTAAATGGTGAACACAAAAACACAACATTGTCTCTTCCACAATAAAGAATCATCCCTAATTTTCCTGTAACCATCAGTGTGTGCCAATTATGTGGCTTGCCAATACATTTAGCTCTCTGACTAAGCTTGTCTCAATAAGTAATAATGATGTCAACATGAATAAGGTGAAACCAATGTAATGGAAAATATTTACAAGTTTAAATTTGAAAAACATCCTTGCCAGCTTTGTGCCCTCAGTGAATCCTAGGTTAACGATAAAGGTATTGGGCAGAAAGTTATGGCCCTGACAATGAACCTCACTGCTTATCTGGGAGGTTGTTTCATAACCTGGCTGTTAATGGCCAGGTTATGAAATGTGCCAGTTAATGGAACATTTCACCTCTGACAAACTTCTCCTGCCTTGTCGTCATGCATGACTCCTGTGCGTGTCATCAGTACTTTAAATATTAATTGTCCTTGTATGGGAGCCAGCAAAAAGCAAGAGGGAAGTGATGCCTATTTCAGGTTCCATTTTCAGGAATAGCGGGTCACAGTTAGAATTTTGCCCTTAAATGTTCAAATCTGACAATGCAAAGTCAACCTCATTTACCTGGAAGAAATAAGGATAAGCGGTTTACTCAATATCCACTGAAGGGGATGTCGTTCCTAATAGACGGAACCAAAGCAACATCTGGTGCATCACACAGAGGAATAATGCAACATATAAATACTTATGTTTGGTGTTGGGTTGTGCCTAACTATGCCACTGTATTTAATAAATCACTGGATGATTTATCAGTTGGCACCTTCAGGCTGCAGAAGATGAAAGCAATGGTATGAAACCCTGTCAGTGTCTTGGATCTGCATCTATCCTGACATCAAACAGAATGATAACCATCATAAGACATTGTTATGGGCCTTATTTCAAAAAGGCCAGGAGGAAGACAACATACAGCATTTTAGTGAAACAGAGATTAATGATTCTAATGAAGAACTGTCAGACATTCATGGTTTTAAACAAAGCCAATATATATATATATATATATCACGATGTAGATCAGGGCCAGTCCCACTGCTAGAGGAAATGTAATATAAGGCTATTTTACTAATATTTGATATATGTGTCTCTATAAATTTGTACGTGCTATGGCAAGGAAGCCAGTGCACTATTTCTGGATATTTGCATCTACTGCTGCTATAAGAGCTAATACATATTTCATTTTAGGCAGTTTCCTGAGATCAAGGATGACTTGCTTCCACTCTGGTTAGATGGGTTCCAAATGGCTAATAAGTCAGATATGTGATCTGCAGATTCAACCATAACAGAGGCAGGCTGCGCTTGAAGAATTGGGTCGCTGGGTTGTTTGGAGGTTTGCACACTCCCCGAAACTGTGGCTTCACCTTTGCGTGCTCCCAACTAAGTCTTTTGATGTGTTCAGCTTCTTCCTGAATCAACCTTCTCTATTTTGATCAGTCATGAGCCTGAGTCTCCCAAGGGTTGGCAAGGAATTTTGACCTCTTGAGAGATGCTGTAAGGACATCCCAAAAGCATTTCCAGTGTCCTCCTGGGAGTCTCTGGCAGTGTCGGAATTCTGAGTAGAATAGTTACTTTGGGAGTCTGATCTCATGTCCTGGCCAGCTGGGCTAGTTTTGAGTGATTATTTTTTTGAACATGTTGGCTTGGGAGAGAATGTTGCTGTTGGACCACCTTTCTTGGCACTGGATTTGGAGGATCTTGATGCTTTTCCAGTGCTTTGAGATGTGGATTATCCAAGTCTCAGAAAAATTTAGAAGTGTGACAATCATACCTGATAATCCGTAACCTTAGGCTTGGGTTTAAGATTCTAGGCTTCAAATATCCTGTTCCTCATTCAGCCAAAGACGATGATGAACTTCTATGTCTGCCTTTGTTTAGAACATCCATTTTCCTGCATCTCCCATAGAATCCCTACAATCAGAAGAGATCATTTGGCCCATCGAGTCTGCACCAACTCTCTGACAGAGTAAGTTACCTTGCTCTCTCTCCCCCCCTATGCCCATGATCCCAAACACCTCCCATGGCTAATCCATCTAACCTACATATCTTAGGACACTAAGTGGCAACTTAGCGTAGCCAATTCACCTAAGCTGCACATCTTTGGACTGTGAGAGGATACTGGACTACCCAGAGGAAACCCACGCAGACACAGGGAGAGTGTGCAAACTTAATACATACAATCACCCAAGGTTGAAATTGAACCTGGATCCCTGGAGCTGTAAGGCAGCAATGCTAACCACTGAGCCACTGTGCCTGCTACCTACATTCAATTATTATGTAGAAAATGTAATAACTTCATTCTAATGGGAATACTTTCAGAAGTACTGAAGATATTTAGAAACATAAAAGAGAATATGACCATTTCTGATCAACAAATTATAATGTTTCAACACAGGAAGATTACCAGCTGCATCTATTTTGACATGTAGAAAGCAGGTACAATTTTCATCAAACTTAAAAGCAATAATTATATTAAAATCATGAAAGTTAGTGTGAGCTACTTGCTGATTCTGTCTTTTGGATATTATGTTGATGTTGGCCAGTATGTAATGGAATATTAAGAAAATATAATAATTAATCTAATGAAAGGATGCACTCGATTCCTTGGGGGATGGTTGGATAACTCTAAAATTAAAGTTAATTGATAAGATATCCATTTTCTAATATGGATTCTGGAAACTGATGCAGCTAAACAAAGCTCCACATGAATATAAATATCTAATCTATCAGGTATTCATCTTCAGTTAATGCATGGGCACAACCAAAGTTCCAAACATTAACAGAAAAAGAATGAAAGCTATCATAATTAATAGGTAAGGCTTAGTTTAAGGCAATTTGGATGACTTTATTTGAAAAAAATAGAAATATTTGAGGGAACTGAATTGAAGCTACCTAAACTGTAATGTGATTTGAGACATACAAGGCAAGTGCTGGAAATTGGGATTAGGTTAGATAGGTGCTCAATGACCAGCACAGATTGGTGGGCCGAAGAGTCTCTTTCTCTGTTGTATGACTCTAAGTTGACCATGGCACAGTTTTAGTTTTTCTGAAGCCTTCAAACAACAGGAAAATTACAAACATTGGGAATTCGAAAGACAATGTAAAAAATGAATTCATCTCACCCAAAGGATCTGTTGCTAAATATCTTCAGTACTTCTGAAAGTATTCCCTTTAGAATGAAGTTATTACATTTTCTACATAATATTCGAATGTAGGTAGCAAGAGAAAAATATCTGAATTTGCCAGTCTGATGTGAAGCTACTTCTGCTGCTAGCACATTTCCAGATGTCAAGTATGTAGGTGAGTGAGTGTATGATTCCTGCGGGGCTTAGTTTCCCAATCACTCTGCAGCTAGTGAAGTTTCATGTCGAATTATTTCACAAGTGGGTTCAACAATAATTTGATGTTTTTTTCTTGAAGACAGTAGGGATTGTTATCAGAAGTTGGGATTTATCTACCAGAAAGGTGCTCAACTTTTTAGGCTTTTCATAATCCAGAAAAACTTCTTTTTTTTGAAATACTCTAAAACACGATGGCTAGAATTTTACACTCCACCTACCCCAGCAGGTTCTGAAGCATTGCAGGGGCTTGGAGGAGAGGAAGTGTGGAGGAAGTGTGTGGCGGTGTGTGAAGGAGGAGAACATTAAATTGCATAATGGGATTCCCTCTGAGTTTCTGCCTGCTCCAACCTCATTGTGACTTTATGCCCTGGGTTCCTGACCT
Organism: Sphyrna mokarran; assembly: GCA_024679065.1. NCBI lineage: Eukaryota > Metazoa > Chordata > Chondrichthyes > Carcharhiniformes > Carcharhinidae > Sphyrna > Sphyrna mokarran. Next base: position 97,001,802 of record JAGIQG010000002.1, on the reverse strand, counting down.
TGTCCTAATAATGGCCACTTAAGAGCCTTTTCCCACCCAGCCTCAATTTTTAGGCTTATGGATGAATGACAGTTCGGGGAGGAGAGCCGGAAAAAAACAAAATTCAATCTTGGGCAGGAAGAGGATGGGTGGTTGTATTCCATCAGGAGTCCCTTTTGACTGGGGCAGTCTGCTCTTAAGATATGTTGACCTCTGAACTAGCCCTCGCTCTAACCACCGCCTATTTCCTGAGATCTTAATCACCTCTCCTTGTGAACTTCCAGACAGTCCCTACCCTCTTCACCTGGGATCCCTGCCGCTTACTTATCCACGGGGTCCCAGGATTTGCTACCAGGTAGCTCTCCAGCAATGCCTCTTCCAGCCACTGCAGCACTATTTCTGGAGGGACTGGAGTGCTATTGGCCAATCAATGTTCGTCAGAGCATAATATGGCATCACGGCTGCTGGAGTCAGGGGGAATGTGTTTCTGACACTTTGAATGGTGGGCACCAAACCCTTGTAACCCTGAAAATTCAGGCCTTTGAACATATAGAATCCTAGTCACCTGCACATACTTTGGTGTGTGATTGAATGGGTTATATAATAGAATGGAGGAGTAAGAGCTAATTAAAATCCTCGGATTTTAACTTAATCAATTTTGCATTCTCCACTGCAATGCGCAGCCATCCATGTACAGTAATATTAGCAGGATTGTATGAATAAACATAATAAATAGCCTGGATTCAGTGTACATTCAAATGATACAATCAGTTCCCAGCAACAGTGAAAAACTAAAAGACATGAAGGTAGTATAGCCTTTGCGATTTCCATTTATCCATGTCGTAAATATAAAAGGTATACTTTTATTGTGAGATTGTGTTTCTTTTTACAGTGCCCTGCCCATCACATCTCATTTCTGTAAAATAAACATAAACTGTCGCACATCACACAATAAAATATGATTTAATGTCAAGGGATAATTCTAAGAAATGCAGACTGTTAAAGCCATTAGCAGTAACTGTGAAGACCAAAGTCCCATGATGTCTGTACTGCAACTGAGTGATTTTGAAGCAGAATGCTACCAAAATTAAACCTGAGCTTGCCAAATAGCTTCTTAATTCTTATTGACCAAATCAATGGATTTCCATGAATATTTTGACACTGCTTAAATGGGTTTGCATCCTCACCATTGAGATCTGATGATTTTCCCTGTCAGACTGCAAATGTGGAAATATCACCTCTCACTGAACAAAGTCCAATATCTCATTAGAAATGAAAATAGAATAGAAGGAAAGCGCAAATGCTGTCAGCAGAAGTGAGGGAAGAAATTAAATCTCCAGAGGCCAGTATATCTTATACAGAAGATTATCCACTGCCAGGCTGCATAAATCATGCCAAGGCTCTGGGACTGCAATGGGCTAGAAAATAAGAAACCATAAAAATGTCATATTGAAATACAGTTGCAGAGAATTCTTTTATGATGAACTTAAATTTGCCTGACATACCCACAAATTCAGAGGCTTGCTAAGATTGTTTATGCCCTGCATTTCACTGTCACTCACACTGTTCCAGTTACTGGCAAATTATCCTAAACAGGTCGTATTATTGAGGAAATGAATTTTTAACCTAGATTGCACATTTTGTTTGTTTTTGTTTTGTTCTTTGTTTCTTATTTCAATGTTGCCAGTGCTTCTAAACATGGGATTTATGTTGTCGCACTGCATTCGCTGTATGATAATCTTTCAACCATTTGAGGAAGTAAGGTTATATAAAACAACACCCGACACTAAAACCATTGTACTAAGCCATTACTCCTTTATTAATCAGACAGGGTTAGTCAGGTAGTTGGACAGAGTTTCTGTCTTCTGAGAGATCAAATCAACTGAAATTTTATTTCATGAATAAACTTTGCCACACTGTGTTATCGAAACTACAAATCGTCACAGTCCAATGAGGCAATTTGTAGTACGAAAATATAAAACTCAGCTCAGCTTCTTCACTTTTAGTGGCCTTCCAACAACAGTCACCTTGTGCTGGTTAGAATACTTGGCAACCTTTATAAAAAGGTATTAAAAAAGAGAAACGGTCACTTTTTTCTGACTTTCTTGAGAGGAACAAAGCATTTATAAATGCTGCCAATCTCAAGGAAAGATCCGTCTAACCCATTTCTGGTTACATCTATTTAGAACTGTTAGACAGGTGAAGGGCCAGGTAATGCACAAGCTCACATTAATAGAAACATAGAAACTGAAGCAAGAGGAGGCTATTTGGCCTATCAAACTGTCCCACCATTCATTATGATCATGGTTCAAGATCAACTTCAATAGCCTGATCTCCCCCCCACTCCGTCCCCCCCATATCCCTAAGCCCTTTAGCCCCAAGAGCTAGATCTAATTTCTTTTTGAAATCATACAACGTTTTGGCTTCAGCCAAATAAGAAACTATGTGGTCATGAATTCCACACATTTACTACCCTCTGATGAAGAAATTTCTCCTCACCTCAGTTTCTCAAACTGTGACCTCTAGTTCCGGGTTCCCCCACCTTTAAAAACATTCTTTCTGAATCTACCCAGCCTAATCCTGTTAGAATTTTATAAGTTTCTGTGAAATCCCGTCTCACTCTTCCAAACTTCAGTGAATATAATCCTAACTGATTTAGTTTCTCCTCATGTGACAGACTTGCCATCATTTGCTATACTCCTTTTGTACCAAGAATATCCTTTCTCAGATAAGAATACCAAACTGCACATGATACTTCAAGTGTGGCTTTACCAATGCCCTGTACTATTGCAATAAGTGTAGTTAATTGAGAATAGTTTTAGATGCACTGCTACTGATTTTATAAACAACACGTTCTCTCATATCTGTGAGCACTGCCAGGGAAATATGCTGATGTGTAACAAAGCATGTGCTGTTTCACCCTATAACAAAGTACAATAACCATTTGCAGTTGATATGCTAATACTTTTGAGTGACTTAATCAAAATGAACTAAAAGTGAACACGTGGTGATGATGCAGTCTCAAGATTCAGAAAGGGGATATTTTCTCAAGAGGTGAAATGAGTGTAAGACTTTGGTGGAGGGGGTCCAAGATGGGCAACTAATTTGAATGTTGCAATTTGTGCAATGTTTGGCCTACGTGAACAGCCCTGCTGTACTATAATATGATTGGTGGATTGTGTCATTGACAGGTTTCTGGCCTACCTACTTTGCACACTTTTCTAACAGAAGCTCTGGAGCAGTCTCAAGTTTGAAGCATCATTTAAAGGGATGTTGCACACACTGATTTTCAAACTTTGTCACATTCTAATATGGAGTCTGTGGGACTTTTCCTATGGATAGAATAAGTAAAGTAAAGAAAAGTTTATTTATTAGGCACAAGTAAGGCTTACATTAACACTGCAATGTAGTTGTTGTGAAATTCCCCTAGTCACCACAATTCAGTGCCTGTTCGAGTCAATGCACTTAATCTGCATGTCTTTCAGAATGTGGGAAGAAATTGGAGCACCTGGAGGAAACCCATGCAGACGCAGGGGGAATGTGCAAATGCCACACAGGCAGTGAACCAAGCGGGTAATTGAACCTGAGTTCTTGGCGCTGTGAAGCAGCAGTGCTAACCAAAGTGAAAGGTAGCTCCAGATTTCCTGGTGGTGCTTTCTTACAACATGAGAAGAAGGTGGCTAATAGCTTAGCAAAGAAAACATGGCAAGAGGTAATGAATCCAGTCAGCAGTGTGAGCATTATCCCAAAGACCTGGCTGCAATGCACAACCACTCCTTCCTCTCACCTTTATTGCACTTATTGACATGATCTTGTCTGCCTCATTCATTAGTCACAGCAATTATCCTGCACTAAACACAATAACAACAACTACAATTTATATTTATATAGTGCCTTCGATGTAATGAAATATCCCAAGATGCTTCACAAGAGTATTACAAAAGAAGTTATGACACCTAAAGGTATATTAGGCCAAAGAACTAAAGCTTTGGTCAAAGAGATAGGTTAAAAGGAGGCAAGAAAGATAGGGAGGCAGACAGATGTATAAAGGATATGTTGGAACATGGGACCTAGGCAATTGAAGGCATGGCCACTAGTGGTGGAACATTTAAAATTGGCACAAGAGGGCAGAATTAAAGGAGGGCAGATCTCTCAGAGGGCTGAGGAGTTGGAAGTGATTACAGAAATAAGGTGGCACCAGGCAATGGAAGGATCTGAAAACAAGAATGAGAATTTTAAAATAAAGACCCATTGTATCCAGTGGACACAGGGATAACAGAGGAACAGACTTGCCACAGTTTATACATGGACAGCAGAGTTTTGGGTGACCTCAAGTTTAGAGAGCATGGAATGTTGGATAGCAGAGGTATAGATAAGGGTGTCAGGATCAGACGAGCTGAGACTGAGTGATGTCATACTTCTCACTCCCCATTATAAGAAACACCCAAGCATCTCTCATTTTCATTCCTAATAGCCACTCACTTGCAGAATTCACTGCTTCCACCAATATGTTCTTTGCACTTTATTTCAATTGCAAAATTTGAACTTGTTATCATGACTCCGTCCTCAATTCACACTCAAAATACTTGCTTTCTGCTCAGAACTGTTGCATTCTTCTGGTCTCTTACTTTTTCTCCTTCTCCACCTCTTGTGGAAGCCCCATATGCCTATCTTATCAGTAGCCACTTGGACTTCTCCTTTCCCTTTTGTGGGAAAAGGCAGCACATAACATGAATAAGAGAGTCAAGGCCAATCAACCAGAGCCACAAAGATATTGGCATAGGGAGAGAGTTGGATGTGCAACTCAGAGACTGGTGCAGGGAAAATGAGTTTCCACTCATTGGCGAGAAAGGGAGCTGTACCTTTGAGAAGGACTTTATCTGAATCATGCTGCCATAGTGTTCTGGTGAATCATAAAACTAGGACTGCAGACATATCATAAACTACTGTAAGTAATGGGACAGGCTTCACATGAGGGGAAATTTGGAAAGTCACACAGAAAAGATAAGCCGATAGCGCAGAGTAAGAATTCAGATAATGATAACCAAAATGTAACAGGAAATACAGAGTGTGTAAACATAAGAGCGCACTAGAAAGTAAGGCCAGGATAAGCAAAAAATACAGAATTAAAGGCCTCTTATCTGAATTCTCACAGGGTTTTTATAAAATGGATAAATTGATAGCACAAATGGAATTAAGCGAACATGAAATGGTAGCATGGCTGCAAAATGGCCAAAGCTGGGACTTCAATATTCAAAGCTATTGACATTTTGAAATGATAAGAGGAAAGAGAAAAGGAGGTGGGGTGGCCCTGTTAATCAGTACAATGGTGAGAAACACAATATAGGAATATGCTGATATAGAATCAATTTGGGGGGAGATAAGAAATAACAAAGGAAATAAGTCAGTAGGGAGAGTAGCTTATAGACATCTTAACAGTAGCTGCACAGTCAGGCTGAATATAAATCAAAGTAATAAACAGGACTTGCAAGAAAGTTACTATAGTAACAGTGAGTGATTTAACCTTCATGTCAATTGGACAGGTTAGATTGGCGGAGATAGCCTCAAGGATGAGAGTATAGACTATATTTGGATACTTTCTGAGAGCAACTCATTCTGCAAATTACCAGCGATCAGCTATTTTGGACCTGATAACATGTAGCGAGATAAGAGTAAATAAAGAACTCAAAGTAAAGATTCAGTTCGGGAAGAGTAATCATAACATGTTAGAATTTCACATTCAGTTGGACAGTAAGAAATGTGGGTCCACAACTAGTGTCTTAAATTTAAATAAAGGCAATTACAAGGGTAAAAAGACAGAGTTGGCTGATCCAGTCAGGGGAAATAGGTTATAAGATAATACAGTGAAGATGCAATGGTAGATATTTATGGAGATATTTCATAACTTTCAACAAATATATATTCCATTGGGGAAGAAGGATGCAGCATACATGGCCAACTCAGGAAGTTAAAGATGTTATCAAATTGAAAGAAGAAATGTATAATGCTGTGAAGATGAATGGTAGGGCAGAAGATTGAGAAACTCTGAGAAACTAGGAAAAGGTGACTAAAAATAATAAAGATAAAGGAACTAGAGTATGAGAGAAAACTAATAAGAAAGATAAAAACAGACAGTGAAAGTTTCTACAAGCATATAAAAAAGAAAAAAGTAACCAAAATGTACATTGATACCAGAGAGTGAGACTGTGGAATTAATAATGGGAAAAAAGAAAGTGACAGAAGTTTTGAACAAGTATTTTGTACAGAAGCCAGAAAAAGCATAAGACAGAGAAAGCATCCTTAGAATAGCATGAAATCAAGAAGCAAAGGAATGAGGAGCCGAAAACAGTTACGATCACTAGAGAGAAAATAATGGCCTGCATCGCATGGAGTGGCTGCAAACATAATGGATACATTGGTTGCAATATTACAGAATTCCCAAAGTTTTGGAACAGTCCGAGTGGATTGGAAAGGCACTAATGTAACACCTCTGTTCAAGAAAGGAAGGAGATAGAAAGCAGGAAACTGTAGACCAGCCAGTCTAATGTCTGTCATAGGGAAATTACTACAATCAATAATAAAGAGATAGTCACAAAACATTTAGAAAATCATAATACAATCAGGTAAAATGGTTTTGTGAAAGAGAAATCTTATTTGACAAATTTATTGGAGCTCTTTGAAGATGCAAGAAAAGGGATTGATTAAGCAGAATCAGTAGATGTAGTATATTTAGAATTCCAAATGGCATTTAATAGGGTGTCGCATAATAAGTTACTATGCTAATTAAGAATAGAGTTTGTTGGATGTGATGCATTGACATGGATAGAGAACTGGCTAACTAACAGGAAACAAAGAATCAGGATAAATGGGTCAATTTTAGATTGATAAACTAAGTGCTGAAATGCTGCAGGAATCTGTACTGGGGTCTCAGCTATCTATGATCTATATTAATGACCTTAATGAAGGGACTGGCTGTTTTGTAATAAAATCTGCTGGTGATATGAAGATAAGTAGGAATCCGTGTGAAGGATACAAAAGGCGGAATTTTACCGACGGGTCTGCTCAAGTTTCGCATGATGCTGCCTGAGGCCAACGGAGAATGCCTTTCTCTGAGCTGAGCCTGCCCCTGGAATTGGGACTGGCAAGCCGGTAAAGTTCCAGCCAAAGAGCCTGCAAATGGATTAGATGAATTAAGTGATTGTATAAGTATTTAGCGGATGAAGTATAATGTAGGAAAACGTGAGGTTGTCCAATTTGGCAGGAAGAATGGGTGGGATGGCATGGTGGCACATGATGATTAGCACTGCTACCACACAGTGCCAGGGACCCAGGTTCGATTCTGGCCTTGGGTGACTATCTTTGTATATTCTCCCCATGTCTGTGTGGGATTCCTCTAGGTGCTCCGGTTTCCTTCCACAGTCCAAAGATGTGTGGGTTAGGTTGTTTGGCCATGCTAAGTTAACCCAGTATCTGGGGCATTATCAGGGTGAAAATGTGTGGTTACAGGAATGGGGCCTGGATGGGATTGTGGTCAGTATAGACTCGATGGGCCAAATGGCCTCCTTCTGCAGTGTAGGGATTCTATGACTTTGACAAATATGTGGACTTGTGGAATGATCTTCACTGTTGGAGGAATCAAGAACAAATGGGCTTAATCTTAAAATTAAAGATAAGCTACTGAGGACAAGTGGAGCTTTCAAAGCTGAGATTGGTAGGTTTTTGTTAGGTAAGGGTACTAAGGGATAAGAAGATAAGGAGAATAAATGAAATTGAGTTCAGTCATCACGTAATTGAATGGTGGAACTCAATCTATTCCTAGGTTAATATAACCCAGCCATAAAAAAAGAGGTGCTTGATCAGCCATTCAATAAGATATGAAATGAAAAATACTTTAAGGATCCAATGCCTGAAAATTTGGAAGTGCACAAGTGTAATATGTGTGGAATCGTCTGACATGCTATTTCCATGCTGCAATGACCCTGTGATCAGAGAGCTGTAGGAGCCTGTGTCATCTACTTTCGCCACTCTACTAGTTGTATAACTTGGGAGAGGCTGGTGCAACATGTGTATAAATTGGCAGACATCATGGACAAAGGTTTGATGATGCAATCTCCTACCTGTTGTCTCTCAGATCAATGACTGTAATAAGCCTCAGATCCAAGTGCTCAGATCCATATGCCCCTCATCTTGGCCTCTCTGAGTATGTTCTATACATATTCTTCTATGTCATCCACCCTGGTGGCAAAAAGCCAGCGACATCAGACTACTGCTGCTGTCCTCTCCCTGCTCCCCCGCAAGTGGGAAGCTGCAGTCTGCAATCGCCTCCCATGGTCTTAAGCTCCCTAAGGACACCAGCCGACAGTATTACCTGGATCCTAGCATTACCAACAATATCCTTCTCCACCATGCCTGCTGATGTCATGGGAAGCACTTTTTAAAAATAAACCTTTTAAAAATTGTGTTGATATGCAGATGATTAATGATGCAAAGCAATTACTTTTTGGATGCACGTTAAGACAGGAAGGCATGAACACTTCTGACAATTTGGTCTGCGGTGCATTGGCAGAGCAGCGTCTGAGTTGACCTTGTCAGGATGTGATAAATGTGAAAACTGGCAGAATTTCAATGTTCGGGAATGCATCAGTAAGGAAGTGGTGACTTAGGGCTGCAAGACAGTTAGTCAGACAGCTGAGAAATTGAGAGCTGAATAACTGAGCAGTGGGTGACATACACAAGTTAGCATGGGAGGGGGGGATGAAATCTATGGAGGACATTGATCAAGCAAGATCCTTTGGATTTGACAAAAGTTCATCCTAGAGGACAGCCTCATATTTATAAACACACCAAGTTGATGGGTAGATGAAGACTAGTTGGTCCAGTGAGCCTGACCCAGATCATGAATGTTGAAGTATCCTGATTAATCACCTCCATCCCTCCCCTTCTTCACTTCCATTCCCACAGCCATGCAAATGCCTAAGAGAGAAAACAATGGAAGATGTCAACAAGGTTACAGCCAATTGTACCCTGTCCTGTAGGGTGACAATCATTGCTATGGTTGATAAGCTTCTCTCATTGTGCTCATTTTCTTCAATTGGTTGCAATGTGTAATGTTTGACCTGGTAAATAATGTATTTGTCTCCTGTTTGATCTACTTATGGTTTAAGTTTATTTATTAGTGTCACAAGTAGGCTTAGCTTAACACTGCAATAAAGTTAAAGTGAAAATCTCCTAGTTGGGTACCTGTTTGAGTATGCACTGACAACTGTGAGACATCAGCAATGCGCCTTGTAATAGTTTGCTGCTCGGCTGTTTGGCTTGAGAGTCGCCTTCACATCCACTGCCATGGTTCCTTGGTGTGCAGGGCTGCATGATACATGAAACTGTAAATGTTAACAACATCCTGGTTCGATGGCACAGCCTCCTTATATGTGCACCTTCTCAAACATTGCTTTTAAACACACTTAAATAACCTTGTTGAAAGACATAAAACAAGTATGTTGGAGTTTATTGCACTACAGAGCGTTGGGGTCTGATTCAAATTTCCATGATCCGACTACATATTTTTCTTGCAACCTCAGTAACATTGTTAAATGTCAATTAGAGGTTGGATTATTACCACAGGATAGATGGAAGGAACATCAGGAATTCTTTCTCTTTGGATTGTGCTTACTTCCTCAAGAGAACCAAATACAGCAAGGTATTTCTACACATTAGCACAGTGGTTTTATTTTTGGAATAATAATCCAGCGGCCTCTTGTAATAATCCTTAAGTGTGACTGAAATAATCTGTCTGGGCATAGTGAGAATTTAAATTCAGTTAAAAGAGAAAATGTCACTAAATATACAGTAAAAATGTTGAATTTTTGCAAAACTTAAGCTGGTTCTTTAGGGAAGTTATCAATCACCCTTACTCAATCTAGGGTGGGATTTTACAACTTCTCTTGTCCCAAAACTGTAAAATGATGCCCAAAATCAACGGATCTTTCCATGGTTCCCATGGTGGGTGGTAAAATTCTAGCTATAGTCTGTATGTGACTCTAATCCTCAAATCCAATGGGCAGCAAGATGGTGCAGTGGTTAACACTGCTGCCTCACAGCGTCAGGGACCCAAGTTCAATTCCGGCCTCAGATGACTGTCTGCATGAAGTTTACATGTTCTTCCCGTGTCTGTGTGGGTTTCCTCCTGGTGCTCTGGTTTCTTCCCACAGTCCAAAATGTTACGTGGATTAGCCGCAGTAAATTGCCCTTTAGTATTAGGGAAATTAGCAGGGTAAATATATAGAGTTAAAGGGATAAGGCCTGTGTGGGATTGTTGTTAGTGCAGGCTTGATGGACCGAGTGGCCTCCTTCTGCATTGTACGGATTCTACGATCTATGTTTGAGCTTTCACTAGCTTCTGAATTGGCCCAGTGAGCCAGCCATTTGTATCAAACTGCAGCAAATAATGTGAAGTACAGCAATTTACAAAAGAAGGTCACCAACATCGTCCCAGAGAAAGAATGGCTGGAAGTCATTTCTCTGGAATCAATATTAAAAAAAACACCTGAAATAGAATTTGGACCCAAGGTTTTTCTGCATATATAGAAAGGAAGCTTAATGCAAGCGATGTATTTATTTGTTAAACTTGATACACGTCTACAAAGTAATCTTCGTTAACAAGAATTGATCATCTTCACATTTATATCCCTACCTTTTCTTGTCAAAGCTCCTGCAAGCATTTCAAAAATACATTTTTTGAAGTGTTCTTGTCATACTGGCAAATACAACTGCTATACTGTGCCAGCTACATCTCACAAGCAGCCACAAGATGAGTATCTAATCAGTCTGCTTCAAGCATTGTTTGTCGAAAGAGAAATGTTGCTTGAGACACTTGTGAGTAATGAGAAAAAAGTACCACCCAACTTTTGTTAAATATCATTTTATGTGTTGGATCCTGATATCCTGATACACTAGCAAGATTTTTAAAAAAGATTAGGATAGAAACAATAATATTTTTCAGTTGCTGTGAGTAAACTAAATAAACCCACAAAAGAAAGGACCGTTCTGGGAATAGTCATGACATTTTTGGGTGGAAAAATATGAAAATGATGCTTACATACTTAACAAACCTTTCTTTGGGCCCAGGAGATCTCCAATTTAGTCAAATGTAGTTATGTTTAAATTATTTACCTAAACTTATTTTAAATCCCAGGGTTCACTTCAATTAGGTTTTGCGAAAATTCACATCCGGATAAAGACAGAATGTTATTTGTCAATGCATTGATAAATAGGGGGCTGGCTTTGAAATTGAGCACAGGCTTCACAACCATTCATTTAATATTGTGTTCACATCCAAGTGGTACTGTATTTAAGTAATTTTGTAGTGCAGCACTGACAATTGGTTGATTTGTTCCCATATTGTCACAATTCTGTTATTTTGCCTGTCCTGGATTAAATAGTTGTGACAGAAGAGAGGAAGGGTGGTGTGTGTGTGTGTGTGTGTGTATGTACGCGCGCATGTGCGCGGGAGTGGAGATGTTGTTGTAGTATTGCTGGGAAAGGGTGGGAGTGAGGAAGAAGTATTTAGCTATTTTGCTCAGGCCATCAGCCTTGTTGGAAAAGCAGGTTTAGTTCTGCTCATCAATTTCACAGGATCATTAGGTCAATAGTGAGAATGTGAGTGAAATTGTGCCGTGCAACATGAGCACACAAGTGGCAGCAAATTTCTTTGAGGCTTTTTCCACTTCAATGGCATAATTCCAACACAAATCATATTTCTTTCCTAAACAACCTGGAAACGGACACAGAAGCTTTATTTGAACATCACACTCAGGCCTGCACTTATTTCAGGCATCCACCACTCTCCTCCTGGCTTAATTCAACCCCACACTTTTACTATACTGGTAGAAATGTCCTTTTTTACTGGAAACAATTACATTTGGCTTAGTGACGTTTCCTGATAAATGATTTAATATGATCATCAATCTTTCCAAGAAACGATTTTACCTGAATTTCCTACTCCTTCCTAATTTCTTAATCTTAACCCTTTAACCGATAGCAGTCAAACTTGCAGAATTTGTTAACAATGAGGGTTTGCACATTTTCTGCTCCTGCACCATGACACAGAAACAAACACTGTTATTACAGTCATACAGCTACTCATTTATCAGATGTAGTTCCATAGTCTGCTGAAAACCCTGCTGTAAGTCAGGAAATATGTGTAACAAGCAGCTCAATCAATATCGCTCCTTTTATGCTATCACCTGAAGCCAAAAATATCCCCAAATGCTTGAAATACAATTTTGGTTCAGACAATGATACCTTGAATATCTTAATTTTGTTCTACTTGTCAAACATTTTCTTCTTTCAGTTTTTTTCAATTTTCCATTTATCCTACACTTAACTGTTGAACGTGAAGGTTGATTCCCTGATTGAATTCTCCATGTGGAAGCTATTTCTGGAGAATCAGAACTTGTACATTTATTTTTATTGAAGCTAGTCTAATCTATGCCCCTAACCCATTTCTATGTAACCTTAAAATATCCTTTATATCGCTTCACAGTCCATTTTGAAAGTATTAAGTGACTTTCAAAAGAGCTGGAAGACAAACAGAAAATGTTGAAAATGTCAGCAGATCAATCAGGTTTGTGAGGAGGAGAGAATAGCTAGTGGGGCCCCCTACTTTGCTTCTGGGAGAGGGGGTAGACGGAGGGTGGGGGCAGACATGACCAGATCAAGTGTCTATCAGAAAGTCAACTGTCCAGCTCTGTGCCTTTCCTGGGAGTTAGGACCCCAGAGGGAGGAATCTCAATCTCTCCTCATAGCTAAGACCCTCCATACCAAGCAGCATCCTGGTAAATCTCCTCTGCACTCTCTCTAAGGCCTCCATGTCCTTCCGGTAGTGAGGCGACCAGAACTGGATGCAGTACTCTAAATGTGGTCTAACCAACTTTCTATACAACTGCACCATCAGACATTAGCTTTTATACTCTATACCCCTTCCGATAAAGGCAAGCATACCATATGCCTTCTTCACCACCTTCTCCATCTGTGCTGCCACCTTTAAGGACTTGTGAACATGCACACCTAGGTCCCTCTGTGTTTCTATACTATTAATGGTCCTACCATATATTGTATAACTCCCCCCTACATTATTTCTTCCAAAATGCATCACTTCGCATTTATCATGCTGTACTGTCCAACACTGTTCATCACTATCAGCAAGTCCAGCCATCTTCATGTTATCCGCAAATTTACTGATCACCTAAAGCACATTAGTGAACCAGATGAGATTTTCTGACAATTGACAATGGTTTCTTGGCCACCAGTAGAATCTTGATTCCAGATTTTTTTTGTTGAATTCATATTTCATCATCTGCCGTGGCGAGATTGGAGCCCAGGTCCTTCGACCATTAGCTGAGTTTCTGCATTCATAGTCTAGTGATAGTACCACAAGGCCATTGCCTCTCCTATGGTTTAAGATGGTTTACGTTGGCATCAAAAGGAAACATGGCTTTTGCTTTCAGTTTTCTCTAATTTTCAGCATTTGCAGGCTTATTTTTACTTTTAATCACAGAAGAAGTAATCAGCAGCACTCGGAAGGCCAGAGTGTCTAAACAGTAAGAGCTAAAATTTTTGAAACCTTCTCTGGCTTTTTTAAAAAAAACTATTCTGATCAGCATTATAAATCTCCTTCATTATTTTCAAAAAAGTCAACAGCGGAACCATAAATCAATCCTTATGATCAACTAATTGTTTGATTTGGTTGATATTCAGTAATAGACTGCAAGACCATTCATGTTAAAAGCTCATGTTACGCGGAATAGCTTGCAAATGACAAAGCAATTGCATATAACCAGACTTGAATGCACCTGGATTGGCAGGTTACAGCACCATTACTGACTCCTTAAGGTACAAAACTGGCACAGGTCAACAATTTGCAGACAGTGTCATAATTTGCTTGTACAAAGTACCGTATCTGAGTGAAATTGACTTCACTGTGAAACTTTAACCATATATATTCAGATAAAATATTACCAATGGGCTCTACACAATCTGGGCATAAAATACTACTATGTCATGTATGTATAAATAGGCTTTGGAATGAGTTTAGATCGTTTGGCAGGTCATATAACAGGAGAACAGTAAAGGAACCAGTACAGAGCCCCAAGGAACACTGACGTCAATCACATTTCTGTTAAAGAATGATCTATTAAAAACAGCTCTTTGAAGTCATCCCCTAAGATAAGATTGAAGTCATTCCACTTTAGTATTTGATAACCAACTTACATGCACTTTATAGCTAAGTATGTTATGACTGGCTGTGTCACAAGCCATTTAGAATTTAAAAATATTGTTCCACATAAGTTATTTCAGTCAATACTGCTGTAAATTTGGCTGATAAATTCAAGCAAAGCACTGCTCAATAATACTCAGTGTAATAACCTGACTGCAAATCCCAAACACATGCAAACTTTGTGCTGCCCATGAATTTTCATCATTGCTGCAGTCCAGTGCGAAATGTATGTTGGAAATGCTGCATGCCTCAGCAGGGGAGTTCAGGCTTTTGAAAAGCTAGCATCACTTAAAGCTAGAAAGTTCTGGAAATACTCAACAACATCTGGAATTCTGGAGAAGAGTCATACTTGGCTCAAAACATTAACTATGTTTCTCTCCCCACAGACACTGCCAGACCTGCTGAGTACTTCCAGCACTAACTGTTTTCATTTCAAGTCTCCAGATCTTTAATTTACCTGCCATGCTTAAAGTCAGCCTTCACCCTTTAAAGGCTGCACTGGAAATGACTGGGAAAGACATTCTGAGTAGGATGAATACTAATTGGTAATATAACCAGACAGAGAGTGTGGTCTAAAGCTCGCTGACACAGAACTGAAGACCTTGGTGTAGTAGGCGGGCAGGAGGAGACAAGCCTACCACATTGGGGCCAGTAAGCTCTCCAGTCAAATTTCAGAAGGAAGTTGTCATGACCAGCACAGTGGCATGGTAATTAGCACTGCTGCCTTACAGTGCCAGGAACCTAGGTTCAATTCTAGGCTTGGGTCACTGTCTGCATGGAGTTTGTACACTCTCCCTGTGTCCGCATGGGTTACCTCCAGGGGCTCTGGTTTCCTCCCACAATTCAAAAATGTGTGGGTTAGGTGGATTGGCCATGCTAAATTGTCACTCAGTGAAAGGGGTACTGGCTTGTGTAAATGCATGGAGTTATGAGAATAGGGCCTGTACGGTATTGTGGTCGGTATGACTCAATGGGCCAAATGGCCTCCTTCTGTACTGTAGGGATTCTATGATTTAATGCCAGCAGTCTAGACCCAAGAAGCTGGATATGGTTGCACAAGTTTAGTAACCTCAGATGAGTGACTAAGATCTTCAAATGCTATATTCCAACTAAATACTAGTGAGTAGCCCGTAGTACACTGAGCTAACAATCACTATCTGTCATGGCTTATGCTTCTCACTCATTACTACATATTTCACCATGCACTGCTCACAGTTTGTAGATACTGACAGCAACTATTTAACCATGATAGATGTACCACCCAAACCACAGTGCCCCATGTTCACTATCACACTTCCCTCTGTCTTTTAGGATAAGGTGACATATAAGCTGAGTAAGCAATATCGAATCACTGAGGATAGGAGCGCTTATATGTCCTTACTCCAATAAGAAATAGTGCTGACTATCATTGGTCATGATTAAGGCCATGGCCAATTGCATTACTGAAACTATTGAAAGTGATGAATCCTCATCGTAACCTTCTTTCTCATCGTTCACTGCCCCTCCATCTCAAAATCTCTTCTGATTTACAGGCTGCAGATGGTATAGATATCCCCAACTCCTCACCACAGCACTACGTCTGAAACAATGTCCTTTCACTTACCAATGTACTGTAACCAGGCCATCCAGCGTTGGAACAGCAAGAGATGGAACAGCAGTAAGATAATGTTGAAGAAGAAATATCACTCCCTCTTAAACTTCCAGCTCAGATACTGACACTGCTGTGGTCTTATACAAAGAGCAAAGAACAATACAGCAGAGGAACAGGCCTTTCGGCCCTCCAAGCCTGCACTGATCATGTGTTCCCAAGTAGGTCATCTGTTTGTATCCCTCTTCCCAGTCTGTTTGTTGGCTATCTAGGTAAGTCTTAAATGATCCTAGCATATCTATCTCAACAACCTCGCTTGGTAGTGCATTCCAGGCCCCTACCATATCTGTATTGTACTTTGCCCCCCTTACCTTGAACTTGTGACCCTTTGTGTTTGTCATTTCCGACCTGGGAAAAAGCTTCCAACTGTTCACCTTATCTATGCCCTTCATAATTTTATAAACTTGTATTAGGTTGTCCCTCAACCTTTGTCTTTCCAGGAAGAACGAGCCTACTTTACTCAATCTCACTTCATAGCTAAGACTCTCCACATCTGGTAACATCCTGGTATATCTTTTCTGCACTCTCTCCAAAGCCTCCACGTCCTTCTGATAATGTAGCGACCAGAACAGGATGCAGTATTCCACATGTGGCCTACCAATGTTTTATATAACTGCAACATCACATGCCAACTTTTATACTCTATGCTCTGTCCAATAAAGGCAAGCATGCCATATGCCTTCTTCACCTCCTTTTCCACCTGTGCTGCCACCTTTAAGGATCTGTGGACTGGCACACCCAGATCTCTGTGTGTCTATACTCCTGATGGGTTCTGCCATTTATTGTATAGCTCCCCCCTGCATTAGGTCTACCAAATGCATCACTTCGCATTTATCTGGATTAAATTCCATCTGCCATTTCTCTGCCCAATTTTCCAGCCTATCTATATCCTGCTGTGTTCTCTGACAATGTTCATCACTATCCGCAAGTCCAGCAATCTTTGTGTCGTCTGCAAACTTACTGATCAGACCAGCTACATTTTCTTCCAAATCATTTATATACATCACAAACAGCAGAGGTCCCTGTATAATCTCACCATGCCAGTGTAACTAGTTGTGAAGATAACCCATAAAGGGCATGTAGCCTAAGAACATAAAGATAATTAAATTTGAAAGGATTTACTTGGTTTAACACAACTGGTTCTATCCTCCTGGATGCTTCCAGATGTCATGCCGGTGAGAATCACTACTGCCCTGTCATAGTGGAGAAAAGGTGCCATGGTTATGCCATGGGGATCAAAGGCCATTGAAGCCCTTCTGGTGGCAGGAGGCATGGAGAGACTGTGCCCATCAGTGCCAGCCTGACAGTGTTCATCTGGCACCCTGGCAGTGTCCACTTAGACACCATAAGTGTGCTGGGGTAGTGCCAAAGGAGTAGAGTCTGAGTGGGTCCAGGGCTATGATGGGAGGGTATGCACAATGAAGGCATGTTCATGGATTGAGCTTTGCAGGAGGGGTAGTCAGCAAAAGGGAGTTCTACAAGAGGGTATATGCAAGGGGAGTGCTGGGAAGGGGTGATATGAAGGGGAGAATGTTGCAGGGTGGGAGTCAGGGATGAATGCAGTGGGGGATACTATGCAGGGGAAAGTACTGTGGGGGAGGGAGTGGTATGCAAGGGAAAGTGCTACTGAGGATGGTGTGCAGGGGAGAGTGCTGCAGAGGGGTGGTGTGCAGGGGAGAGTGCTGCAGGGGAGTGGTATGTAGGGGAGAGCGCTGCAGGGAGGCTAGTATGCAGGGGAGAGTGCTGCGGGGAGGCTAGTATGCAGGGGAGAGTGCTGCGGGGAGGCTAGTACGCAGGGAAGAGTGCTGCGGGGAGGCTAGTATGCAGGGGAGAGTGCTGCAGGGAGGCTAGTACGCAGGGAAGAGTGCTGCGGGGAGGCTAGTACGCAGGGGAGAGTGCTGCGGGGAGGCTAGTACGCAGGGAAGAGTGCTGCGGGGAGGCTAGTAGCAGGGAGAGTGCTGCGGGGAGGCTAGTACGCAGGGGAGAGTGCTGCGGGGGAGGCTAGTATGCAGGGGAGAGTGCTGCAGGGGGGTGATATGCAGGGAGAGTGTCTGCGGGGGGTGGTATGCAGGGGAGAGTGCTGCGGGGGGTGGTATGCAAGGGGTGAATGTTGCGGGGGAGTGGCAGACATGTGGAAGCTCTGCAGAGGGGTGCTTGTACAGTGGGGAGCATGCAAAGGGGTAGTGATGGGATAGGTCATGCTGAAGGAGCCATGCAGGGTGGGTTGCACGGTGGGCCTGATGGGGGGGTTTGCCTGTCGGGGGTTTGCCAGGTGATTCAATAGAAGGATGCTGATGTCTTGATGCCAGCCACCCGTGTTGGTGTGGGGGATTTGACAATGCCACCAATAGTGAGTGTGGGCCAATGTTTGTGGGAGAGGCCTTCTGGTTCAGTTGGAGGTCACTCTGAAGCCAGCTTCCATGGAGCATTTGGGCTGTGCAAACACATGACTTTACCACAATAATGGCCTTCCCTATAGTGCAAGGTGCCAAGGAGCCAGGCCGGGTTATTGCTCAAGCATGACCTTCTTCCCCCCAGGGATGCACTCATTCCTGTGCACCCCCAGCAGGTGCATATTGTGGGGAAGATGTTGTGATTCATTGTATGCTGATGTGAATAGACAATCTAACAGGGGAGACTATCAGATGTAAAGGCCCAATAAATATGTTTAAATACATCCCCACTTCAATCAGAATTGGAACTCCCACCAACAATTCCACTCCCCAGAAACGGGAATGGAAAATCCCCCCAATAAGGCATTTATTAAAATCAGCTTGCATTCACACTGCAATAAAGTCACTGTGAAAATCCCCTATTTGGCACACTCCGGAGCCTCTTGGGAAACACTAAGGGAGAATTTAGCATAGCAAATACACCTAACCAGCACATCTTTTGGATTGTGGGAGGAAACCAGAGCACCCAGAGGAAACCCACATGCATATAGGGAGAATGTGCTGCCTCACAGGCAGTGACGCAGGCCGTGAATTGAACCCGGATCCTTGGCGCTGTGAGGTAGCAGTGCTAACCACTGTGCCACAGAAGCATTATTTGAGTAAATTGAAGCAACTGTTACAACTTTGAGGAAGAGATAACAACAATGTTATAGTATACCCTGACTGCTTCATTTCTTGGTAATCAACTATGGAATATCGCTCGATAAACTTGCAGAGCATACAGACCCTCAATGTTTGCTGTATCACCTGCTAGCAGCAAAAAGTAAATTTAAAACCAAAGTGACATCTCTCCTGAATCACTTTATAATAACATTTTTTGTGTCTGGTTTTTATGTTGTGATTGGTGAAGCGCTGAATCTGTCATACGTCAATTTGTTGGTCAGTTTTATTCTGCCTTCTTGATTAAATGTTTACGTCTCTGTATTTTCCTGCTTTCTAATTGAATATTTTCTACTTCTGTAATCATTTTTATTTTTTATCAGCCCTAAGGAGAAAATTCATGAAATTATAGACCCATTTATGAAGAAAGTATTTATCATTTAAGCTGTACATAGAGCACAATCATCCTCTGTATCACAACAAATGTTCCTCTGCTTTTCCATTTTCTTCCCAATCATATTATTGCAAAAGAAATATGGAAGATACAACTCCTTTGGCAGTTTTCACTCAATTTATACAGCTACAGTCTGTCAAAGAGTATAAACACTTCGCAAACTTGGTTACAATAAGTCACCCCCCCGCCCCCCTCTTTTCTTGAGACTGCACAAGATTCCTAGTGAGACTTTTGAACTTTCTTGAACTTAAAAATATTGAAACAGGAATAGGGCATGCAACATTAATAAAACATGCAGCATCAAGAAACTAGACCATGGCTGATCTGTATCTCAACTTCAATAATTTACTTTTGACATATCTCATATCAGATATCCTCTATGACAAAAATCTGCCAATGTTAGTCTTAAGATTTCAATTGCCTCAGGATGCATAGCCACGCAGGGAGGGACTTTGGAAGTCCCTGATTCCATTATTAAAAGGCTTTCTTCTCATTTTAAGTGTGTACTCTCCTGGTTTGGAATTGCCTATTAGAGACAATAGCTTCCCTGGAGTCTCTGGCCCTTACTGCCAGTGGGATCTTCCAGTCTCGCCTAAGGTGATCTCCCTGTCTCGGGTTCCCCAGTGGCTGTACAGGCAAGCCCAAGCAAAATGCCATAGACATTGGCATGATCAGAAGGCGAATTAAGAGCCACCTTCTGCTAACAAAAAACATGCTACAGGCGTTACAGGCTGGGGAAGTTGGGGGAGGGGTTAGGATGGGATGTGTGGAAAATTATTGACTTCAGATGGGATTTTCCAGCATTGGGGCGAGCACGACCAGAAAATCCCACCTGAGGTCAATGAACATTTGCATGGTTTGTGTCCCGCCCACTATGATTCCCATGGCTGGCAGGATGGGGAAAATTCCACCCTCTGTATCTATTCTATCAAAACAATTTACCATTTTAAACAACTCAGCCTAATTAACTGAAGGGGCTGCGATTGATTCAGCAGAAAATGACATGAAACCTACTTCTGCCCAACATCCCTGAACAAAGCGTAATACAGGAAGGCCAATTAAGGGCTTCAGAGGATGAACTGCGCTTATTAAATTAGGTTAACATTGTTTGTGGGGAGAGAGAGCAGTGGGAGAATGTCGGGTGCTGGATCCAATAGTAACCCAGGATTTAAATAATTTCAATTAAACTTCCAGTGGAAAAGCAGATCTTACTACATAGAAACAAATTTAGTGTTAATAGCTTTCCAACGGTGAACTGTCTGACCGAAACCATCACTAACTCAGTGTGTTTGTACATAGTAGCTCTGGAATATGCCTTGAAAATCTACAAGTTCTGCACAGCATCTTCCAGTGATCCAACTACACTTTGTGGCAGCAGTGAAGAAGCTGTGGGTGGCGGGGGGAGGGGAGCAAGAGTTGGAGAGAGGCTTCTCTTCATCAGAGGAAAATAAGGAAAAATATTGAAAGAGTGTTTATCCATCATCTTTCATGACTTTGCATGTCCCAGAGTATCTCACTGCTTTCTAAAGTGTGGTCACTTCTATACTGTGAAAAATACGCTGGGCAGCCAATTTCCGCATAGCAAGTTCCCATGTGCAGCAATGCTGGATCTTTTACATTCATCTGAGGGGGTAGGTTCATATCTCACTGAGCACTGGCTTCACAGACAGTTCCGTACTGTCTCAGGACTGTGCTGGGACCAGAAGTCCATGTGCTCAACTCTCTGGAATGAGATTTGAACCCACAACTTGCTGAGCTTCCGAAAGCAGAATGATCCAAATGATAGACACCCACACCATCAAGAAGTCAACGTGTGGTGCATTGCAATTTCAAGGTTTGCCAACATATCGTAAACCTGCAAACTGAGTCCCAGTATTCGAGAGAATCTAATGTTATATAAACCTGCCGGCTGAGTTTCAGTATTCTAGGGATCCCACTGTAAATTTGAATTGACAGCTTTAGTTACATTTTGAATTGCATGGTTGAGGAAAACAAAGAGAAAAGAACAAGACAGGTTAATAACCAGGCGTGAAAGAGACCACTGTACCACAAATCAATTCTGAGCACAATTGTGCAGTAGAAAACAAGTATGAATTATCATAATATCATAGAGGTGGACGGGGTTCGTAGAAGAAATGAAAGGCTGCAGAGTGGAAAGGGGTAGAGCGTGAGGACTTGGCTTTTAATTATAGCATTGCTCAACAGCAGCAGTGAAGGCACAGCCCTGAGCAATGCCATGGAAGATCAACTAATATTACAAAGCTATCAGATGGATGGAAGCGATTCCAAGGCTGTAACCTAATCTCAGGGTTCAGATAAAGGTTATAAACAGCAGGGTTTCACTTTGTGTTTTATGACATCATCTGAACTTGATGTGATTACTCTTTGCAATCACTCCCAGGTCTGCTATTTTTTTATATAACATATGTCTACATGCAATGTGTCATTGACTAACAATGGAAAGATGAAAGAATAGAGACATCCATCTTGCCTCTTATTGCCTTTAATGCGAGTAAGTACTGAACAAGCCTCCTCTGTTGATGATTACTTAAGCAATAAAATGATTTCCAAATAAAACCTACTAAATAATAAACTGCTCAGATGTAAAAGCTACCCTTTTGATCACAAATATTAAACAGAAGATCTTATTAAAATTATGAATTTATTTTCAGCAATAATATAACTGATCAGAATGGTATCCCACTTTTAATTGTCTGACATTAATGCTAGGGGAATCAATATTACTTATTAATATGCACTTCATTGGCAAAAGAAATCCACAAAATTAATCCTGGGTGTTGATTAAGATTTCCTGAAAGATTGCAATAATCTTGTTATTCCTGCTTTTTGAGAGTTCTGTGATGAATGATTTGTCAGTTGTGGAAGTAAAGGTTAGAAGCAGAAAGCAGCAATTGTAAGTATCTGAACTGTTACAAAAATTGAACTATTTGGTTAAAAATTTCCATTTTGTTTGCAAAGAATGAAACAGGCGCAAATTGTGGCCAACACTAATCACATTTTGAAAAGTATATTTTTCTTAAGTTTCCATTCAATTTAATTTGTACGTTTGGAACCATTAAATCACCCACAAAACAGTACAACTGGGCATTGTTTGAGCATATGATTTAAAAGGACATTGTAATGAATTCTCCCATCTGGGACTAAGTCTGGTGGTGGGGATAGGAGTGGGGAGCATTTTCTGCTGTGAAGGCTGATGGGAAAGCAGGCCATATCTTCTGGCTCTGAACTTATTAATTATACCTCTGGGTACTTTGCGCCATATCCCGTGGTATGAAGGGTTTGATGACACACGTCCCACTGTTGTATCTGGGCACCATATTTAAAATACAACCAATGTCACTGACCCAACATTGAAGTAAGAACAGAGACCTCCGGGGACAATGAAGCTGTAAGATGGACCCTCTCGATAGAAGATCCACCTGAAAGATGCTTCCACCCCTCCCCCACTTACCGCTATGGTGTTCTAGGGTCACTGGTAGTCTCCATCCTGAACACCAGAGGCAGCCCTTGGCCTTCTTTAGGCAAGTCCCGACTTTTACATGCCCCACTTTGATGCATACATCTTCTGGATCAGTGTGTTTTTCATTGGTGCTGCAGAGAATCGGGCATGGGGGCAAAATTCTGGTCATGTCGTCATCTGCATCCTATTACCGGGGTGCAAGACGGTTTCACACCGGTCTCCAGTGAATTTTCCAACTCACTATGGTGGGCACTAACAGTACATCCCACAGGAAATTCACGCTGGGGTAAAACTGATTTTTGGGCTTCCCTCTGAATTTGTCCCTCCTGTGTGCCATTGAACCGGCCAAAGGAGGCTTGGGAGAATTCCACCCATTGCTTCAAAAATCTTTCTCAATGTTTTTAAGATTGATAACTTGGTATGGCTTGATTAATAAAGTTAAAAACAGCTTCCGTACAAAAAAGTCAGCATCTCTAATTACAGTGTCAATTCTTCACCCTTTGAGTAAATCAATTCTAAATAACGGGAAATTATTTTTAATAACAGAATCATTATATTGGGGCACAGTAGTTAGTTTCAGAGTAAATTTAAAATAAAATAAATCCAAACATTTTAAAATCATGTCGAATGGTCTCCTTTTGACTAAAAGAACCATCTTGACTTTTGGAGTCCCCGCGAATGAATATGATTCTAAGAACCTTGCAATGGAAATGAGCTCAGACAGGAGTAATGACCAGTTTTATGGACAGGCTTTGCTTTGAGCACAATGTTACTTCAAACTAGCACAAAAGGATCACAGAAACTTAATTTGTACCAAATGAAATTTGTACTTAGAGGGGACAATTTTCCCAGAAGTGCTGAATTGGTGGGAAAACTGTTTTAGATTGTGACTGTTTATTCAGTGCAGCTTCTCACTCGAATCTCCCCACTCCGTGCACTCACAGTCGTGAATCTCATTAAAAACCCAGGGGCCAGGACCTACTTGCCGAGTCTGCCAGTTCTGGAAGTCTGTGCACGCGCAGTGGCCCCAATCTGTCAGTCTCCCAGTTTGCTGCCAGCCTGGGACTATCAGAGTGCTGCCCCTCCAGCACCATCCCTCCCATAGCTTGATCACGGCCCCCAAAACAAATCCTGGGCCAGCCCTGAACCCTCCCCCTCCCCCCACTGTCCTCGAGTGCTCTGATGTTCAGACCACCCCAAGAGCAGAGGCAATTCCCCCATCCCCTCACCCCAGTAGAGCCCTCCCCTCCTGCTGACCCTCCCCTTGGGATCAGACCCCCGCTGGGAGACAGACCCCCCTCCCTAGGAGGCAGGCCCCACCAGCCTGCCCCGATCGCTGGCCTCACTCCAGCCCAGATAGATCCTGTCTGCAGACTAGCAACGGGAAACCCTCAACCTCACTGAGCTCCCCCTAGGCCCTGCCAATTCTAGGCTCTGCCCCTTTGGCAGTGCCAGGGGCACAGGCTGGCACATCCTCCACCCCCTGACATCCTGGGTGGACCCTGCTTGCCCCTCCTTCATTCTAGTGAATTCTCCAGCCACAGGAAACTGAATCCTGCCAGAATGAAGTATTCCTGGTGACGTGGGAGATTCAATTGGAACCAGCAAGTTCCCGATAATCACATGCAAAATATATTTTTAAAAGATTCAAATCACTTCTCTGTCTTCCCATAGGTTTCCAGCGTAGTCTGGACTCCGACTGTTCTCCGGCTCTGGGGGATGCGCATGCATTCTCGATGCATCCACAAATCTTGGAAAAAGATCGACAATACAATTCTCCTGACCAGACCTGCCAGCAAAGTTACAGGTCGTGATGTGAGAATCGGGCCCACTATTCCCAATCTATTGTGGCAGTTACGTTGATTTTGAGAAAGTTACACAGAAAAAGAATCCAGTGCAATCTAACAGGAACCAGCACGTTTGAACGATTTTCTTCCCCATGTAGGTCCCAGTACATGTGCTGATTATATTCCCCTCCCTCCCCACACCCAAAAAAAAACTGCTTGAAATTGTTAACAAAACTTAATTGTGTTATAATTGCTGGACCAGGGCATGCTGCTGGTGGTTTCCCAGTTTCTGGAAGTTATATTCTCAGTCCAGCATCGGAAAAATGATATCAACTAAGATACAACACAGAGAACTGATATGCATTTATCATACGCCGATGAGAAAGTGGATTGAAAGCAATCTCTGTTGTCTTAAAGATCCACTTGCATTTATGGTCACATTCACTGAGGGAAAAGTAGCAGATTAATAATTAGCACAGATAAGTGTATCTTGTACCAGGATTAAGTTGTCATGATCGCTGTATAAAATCACCTTTTAACCTGAGTTTAAAAGAGCTTTATAGTACTCAAATAGGACCTGAATCTAAAGTGTAGAATGATTTATCATAATTTTGCAATTTCTAAAGCATCACCACATTGACAACGCTATTTTCATACTTATAATTAGTGCTACAGAATCGCAGCAGCTTTATTTCTCCATTCAGATTGACAGTGAATCTGTACATATATTTAATTACAATATTCATACTGAACTACTGAGCTAAAA
Organism: Sphyrna mokarran; assembly: GCA_024679065.1. NCBI lineage: Eukaryota > Metazoa > Chordata > Chondrichthyes > Carcharhiniformes > Carcharhinidae > Sphyrna > Sphyrna mokarran. The sequence continues at coordinate 96,976,359 of JAGIQG010000002.1, read as the reverse complement.
CTTTATACCAGGTTTGTGACTCCTTACCCAAACAAATAGTTTTACGAGCAGAGGTAACATTGGATTCTTTATTCCCACATAACAAGATTTTTAATCAGACAGCTATAGAGAGGTTACAGGAACAGCTCACACAACCTAATGAGGATTGTTAAAATGCCCTTCACAGTCATATTAGTCCTCATTAACATTAAGTAAACATTTAATTAAGCATAATATTTTAGAGCCTGGTTTATTATTATAAATTGGATGATCTGGGTGTTAGATCACATGCTGTGCAGCACAGTGACCTTCCATATCCAAGATCTGTTCTCACTTGCAGCTCAGAATGGTGGGATGAATTAAAGCTTCCTTTTTCTTGTTGGCTGTAAGCTTGTTTTAAGGAAGGAAGTTGAAGCTGGCACCAGTTCAATTCTCGGTAAGTGTCTCCCAGACAAAAAAACTTCATCATTGGTGTTGAATGGCACCAAACTGATAAATCTCACCAGAGTATGGGAATTGAAAATGTCGCGCTGGTGTTTTATGGTGCATTGTTGGGGCAGTGCAGAGATTTATTCAGCATCTAACTCATTTAGGAGTGCTTGATGCTGACATTGTACGGGAAATGTGGAAATTCCTCAGTGCCAGCATCAATTTTTTTTTACACTGAGCCTTTTTGCAAAGTGAATCTTGACGAGCTCAAATTCCTCAACCCCTCCCCCAACCAGTGAAGAGTGACATCCATCAACTGGCAAGAACTCTCTCCATGCCAGCAAAGACAAAACATCCAAACTTGGATCAATATCGATTATCCTCTGCAGGACAAGTTTTATGAATTCCCATCCAGTAAGGGGCTTCATTCCCTAAAGAGTGGAGGTCAGGAATCTGTGCACAGAGATCAGTGGACTCAGCAGGATTTTTTTGTCCACAATCTCCTGATGTATAGGAAAAGAGCTACAATTTATAAAATATCTTACATCACTCCAGGCTGTTCCAAAGTGCGTTACAACCAGTGATGTGTTTTTCAGGTGCAGTCACAGTTGCAATTGAGAAAAGGTAACAGCCAGTTTGCACACAGCAAGATCCCACAAACAGTAAGGAGATAAAAGCCAGATAATCTGTATTAGTGATGTAGATTGAGGGATGAATGTTGGCCAGGACACTGGTGAGAATGCCATCTTTGCTATTAGTGATTGAAATTCTGCATAAAAGTAACTTTTGTAAGTGGATCTTAATTGACTTCAGTGGATGAAAAATTGTGGGCTGTGTGCCAAACCCAGATTGATGGCATGTCAGACCTTGGGTAAGTATTTGGCAAAATGTTAAAGTTAATTTATTAGTCACAAGTAAGGCTTACATCAGTACTGCAATGAAGTTACTGTGAAATTTGTCTAGTTGCTACATTCTGATGTCTGTTTGGGTCAATGCACCTAACAAGCACGTCTTTTCAGTCTGTGGGAGAAAACTGGAGCACCTGGATGAAACCCACGCAAACAGTGTGCAAACTCGACACAGGCAGTGACCCAAGCCAGAAATCTCCAAGTCACTGGAGCTGTGAAGAGGCAATGCTAACCACTATGCCACTATGCCACTACTATTGTCCTGCAGACCTTATTTTGCAATTGAATAACACAAGCTATTTCCCAAGCAACTTTTCTTTGCTTCTTCATATTATAATTCCTTAAGCTATAATCGCTATTAGTTTAGAGGTTAGATAATCAAAGCGCTTATCAGGAGTTTGAGCTCATAATCTATATCTGTGCAGTCCTAAGGGAATGCAGTACTGTCAGAGGTGTCCTCCTCCATCCAAAATTGGCCGTGTGTCCCTGTTTTGGTAACATTGTATAGTAAAGATCCCATGGCACTAATTGAAGAAATACTGTGGCCGGAATTTTCCTACCATTCATGCCGGTGGGATCTTCTAGCCCGGCTGATGGCACACCCCTTCCGTGGATGTTCCAGCATTCAATGGGAAACCTCCCTGACAGTGGCAGGACCAAAAGATCCCACCACTGGACAATGGCAGGCCATCGTTTTGCAGAAGATCCCGCTCTGTATGCTCTCCTAGTTCCTCCTTAATTTTCAACACTCAACTAGTACCAGAAATAAATGGTCTGACCATTGAGCTCATTGCCTTTTTGTGGGACTTTTCTATTGAAGAATGATTACGTTTATGTTTGCCTGCATAAGATGTTGCTGCATTTCAAATCATTATTATGTTCAGCTATTTGAAACACTTCAGTGTGAGATAAAGATGATGAGCAGTAAAAACAGTTCTACATAGTTAGGACATTACACCATCTTATTGCAGGCAGCATCACCCATGCTGCCTTATGCAATTACAGTACAAATCAATATTATTTTTTGGCAAAGAATACAATCTTTTTTATCAAACTTTAATGGAGATTTTCTTTCTTTCAGTCTGAGAAAAAATGAAGAAAAAAGTTTTGGAGGCAACAAAAATAAAGTGGTTGATTGTGGATGCTCTTTTTTGAATGCCTGAATTAGGTGGCACGGTGCCATAGTGGTTAGTGCTGTTGCCTCGTAGTGCCAGGGACTTGGCTTCGATTCCTGGCTTGCATCACTGTCTGTGTGGAGTCTGCACATTCTCCCCATATCTACATGGGTTTCCCCAGGTGCTCCAGTTTCCTCCCATAGCTGAGAGACGTGCTGGTTAGCTGCATTGGCCGTATTAAATTCTCCCTCAATGTACCCAAAGAGGCGCCGGAGTGTGGTGACTAATAGATTTTCACAATAGATTCATTGCAGTGTTAATGTAAGCCTACCTATGACACTAATGAAATAAATAAGGCTCTCTTACATTATAAAATGTTGCTTGTGCTTTTATTTTGAAAGACTTTTTCTGTTCCTCTTATAACTACATCGTCTCTGAACAATCTGCTACTTTTCTCAAGTATTGTTCTGTTATCTATTGCCAGGTTGCAGCTGTATCTCCTCCGAGTAATCTTACCTTTCCACGTGTGATCTTGTCAGAGTCTCACTTTGATTAATATCATCTGCATCTCACCTTCTTCATATTATAGGTTTTTTTATTTTAATATTTTAATTTCCTGAAATTATTTTGAAATCAATGGAGGGAAAGTTTATCAGTGTTCCGAGGGTCAGACTTCATATTGCATTTGCTGGAGCAGGATCAACAGATTGATGATGAGAGAGGAACAACCAATGGGAATGAACTAAAGGATGTAAAGGAACCTGAAACAAGCTGATCCTGCCTCAGTCACAACAGCTTTTGGCCAAAGCTGGGCAAGAGCAGAGAACGCTAGCGCAAAATTTCAAGAAATCATAATAATACACATCATAATCATGTGAATTAAAATATTGTTGATGATGTAGACTGAATGATATTGAATAGACTTTCCATTATAGCCAATATCTGTGCAGAGTCTGCATATTCTCCCTGTATCTACATGGGTTTCCTCCAGGTGCTTCTGTTTCCTCTCCCAGTCTGAAAGACATACTGGATAGGTGTATTGGCCATGCTAAATTCTCCCTCAATGTACCCAAACAGGTGCCGGAGTATGGTAACTAGGGGATTTTCATTGTAATTCATTGCAGTATTAACGTAAGCCTACTTATGACACCAATAAATAAACTTTAAAACCCAATAATCCCTTTCATTAGTTTCCAGGAGATTGGATATCAGTCATGGGAGGGAGTTACATTGAATCTGAAAAAGTAGAAGTATGACGTGTGGGGTGATTTAATTAGATGGGTTACAAAATCTTGTTTTACTGACGGTGGGTTGCAATGGTTGAATCAGCAGTAAGTTTGTGATGTGTTGTGTTTCATATCAGCCTGTTGTGAGTTCATTCCTGTAACCACTCATAGCATGAATGCTTATTAGCACAAGACTAAATAAATTGTGCCCTGCTTTCAAGATAAAGTCAGCATTGAAAAAGAATCATGCGGAATCCGGCTCATGTGTTTGTTTAAAGATGGTGTGTGCCAATAAACTTTTGCAGTTATGTGTAAAGTTAGCAGTTTTCCTTGTCGAACTCCAAGGCACAAGGGAGGGGAGCAGAGAATTGCAGCTTGTGTGGAGGCTCTGGACCAGTCAGGGGAGGGGCTGTGGAGTGGAATCAGAGCATGGAGGAGCAGTAAACGGATCCGGGGAAGACCAAGGGTGGGAGAAACATTAGTAAAATGGAAGGGGTCTGGTATCCTAGGCATGGTGATGAAAACAATCAGTCATGTTCAGACATGCTCCAGAGGGTGGCAAGAACAACACGGACTCTAACCTGGACATTCAATAACCAGTGGAAAAAGAATAAAAGATTGTTTCTTCCACAATAAAGGAAATTTCCCTAACTTTTCTGCAGCCATCAATGCAGACTAATTGTAAGATGTTCCTGTTCATTTTGTTCTCTGGTGAGTTAATGGAAACATAGAAAGATTGAAGAAATATTGGAGCAGGAGGAGACCATTTGACCCTTTGAGTCTGCTCCGCCATTCATCACGATCATGGCTGATCATCCAAATCAGCAGCCTAACCCCATCTCCTTTAATTCCATTCACCCCAAGTGCTGTAGAAGCATAGAAGATAGGAGCAGGAGAAGATAGGAGCAGGAGGAGTTAGGAGCAGGAGAAGATAGGAGCAGGAGAAGATAGGAGCAGGAGGAGTTAGGAGCAGGCGGAGTTAGGAGCAGGAGGACTTAGGTGCAGGAGGAGATAAAAGCAGGAGGAGAAAATAGGAGCAGGAGGAGTAGATAGGAGCAGGAGAAGATAGAGTAGGAGAATCTCAACAAATAACCATGATGCACACATGGTTTACGTGAAACTAATGCAATGCAAAACATTCTCCTGTGAAATTTAAATTTGGAAACGCTCCTATCACCTTTGTGCTCTTCAGTCTTATGTTAATTTGATTTGATTTATTATTGTCACATGTATTGTTTATTGTACATGAGACAGACAAAGCATACCACTCATAGAGTACAAAGAGAAGAGGGAAAGGAAACAGTGCAGAACTTAATGTTATAGTCATAGTTAGGATAAAGAGAAAGATCAACTTGAAGTAAAGTAGGTCCATTCAGAAGTCTGACAGCAGCAGGGAAGAAGCTGTTCTTGAATCAGTTAGTGCACGAAATCAGACTTTTGTATCTTTTTCCCAATGGAAGAAGGTGGAAGAGAGAATGTCCAGGTTGTGTGGGGTCTTTGATTGTGCTGCTTGCTTTTCTGAGGCAGCAGGAAGTGTAAACAGAATCAATGGATGGGAGGCTGGTTTGCACGATGGATTGGTAATAGAGCTGGGCAGGAAAGAATTGGCTGTGATGTTTGACCAGGAAAATCTTTTCTACTTCCTTGTAGCTACTGCTTTGTCAGCTGACAATGAGTTTCACACCTGGAAAGATTCTCCTGCTATGGAATCGCACCTTTCTCCCCTATACATCACTAACACTTTGGCCTGAAGATTTAGATTGGCAGAGGCCTACCTCTTCCTCAAATTTTCTGGGAGTGGGAGCGGGGGGAATAAGTCAGAAGGGGTTTACAATGGAAACATCTCCTGCCCTTCCTGTCCCAGATTATTTTTGGGTTTCCCTATGGAGCTGCAATCCACCTGCCAGCCCAGAAATTGAGGCTGAGTGGAAAACAGTCCTTAAGTGGCCATCAATTTACCACTTAATGACCTCAACTGGACAAAGGATGAACTTCTCATCCGAGGCCTTGCCCATCCTAGTATTGAGAGTTGAGTGTGTAGGAACCTGAAGGAAATCCCCATTCCTGTAATTTCATACTTCCCTTGCCTAAAAACCTGCCTGGAGGATGAAGTGTAAATTTTAGACTTTTAAATTTAATTTGATTTGATTTGATTTATTACTGCCATGTATTAGTATACAATGAAAAGTATTGTTTCTTGTGCGGATAAAGCATACCATATATAGAGAAGGAAAGGAGAGAGTGCAGAATGTTGTGTTACAGTCAAATCTCGGGTGCAGAATGTGAAGTAGGTCCACTCAAAAGTCTGATGACAGCAGGGGAGAAGCTGTTCTTGAGTCGGTTGACATGTGACTTCAAACTTTTGTATCTTTTCCCCGACAAAAGAAGATAGAACACAGTATGTCTGGGGTGCGTGGGATCCTTGATTATATTGACTGCTTTCCCTAGGCAGGAGGAAGAGTATACAGAGTCAATGGATGGGAGACTGGTTTGTATGATGGACTGCACTTCATTCACGACCTTTCATAGTTTCTTGCAGTTTTCGACTGAGTTGGGGCCATAACAACTTGTGATACAACTAGAAAGAATGCTTTCTTTTGTGCATCTATTGTAATTGTGTGGGAAATGTGAAAAAGCTGGAGAGTGGAGGTTTTGCACACTTCCAATTAGATTGTTGGGAGCAGCATGCTAGCAAAATCTACTCTGTCATGGTGTAATGACTGGCCAATTCCATTTTATACCCTGTGCCAAAGTTAAAATTGCTCTCATTATGTCCATGTGCTGCTATCTACAGAACAAAAATCGTAAAGTCATAAAAACAATATCAACGTTTGGGTTCAAAATTTGCAAAAACATACAACAGACTATGTCCAAATTCAAAAATTTATCAGGCAAAACCGATAAATAAAGAATCCAGCTGACAGAAGCATCTGCAATATTTTTACCCATGATAACCAACAAGTTAACTAACTTGAATCTAAAGAACAGTTCAGTCCATTATAATGTTGAGTTCTTCAAGGAATGTATCCTTTAGCCATAACTATATATATAATTTTTAATTCATTTGTGGGACATGGGCGTCACTGGCTGGCCAGCATTGATTGTCCATCCTAGTTGCCCTTGAGAAGGTGGTCTTCTTGAATTGCTGCTGTCCATCTTGCTTGGGATGAGCCACAATATCATTAGGGAGGGAACTCCAGGATTTTGACCCAGCCACTGTGAAGGAACAGCGATATATTTCCAAGTCAGGATGCTGAATGGCTTGGAGGGAGACTTGCAGGTGGTGGTGTTCCCATATATCTGCTACTCTTGTCCTTTTAGACAGAAGTGGTCATGGGTTTGGAAGGTGCTGTCCAAGTATCTTTGGTGAATTGCTGCAATGCATTTTGTAGATAGTACACTCTCATACTCTCCCCATTAACCTTGTGTCTCCAGAATTATAGTGTGGTTTCAGTGCAGGACAGGGAACAGTGGACATGATCTTTGCAGCAAAATATCCTGTAGCAGAATAGAGACATCAATTTGGGATGGGATTTTCTAGCTATGCTCGCCCCAAAACTGGAAAATCCTGCCCGCGGTCAACAGACCTTCACTCTCCGCCCGCTACAATTTCTGTGGTGGATGGGGCGGGAACACCCACTCTCTTCCCCATCCCCCTGCCCCTTGGTATTTGTTGACCTGATCAAGGCTTTTAATACAGTAAACTAGGAAGGCCTGTGGAAGATTCTGTACAAAATGACTGCCCTGAAATGATTATTTGATTGTTTCAGGATGTCAGGATAGCTAGGATGATGCAAAATAGTATATTATCAGATGCCTTTTCTGTCATCAAGCAGGTCTGTGTATTGACTCTTGTTCGGTTTGCTGCTTGCATTTCAGCTATGTTTCAGTATGCAATCAAAGATCTGAAACAGGAGTGCACATTACTTTCAGGACTGACAGTAAGCTGCTCAACTCGCCCAGATTCAAGGCTTACACAAATGTTACTGAACAGCTACTGATTGAACTCTTGTTCATGGATAACTGCGCCCTCATAGCATCCACCCTAGGGGACAGTCAGCTTCTTGTTGATTGCTTTGCCCTAGCTTCAGTACTTTGGCCTGACAACAAGTCTGAAGAAATCAGTATTCTCTGGCCATTCATATCAGTGAGATTTTCTGGTTTCATTGCAGTGAATGGAGATTTGGCTGAGCACTAAATTCTCAGTCCTTGTTGGCAGCAGCAGCAGGTATGAACGACTGGAGATTTCAACCCCTCGTATCACCTACTCCTGACCACCTATTCAAGGACCCCACAATCAACAACATACCACTCCATTCAGTGCAGTAGCTTTGCTATCTTGAGAGCATCCTCTCCAGTAACACTAAGCTGAGTGACAAAATCAGCCATCGCCTGGCAAAGGCAAACTCAGCATTTGGCAGCCTGACTCACTGGCTTTGTACATAGAATGGAATCTGTCTCAGAATAAAGATCAAAGTCTACAAGGCAGTTGTTCTTACATCTCTACTTTATCAGTGTGAGCCTTGGACAACCTACTAACATCACATAAAACAACCAGAAATATTTCCTCTCCACTATCTGAGGTCTTTTTTGCAATATCAGATGGAAGGATAAACTGCTCAACGTTGAAGTTTGTGTAAAGTGCTGCCTCCCTGACATCAAGCACAGGTTAATCAGAGCTCAGTTTCACTGGGTCAGTCCTGTGGTTTCATGGAAGGTTCCTGCATGACAAAGGCAGGTTTTGACAGTCAGCTGGGTGCTCGAATCCACACCGCAGGACATCCCAACTTTATACAAGAAGACAATCTGCAAGCTATCCTCAGAGCTTGCAAACTGGATCCCAAATACATTGGGAAAAATAAACTTGGACAAAACCCAATAGATAAGTTTTTGTCATCAACTGCCTTCAACATTCAAGGAGAACAGACTCAAGTGTTTTCCGGGTAAGCAAATGTGGTAGAAAATCAATGCCTCAATCTATCCCTCCATAACTGACTTCATATGCAGTATTTACAGTCAGTTTTGCAAATTGAGACATAGCCTAAAGTTATACATGAGATGACATTAACCTAGACAGTAAACTGGTCTTCTTTGGCCATTTATTTTATGCTGGAGACTCATCAATCAAAGCAACAGTAGAATCCATGTAGGTTTGTTTCCGCTTCCAATCTTGGTATTAAATTGAGAACCATGCATTGATAATGTATAAAATGTTTTAAAGACATAGCTTGTTAGTTATGTGGCATTGAAGCATTCAGAGCAGGAAAGGCTGCTCAATCACTGGTCCATGTTTAATTAGCTAATCTCAGCCAAAGTGACAGTGGGGCTCACGTTAATTGGCCAGAATGCCCACAGCCAGGGGACAAAATTCAGGGAGACTGGCAGGAAAATGAATGGCTGAGCTGTTGGGCAAAGGCAGATTTGGAGTTGGCTACGGTATCCCCCCATTAATTAAATCGCTTACTGACGAAGAGATGATTATTTGAACAGAAGACTGGGGGGGCGGGTAAGAGTAACCAATCCTTTGGAACTGTGTTCCTGCATTATGAGGGACGAAACAGGGATGTAAAGAAGAAAATGGGGGAAAAGATTTTCTTGGGCCCAACAGTCAGAGGTAAAGTTTCTGCTTCGGGTGCAATTAGCAGTTCTGCCTCAAATTGCACTTGAGATTCCATTCACTCTATAAAGTGTTTTTCCCTCCAAGTTTCTGCTCAAACTCATTTGCGAATCACTGAACATAAAGCCTGGCACAAATTAGCACAACTGGGCTTCAACACATAATTTCCTCTTGAAGAAATATTGCTTAAAACAAAACCTCTTTTGATATATTTATTGGAAAAGTCTGATTATTACAGACAAATATGGATTTATTATAAAAATAAACATTTTAAATTGCAATTCACCACGTGTGAGTAACTGATTTCAAATGACAGAAAATGACTGTTAAAACATCTACAAAACTATTTCTGAGTTAGATTTGGAAGCAGTAGTTAGTTCTTTAACATTTTTTTCATTTAAATCATTGTTTAAAACATTCAGCTAAATTTTTGGAGCCTCCTTGTGGGCCAGCAAATGAGCACAATTAACTTCTAGTGCCAATTAATTCACTCTGGGGTATGGCCTGTTCTTGCGACGGGTCCAGATGAATTGTGTCCCATGCTGCTGTGTGAGACATGGGAGGAAATAGCAGGGGCTCTGACCCACATTTTCAATCCCTCCCTGGCCAATGGGGAGGTGCCAGAGGACTACAGATTAGCTAATATTTAAGAAAGGTTGTAAAGAAGCTAGAGAGCATGAGTGAGTCTCACATCTGGTTGGGAAACTACTGGAGAAGATTTTGAAGGAGAGAATCCAAATGGAGAGATAAGGTTTGATCAGGAAGAGTCAGCATGGTTTTGTCGGAGGGAGGTCATGCTTAATAAAGTTGAATTTTTTGAACATGTAACCAAGAGTGTGGATAAGTGTAGTGCAGATGATGTAGTTTACATGGATTTTAAAAAAGCCTTTGACAAGGCCACATGGGAGACTGATTAAGAAAACTAATGCATATCGGTACAGGTATTGATCTAACAAGGTGGATTCATAATTGGCTTACCGGTAGGTGACAGGGTGATCCGTGCTGAGCCTCCTATTGTTTGTCATTTATATAAATGACATAGATGACTATTGGGTGGGGGGGGGGGGAGGGGGGGGGGGGGGGGGGGGGGGGGGGGGGGGGGGGGAGAGTAGGATCAGTCAGTTTGCCAATGACACAAAGATTGGTCGGATGGTTAACAGTAAGGTTAAGTGTCTTGGGTTACAGAAAGATATCATCAAATGATAAAAGGCAGATGGAATTTAACCCTGAAAAGTGTGAGACAGTTTGGAAGGAGTTATTTGACAAAGAAGTATACTATGAAAGTTCTGACACAGGGAAGTTCCAAAGAACAAAGGAATCTTGGTGTGTTTGTCCATAGATCTCTGAAGATGGAAAGGCAGGTTAATAGAGTGGTAAAAAAAGGCACACTTGCCTTTATGAATGGGGGTAGAGATTACAAAACCAGAGAGGTCATGATGGAGTTGTATAGAACTTTGGCGAGGCCACGGCTGGAGTACTATATGAAGTTCTGGTCACCACATTATAGGAAGGATGTGAATGTACTGGAGGAGGTGGAGAGGCGATTCACCAAGATGTTGCCTGGGATGGAACATCTAAGTTGTAAACAGCGGTTGGGTTATTTTCTCTGGAGCAGAGAAGATTGAGGGGCGACATGATTGAGGTGTTCAAAATAATGAGGGGAATGGACAGAGACCCTTAGTTGAAAGGTCAGTTATGAGGGTACACAAGTTAAAAATGAGGGGTAGGAGGGTTAGGGGGGATTTGAGGAGAAGCTTTTTTACTCAGAGGGTGGTGACAGTCTGGAGTATACAGTCTGGGGTGATGGTAGAAATGGGATGTGCCACATCCTTTAAAAAGTACCGGAATGAGTATTTAGCATGCCTTTGTGTGATCCTGTGACAGCTTTTAATTTAATATTTTACAAAAAGAAACTCCTAGAAAAGACCACAGAATGGCAAACTGTGCTAGTTTAATTGGTGCTTAATATTCACTTTCTTTTATGGAAACTACCCCAAGAAGGGGTGAACTATGCCAGAAAAAAAGTAAAATTGAATGCAGGCTCAATTATGCCGTGCCAACAAGCAATGAAATAAACCACATGGTGAAAATGAGCATTCACTATTGCAGTAGTCTGAATGAGCTTGTATTAAATCATAGACTTCTACAATGCAGAAGGAGACCATTCAGCCCTTTGAGCATGAACTGATATCAATCCCACCCATGCCCTAACCTCGTAATCCCACATATTTACCCTTATAATGCCTCCTGATATTAAGGGTCAATTGAGAATGGCCAATCAACCTAACCCGCACATGTTTAGACAGTGGGAGGAAATTGGAGCACCCGGAGGAAACCCACACAGGGATAGGGAGAACGTGCAAAGTCTACACAGAGTAATCTGAGGCTGGAATTGTATCCCGATCCCTGGTGCTGTGAGGCAACAGTGCTAACCACTGTGCCACCATGCTGACCTTGTAAATAAAGAAAAAATAAATATAATGTATGATGGTAAAGACAGGTAGATGACGGAACTACATTTTTAAATGGAAATAATAGCATTAATTTAATTGTCTAATTTCAGCCTATTTTACTCATTCCAATATAAATTTTGGACCGTATTCAATTTAAAATATTTAGAAGTTCTGATGATTTTCTCAATCCTGACACTTCAGGAATCACAGATTGGACTTAAAAGTAAGTGCCTAATACAGACAGCTTTAACTGTAGCTATATTGCTGCTTGTTTCAGTGTTGACAAGATGTGATAAAGGTTAGTAGTAGTGGAGCTCAATTATGTCTTCACCATTAACTGAATGTCAGTCATGAGAAATAATTCAGAAATCCTTGTTCCTCCTTATATAATTAAGTCGACAAAGGTACCAACTGCAAAATCAGATCAATAAAAAATGCCAAAAATGAAATTCAATCATCTCCATATCTTAGCTAGACTTGTGTCTAAAATTAATCTCTGGAGAGGAAATTATAAATGCTTCAAGCTTAAAATGTTTAGAAAGAGACCTAAATATAATGACCTTAATTCATAATTCATTCGCTGCAAGATAAAACTGAGAATGTACGTTACAATAGAAGTCAGATACCCATTATGGGCTGTCAGTTGCAGATAATATGATATACTTCACAGTCTTTACGCTTGTTTCCCAACCAAGGATTAATTAGAATTTTTTTGAACGTTGCTGTAATACATTGTGGTCAGAAAGGGACTGGAGAGCAGCTGACCATTCTGAATCGGTGGCACTTCCAGGCTGTCAGACAAAAGCAGTTACAAAACAGAATTGATACATTGTTTGCTGATCCCTTAGATTTAGAACCTTGCCTGTAATTACATGCAACAGTGTGAAGGAAAAGTATTTGCCCAAAGGTCTTTCATTAGGGGGTGGGCTGGAGGGATGCTGGGGAAGGTGTAAGGTTGTGAGGGGAGGAGGGTGGTGGGAGGAAGGGTCACTTCGGCACAATTCCCCGCTGGCATCAAGTGAGACGTTTTTCTTTACCTGGGACATGAAGACTGATGCTGGGAGTTGATGTATTGTCAGGGAGGATTTGTGGTCATATAAAAATGGAGTCAGAGTTCAGTTAAAAGCTTCCCAGACTGTTACAAAATACAGACAATTGATTTTGTAGTAATGTCTTCTGAGCATCTCTCTGTTGTTTACAGACCTATCGATGGCCCAGTAGAGTTACATCCACTAACAGCTCAAACAGGCGACAGTCAACCTCTTTTCTTTAGATGCAAGAGATTTTAATCAGACAAACAGTTTGGCTATGAATATATCAGCTACCAATAATCAAATTTTCATAAACATGCTGCCAGATGAGGCTCTTACAATGTTATTATGGATGTTTAAAACCAAAGAATTACATTTAAAAAACACAAATATATCAGTGTGTGCAAAGAGTCAATTCTTATTGATCTCACCAATGCACAGGCACGTATTATTGCTTCAGCATGTAAATATTACCAAGCGTCAGAAATATTTCATGAAATAAATGACTGTGGCCATTGATCTACTCAGTACGTTATTCATCTGTTTATGAACACGCACCATCTTGTCAATGACAATAGATTAGAAATGAATGTTAACAATATTTTATTGTTTATTAAAACAAATGGGTTGAAGTGCTGTTAAAATAGCAGCGATGTTACATGAACCCGCCAAACGTTCAGCAACTAATTTCAGTTATACTGTCAGAATCCTGACGTAACTCTACTGGAACAGATCAAAGATAGCAAGGAGCCAGGTTGTTAGGTTGATCTGACATCCATTAATAGTGAGGTTCGATGGTTTTTATCCTTTCCTCTCTCACTCCTTTTTACATAGGGCGCTGACAAAGATGACAATGAACTGTGTCTCCAAGGAATACCATTGCATCCTTGGGGTGGCTAAATAACTGAGGTTCTGACAGCATGGGCTAGGTGGGCATTCAATGTATGTCATGGTAGTGCATTAATATCTAGCCCATGTACTGAAATGCCATTCTACAGATCCCTCAAACTTGTTATGGGGTCAGTGCTGGGGGGGGCAATGGCATATACATGATCATCATCCTGTCTCATTGCTAGGTTCCTGGTCATTTCAGCACTATTGTATTCAAGATGTCTCTGGACAAAGGGACAGAAAATACTTGACATATACTCACAGATCTGTGAGCATCTGAAAGAAGACTGAGTGATATTTTAGGAACTAATTGCTCATCAGGATTGAAAAAGAAGGACAGTGGGTTCCTGTTTGGGACGGATTCAAGCAATGAATGGAGACAAATGTCAACACAGAATGATATATCCATTGGACTGCCTTCAGCCAAGAACTGCCAATTCCTTTTTTTATATAGATGCTTTGAGGCCAATATATTACCACCAAGCTCAGGTACTTTCATGAGACAGAAGAACCTGTAATGTTTTCTTAGTTATTCGGATACTTTTTAATATGGAAACCTTGAAATACTTTTAATTTGATCAATCAAATAGCAAACAGGTGGTTTTCAATAAGATACTGTACATCCCTTCTGATTGTGGACAATAAAATCAGACGTGGTGTAAAATGGGCATTCTATCCAATGCAGTCCATTTTCTGCTGACAAGTTATTTAAAACTACCTCATTTATTTTAAGAATCCAGTCATTGGAAATAAATGTACTCTGCATTGAAGTAGGAAAATAACCTTCAACAAACTATAATCATAGCTTAAATTTTAGCCCCGAGTTTGCAGTCAGCAGTGAAAAGATGGGGCTCACCACTTACTTCAAGAAAAATTGCCAGCCCTGCAGCCTTTAGAGTGTTAAGTTTCCCTATTCTCATATGATTTTCAACCTGGTGCCATCTATAGCCATCTGTGATAACCAAAACAGTGAAGCCATCAAGTGAGCCAATGAAATTGAAGAATTCTCACAAACAGCAAACAGGAAAGTAAAAAGCATGTATTATAATTCACATTGGAATTGGTTTATAGCAAACAAAATAAAGATTAGAACATATGCCATTCACACAGAAGTCAAACTATCATAAGCAAACTGATTTTTTATTATTTAGAAAAAACTATGGAATTTTAAAATCTGATCTCACAATTATAACATTAGGGGTCCAATTTTACCATTATGGCATTCCCGAAAGTGAGCACGAAAATGTGGTAACGTCTGGCGAGAGGCATTAATACAATCCGTGCCCACATCCACCCAGATGGCCACTTTACCGAAGCCTGGTAAATCTGATTCGTACCTGAAATGGGCACAGTGGCATGAATTTGCATGCATTTAAATTGAATTAATGACTTGCCTGCCCAATTTTATCAGCATTTCCCTTGTTACCATCGCATTCGCCAATCGGAATCGTGCTGAATGCACATGCTGAATAAAAGTTTGATTCGGGCGCTCCAGCTGTTGAAGAAGTAAGTTCAGAGTTTCTAATGGCTCTCTGATTCAGATTGGTGATGGGGGAAGTAAGGGGAAGCAGGCCAGATCATTCTCTGGTGAGGAGATAGGTCAGATGTACCTCTGGGAGAAGGGGAGGTGGAGGAGTGAGGCCAAATTGTTCTCTGGTTTGGGGGGTTGGGGAGGAGCAGGGGACCCGCTGCCAATCTGAGGGTGATCGGAGGGAGAGAAGGGAGGGCAGAGGCTATTGGTCAGTTTGGGTAGCGGTGGGGGGCTGGGTGGGTAAGCGGGATAATTATGTTGTGGCGATGGAGTGATGTCTGTGGGGACCATCGTTCCCGCTTTTCATTCCTGGGCTGCTTTATCTCCTTTCTGCAGGTTACACAGGCACGCTTTTCAAATTCTTTTCTAACTGCGCATGCACAATTCAGAGCTCCAATCATTTCAGACACACTAAGCCCCACGCACTGTATGATTCAGACCCATGATATTTTTTTCAAGCTAAGTGCGTATGGGAGCGCCTGAAAGCTGATTTCCAAGTTGGATCTGAGTTGCTGAATTGACTCAGCACTTAGAATCAAAATGGTAAAATTAGGCCCTAGTTTCCCAGGAATAGGCAGGTTCTTCAGGAGTACTTTTGACTCAATACACAATTAAAATCTCAGCTACACCTCATTCAATAACAGTGAATATTTAACATTTTTACAGCAAGAATAGATTCATATCAAATCATTGATTCTATGTTGGCTGCATTTGCAAAGGTTGCAAAAACCCATTCTGTAGAGATGCAGGGTATTTCGAACAGAAACTGTATTTAACTGCACATGTGCACTTGATGCTGTCAGTTTCACATAGTAGAGTTTGATTTTAGTCTTCAGCTTTGTACCATTCTACTGCAGACATCATCTTGGAGTCAGAAAATGACAGAACTTGCTTTCTGATTGTGTGCACAGACAATGTCATCAATAGTGGCACCCCTAAAGTGCCCATACAGAAGTGTGAAAATTTTTAATATAGATATCAAAGGTCTGGAAAGTTTTAGGCAAGATATCGTAATGGTAGGACAAAATCAAATAATGAGGTGCTTCGCCCCACTGGGCTTAACAACATGGAGTTTACACTCTGGAAAATGCAAACCAGTTGAGCAGGTCCTGTCTCCTAGGTGGATATCTATAGAATCCCTAACCTGACTGACAATGGGAAACTGTTTCAGGGCAAATTAGGTGGTCAGTACAAACGATACAAGGACACATCCTAAAAAGTGCTTTACAAACCTCTGCGTTGCAGATAACCTCTCTTGGAAAAAAGGACAATAGCCGGCCAATGTGGAAGCAAGGACTGTTCAGTATGTTTTGACTTACAATCTATGTCAAAATTGCAAAAGCCAACACGTCTAGAGCAAGGCACATCTGTTGAAATCTCCCCTCACCAACCCCCTCCCCTCCCACCCCCCACCACCAAGTAACAAGAATGGCTATCTGAAATGCCAGTTTTGTAAGTGTCCGTGTTGATCTCACTTTGACCTTTGGGCTCAGTGTTAGAGGACTCACAGAAAGTGATGTAGTCACTTATATATACTCAAATAATAAGAAGTCCACCACCATTAGTCATGAAGACAAGCACTCTGACAGTCATTATAATCAGAAGTTCTGAGTCATCATTTTCTTCTTGTTTGACAACATCTAGCAGCCCTGCATTTCCATGTATCGTTTCAATTTTCTGCAGTGACATGGAGAATCCAGTCAGTTGTTTTCTTTCCCCATGAAGAACTGCCTATTATTAGTTGGGTGGCAGGGATAAAATGCAAATCTAAAGGCAGAGTGTTCAATAAGATTATAGACTCACTGGGATAGACAGCAGATAAAGATCATAAAACAAACGCAGTGGAGCCCAACATTGGTGTACCCATAAACAACAGATATCTGGCCTCACACTTGTGCTAATGCACCCAACACGGCCATAGTGCCAAATTCACAACCATGGCTCAGGAACTGCCCTTACCTTTTTTAAAATACTTACTGTTAGTTTACTAACATAATAAAAGCACATTCAGTGTTTTGGATAACTTAAAACCTGTTCCCAGATTGCAATCAGAAATTATCATCCTCTGCCAACCAAGGATAGCAAGTAAATTGGGGAAGAGTGGTGGTAATTGGAAAGCTGGTATTCTTGCTTCTACAAGTTCCACGCACAGAGAAGGTTAAACATTTTTAATTGCCTTTTTGATGAAAATCTCAGTCAATGCCTTTAGAAAACATTGGTTGGACTGTTTTGTGCTTGAGAAATTGATTACAGCTTACACAGTGCATTATATGTTCAGTTGTGACAAATCTGGCAGCAGATCAGAAGTGGGGATGTTCGCTGATGATTGCACAATGTTCTTTATCATTTGCGACTCCTCAGATACTGAAACAGTCCCTGAACATATGCAGCAAGATCTGGACATCATTCAGATTTGGTCAGGTAACTGGCAAGTAACATTCATACCACACAAGTACAGGCATTGACCACCTTCAACAAGTCGAGAATCTAATCATCAGTCATTCAATCACATAATCATTTATTAATAACCTGGGGCTATCATTGACCAGAAACGGAACTGGAGTAACCGTATAAAATCAGTGGCTACAGGAACAGGTCAAACATTGGGAATTCTGTGGTGAATAACTCACCTCCTGAATCTCTTGAGCCTGTCTACCATCTCTAAGGCACAAGTTAGCAATGTGATGGAATACTCTCCAGATATCTGGATGAGTGCAGCTCCAATAACACTCACAAAACTTGACACCATTCAGGAAAAAGCAGCCTGTACTGTCCACTCCACTACCTTAAACATTCACCCTCTCCACTACAATGCACAGTGGCGGCAGTGTGTGTACCATTTACAACATCACTATACCAGCTCATCAAGCCTCCTTGAACAACAATTTGCAAACCCACAACCTCTACCACTTAGAAGGACAAACACAGCAGATGGAAACGCCACCACCTGCAAGTTCTCCTCCAATTTACACACCATTCTATATCACCTTCCTTCACTGTCATTGGATCAAAATTCTGGAACTACCTTCCTAACAGTACTGTGGTCTTCCGACACCACATCGACTTCAGCGGTTCAAGAAGGCAGCTCACCATCACCTTCTTAAGGGTGTTTAGGGATGGATAACAAATGCTGGCCAGTGACATCGACACCTTGTGAAAGAATAAAAGAGTCTGAAACAAATGTTAGGCCATTGATTTGCATCAGGCGATGTAAATGATAATTGTGTGGAGCTGTTCAAAGCGCTGCCTATTTCCATTTTACCCTTTCACCACAGTTGAATTTTACTAGTAAATCTGGTGGAATATTTATAGAGGGAAACGGTGACAGCAAAAGATAAGGATCCCTCAGAATTTCAAGGCTATTTCCAGTATTGTATTATTACTCTGATATCTTTGCCTTGGACATGTGCCCTTGCACCTGTATTTAGTCTTTCCTCCACTTTTGCCTCTAACACTTTGACCAACAATAGGTGTCTCCTCTTTCCCTACTTCACTGGTAATGCCATATCCCCCATCCTAATCACATGAGCATATGACAGTGATGTCAGTTGCCAAACTGTTATCATAATCTATATTTTAGTGCAGCAACTGACATAGTATTTGGAAAGACACAATCTGCGTGACAATATTGAAAAAATACTGTGGTTTTCTCTGACCTGGAGGCATCTTTCCGGGAGTTGTGCTTGACATTTCTACTTATGATGTATTGTGCTTTTCTATTTGTCCTTGTACTCCAGATGGTCCACAGTCACTTATCTAATACATTAACATTATGTTACATCATATTTCTAATCACACCCGGACATACAGATCATTTACATTCATAGTTACTGCATCAAATAATGAAAGGCATGTTTGTTCTTAATTTTATGTTAAGAGCCTAGAACAGAAATAATTGAATATATTTTGCAACAATACACTAGCCCCAAAACTGGACAGAGCCCAAAAACACGCACAGAAATCAGGATGTGGGATTGCACCATGCCTAGTGTAGGCAACACGTAATCCTAGTGCTGTCTGCTGAGTTAAATGATGTAGAGAAATGATGTCTACTCTCAACACCGAGTTAAATGATTGCAGCATGCCACCAATGATAACTATACTGTTGAATGGTTCCACGCAAGGAGTGAAAAAGCATGAGAGATTATCACAAGTTAAAGATAACCTGTTTGACTTAAAGTCAGTATTGAATGCTGGTAGATATCACAATCTGCCAGTTCTGCACGCTTCTGGAGGAAACTCCCTTTTCTGCCATCAAGGCCTTCATCAAAATGGTGCCCGGCAAAGCTTGCATCGGAGTGTCTGTACATGCCATGGGTATCAAAACCCATGGCACTGAGCAACTGGAGGTGAATTTCAGACATATATCTTGGGAGGATATTTATCAAACTCAGCTGTGGAAGGTCCCATTTTATTGTTTTAAATTTCTCAAGATTTTCAAAGCAGAACTATCAGGTCACTATCATCAACCTGAGACATCTTTTTGTTACCACAGTTCTTCTGCATTTATAGTCTTTAGTTGATAGTTATATCCAGTGGCAAACAGTTTCCATTTTTCAACCAAAATTGTCCAGTTTTGAGAATTTGTTTCGTAAAATTTCTTCCAAACTAGTTTTGTTTTTGCATATTATATCCACCCTGAACCAACACACTTGGGCAGTGAATGTAACTTGAAAGAAATGTTTGATTTAAAAAATATTCTAGTATATTTTTTAAAATGATACAATTAGATTAAATAAGTAAGTATTTTTATCAGGGTGCTAAGTCCACCACCTGAGTAATCTGATTTTATCCACAACCATCATTACTTTTATATGACTGGGAGAGCTCATAAAGGGATGTCTAGTTTCTTTTTTTTTAAGCAACACAGCACGGGAAACAGGCCCTTCGGCCCAACGAGCCCGCGCCTCCGTCATACTATATAGTAGCAAATCCATTATCCTATTTTAATATTCCTATATAATAATATATATATTATTCCTAATATGGAAAATTTTCACCATAGGGACAATTTGTTTCCCAATCAGCCTAAGAGCGAATTTTTGGGTTGTGGGAGGAAACCGGAGTGCCCAGAGAAAACCCACACAACCACGGGGAGAACGCGCAAACTCCCGCAGACACCGGCCCAATTCCAAGTGTCTGCACAGCCACATCGATAGTCTCTGAGCTGTCATGGTGCCCTTCAGATGGTCCACATAAAGCACTCATTTATGACATGAGGTACCAGGCAACCCATGAATCAACATCCAAGAGCCGTACCTGCACCACCTGCCGAATGCATGCTCAATGTTGGTCAAGTATGGACCGAATTACCTGTGGAAAAAATCCGTAGTTAAACAGTCCTAATATATCCCTCCAGCTGCATACCGCTCATGTGGCTGTCCAAGAGACCCTTAAACAGCCCCAGCGTGCCTGCTCCCACCACCTTACTCGGCAGTGCATTCCACACCCCCACTACCCTTTGTGTGAAAAACTGCCCTCTAATATTCGTCCTATACATAGCCCCCCTCACCCTATGGCCATGACCCCTCGTCCTATCCATTTCTAAAGGTGGAAAAAGTTTACCTCCATTTACTCTATCTATACCCCTTATAATCTTATACACCTCTATGAGATCCCCTCTAAGCCGACGTCTTTCAAGGGAAAACAACCCCAGTCTATCTTTCGTTCAATGACTTCCTGTGATGCTATGTGCGAAATGAGCTGTGCCCTGTAACAGAACGTATTGGCATCTTTGTGCAACATATTCCTTGGTCTGGAAATTATGGGCCAGAATTTTATGCTCCCACGCCACTCCCTGGTGGTACCTGAGGTGAGGGGGGCGGAGGGGGGGGGTGGTTGTTGGTGGAGAAGGGTGAAATTACATGGATGGGATTCCCTCTATGTTCCTGCTGACCCCAGTCTGCTAGCGATTTCACACTGGGGCAGGCATGGCCTCAGATGAGAAACTTGCCTTAGGTGGCCACTTAATGATCTTTTCCCGGCCAGCCTCAATTTTAAGCCTGGCAAGTGTGTGAAAGTTCAATGACAGGAACTCTGGAAAAGAACAAAGTTCAATTTTGGGTGGGGAGGACTAGTCTCCCTCAGAAGGCACTTCTGACTGAGGGCTCCACCTTCTCCCCCTCATCCGAGACACCAATCACCTCTCGCCTGCAACATCCCAGATGTTCCCTAATCTTCCTGGCCTGAGCCCCCTGCCACGTATCTATCCTCCAGGGCCCAGAACTTAGTTCCAGGCATCTCCCTGCAGTGGATTTTCCAGTCACTATTGTGATGTGCCTGGAGGGACATCTATCCAATCAGATTGGATAGCAACTCTTACTCCTTACCAAGTGAGGGCAGAAGTCCCACGTTATGCCAATACACACTCTTTCGAACACAATCTGGCATAGGGGCTGTTGGAGTCAGTTGAATGCATTCCCCATGAACTTTCCAGGCGACAAATCTGAGTCCCTGGAATTCTGAAAATTCAGGCCATGATATATAGTACTCACACTCTTAATGTATTAAAACATATATACTCCCATATATTTTAAAACCTGCTTGTCAATGTCCTTGCATTCAAAAATGCCTCATTTATTGTTAGGGTGCCAGATCAGAATCCTCAACGTATATTGCGAAGTCAGACCAGACCACATCAATTTTTCTGTTTTAGCATAAATGTGAGGAAAAGGTGCTTCACTTGAGGAGAGGTTTCATTAACAAATTAAGCATCTTTTTATCTAAATAGCTTCATTCATAACACAGTTTAAATATAGCTCAAACAAAATGAAACAGATTAACTCTTAACTGTTGAACAATCTTTAAACGTGAAAAGAAACAGATGATTAACTTGTAACTTATTGCTATTCAGTTCCAATTCAGCAATATTTTTCTTATAGACTTAAACTCCCACTTTAAAAATGGGTAGCAAATCCAGGTGCACTTGTTTTTAACTTGAATCAACAGCTTTGGAGCTTCCAGAGAGATTTTGTAGAAACAGAGATAGAGACAGAGCTGCTTGTAGGTTTTTATATTTAAACACCCCTCTCCAGCAACTGAACTTGGAAAGTTGTCTTTCTCAGCTGCATCCCTGGCACCTTCCATTTCTAGTTTCACATTGCTAAATGACGCTATATACTTAACCCACTTTTCATTACTTGAATCAAGAAAAAACCTCAAGGGTCTTCTTCTTTGGTAAATAAAAGTTCATTAAGCCTTCTGCAAAATAAACACATACATGTTTATAAAGAGTAATCATTCTACATTCCAGCATCTGCTGAATTTCTGCCAGACAAACTGACTGTTTATAACAAACACTGAATCTTAAAGCAGTTCTCCTTGAACACAGTATCATCACAGTATAGAATCTGTTTGAAGGTGCACAGATAACTGCAATTAGAAGAATCCCCCACTCCTGAATGGTGATAAAGCCATACTGGGGGCACGACTGGTTTCATGGGTTTGTCCACTTTCTTGTACAACATTTAAAAAAAATGCAAAAGAAATCATGGATATTTAGTTTGCACTGAATACAATTTGTCATTAAAATCCTGTAATATCTAATTTCACCAATTTTGGACAAATTACAGCAAGAAAAGCAGAGTGGTCATGCAGAAAATGTAGGCCAAGTTTCTTTCTGTTTAACATTGTGAAACCATTCCCTGTATCAGGTTCATCTGTTCCTGTAGATTCTGTGGAACTACCAACGTTCCCCTTTCCTGATGTGGATAGTTTTGGAGTTTTCCCTCCTGCCATGAATTAATGACTGGATCTTTTTTTGACAATATTGCAATGTTATTTTTCACATGGCAGAATGCATTTCTTTCTAAAGTATCAATGACATGAATGCTTATATTAGATAGTGTGAGGTTTATATTTTCCCCAAGGAATATAAAATATTTTTCATGAATACTGCGTGGAATCTGAGGAGTCTACACAATGAGAGTGGCTATGAAGAATGAAAGGGGGCATAGAAGTAGCATGGGGTGGCATGAATGATTTGAGAGGTCATGGGCTGAGATGGGGATGGGTTAGGGGGTATGAAGGAGATAAGGGCAAGGATTAAGGGGCTTTTAAGCGCTATTGGGAGCTCTGCTGGAGAACTAAGGCAGGGCTTCTAACTGGTCTGACTCTGCACCTATATTCCTCGTGCACCCCAGAGCAGCACAAGGCAAACCTGACCCCGGTGTGAAGACTAAAATGCTGTGTGAATTCACATGTGAATTAAGTGTGCAGATTGTGAGCCATAAGAAGTGCACTTGTTGGCTTTTCCCTAACTTGGAGGAAGATTCGGCCCAAAATGCCTGTTTTATTTTGGTTGCAAGACCCGAAGACAGATCTCAGCCACTGATACTGTTGATATGAAGAAACACTCACTGTCATATGCCTTAAATGTCCAAAAGATGTGCGGGTTGGGTTGATTGGCCATTCTAAATTGACCTTAGTGTTGGGGGATTAGCAGGGTAAATACGGGAATGGAACCTAGGTGGGATTGTGGTCGGAACGGACTTGATGGGCCAAATGGTCTCCTTCTGCACTGCAGGGATTCTAAGTTTCTATAATAAACTAATCTTTCATAACTTTTCCGTGTTCTGTCAATGTATCTGGTAATATTAGTCCAGGTTTGTTTCAGTTTCATGCCATCTAATATATCTCTATTTGGTTAACGGTGAAATGTCTTTTTCTGAAGCTGAGGAGTTCAGTTTGTTTTATTGTCCCTCACGGGCCCTCCATCTAACAGCAGGGTACAACCTGTTTTCCTCCCCTCATTTTCCTTTAAGGCTTCAATAGCTTCTTATAATGTGGCAATCAAAATTCTATGTGATTTGCTGGATGCAACATGATGAAACAAAGCATCCCTTCAATATGAAGCATGCTGATTTAATTCTGGTTAATAAAGAAGATAAATATTCAGTAGATTTTCCTCACAGCTTTGTTAGCTGAGCAAACATGATTTTGGTAGAGGGCATTTGGAAGTTTGAGTAAACAGGACATCAATTGCATTCATTCCACCCACAAACTTTCTAGACTTTAGTCCTTGCGGTTTCTTCAAGACATGTTGGATCTTGGTGATGTCTATCACCTGCTGACAAGGAGGCAGCCTCTATGCTGCTGACACTCAGATTTACTGCAACATTATTTTGTTCCATCCTTACATTGCTCTGGACTTTCAGATTGTTTATCCAAAATCCAGCTATGGGTAGCCTATCAATTTCTCTAATTAGCATTGGTAAAAACCAAAACACTACAGTTAGGAAAAGAAAATTCGGCATGCCCAATACGAGTCTCACCAATTTTTACAGATGCGTCATGCAAAGCATTCTTTCCGGTTGTATGGCTCCTGCTCTGACCAAGATGGCAAGAAACTACAAAATGTCACGAACAAAACCCAGTCCATCATACAAACTCGCTTCCCATCCATTGACTCTGTCTATACTTCCTGCTGCCCTGGAAAAGCAGCCAACATAATCAATAATCCCATGCACAATGGATGTACTCTCTTCCACCTTCTTCCGTTGGGAAAACAATACAAAAGTCTGGGATTGCACACCAACTGACTCAAAGTCAGCTTCTTCTCTGCTGCCATCAGACTTTTGAATGAACCTACCATATGTTAAGTTGATCTTTCTCTACACCCTAGCTTTGACTGTAACATCACAATCTGTGCCCTCTACTTTTCTTCTCTATGAATGGTATGCTTTGTCTGTATAGCACACAAGATACTTTTCACTGTATCCCAATATATGTGACAATAATAAATCAAATCAAAACCAAAACTATCATCTTTGGCCCTCACAAACTTTGTAACATTCCCTCCAACTTCTGTTCCCTCTCCAGTCACTTGCAAAGGCAAAACCAAATTGATCTGCATCTCAGCACACTATTAGAAAGAAAAACTAAACTTTTTACCCCACATCCTCTTTGTGACAAAGACCGTCTATGTTCAATTCCATAACATTACCTACTTCTACCCTACCTCAGCCCATCTGTCATCAAAACTCTCATCCTTATTCAACTTGTTCTATATTTTCCTGATCATTGTCCACTCTTACATCCAATTTAAACCTCAACAGATCCAAAACATTCCTTCTTACACTAAGCTAGTGTGTGGCATGATGAAGTTTGACTCTGGCTTTGCTATCACATCCAGCATGATCTTTGGAGGGTTCCTTGGTTGATCATTCCTAGAATCTTAGGATCAAATAGTACAGATGGAGGAATTTCACCCATCATGTCAGTGCTGATTCCTTGAAAGAGTTACCAATTTAAAGATTGATGGATTGCTCTTGATAAATTATGTACATACAGAAAATATACACAATACTAGAAGCCATATTGCTATATTATTACAAATTACAGTATAATTTCATGATATTACACTCTTGTAATAGTCCAGGAAATGTCTGAGCTTCAGCTAAGAACATAAGAACATAAGAAATAGGAGTAGGAGTAGGCCATCTAGCCCTTCGAGCCTGCTCCACCATTCAATTTGAATTTGCACTTGTTTTTAGCTGGCAAACATGTTGTAAACTTGATCTTCTATTAAATGGTTATCTGCAATGTTGCATGGTTATATCTCTTCTTAAAGTTGAGTATTGCTGCAAAAAGACACACTGTTATGAACCTGGCTGAGATTATCTGTCAGAGTGTCCCAACCTGGTACACCAGTGCATGGCGGCGTACACTTTGTTTCAGGAATGGTGTAAGGAGTCACATACAAGATCTAGTGAGAACAGTAACCAATCCAGTTATAGTATAACACTTATTGAAGACTATTTATTGCAATAAAGAAAAGACAGATATACACCAGCAGGACTGTAATGATCAAAGACATGCAGTTCTTTAGAAATTACTCTTTCTGATTCAAAGTATATTTTTATGATCTGAACTCTTTCAGGACTTCCATCTTCCCAAGCAACATCCAATTCAATAGATCCATAAGTAAATGCTAACTTACAGTTGCCACACTACGCATAATTGGGAAGTTATTCTGGGAAACGTCTCTTTTTGGTTCAGTGAAGCTCTGGTTATAACTGCCTCTACAAAGGATTCTGCACCCATGCTTCTAGCTAGTACTCGCTGACAGGCTATTGATGGAATCGTCTCCCTGTTTCCACGAAAGGTTGGCAATTATACAAATTTTCCCTTTGACTGTTCTCTCTGTGTATCGATTGTCCCCTCAGCTTCTGTGGTTTAGAAATTTAACATATGTTTGCCTCCCCTTAGTGGTTTAATCTTCTAAGGTATTTCCTAATAGCTGGCCAATGTATTCGTCTGGTCTATGTAAAGTCTGTTAATTCATTATTAGAGTGACTCACATCCTGTGAAATGCCTTTTGACATACTCTTGAGTTAGGATGGTGATATACTGCCAATTCCAGGAGGCCTCATGCCGTTTCACATTCTAATGGACATTAGTTGGCAGAAGTGATGGGCAGAAGTCCCATCTTGGAGTTATGTTAGCTGATCGGCTGACAGCCAACTCCTCACTCTTACTGTTAACTCCCTTTTTTCATGGCCCTGACCCAACGACACTTCCTCATGCTATCACTCACCTGTGGTCAAAGGTTCTGTGATGATATGAGGGCTTGGGTGGGCACAATACCAGCAGCAGCCAGTGCCTTGCTATAGAGCTGCCGATCTCTAATTGGCTGACACTCTCGATGGATGGTCCTTTACCCTAAGGCCTGCTGCTACCTTGTTAAGTACCTAATTGCCACATGTTTTGGTGGACCTTCCAGAAAAGAGAACTCTCACTGGCTCTGCAGCCAGAAACTGAGACCCCTGTCAACTTTATAAGAATCCAACCATTGACCTTGACATTCTAGAGGGATTCCACTGGTCTCTGACAGGAGAACCCTTCGAGAAATGACATATATGGTCAATGTCAGCCACATCCACCTTTTCTCTGAGGGTTAGAACATAGAACATAGAACATTACAGCACAGAACAGGCCCTTCGGCCTTCGATGTTGCACCGACCAATATAAAAAGCAATGCCCCTCCAAACTAAACCATTCCCTTCTCTTCCATATACTTATCAACTAACCTCTTAAACGCCACCAAACTTGGCGCATCTACAACTGCTGCAGGCAGGGCATTCCACTCCCGAACCACCCTTTGGGTAAAGAACCTACCTCTGATATCCGTCCTATAACTATCACCCCTTAATTTAAAGCTGTGTCCCCTCGTGCTAGCTTTCTCCATCCTAGGAAAAAGGCTATCACTGTCCACCCTATCTAAACCTCTAATCATCTTATATGTTTCGATAAGGTCTCCTCTTAGCCGCCTCCTTTCTAACGAAAACAACCTCAAATCCCTCAGCCTCTCTTCATAAGACCTGCCCTCCATACCAGGCAACATCCTGGTAAACCTCCTCTGTACCCTCTCCAATGCCTCCACATCTTTCTTATAATGTGGGGACCAGAACTGCACACAATACTCCAAGTGCGGCCGCACTAGAGTTTTGTACAGTTGCAACATGACGTTGCGGCTCCGAAATTCAATCCCCCTACCAATAAAAGCTAAGACTCCGTATGCCTTCTTAACAACCTTATCGACTTGACTGCCAACTTTCAGGGATCTATGCACATACACACCAAGATCCCTCTGTTCATCAACACTATTAAGAATCCTACCATTAGCCCTATACTCTACACATTTATTATTCCTGCCAAAGTGCATTACCTCACACTTTTCCACATTAAACTCCATTTGCCACCTCTCGGCCCAGCTCTGCAACTTGTCCAAGTCTCTCTGCAAACTATAACACCCCTCTTCATTATCTACCACTCCACCGACTTTAGTGTCACCTGCAAATTTACTAATCCATCCCCCAATACCCTCATCCAGATCATTTATAAAAATGATCTGGTTATGCCAGGTTCTGGATGAAATTATGGAGAACCCCATAAATTCCTCTGATACCCATTGGTTTTACTTAGAACCCATTAATTTGTTGTGACCTGACTGCTCAGTAATTGCATTCCTCATTGATAGGTTTAATTTTAGGTTTCTTTATAATGGAATCATATAAAATGATAGTTGAAGATGAATGTGGGAAGGTTTCCGAAATGTTTAATGATGAAGTCAGTATACGGCTTAACTTAGTAGATGGAAGAAATAAGTTGTACAATTTCATAATCGAAAAATTCTCCTTTCTAAATTACGTTTGCAGTTTCATCTTTATTATTACAGTGCTTCATTGTATATTATACAAAATGCATAGAAAGGGATTAATAGAGTTTTTTTTGAGTGGCCCACAGTATTAAAAATGAAGCAGAGTGATTAATGTAGCTGCTGAACAATGACCATCTTATTTCTTCAGCATTCTGTTATATTTACCACCTTGAATAATCCCATCATAAGGGAATTCTTTACCAGCAAACAGAGTGTAAAATATGTTATTAAGTCGAAACACATTGTTTGTGATTTATAATGATAATGATGGAATATAAAACACTGTGCTGACATGATTAACACCGCCAGGAAACTGGACCATAAAAACAGGATAAAAAGCTGTTTGCAAAATGTAAACATAATTCTACCAGTCGCTACAACAAGAAAGATTTATCGGAAATGATGGTGGGAGAGATTTTGTACTAGACTGAATGTAGAAACGGGTTGGTTACATTTTTCTGCAACATAATCACTATTTTGTTTTCATTTCTTTAAATTGAAAATGATTTAAAATTCAAATGCAGAATAGGTACATTCCCTTGGTGCTTTATTTTCCTGACCAAACAGATGTGTTGTATGAGCTAAGTAAGTATCTGTCAAACATTCTTTTGTACAGTGCCATCTCTGCATATTCGATTTTCTTTTTGGAAGAGGTAGGTAATGCTAAAGGCGATATTCATTTATGAAATCCGGAGTAAGGAATTAAAAAGGGGTGAAGTTCAAATTTACAATAGTGAATGGCTGCAGGCTCTGCATCTTGCCTGCTCTTCTTTTGGGTAGACCCATTACTGCCTGATTTGTAATCCCCCAAAATTGAATTCCACTCCCAAAGTATCTTAATACTTTGAGAATGATTTCAAAGATGTATATTTTTAATTCTTTCATAGGATGTGGTCATCACTAGCTCGGCCAGCAGCTTCTGCCCATGCCTAATTGCCCAAGAGAAGATGGTGGTGAGCTTTCTTTCTCGAACCGCTGCAGTCCATGAAGTGTCAGTTCACCAACAGTGCTGTTAGAGAGGGAGTTCTAGGATTTTGACCCTGTACAGTAAAGAAACAGCAAAATGTTTCCAAGTTAGAATGGTGAGTGGCTTGGAGAGGCACTTTTAGATGATGGGATTCTCATGCATCTGCAGCCCTTGTCCTTTGAAGTGATAGAGGTTGTGAGTTGGGAGGGTGCTGCCAAGTTGCTGCAATGCACCCTGTATACATTACATATTGCTGCCACTGTGCACCGGTGGGGGAGGGTAGGAATGCTTAAAGTAGTGGATGAGATATGAATCAAGCGGGCTGCTTCTTCCTGAATAATGTTGGACTTCTTGAGTGTTGCTGGAACTGCACTTGTCAAGTGGAGAGTATTCCATTACACTTCTGATTTATGTCTTGCTGACGATGGACAGACTTTTTATTCAACATACATAGCATCAATACTGGAGTTACAATATTAGTAAAAATGACAACGCTAAATATTTTTGTTCATCTACTTTTTTTTGGGCCAACGATCAAAGACTTGGCAAACATCAGCCAGTTCAGGGTTTATTGCTGCAAAACCAAGGTCACAAGGACCCTGTTTGTAGAATCATCTTTATGTCTGTAATGCACAACATCAGTAGGAGACAGGCATATTTTGGGAGATAAAATATTCTTGGGCATGAACTTTCAAATGTGTGTTCATCAGCACTAAACCTCGAAGTGACAACTTCCGAAAACCTCCACATGTCACAGCATGGTTTCCAGGGAGTACCTTTGACAACTCTTTCTCAACTGAATGATAGAGTCCATTGTGAGTGTAGTGTCAGAGGATTTGCTAATTTGCTCATAGTAAGAAGACTCACAACTCCAGGTTAAAGTTCAATCTTTAATCACGAGCTTTTGGAGTGCTTCTCCTTCATCAGGTGAGTGGCCTGATGAAGGAGCTACACCTGCCCCCACCAATCTCCACAACGTAGGCCCACCTGATGAAGGAGCAGTGCTCTCGTGATTTCAAATAACCTGTTGGACTTTAGCCTGGTGTTGTGAGACTTCTTACTGTGCCTACCCCAGTCCAACATCTGGCATCTTCACATCATAATTTGTGATACCATGGCAAAGCTCTAGTGATCTTATTGAAGAATCAATAGTGAGGAGCCTGTGAGGAGTAGGAAGCTCTTTTCAACAATATTTAACATTTCTAACAAATGGGATAAATTTAGCTCCCAAAAACTGGTGTGTTTGTGTCAGGTGGTATATTAAAATATAAAATATCTTAAACAAAACCCACCCAAAATACTTCCATGCTGAATGGAGATGGAGGACAGAAAATCACTCAGGAAGCACATTTAAATATTTTGATAGAACTCTGTGTCTCAATTTTGCACCAGTGGACTTTCAAAATCCTTTTGACAATGTGCCACACCTTTTAACAAAATTAAAATTAATGAGGGTTTAAGGGATCGTGGCAACTAGGACATAAAATTGGCTAAGAGATAGAAAATAGAGAGTAGTGATGAACAGATATTTTGTCGAATAGTGTGCAGTGCAGTGCTGTTCTCCCTGGGGCAATGTTAGGACCAGTGTTCACTCTGATATATATTGATGGCCTTAGTATACAGAGCTCAATGTCAAAGTTTACAGATGACATAGTAAAAAGAAGGAAGGAACTGGAGTGGGAAAATTGGCAGGTGCATAACAGATGAAAGTTAACCCAGGGAAGTACGAAGTAATTCATGTTGGTAGGAAGAAGAATAAGAAGAGGATAGATAATTAAATACTGGCGGGGCAATTCTCACTGGGAAACATTAGTGGAGCTGTTTAGTGGGCTTCCTGTGTTGCCAGCCCCCAGATTCCTGGCAGCATCAGCTCTGCACCGGAAATTGGCATGGAGCTCATTTAACTATTGATTTCTATTTGATTAGCAAGCCCAGGACTGAAACACCAGGCCTGCTAGCCTCTTCCCACACCCCCTGCCCCTGCCATGGTGCCCCCTCTACCCCGTAGGAGGTCAGGAGTAAGGGTGTGCCCATTTAACATCGCCAGCCTGGCAGTGTCAGTGCAGCCCTTTGGTACTGCCCAAGAGGCAAAGTGGCAATGCCCAGGGGCACCCTGGTACTGCCCACAGGATATCAGGCAGTGTCAAGATGGCAAGGCCAGGGAGGGTGGGCGGGACCTATGGGGGAAGAGCCTATATGGTGGACATCAGTAGGGATGGCCACTATGCCACTCTGCATTCAGGATCAGGGCAGAGGGAGAAAAGGGCTAGGGAACTGCTGGGAGGCAGGAGGCTGCAGAGAACATTTGGGATTGCTGGGGAGGCTGGCAGCAGGATTTCCAGAGGGGTGTGACAGAGACATCTGGACTGCCAGGTGATAGGGGAAGGGATTGGGGAACAGGAATGGGCAGTGAGCGATTGAGCTGGCCAGCACTCGGGAGGCCAGGAGCTTGGGGTTACTTTGCATGCGCTGATCTCGGCATTGACAGATTGGCACATGTTCAGTGGCCCGCTCAGCACTCTGTTGCTGGTCTCTCCAACGGCGATTGGGCCTGCCCACAGCTTTCAAGGTGAATCTTGCTAGGGCACTCTGCAGTGCTCAGAGTACAGGAGATTCATTTTGAAAATCACACTAAAAAATACAGTGGCATTCACTCCTGTTTTACGCAAGTTCAGCACTTAGAATTTTTTATGGAGAGTCCTGGCCTATAAATTTAAAGGGGGCGCAGGAACAAAGAGATTTGCGTACACAAACCAGACAGGAAAAATGGGAATGCTTTTTAAAAAGCACTTGATATTCTTGACAAATAAGAGGCATAGAATACAGAAGCAAGGATATTATACAAAATCTTTATAAAACACCAGTTAAAGCTCTGGAGAGCATTGTGACTAATTCTGGGCACCACATTTTGGGAAGGATGTTAACGCTTTAGGGAAGTTACCGAGGAGATTTACTGGCATGGTATTGATAATGAAAGAATTGAGTTTTGAGGACACTGTGGAAGCTAAGGTTTTTCTTCATGGAATAGAAAAGGTTCAAATGAGATTGATAAGAGATCACATTTTGTGAAGGGTTTTGATGGAGTAAATGATGAATAACTGTTTCCAGTGGTAGAAATGTTGGTGACCAGAGGGCAGGAGTGATTAACCAAGAGCTGACATTGGGATGAAGAATAAAAACAGAAAATGCTGCAAAATCTCAGCAGGTCTGACAGCATCTGTGGGGAGAGTATAGAGCCAATGTTTCGAGACTAGATGACCATTTGTCAGAACTGAGATTTCTCTGTGGGATGAGGGAGTTCATTGACACAGCACGTTGTGATGGTCTGGAATGAGCTGCTGGAAACAATGTTGGAAGCAAATTCAATAATATTTTTCAAAAGTGAATGGATAAAAACTTGAGCTGAAAATATTTACAGGGAGTGGGGGAAAGAGTAAGTAGGATTAATTAGATAGCTCTTTCAAAGTGGGGTGATTACTTATAAAAGGCTTCAGCATTCATGCTGTATACAACCACCGAACTGATACGTCTATCATGCCAACTGGTTTTAGTCACTACTTGAAAATTACTCTTTCAGAAACTCAAGGTGGCCAGCCAAAGAAGTGTCTTACTAAAAGAGCAAAGCTTAGTCCAGAGGCAAGTGACTTTGCTCAAGGAACATCTTAATATTGTTAGATTCAGTTTGTAGATGTGCTTTTGAAAACTTCAGCATGTTGTGAACATGAATGTGGAAGTTTGGGAGGATTTATGGTGATGTTAATTCTCCATTCAACATCAACCAGTCTTTTTTCAACTTCTACTTCTATCAGGAATCTTGAGTTCTTCTCTAAATGTGTTTGAGTTTAGAGAGAGGTTAATGTGATCTCTATGCATGGGAGCCCATTTTACACCAATTGCTGCAAGTCAGTTTGTAAGTACAACGTGGATGATTCACTGAAGCTAAGAAGCGGTCCATGAGCAAGTGAGCATTGCCATGTAATTTCATTTCTCTTTGCCATACTTTCCATTTCAGCTGGATGCTTGAAAGAGCAGCATTGAACTGACCCAGCACTTCACTCTAGATGAAATCTCTTGGGCTTTGGGACTCCAATGTCAGGACCAAAGGGGGATCCCATCTCCACACTAACTATATTCCATAAGGCAGCCTCTTAACTAGATACCTCTGAGATCATTGTCCAAATAAGGAAGGCAGGTGCGTGGGGATTCCCGACTCTGCTGGCCTTATCAACATAGAGGCACCATTAGTGTGATTAGTGTAAAATACAAATTCAGAGGAACTAGGCAGAAGAACCCCACTGCTCAGAGGGACTTGTTGAAGCTGCTGAGGTTGCCGCTCCTGCCTGTAGGTCTTCCTGTATGCCAGTTGGCTCCCCACATGATGTGAGGGACAGGGCACTCAATCTGCCAACACTGAATGCTGGAGAGCTATCAAAGTTGCCCCCAGTTGAAGCTTTAAATATAGCAATTGAATGGCCATACCCATTCAGAGAGCAGTCAGTCTGGACCCTTGCCCACTCTAAGTGCCCTCTCTCTCCTCATTCCTGCCACTACCCTGATTCTGGAAACATTTGGCACATAATATCAGTATAGTCACTGATAACTTGTAATAGCTGGCTCGCTGGCTGACTAGCTGGTCGGAGAGTTCATCATTATGGAGAGAACATAATAATGGACCAGGTTTTATTGGACAACAGAGGATTGAGGCAGAACATGATTCAAGTCTTTATGAGAAATCTAGATAACATAAATGATTAAATGGAAGATATAAGTATGAAATTAATAAGCCTCTAGCAAGATTGGAAGGAATTTATTTTTTCCTATAGTTTAGTGGATATGCAGAATAGATGTCTGGCAAAAGTAATGGATCTGAATTTATTAACTTGCTTTAAAAAAACAGATAATTATTTGTTTAAGGTTGCAATTGAAGTGATAATGGATCAAGATTGAAGAGGCTTAAACTCAACATTATGTAGGTGTTTTGACCACTGTTAAACTGAATGGGATCTTTCTTTAGGGATCCTTGGTGATTGTTTGAAATGAAGAGAGGCCTGATTTCCACATTGATGTGCAACTCCTGTATCCATCTCTGACCTGACTGGATTCCTGTATTCGAACTAGTCTTCCTGGCCCTGAAAGAACTAAACAGCAGGTCAAAAAATGCACGCTGAAGCAAAGCAAAACAAAATCCTTTGAAACTTGGAGAAATCAGAATCTGTGTGGAGTTGGAGCAGTAAGAAATGCTCCTCATGGTATCACTACCTTACTAAGGACTATCAGCACTCATACTGTCAGACTTAGATGTCAACATTTTGCTCAGCAAAGGCCCTAGCACATGAGCTGCTTAGGGTCCCTGATTGGCCTTCATAACTTGTCAGAGTTATTATGATGAGGCTCCTTGGACAACTGCAAGAAACTCCATTTTGGTGCCATCTTACTGGCTGTTCACTCCATGCTCCCACTGCAGGGAGGTTGGAGAATTTGGTGCCCAGCCAACTCTGTCTTCACTGTAGAAGTATGGGAAAATCCCACATTGGCATGAATGTTGTAACTATCCAACCTTTGTCTTTTTTGAATATCATGGCAAGATGCTCCTCAGAGGGTGTAGAATTCCTTTAGCACTGCACTGAAATTTCTGCCTAGATTTTGGACCTGAACCCATCAACTTCTCAGTGCTATCACTGAGCCACTGTCTATCAGAATATGATATGGTTTTTGCACTGAATTTATGTTGCTTTGAGCACAGTAACCTCGCTGTGCCAGATATCCGGTTTGATTCCTGTCTTGGGTCACTATCTGTGTGTGAAATCTGCAAGTTCTCCCGTGCCTGTGTGAGTTTCCTCCAGATGCTCCGGTTTCCTCCCACAGTCTGAAAGACATGCAGGTTAGGTGCATTGGCCATGCTAAATTCTCCCTTGGGTGCCTGAATGGGCGCCGGAGTGTGGCGACTAGGGGTTTTTTACAGTAACTTCATTGCAGGATTAATGTGAGCCTACTTGTGACACAAATAAATAAATAAATTCAGCATGAGTCTAACAAATAAATATCAGGTTATCCTGGCCCCAAACAACATCTCCAAAAGACTTAGGCTGGCAACATTTGATCAGAACAGGTACTCAGTTTTTATCCATTTGCAGGGTACATGTTGAAACATGTTTTGTGTAAGTAAGTTGTGATTTCCTATAATTTTGCATAACTTTTCCATTAAAAAAATCACTAAAAATAATCAATATGTGTCTCTTATTTATGCTGAAGTACTGGATTCATTTGCTTGAAAATCTTAAGAAATATGATTATAGTGCACTGCTCAGTGTTCAGTGTAATGTCTGTTTATTAAAAGGAATATGATTAGCCTCACGATGAACTTTTAAAAATGGTAACTTCACAGAAAATAAATGCAGGAATGCATAACTAACATGTTGGCTAAAATATGGTCGTTACTTACATTTCACCCATTTTAATTTTTTTGCTATTGATGATTCATTTCAAGCTTGATATGTTTTCAAATCTCGCAATGCAGTGATTTGACATTATGAAGTATTCGAGCTTCCAAAGTGACACAGAAAGCGCCTACTGTAAAATTAATTTTGGAGATTTTTTTTATGCTACTGGTAGCTTATCAACCAAGCTATTTGAATGCTTCATACATTTATTTATTGCAGCAAAAGTAATTTCTAACAGTCTTTGTGTCAACTTAAAAGGGTGAAAAGAACCATGTGTGTGAGTGACGAATGCCATGCGTGAGACTGAAACAGGATGGTTGATTTTATATCATGACTACTTTCATGTGGCTCTACAGAAAAGCATGAAAGAGGGTAGAACTATACTTTGTTTTGAATCAGACAGCATTGTACATTTATTTTCCTCTTTAAAAACTGCTTAAAAAGGTAAACATGCATGCACAATAAATTTATTTGCGGAACTATGAGGGAACAATAACAATATGACAATCACATGACGAATTTTCATATCATCTGCAACTTCTTAATCTATGCTCTCTTTCTTTAAGTCTAAATCATTAAGATACACCTTAATCACCAAGAGATCTGAGATTCAGTCCTGTTTTCAACTCGCGATAACAGCCTTCCAATCACAAAATACTCACCAGCCATTACCTTTTGAGCCCTTGAGTTGAATTTGAGTCCAGTTTGTTTCTTTCCTTTGGATCTCATGATCTTTACATTTTCCAACCAGTCTGCCATATGGCAGATTGTTAAAAGCCTTGCTAAAATCCATGTGGACTACATCAAACGTGCTCATCAACCCTCCTCAAAAGATTCTCCACAATCTGGACGCTCTGGACCATCTGTGTGCACAGTAAGTCGACCATGATGTTAACAGACAATAATTCTCAGAGTCAGCTTCTTAATTTTTGAGAAGAACCCATGCCACTGAAGGAGGTATTGAGGTGCTTGCCTGTGATGGAGGAAGGAGGTCACATTCTGTTGTATAATCTGTTGAGATCCCACCCCAACTACATCCCATGACCAAAGAAGCAGTGCGGGGTCTTTGTAAACATCAGAAGTACATGTCTTCCCACAGGTCCCTCACTTGCCTCCTGGAAGTCTTTCACTGGACACAAGATGATTAAGAAAGATCACTCTCCTCCCCTCACCCAAATCACCAAATCCCCAGCAGATTGCAGGCATACCTGCCAAGGTTTCCTTGGCATTATGCTCATATGCCTGGTTGAATA
This sequence comes from Sphyrna mokarran, assembly GCA_024679065.1. Lineage (NCBI taxonomy): Eukaryota > Metazoa > Chordata > Chondrichthyes > Carcharhiniformes > Carcharhinidae > Sphyrna > Sphyrna mokarran. The sequence continues at coordinate 96,939,360 of JAGIQG010000002.1, read as the reverse complement.
TCAGTGATAGTGGCCATGATGTTCTTAATTGATCACTTTAGGAACCTCCATTGACCTCCAAGCAGGAAGACTGCCCTCAACTCTTATCACCCTGGGCTTAATTGGGGAGAGTCGGAAATGTTCTCCATCCTGAATCTTCTCCCCTATTCTCCCTCAGCCAGCATTCCCCCGGTGGACTATTAAACCCTGCCCAATGTTTCAGGTCGACAATCAGCAAGTCCAACGTAATTACTGATCATTCCACCACGCTCCCTCTGGAGCTACAACAGGAACACGAATGTCAAAAAGGGCCATCGAGCTCTGGTCTGCTAATTATTTTTGTATTCAAAAGATGTCACATAAAATGCCAAAGGATATAAGCAAGCTTTGATAAATGACTGTATAAATTAAATTTTCTATGATTGTACACTTTCTTCCACAGAGTGGGAGTAGCCTCCGATGAATACAGGTGAGAATTCTGTAGATGAGTCATTGCTTGTGGACATTATGATGTATTGGTAGCTCTGGGTCCTGTTGTGTTGGATCCATTTCCATGCTGTAAATTTCAGCTGCTACCCTAGTGTCATATTCATGCACGCATAGAAAAGAAGGGCAGGGCTCACTAATAAAGCTCTGAAGGGCTTAAAAATCCATTAATGTACAAATATAAGAGTAATGACCCAAGAATTACTGTAATATCTCCACAGCAGTAAGCATAAAAAAAGTTATCACAAGATTATACCAATAAAAATAAATGTTCTGTATTCATAGTGTTAATTCCTTTTTAATATTAAAGATTTTAAATTGACAAAGTTGTGAGTCTGCTGAAAACATGTAAGCTGCAGAATGAAATGAAGTCCTTGCATTTGTGCCAAGTATCGTGACCTTAACTTGTCCTTCGAACAAGTTAAGTATACAACAGGGTATCATTTTGACTCTGTCAAATTTCTTGGATCACCCAAAACCAACAGGAACAACCAACAGCTGGGCAATGTTTTATCAAGTTTCTGGAAAAATAACAACATACCATGGTCCTGTTATATTGCATTGCCCGTGGAAGGGAAGCTGGGAAATAGAGTTAAAATATGGATCAGTCTTGATTTAATTGAGTGGTGTCATAGGTTCAAGAGGTTGAATAGCCTATACCTGTTTCTATATACCTATGATTTTGCTGGCGCAATCCATTGTGAACACCCACACAAAACAAAGCAAGTGGTTGTGTTACTGCACCAATAACCCAGAGAGCATAGGTTGAATTTGGGGGCCATGATTAGCCAGAAGTTTAAGAGGGCAGGACTTTCTCTCCCTGAGTGGGGGGAGGGGGAGTGGTGGGAAATTGTATTTTCTCCTAGTTTTGCTCACCCACAGAGGGATATGGTTTCTGGCTGGGCTTCTTTGAGGCCTGTTGGCTGCTGGCCAACTTTCCTTCCGAGGAGGTCAGAGTTTAGCCCCTCCTCAAACCTCCTGTAAAATGCTTGAATTCAAATCCAACAGTGGAACTTTGAGAATTTGAATTTATTTAAGAAAAAAATCTGGAAATAAGAAGCTGGTAACGGTATAGGTGACCAAGAAGCTTTTGGGTGGCCATAAAACCTCACAGATGTCATTTAGAGAAGAAAATCTGCCACCATTTCCTGGCCTATATATTTTATATTTATTTATTTATTAGTGTCATAAGTAGGTTTATGTTAATATACAATAAATTTACTGCCAAAATGCCCTCGTCACCACAATCCAGCACCTGTTTGGGTACACCGAGGGTGAATTTAGCTTGGTCAATGACCTAACCAGCACTTCTTTCAGACTGTGGGAGGAAACTCACGCAGAAATGGGGAGAATGCACAGACCCCATACAGATAGTGGCCCAAGCTGGGAATTGAACCAGGTCTCTGGTGTTGTGAAGCAGCTGTGTTAACAACCATGCCACCAGGACACCCTAGATATAGGTATGACTTCAGCCTCATGCCAGCATGATTAACTCTTAAATGCCCTCTGAGTGGCCCAGCAAGTTATTCAATTGTATCAAACCACTCCACCAACAGCTTCTCAGATCAACTGGGGACGGGGAATCAGTGCTTATTTTGACAACTGCACCCACAACCCAAGAATGAATCATGAAAGTGAAAGTTTTGAAGGAAAACGTATTTAAATAGAACTAATTTGCTGAAAATTGTGTCCATGTTTATAGCATGAACAGTAATTATCTAACTACAATATGCTTTTATTGAATTGTTCAACTGGTGATCTTTTTTTGTGTTATGTCTTTCACTTGGCATGACTCTCTTTACATATTGATTGGATTTGGCTGGGTGAATGCAACAGGCAATTCTGGGCTACTCATTTGAGCAAAGGGGGCATCATATTTGTATACACAAAGACCTAAAGACTAACACATTCATGAACCCTGAATGCTTCTTCCTCTCTGTCTTTTTGTGAATTATTATGCACTCCCTCTCCACTCTTAAGATCCTTTGTGAACCTTAAAATTATTTCTTTGGAATCTTACCTGCTTTGAATGGGACCCTCAGAGCCTGAGTGGCAATGATAATATCAGAGTGGTCAGGATTGTGATGTCGAGTCAGAATTTCGATCTTTAGTACTGGCTCTTTTCTGCCAGTTGTGGAGTTGAGGGGAAGATATTACAATGAACGCTATGATCATAGCAATGTTAAAATGTACATTGCATATTAGGATGAGACTGGTTTTTCAGTAGGATCAGTAACAGTTTTAATACAGATGCTCTCACTGGCCATCAAACCTAAACACCCCAGAAGAAGTCTATATTGTGTCACAAACTGGCAATTTTACATCTCAGACTGTTTAATGCAGCTTTTTCAGCAAGATACCTTTTTCAACAAGGGGCATCGGATAGGATTCTGCAATTCTTTACAAAAGTGTTGAGGCTTTTCTTCAAGGAAAGAAATAATGACCAAATCACTCTCTGAGCTAGACATGCTGCACCAGTGCCAGTCTGCAAATAAACAGGAAAAAAATATTATCCCTCTTTAATCGAGCATCTGGGTGTAGAAAATCTACTGTAAACCTCATTAGATTAAACAACCCAAACAGTAATAGAAAAGAACTGGAAGCTATATTCTAGGCAGGTATTTCATTACCGCCTTAGCAAATTAAAACACAAATAGGATTAGAAAAGAATAATGTAACAATCTTCTACTATATTCCCTGGAGCACTTAGTCATAAATTGGGTTTGCATTTAGTTGTGTCTGAAGTGTTGAATACAGGTAAATTGCTGCAGACTGGAGATAAGGCATTCTGGGCTACTGACCAACTCTAACAAAGCTGAGCAGTTATTTTTGAGTGATCTCCTAATTTAACACTGTCATTTGTTAACTATATCTTATGTGTTACAGGATTTGGCTAAAACACCTTCCAAAATTCAAATGCATTCTATCAGAAAGTGGCATAAATCCTCCGATTGGAAACATTTTTATTTTGTTAATTTTAATTGCTTTCATTTCTAATTGTAACAAAAATATAGCCTTTTCTAAGCTGGAAATACTTCACGCAGACATCAGCAATATATAGATGTTTATTATGTTCCCATTAATAATAATATCCAGGACTAAAACCAATCTTATTTTTAACAAAATGTATTCAATCCTAAGGGAATAATTTGCAATTATTATATTTTATAAGATGTCATAAGTCCACACACAACTGGATAATCATAAAGGATTTGTCATGATAGTTAAACAATCATGTTCATTTTCTTTTGATGAAAATTGATTTTTTTAAAGATTAAATTTGTAATTATTAAAATTAATTAAATTTTTGTTTTGCTTTTATGTATTATAGATGATGCTGCGTTCGGTGTGGGGCATGTTGTGGGTGTATGTGTATTAAATATTTCCACAGTCTGCTGCTCACAGTCACGACACACGGATTGTTACTTTGGGAGATTACTTAACTCTTTGTTTCTGCTCTGACCAAGACCACAAGAAACTATAAAGTGTCGTAAATGTAGCCCAGTTCACCACACAAACTAGCCTCCCATCCATTAACTCCACCTACATTTCTGCTGCCTCGGAAAAGCAGCTAGCAATACTCAAGTACCTTAATGGTGGCACTGTGATTAGCACAGATGCGTCACAGCACTAGGGATCTGGGATCAGTTCTGGACTGTAACTGTGTGGAGTTTGCATATTCACCCCCTGTCTTCATGGGTTTCCTCTGGGTGTTCTGGTTTCCTTCTACAGTTCAAAGATGTGTGGGTTAGGTGGATTGGCCGTTCTAAATTACCTCTTAATGGCAGGGGGACTAGGCAGGTAAATACATGGGGTTACGGGAATAGAGTCAGGGTAGAATTGTTTTTAGTGCAGGTTCAATGGGCTGAATGGCTTCCTTCTGTGCTGTAGGGTTTTCTATGATTATACCTCACGCACCACAGACATACACTTCTTCGATTGGGAAAAAGAGACAAAAATCTGAGATTGTATACCAACAAAATCAAGCACAGCTTCTTCCCTGCTGCCATCAGACTTTTGAATACCTTAGATTAAGTTGATCTTTCTCTACAGTCTAGCTATGACTGTGACACTACCTTCTGCACCATCTTCTTTCCTTTTTCCCAACGTACTCTATGCATGGTATTGTCATGTAGCATGCAAGAAACAATACTTTTCACTGTATCTCAATACATGTGACAATAATAAATCAAATCAAAGTCCTTGTAACTTTGAAATCATTGCATATAAAGATTTTGATCATCCACTATCCAAGATAGAGATCATTCCAAGATCCAGTTCTTTTAGACAGTTGTCAGTGTAGTATCTATTGAGAAAATACTGGCACAGAAGTTCAGTTTTAGGCCACATAGGCCATCTGGACAATAATTACACCAAAAATGTGCCAATTTTGAGAAGTTTTTCCTCTGAAACATTTGTCCATATTGCCAACTGTAAAAACCTGCTACAAACCAACACAACCAGGCACTGTTTTAAAGTATATATATTTTAAAAGCTGATGTAAATTCTATAATATATTTAAGAGTTTGGAATTGTGCAGCAAAAAGTGATTTTACACAAAACTATAAGCATTTTCAACCAGTGTTTGGTTTTCCACTACCTATGAGTAACCCAATATTAAATCACTGAAAATGATTCTACAAAAATATGTTGGGCAGTTATATTGGTGAAAAGTACTCAAGCTCTTTGGCAAATTAAAAAACTTTGTTTTTGAATAAATGGAGTCTACCAGTGCTATTATGCCCCCCTAAAAGCTTAACTTTAAGAATGTTTTCAAATGCCTACAGAAGATTGAAACTAGTGGAAATTTAGAATTGGATTTAATGCAATTTGTTCGTGATATTAATTTTTTGGGCAGGGGCCAATTTCCAATGTGATATTTTATAAACCATTGCAAAAGATAGTGAAAAATCAATTTGAGCTAGATGTAATTTGTAACCCTAACCCTAATACAAATGTAATCCTTAAACATCTATTATCTTTCATTCTGGATTGGCCAATTTCACATGAATCACACTGTTACTCAGTTGATATTCCACACCATAATATTCAGACCATATTGTTCAAAACCTTCTTTAAAAAGCTATTAAAAGATCATGGTAGACCTTCACAGGTGTTGCCTAGTCTTGCTATCAGTAATACCATTCTGATCCTCACTTGTTCTATAGTTTGACTGTAACTCCCTGACAAAGAAATCACCACACAATTCAAACCTCTAATCCTGAACATGATTAGAATTGTATTGTGAAAAATGCTGATTTATCTCCAGGGACTAATAATTTGAATTTTGCAAATAATTTGAACTATTCTTAGTCATGCTTATGAGGGTACTGGGGCATGAAACAGATCTGCAGCTGTTGCTGATGTTGTATATGCCTGCATGTCATTGAGAATAGCATCGCCCATTGTATGATGTATTGAGTTACATGGTCATGGACTCATAGAACACTTTAGTAGCAGGCTGAATGGAGGCAGAACCTTGCTCATCAATAATTTGGATCTGTATATAGTTAAACATTAATCATAAACAGTTCATGCTTAAAGATACAAATCTCAAGATCTCATCGCTGAACTATCAAACTAACCTAATACGCGACATGGTTGGCATTCATGGGGCTGCATTTGAAAGATATCAGTGGAGGCATCATAACACAACATAGTGACTGGCAGTGGTCCACAGCATGATCATCAGTAGTAATGTCAAGGAACATTTTAAATGATGAATCTAGCACAGAATCGCATTTTATGAAAGACTAGAAGCTGCTGAAGACAGACTAAGAAGAAAAACTAAAGAAAAAATTGAAGAAACTTCACTACAGACACAGAAAGTTGAAGAATCCACCTGAATGAGTAGAAATCCATTGCAAAACTCCAAGTGATGCAGAATAAAAAAAACCTGGTTGCATCACAAAATCGGGTGAACAAAAATAAACAGAAATGTGCAAGATCCTGAGTAGTGTGAAGGAACCTGGTCGGATCACAAGACGGTGAGCAAAATACAAACAAAATGTAAGTCTGTGAGTGATGCAGAGTCATAGAACGTGATCAATTTGCAAAACATTGAACCAAATTACAAGAAAGAGTTTTTCTTACAGAACAGACAGCAGTCCAGGGCTAAGTATCCACAGAGCTGCTGACTGGCTGCTGCAGGAGGTGTCCATACTGTAGCATGTGGTGGCCAGGCTGATGTTAAAAACAGTCTAATATTAAGAGGAAAAATTGCAGGATTTAAGTGAAAAGGAACCCTTTCCAATTTGGAAAAGTAAGGTTTATCAGTAAAAAAATAAGAGTTGCTGCTATTCTAAAGATTAAAAAGAAAAAAAACACGAAAGTACAAAACTTCCCTTCATTGGTCAGCAGTGCAAAATGCTGAAAGTGCTCTAAACTGAAAGAAACTGCTTTGAATATTTCCATTTTAAAATGACAGCAGATATTGTCCCAAACAAAAGCAGAGGGATAACTCAACTTCAAGCCTCACACAGGGCAGTAAAACAAATCTAGAAGACTCAGTATCTGGATTAATACATTTGTCACAAGATGCAACATCTACAAAACTCTATTTGTTTATTGAAAGAGCCCAATATTTCTCCAACAACAAGACTCGAAGAAAAGACAAGAAAGCTAATTGTAACCTAGCAACTGCAACTCGAGTGAAAAAAATGTTTATTGCACTTAAAAGGGCAATGACATTTGTAGCAGTAACTACAAGATTAAAAAAACGATCATGGACAGAAAAGCAGAAAAGCCAAACGTGTTTTAAATAAGGAAATGGCTAAATCATGTTGAGACAAAAGTCAAAGTCTTAGAGAAGAGTTTTACAGGATTATATAAGGATGAGAAGTACACATTGATAACTTTTCATTTGCTAGTGAAGTACTCTACAATCAGTCAATTGAGGTAGGCATGACATTGTTTGCTGAGATATTAAAAGGCTTTAACAGATATTTTAACCTCCAAGTTGTGGAGAGCACAGGTTCTAAAAGATGGCCCAGATACCCACAATAAAGTGCTGAAGACACCAAAAGACTCCAAAGAGAGGGCAACAAAAGACTTCAGGAAGAGGGCAACAAAAGACTAGGCAGAGAAGGGATCAAAAGGTTCCAGAGCAAAGATGATAGAGAACCCAGAACCTGGGAGCCATATCCAAGTAAATAACAAAATGATTGCCGACTATTTCAGTGCAATGAAATACATGAGCCGATGAGATTAGTGCAGGAGAAAGAAACTGCTGTCAACTAGCTTAAAATAGAGCCTTTTGAAAATGAAGAAGTTCTACAGGAAAATGTTTGCATCAGAACTGAATTTGAAGATGTGAAGATTTAAGCTGAGTATATACCTTTAAAAATACCTGACAAACTATAGTCTGCAATGAACTAAGCTAAATAAATGAATTTCAGAGATGACCCAAAGATATTAGGAGCAAATAACAAGCCTCAGTTCCACAGTTAGCAAATCAAAGCTCAAGTTTGGAAAATGCAACCAGTTGTCTAGTCTGGCAAAACAGCAAGCCGAAAAGACACGTAGAGAATTTAAAACCCCGACAACTCTTTCGAAAGTCAATATGGAGCCATAGGAAAACACGGACTAAAAAGGAGGTTGAATATTACTTCAGAAAAAAAACAGCATTGGAACTGTTAGCAGTAGTTAAAAAATGATGCACTGAAACCCAGAGTGAGTTGGCAAGTGTTCTACAAGAAAATGAACTATTGAACAAGCAGCTGATTGCTCTTCAAAATCAAATGCAGAAGGATTGCATAACCATTTGAGAACGTAAAGAAATGAAGACTGTATTAAACAGTAGAATGGAAACACAGCAGAATAAACTCAAAGAGACTCTACAGAGTTACGGAAAATATCAAGTCAAACCCAATGATCTTTGCACAGAAAAGGGAAAGACCTTCATCCCACAGGACAAAGTTCATTCCCCTGGAAAACTACTAAGGGAAGTAAAATGAATTTGTCACTGTGAACAAACTGAAGAACCAGTTGGCAGAGAAAAGTCAGCAAAATTTCATTTTCCAGGAGGAAGCCGAAAGCTACAAGAAACAGGCTGAAGAGTTGACAATGTAGCTGAATATCAAAGAGGAGGCATTGGAAGAATAACCATTGAATTTTCCAACTGTGAGTGGATAATGAACAATAAGAAGTCTCACAACACTAAGTTAAAGTGCCCAGATTATTTGGTAGCATAAGCTTTCGGGGTGTTCTTCCTTCTTCAGATGAGTAGATAATGAAGCCATGATTTGCTCAGTTACACAATTGAAATAAGTTAAAACTTCGCCGGGGACAGACCTGGCTAATAACAGAAACAAAATGAAAGGCAAGGACTTACTCCGTTAATGGTAGAGCATTGGGGAGAGTTACAGAACAAAAAGATGTAAGGGTACATGTTCATAGCTTCTTGAAGGTGGAGTCACAGGTGGACAGAGTGATAAGACATTCAGCATGTTTGGGTTAATTGGTCAGAACATTGAATACAGGCTTTGGAATGTCTTGTTGAAGTTGTACAAAATGTTGGTAAGGCCACACTTGGAATACCGTGTGCAATTCTGGTCACCCTATTATGGAAAGGATATTCTCATTGGGCCGAAGGGCCTGTTTCCCATGCTGTTTTGTTCTTTGTTCTTTAAATTAGAAAGAGTGCAGAAAAGATTTACTAGGATGCTACCGGGATTTGATGGATTGAGTTATTAGGAGAGGCTGGGTGGACTGGAACTTCTTTCTCTGGAGTGTAGGAGGCTGAAGGGTGATCTTATAAAAGTCTATAAAATAATGAAGGCATAGATTAGCTATATAGTCAATACATTTTCTCAAAAGTAAGGGAGTCTATAATTAGAGGGCGTAGGTTTAAGTTGAGAGGGGAGAGATACAAAAGTATTTAGAGGGGCAATTTTTTCACACAGGGAGTGGTGAGTTTTTGGAACAAGCTGCCAGAGGTAGTAGTAGAAGTGGGTACAATTTTGTCTTTTAAATAGTTACATGGGTAGGATGTGATGAGTGCAGAGGGATATGGGCCAAATGCAGGCAATTTGGACTAGGTTAGGGCGTTTAAAAAAAAGGGTAACATGGAGAAGTTGGGCTGAAGGGCCTGTTTCCATGCTGTAAACATCTATGATGCTGTGACAAAGTTAAATTGCAGACAGAGGAAGAAAAGGCAAAAACAAAACTGAAAAATGCAAATCTGACACTGAAGAACAGGGAACAAGGATGAAACAAGCTGAGTTCAATGAAAAGATTCAGAAGCTTGCAAAATGATTTGAAAATAAAAGAGCAAACAAATCATTGGCTGGGATTGTGAAACAGGTGGACATGAAATTTCCATTTGTGAAATTTAAATGTGCAGCATTTTTGCTGACACTGAAGGAAAAAAGTTCAAATTCACTTTGGGAATGAACAGTGTACACATTCCCTTTGTAAGGAATGGGACAAACCATAGTTCCTAAAAAAGTTGATGATTTGTTAACAAATAGAAATCCAATTCAAAGGAGCGCAAAATGTGAATCAAACGGAAGTAACCAAGTGCGAGAAACACAGAATACTCCTATCATGCCTCCAAATGCAACAGACCAGGAAGTGGAAGAATTGTCAAACCTCAAGAGCATCTGAATTTATAAATTCAGGGACTTGGGCCAGAATTTTACCGGCCCGCATGCCACAGGAATCAGAGTGGGCAAGGGACAGAGCATGGGAGGCGCATTGACCTCAGGCAAGATTTTATGGTTTCAGGATGAGCAGAGCCATAAAATCTCACCTTTTATGTGGGAGAGAAGGGGTAGCAAATGAAGGTTTTATTATAATACTCAACTGGAAGGGGAGAAAGGTTTCTTTAGAGATTAATGGGAGATATTGCATGATATTGTATGTGCCTACATGCCACTGTAATGTAACGGTGCTCACCACAGCAAGGGTTAATGTGGGACTCGATAATAGCACAAGCCATGGTATGATGTACAATCACATGGTAATAGACTAATCGGACATTCTAGCAGCAGTTTGCATCGACACAGCAACATGCATGTCAGCAAGGGATCTGTATATCATTAAAGATTAACAATAGACAATTCATGTTTCAACATACGAGTTTTAAAATATCATCATTGAGAAATCAAACTAATCTATAATTCAACAGCAAACTTTTCATTTGGAGAGAGAAAATGAACTCTCCGATCTGCTCTAAGTTTAACATTAGTCAGATTTGTATCTGACAGAGGCCTAACATAGGTCTGATATTGGTCTAATATAGGTAAGGTACAGATATTTCGAGGTCTAATATAGGCCAGATATAGATCCGACAAAACAGCAGCAAATTGTATATAAGGAGCGTCTTTAATGTAACAAAATGTCCCAAGGCTCTTCACCGAGGCATGATGAAAGAAAATATCACACAGACTATCTTGGGTGAGTTCTTACTGAAAAATGGCAGAGAGTTGTTTCTGGCCAGAAAACGGGTGTGTTTCTATCCAGAGAAACAGCTGGGTTGCCTCTCCAGATCTCACAACACTCTGCCAAAACAAAATCGCACTGTCATGCAAAGGGGCAGGAACTCAACACATTGGCTGCATACAGATTGAGGCGCCATGTTTAATGAACGCCCCCGTCAGAACAGTAATATACTTCTCCCACGTGTCTTGCCTGCCGCCCTCCCCCAACAACCTAGTGTCCCTGCCATCACCCACCCCCCTGTGATTATCAACCCCTTCCCCTTTCCCCAATCATCAGCCTCTCAGATCATTAGTCCCTTCCCCCCTCAAATTATTGGCCACTCTCCCACCACCGATTATTGGCCCCTACTCCCACCCATAATCAGCCCCCCCACTCCACAGTGATCATTGGCCCTTCCTTCCCCGTGATCGCCCTCCTCCCTCCTCCCCGGCTACAGCTGGAATTGGTACCCAGCTCTCTGTCCATCAAAATGGATATTTCCAATAGTCTTTGATTCCCTGTCTGCTCCAGCCACAATCGTAGATAAATGCCAGCTTTGCACTGCTAGCTTGACGTAGGCAGTGCCAACCTATGCTGGGGCACTGCCTGGCTCTGATCCTCTCCATGGGAACTATATTTAATTTAAACCTCAGGGAGATCCCCCTGGGAGATTCATGTTTAAGTGAGCCTGTTGAATTCTATGCCACCGTGGAACAGTCAATATCTGATGATGGGGTGTATTATTAATATAGAAATGGAGGGATGTCAAGTTCATGTCTGTAATGGGTCTGAACCCAATGACTTCACTAGTGAAGGGCACGGAAGAACCAAAGTAACAATCTCGCTGGTGAGATCTGCGACTTCCACGTCTTGAGCCCCCACTGACATTCCCGTGGCTGGCAGGAATGGGATCAAGATCCCACCATTCAAATGCTTTGTCGAAGAAGTGAGTTTTAATCAGCAAAATACTGTGGATGATGAAATTTGAAGCAAGGTCAGAGATTGCTAGGATAGTTCAGCAGCTCTGACAGTATCTGTAAGAAGAGGAAATTAGAGTTAACATTTTGCCTCTGTTAGGCTCTTCATCAAAACAAAAGAGAGGGAGAACGTGTTTTATACTAAACTGTAGCTGCGAGGAATTACAAGAAGATGTAGCAACTTTAAGGACAAAAGACAGATGGCCTTGTGTGGGAGAGAGGGGTGAAGGGGGGAAGGTTATTGCATTGAGATGATAAGGGTGGGATTTTTCCAACCATGCTCACCCCAAGACTGGAAAATCTTGCCCAAGGTCAATGGATCTTTGCATGGTCTGTGTCCTGCCTACCACGATTCCCGCATTGACACGATGGGAAAATTCTGCCTTAAATGTATGGAATATTTTTAAAAGGGGCTTAAAATGGAGGAGAATGGATAGAGAAGAAAGATTAAAGTTGTTGAATTCATCATTGAGTCGCAATGGCTGTAATGTGCCTAATTGGAAGATGAGATGCTTCTCCTCCGGTTTATGTTGGACCCATGGAGCACTGCAGCAGGCCAAGAATGGACATGTGGCCCTGTGAGCAAGGTGCTAAGTTAAAATGACAAGGAATGTTGGGGTCCTGCCTTTGGACTGAGTGAAAGGTGTTCTGTAAAGTGGTCATCTAGCCTGCGTTTAAGTCTCCCAGTGTAAAGCAGCCCTCACTGGGAGCAACCAATCCAATAAACCAAACTGAAGGAAGTGCAAGTGAAATGCTACTTAACCTGAATGGAGCGTTCTGGACCTTGAATGGTGAGAAGGTGCTGCACCTTGTGCGATTGCAAGGGCGGCTGCTGTGGGAAGGGGATGGGAAATTGGGCATGACAAAGAGATGGGCCAGAGTGTCACAGAGTGTCACTGCTGTAGAAGATGGACGGGAGGGGTGAGGGGAAGATATATTTTGTGGTAGAATCATGCTAGTGGATATGGAGGAAGTGGCTGGAAAGTGAAGACCAGGGGCACCCTGTCTTAGTTCTGGGAGGAGTGAAGGAGTGAGGGTAGAGGTGCAGGAGTGCCCTTCAACCATGGGCAGGGGAAACATTGATATATGAAAAATAGATACATCAGAACACCATTTTTGCAGATGGAATCAACAGAACAGATGCAATGGGGGCAAGGAAATGGGAGAATGGGATTTGGCCTTACAGAAAGCGGAATGTGAGGAGCTGTAGTTGAGGTAGCTGTGGCAAGTTGATCGGTTTGTAATGAATACAGATGGTCAGTCTACCACTTAAAATGGAGTCTAGAAAGGGAAGGAAAGTGTTGGAGATAGGCTATATGAAGGTGAGAGAGAGGTGGGAATTGAAAGAAATAATGATACATTTTCTAGGTCCAGACAAGAGCATGAAGCAGCACCGATACAGTCAGCAATGTAATGGAAAAAGTTGTGGGAGCAGGTCTGAAATAGGACTGAAACAAAAAGTGTTAATTCAATGTAATCTCTTGCAGATATGGACACTGTCAGCACTTCCTGCTGCCTTGAAAAACAGCTAGCAAGGCCCCCACGTATCATGGACATTCTTTCTTCTACCTTTATCTGCCAGAAAAACGGTACAAAAGTCTGATGTCGCGTATGAACCGATTCAAGAACAGTTTCTTCGCTGCTGCCATCAGACTTTCAAATTGATCTGTTGCGCACTAAGTTGATCTTTCTCTACACCCTAGCTATGACTGTAGCACTATATTCCTTTCCTTCTCTATGTACAGTATGCTTTGTCAGTATAGTGCCAAGAAACAATGTCTTTCATTATATACTAATTCATGTGACAATAATAAATCAAATCAAATCAAATCCACAGAAAGGTATAACAGGGCCCATGCAAATACTTTTATTTGTAGGAAGTGAGACAAGTTGAAGAAGAAATGATTTAGTGACGGAGGGGAGGGGGTGGTGCGCAGCCAGGCGGAGGGAAGGGAAGGGATGAGGGATGGTGCACAGTCAGGTGGAGGGAAGGGGGTGATGCATAGCCAGGTGGAGAGGGAGGGGGTGGTGCACAGCCAGGTGGAGGGAGGGGGTGTGCACAGCCAGGTGGAGGGGAGGGGGTGGTGCATAGCCAGTGGAGGGGAGGGGTTGGTGCACAGCAGGTGAGGGGGGTGGTGCACAGCCAGGTGAGGGGAGGCGGTGGTGCACAGCCAGGTGGAGGGGAGGGGGTGGTGCACAGCCAGGTGGAGGGGAGGGGGTGGTGCACAGCCAGGTGGAGGGGAGGGGGTGGTGCACAGCCAGGTGGCGAGGAGAGTAGGGACAGTGGATAACAAGGCAGTAGAAAGAGGTGGTACACAGGCGGGCGGAGGGGAGAGGGTAATAAATAGCCGGCTGGAGGAGAGGAGACTGGTGGTGGACAGAGGTTGTTTGAGCCTCTGTTCAAAAAGGAAATGGAGACCCCTCAGACCAACCACCCCCCTCCCCCCACCGATGGGGGATGGAAGTGTTGAGGGGATTGGACATCAGGGTGGAGCAGAGGTAGTTAGAACCAGAGGAACAGGAAATTGTTGCTACGATGTAGGGCCACAGCGGAATCATAACTGTTATTGGGAAGAGGCTGGACAAGGGGAGGAAGGATGGAGTCAAGATCGGAAGAAGTGAGTTTTGTCAGACAGGAACAGGTTGTTTGGGTGGGTCTGCTTGGGCAGTCCTACATGTAGGTTTTGGGAAGGAGGGAGAAGCGGGCTGTGCAGGTTTTGGGGGAGTGCAGGCTATGAGGTTGGAGGCTGTGATGGGAAGATCACCAGAAGCGATCAGCAACTATCCTGGAAACAGTGTCTTGATGTTTGGAGGTGGGGTCATGGTCTGGGAGAGTAGGAGAAAGCGTCTGAGAATTGGCACTCAACCTCTGCATAGAGATCAGTATGCCTGACAACAACAACGTGACCCTTGTCAGTAGGTTTGGACCTAAGAGAATAGAATGCAGCAATTTCAGAGGGAGTGGGAGGATTGAGATGGTGAGGGTGCAGAGAAATTGTGACAGTCAATATTGGTCTGACAATTCTCAATGAAAAGATTAAGAGCAGGTAGGAAGGCCAAAGAGTGGAGTCCAGGTAGAGAGAGAATGTGGGAAAGGATTAATTGAACTGGGGAAAAGACTCCTGCCTAATGAAGGGAGCATGGAGACGAAGGCAACACAGGAAAAGTTCAGCATCACCAGAGCCCAGGATTCATTGAAATGAAGACAGAAGGGGGTAAAATGGAATCCTTTGCTAAGTACAGAACACTCCACATCTGAGAGGGGCAGTTCAGAGGATATAGTGAATATATGGCAAGGGATGGGAGTGGAAACAGAGTCAGAGGCATGGGAAAGCTCGGAGGATCACGTAGATAGATAGATTTCAATGTGTTTCTTAAAGGAGGAGAATGGAGTAGAGAGGTGTAGAGGTTCAGGGAATGAATTGCAAATCTTAGGATCCAGACAATTAAAGGCATGGACAACAATGGTAGAGTCATAAGAATTGGGATTTTCAAGAGGTTGGAATTAGAAGAACGCAGGTAAGTTAGGAGGGTTGCAGAGTTGGAGGAGATTAGAGGAATAGGATGGAGAAAGACCATGGAGAGACTTGAAAATAAGAATGAGAATTTTTAAACAAGGGCTTTGCCTAACTGGGAGCCTGCAGGCAACATTAAGTTCAAGGACTTTGGGAAGGTAAAGGAGGCCAGGGAGGGGCAGTAATATTCAAGCTTGGTGGAATCAAGGATTGGTCTTTTCTGAGGAGATTGGTGATGGTGTCTAAAGGATGGGAACCGAGAGGAAAACACCAGTAAGGGTCGGGAAGGAAAATAATTGATAGGAATAGGGTCAGGAGTGTTACATACACAAAATGAGCCTGGATAAGGCATGAAGAGAAGTAGGAGAGCAACTAAAGAATGACACAAAGATTGGGGAAGAAGATGCATGACAGAAAGTTCAACCTGGTGATCAGGACAAGTGGAAGAGGCAGCAGATCAATGGTCTCAAACTTAATGACAAAAAATCCATTTTTTCCTCACACTTCCTCTCACTTGTGGTTGGAGGTGAGGGTGGAGGAACCAGGAAGAGAGGGATTTAAAATATCAAAATGCGATAAGCACAGTAAGAAGTCTCAAAACACCAGGTTAAAGTCCAACAAGTCCATCAAGAGTAGAGAAAAGATACTGAAACTTGGCTTTGTATCCCATGATGATCTTGATACCCTGTTCGGCTGGGGTGGGGTGGTGGATGTGCTGGGTCAGAATTCAGGGCAGGTGACGCAGGAAGAGTTGAGGGGGATACTGGATGCAAAGGTATGCTGGGTGCAAGCCTCAGTAAGAATCTAGCAACACCAATTTTAAATCCAACCGATTTATTTGATAGTAAATTTGTGAGCTTTTGACCTTTTCGTCTTCGTCAGGCAAATGCAGTGTTCTGGTCTGCAATAGCACACATATCAACACAGACAGTCACAGATTGCTGATTAGAATGCAAATCCTTACATCTAACCTGCTATTCAAGTGTTAAAGTGGCTAACAATGTGTGTGAAGGGAATCCTGAGCATTGGTTAGAGAATTGTGTATTGTCTCCAGACAGCACAGTAAGTGAGGTTTTTTGCTAACCCAGGCAACTCACGGGGGTTACAGATAGTGTGACATGAAGCCAAGATCCCTGTTAAGACCGTCCTCGTGTGTGCAGAACTCATGGGTGCAAGCCTGCCATAGGGTTCCAGCACTATGTCAAAAATTTAAAAGTAAAGGTTAAAACAAAAAAAACCTCCATCCCTCGCCCCCTTTTACCCTCACACACTCCATGCCAATTCATGGCACCTCATGCCCCATTCATCCCTTTGCCCCTTTTGCTCCTATTCTAATCTGTGCTCCTCCATCCAACTCTTAAGCCCTTTATAGCCCATATGTCAATCTATAAATCTCGCTCCATCCATTGTCCATGATGCTTTATAGCCTGTATAAAATCATAGAAACATAGAAACCGTACGGTATAGAAAGAGGCCATTTGACCCATTGAGTCTGCACCGACCACAATTCCACCTAGACTCTACCCTCATATCCCTACACATTTACCCGCTAATTCCCCACAATTCAGGACACTAAAGGGCAATTTTACCATGGCCTGTCAACCTAACCTGCACATCTTTGGACTATGGGAGGAAACCAGAGCACCCAGAACATAGAACATAGAACATAGAACATTACAGTGCAGTACAGGCCCTTCGGCCCTCGATGTTGCGCTGGCCAGTGGACCCTCTAACCTAAACTATTCCAATATCATCCATATGCCTATCCACCGAACGTTTGAATGTCCCCAAAGTAGGCGAGTCCACAACTGCTGCAGGCAGGGCATTCCACGCTCTCACCACCCTCTGTGTAAAGAACCTGCCTCTGACATCCGTCCTATAACTACCACCTCTTAATTTAAAGCTATGTCCCTTCGTGTTGGTCATCACCATCCGAGGAAAAAGGCTCTCACTATCCACCCTATCCAATCCCTTGATCATCTTATCAGAGGAAATCCACACAGACATGAGGAGAATGTGTGATCTCTATACAGACAGTGACCCAAGCTGGGAATTGAACCCAGGTCACTGGAACTGTGAAACAGCAGTGTTAACCACTGTGCTACCATGTTGCCCAGTACACCAATCTATGCACTGCCACCTGCTCTCATGGTCCGTCGTAGCCTTGTGGCAACTTAATGCCAATTCATTCCAATCCAGGCTTAGTTAACTAAAACAAAAGGAGGCTTGCATTTATATATACCTCTTTGTAACCTTAGGATTTCCCAAATTGCTTTTCCACAAATGAAGATTTTTTTGAAATGTAGTCAAGGTTATGGACGGGGGGGAAGTGGGGTGGGGAGCGGGCAGGGGGATTCTCCCAGAAGTGCTGAATTGGTGGGAAAACTGCCCTAGATCATGCCTGTTTTCTCAGTTCAACTTCATACTCAAATCTTCCCACTCTGTGAACTGCAGAGGTCAAAATCTTGATGATCAATAAAAACCTGGGGGGGGAGCCCTATTTGAGGCAAGAGAAATCTGAAATCGGCAGGATGAGTGGAAACTTGCGCGCATCTCTGGGAGATCGCTGAGAAGACCTCCTAGCATCCAGATCACTGCCATCCAACCTCCACAGTCATCACTGGCCTCATTGTTGGCCCCACAACCACATCACTACACAGACATTACTGGCCTCATCACTGTCCCCCCCACAACTGACCAGACATGTCTGCCCACTTACCTCATGCCCTCATGGGTCTGGATAAAGAGGGTACACAATCCCTCCATCCCTTGAACATACTGTCCACACTGCTGCCCTGCAGAGAACTAGCGTTGTGCTGATATGCACAACCCCAGTTTGTGATCATTCCCTCTCTTGAATAGGACCCTAGAGTATTGCACCACCCCCCGCACCCCCTCCTTCTCCTATTGAATGACAGCCAACCAGCATTCTAAGAGATGAGTGATACACAACTGAATGCAGCCTTCAAAATCTCTCACAAGGATTTGTTGTCAATGGGCCCATGATTGACCACGCTGACTGCACCTGCACTCCCCTAATAAGCAGGGCTGTATATAAGCTGCAGGAATGGACACACAGACAGTCATGTCACAAAGATAGCTGCGCGGAAACCGGCTCCCAGATTTTCAGAGGCCGACCAGGAACACCAGCTAAATGCTGCGGAGGAGGAGGCATGATTGTCTCTTCCCCGGCCAGGGCTCCAACCCAAGGGGTGCTTCTGCCGCGGAGGAGGTGGCAGAAGTGGTGAATGCCAGGAGCCTGACACTGTGCTCTGGCAGGCAGTGTCGCAAAAAAAAACGCGCAAGCAGCAAGGGTAAGTGAGCATCCCACTCGGAATTCAGCATGTACTTGGCATGGATCTGCAACCCTGCTTAGACACCTGAAGGATAACAAGTGACCCTTCCCCCAGGAACAGAGTCTAACCCCTTCCCCTCATCCCTCAATGAGCAGCTCTCAGTGGTGACCACTTTCCCCGAAACGCCCGAGACGCAGGTACACATTGAGCACCAGGGAACTGCAATATGTTAATGCTTTCTAGCTACATTGTGTTCCCACAAGCAAAGAAAGCCCACATTGCACAGGAAACAACACAGACTGGTGATGGTGTGCTTGACCTGCAGCAGCTGAATAGCATGGCAGAGTGTGCCATGGAGCTGGCAGGGGGTGATGGATCATCCCAAATGATCACCAACAGCCAGGTCAGAGTTCAGGATGCAAGTGAACTGAAGTATGCCCTCAATCTTGGTCCTCCTTGAAGTAAGTGTGACGCTGCATGGAATGTTTTGCCTCTCTCTCCCCTAGCGTGTGTTCTTTTTTCAGCTCTGACCCAGAGGAACCTGCTTCTTCGGGTGTTGCCGCCACTCCCACTGCTCTGGAGCGAACTGTCCACAATCCCCACCATGGCACCTCAGAGGGAGGCACTGTGAAATCCCCCAAGGGCAGCACTGGCATGTACCACACAACTCAACAGCACACAGACGATCCATACAGTGGACACCTTTAGTGTTGAGACTTCTGGTGCTGAACTGATGAGGGCCTCACAGCGCTGATGCACATCGGGAGGAGGTGGCACATCCGAGGGCTCGGGCACACTGAAGTCTGCTGGATACCAGGATTATGTTGTCCCCAAACCAGCTGCTGGGCCCTGGGTTTGTTCCTCCCAAGACAGGTGGAGATGTATCCGGGGAGTTGTGGAAGAGCTGTCAGCAACCATACTGCGACTGCAAGGCTGATTAGGGGAATCAAACTGAGTGCTGTTGCGGGAGTGGAGCCGACACACATCAAGGTCAACGCTTGCCCGCCATAAAATGTCAGGAATGTGCTGAAATCCTTGCAATGAGGTATTGCTGTAGCTGTAACTACCAGAAATATGTCCTCTAATGTCATTCTTTCATTATTGCCCACTTTCAATATGTTTGCCTATATCTGGATAGACTTGTTTGTGTGATATCAGACAATGAAACCCCAAAGCCCACAGCGACTGGTGAGAAGCAGGCAGGGCTCCTTCCCATCCTAATGTTGACAGAGTTGAACAGAGCATTGGGTGCTCCAATATTCAACCGTTGGGCGGAAGTCTCCCATAAAATGGCAAGAAAATGGGACTAATCTGTGCCAGTTGCTCAGGCACACTCCATTGCGCAATCGTCTCACACTCAGTCACATTTTTGGAGAGTGGCGCAGTACCCACCAGTGCTGAAAACACACCAGTAAGCCCAGCTTCTGAATACTCAAGCATGCTTCTAATGGGTAGCCCTGCCCAACATGTCCCCCCATCATGACCCCTTACATTGTCCCTGCGTCCCCCCATCATAGCCCCACTATATAGCCCCCTATTATTGGCACCATCCAAGCCCGACTCCCCCCATTGATCCTGCCCTGGCACACCAGCGGTGCCCAGCTGACACTGCTGGAATGCCAGGTGGCCACTGCTGCGGTGGGCACAGCTATTGTGCCAGATGGACATTGCCATGGAGGGCACTGCCCACCATGACTATACCACTGGCCACCCAAAGGCTTCCGTGGCCTTCGAGCCATTGCCATGACATAGCTATCGCACCAGATTTCTGCTAGTGGAGGCCAGGACATCTCCTGGCGTGATGTCGCGCCGGAGAAGTGGGAACATTCTGGGACGGAGGGAAACGATTGCATACCAAACTCACCAATAAGATTGAGATCCAGTCAATCTCATGCAAGTCAGTCTTTTGCCCTTTTTGGATGTGATCTAGTTCAAGCTGTTGGAAATCGACCGGGACAATTGCCAACAGTTTGGTGCTGGTTGCAAAATCAATTATTAGGCCTGCATGTTATTCTCTGGGATCAGTACGAGTTCAGAGAATGTTCCCATTGTGTCAATCACACTTTGCCATAACCACCATTACTTCAGGATTTTATAACTTATTGTCAATTATAATTTATATACAAATGATGATTTTCATGGGTTTTCAATGGGAATCCTATTCTCCTTACTGGTTTATAGTTAATTCCAGCTGGATTTTAGGACAGTTTTGTGTATGAATTGGGTTAAAACTATCAAAACCCATTCCACTTAAAGCTTTTATGATCATTAGAGCAGGGAGGCTTTCATCCTATCAGTCTGGACTAGATTCACAGCCAGGTCCTAAGGGTGAAAGGCCAGTGTTATAATTCACAGCACCACACAGTCCTCATTGAAGGTAAACTTTAATGCATTTTAGATCTTGCTGGGCAGCTTTTGCCCAGAAGCAATTTAACACTATGACATACGGCAGATAGAGAGTGACACTTCTCTTTAGAAATTCTGAGCTGTATATTTGCCTTCGTTTGAGTGTTTGGCCAGGATTTTTTCCAGATTTTTTAAGATATTATTAAAATAACTAAGAAATTTGATTATGAACTGTAAGGACAGCAGTTACAATTAATAAACATATTTGTTGCATCACAAGTTTATTATTTGAGTTAAATGACAATACTACTATGGAATTAATGCCAGTCATACTCTAATCAGGTCTAAGATAACAAAATACAAAGCATCAGTTCAATCAAAATGTCCCAATTTAGTCATGTTATTTAGAGTTTGGCATTAGCCAGTTTTTAGTTACATTTCGCCTCCAAGAAGCTTAGGCCTACATATTTTCAACAAAGAACCAAATAATAATTTACAGTCATTGTTTGTTTATAATTGTTTCACTGGCATGGGGGGTGGGGTGGTTTACGTTCACACATCAGTTTTTACCTTTTTTTGTTCCTTGTTCCCATGAGAAAGTTTGAAGATTGAATAAATGGGATGAATTTTCAGGCTTCCTGTTTGTTAGCCACTCACCTCCTTCCCTCTCTCCTATAAAATGGTGGGTAATGGCCAAGAGCTTAATTACTGCTTTTTATAGTTATTGCAGTAATGGTCCCTCTGGAAGCTTGTGATGCCACCTAGATCAGGCAGTATTAGATATACTGTTGATCCATTTAAAACTGTAGTTGAGGTCCAATCAGTTGGTGGTCCAACTGGAAAAGTGCTCAGAGGTAAGTTCCGTTTTATTTCTGTGGAGCTGGGATGAATGCCCTCAAATCAAATTGGGTCTCCCTTTGAGACTATGAGGCAATGTGGTTCTCCAGCCAGCTACCCCAAGTCCACTTGTGGAGCAATCGACTTCTGTAAGTGGCAGCTTTATAATCACAACTTCATATGGACCTCAGCATTAGTCTGTTTGACGTAACAGTCAAACATTTAAGGTGAATCTATTTCACTATTTGTAAATATTAAGAGTGTATATACATAACCAACATAACAATAGTTAGAATTGTTGATAAATTGAAAAGAAATGCTTGCTTTCCTAGGCAATGATAGCTAGTTCCCTATTCTTGTCGTGACCATAACTCCTTCTCTAAGTATGCCTAAGCACTTGCCACTGTTAATTTCAGGCCAGAAAGCTAAGAGATTGGTAAATGCTCCTGTCTGCTGAAATTAGGGTAGGAACTGGAGAAACACGCAGCTTGAGAGACTGCAATGTGGCGAGTGCCTCCAGTGAATATAATATCACAAGCCACCTTTACTGTAACCAAGTTATAGCCTGGAAATGAAGAAATGTTCATTGACTTTTTACATTGTGATGGATTATGGCAGTTTGATTTGTGTCATATTTTGATGTTAGATTTCAGATTAAAGCTGCCACTGAAATGTCTGTTTCGGTAAATCAGCAGCGTGACATCAATCAATGTTTAGTTGCTTGTGGCTGCAATTTGAAATTATCTCTTTAGAACACAAAGGATCCACAAGAAAAAGAGACAATGTTTCATTTTGTCCTTTGCACTGTTCATGAATCATTCCATAGTCATAGACCTAAAGTAGGAGCCAGTGAAGTGTAAACAACATTACTGCCACTATAGCGAGAGCTTTAATGTCCTTTGTGTCCTCAGACTCATAGACGTTAATGACAGCGGTGGTTAAAGTTGCAGGGATTTGTTTTGTTTTGTCGAGAAGCAATATTTCAAAAAAAAATCAAAAATCAAATGTATACAATATTTTCTTCAATATTTCTCAACCTGCTCATAAAAAAACCGCACAGAAATTTCAGAAGAAAGTATTCAACTGGCATGAAGTAATTTTTCACTTTGTCATGAATAAGATATTATCACAAATCCTGCCGCAAATACTATGCTGTTGTGCTCCTTTAAGGTAAAATCTTATCAAAACTACCTCAAAGTATCGGAGAGAAAAAGAAATGCTGTGTATTTATTTAATTTTACTTGTGTGCGGCACAAACTATGATGAATGAGTGAAGCAGTCCACAAGGTGAATATGGGTGATTTGGAGCTTGCTGGCTCTGGACGTAGCTTTACATAAGCAACCCAAAGAGCACCGGCCAAAAACCATACCGCTACATGTTGCTGATCAAATAAAAAAAATTCCACTGATTCAATGTTACTGCTTTTAAATCATTACTGTAAAAGAAATTCAAACGCGCATAAGGTTTTAAAAGGGCATAAGTACCTCTTAAATATTGAATTGAAAATATTCTGTTTTGACGCAAGGAATGAAAAGGTAACACTGCATCTCACTATACAGTTTCACTTCAATGCCATTATGATTTTATTTAAAGAAACGGTATTGCAAGTACAAGGGAGCTCTTTTAAATCCCAAAGAAAAGACTTTGGATTAAACGACACTGTTGTTTTGAATACATTAGCCACATTTTGCATCTTCATTTTACTTAAGTGGGGATAAAGAGACAACTTATTGGAAATTAATTGCTTTTGAGAACGGAAAGTTGAACAGTAAGGACCTAACGCTGTGTCAAATGCCTCAAGTCTGATGAGTGGTTTGCTTCGACAGCTTCCATCACTGCTAGCAGAGCGAATAGTGCAGTTAAAAGCAGACCTCCCAGTGGCTTTGCTTTTCATGTCTTGCGGTTTGAAGGACAGCTATAGACAGCTCCCACAGAGCGAGTGGAATCTCGAATTTCAACCCGAGCGCTTCACATTGGTCACGGCTCCTGCTCCAACCATTGGTTAGCATCCTTCACACATTTCCCCCTTCCGAAAGAAACAGAATAACCTTCTGGAGATGCCAGCATTCATATTAACAAGTAGAATAATCCTAGCTAGACAGCTTGAATATAAACACAAGCTGGAGTTGTGGGTGCTTTCAGTAAATAACGGCTTAGCAATGCGAGATCAATGGCTTCAAGTTCAAAATGTTTATGTCAGATGGACAAACACTTGTCAGTTGGCCAGTCCTCTCAAAGTCAGATTTATTCTTTAGAACAGCAAACATCATTTATCTTGTCCATGCCTGAAGAGAGATAACATGCAGCCGCAATAACTCAAATAGCTGAACAAAACACCCTCACATTCTACAACCATTGAAATGCAGTGTTTGAATTCTCTTTTCAAATTGTCCTTGCACATTAGATTATGTTGCAGTTAATAAGGATATTGGCTACTCCCACCTAACAGTAATAAATGGCTATATGAAAATCTTAGGCTTCTTAGCACTGTTCTGTCAATGCTATCTTTGGCACCACCTTATGTTAAGGCATATTTCCTTCCTGTTCATGGCTCTGCACTTTTTAAGAGAGAACTGCTGAAATAGAACTCAATGTAGTTTGTGGGCTAAGGTGTTAATACTATAGGAATTAGCCACAAACACGTAACAATGCAATTTACATGTGATTGCTAAGATTCTAAGATACTATGCCAAAACTGTATACAAGCACAGCATTCATTTTAGTAAATGATTATTGCAGCTTTTTTATAAATATGTGACTGAATGTGTTTAACTCCCACAGCTCATTAGGGTTAACAGCTAATTTTTTTGAACAAGGTAGGTAACTTTATAATAAAAGAAAACTTTACAAAATGAGTTTTGTTATGAAGATGCAGTTTATGCATTTTAGTCCTTTATGATGTTTTTGGTTGCACAAAATAATTTTAGTTATGAATCTGTATATGAAATTTTAATTATTATGTTTAATGAAAATAATTAATTTTCACATTAATAATGACTGTAGTTATTGCTGTAGTTTTTGAAAACAAATTTAGCTCTAAGGCTTTTTTTGTTTATCTTATAATGCTCTTCACATTTTTAATTTATGTTCAATACCTTTTTTATCTTCAGATTCAAATAGATTTGATGTAGAATTGATAAGCTGCATACATCAATAATCATCATTTTACAACTGAATCTGGCAAATACCTCGTTGTAAAATCCACAGAGTTCAAATTTGGAAAAACAGAGAGTGCCGCAAGGGTTCCGCATACAACATAGTGGAATGCAAATACTTTGCTTTGGGACTGGTAGCATTAATGACCAATTTATGCTGCAGTGAAAACTGTGCATGCATATCATAGTGCTTTGATGTAAATTATCTTTCCCGTCAAGACAAGATAACATTTCTCAGTTTATTAATAGACATGAATGGGTACATATCCACAAATTGTGCTCAACCTAAATGTGCAAGCAGCAAGGAACTGAAGGATGGAGTGATTTTTCTTATTTCTTTCAGTGGAAGTATCCTTATGCATCCTAGCACGGCATACTGAAAGGGCTGCAAACTATTTTGCAGTTCACTGAAGTCCGACCAAATGCCTAGAGCCAAAAGTTCCCAATTAAAATAATGTATGAAAGAATTTAATGTCACATTCAAAAGTTGCATCAACTAATTTCAAATACTTTACGCTAAGGCTAACATGGCAATAAAACAAATGTAAGAATTTTCTTTGCAATGTTCAAAATTTCCTGGCCAGTCCTGACTAAGTGGACTGAGATATATTTTACTATGTGGTCACAACTAATATCTACTTCATTGATGACAATTTATGTTCAAGGCCTTCTGGTGAATGAAACACAAATAAATTTAAAATATCAGCATTTTCTTTGTTTCTCATTTCTTTTATCATCAGTGCTTTGCTTTAGACATGTAAGCTATGACATCCAATGTCCCAGAAAATTTGACAAAACTGGAAGATATTCAGAAACATGGTTGTAAATATTTTCAGGTAAACTGGAGCTCACTAACATAACTAAAAGCTTCTTATATAACCAGGAGTCATTAACCAACATGGAGAGCTTTTACATTATCAGAATTCAGTAGTGGCACTTAGAGTTTCTGCATAACCAGGACTCAATAACCAGAACTGAATGTTTCAGAGTGATCAGAGCTCAGTAAGCAGTGCTGAAAATGGTTACAGTCTTGGGATTCAGAAAACAGTACTGACAGCATCTATATAACCAGGGCACTGTAACCTTTATTGGGAGCTGATTCATAATTACAACTGATGGCTGTTTGGGGAGCTTTTACATAACCAAATTGAAACAATTACACTATAATGCCTTGTTTTTGTTGTATAATTTGCTGAGTTTATGTTCCTTTTTACTTTTGCAAAGCTAAATTAGTGGAAATGATTCAAGACGTTTTTAGATAGAACCAGATGTCCGGATCTGCTGTAATATTGCAAATTTTTTATCAGAAAAGTTTATTACAAATAATAATTTAAAATCATATGGGTCAGTCAACCATTAGTACAATGTCTGATGGTGCAATGTGTGATTCAAGAAGTGTTTCCTTTCTATCCTTAAAGGCCAGTGAGACAAGTAGCAGCATTTCACTCTGCAGCCAGTATAAGTCTCAGGCTTTGCAAAACAAGCTTCTCTAGGAAATCATATCTCAGAGCACAGAGATATTTTGTAAATGATTTGCTTTTCAGCTCAAGGATTGTTGTGGGAAATGTTTTGGTGATCATGTTAAAAAATGCCACTAATACATAGGAACATAGAAATTGGAAGCAGAAAAAAGCAAATTCAGCCCTTCGAGTCTGTTCCGCCATTCAGTCAGATCATGGCTAATCTCTCCCTTTCTCAAATCCACCTTCCCACCTATTCCCCACATCACTTCATGCCCTCTTTTATGTATCTCCTTCTTGAAATCATTCAATGATTCAGACTCCACTGCATCATGTGGCAGAGAGTTCCACAAATTCACCATCCTCTGTGAGAAACAGTTCCCCCTTATCCCAGTTTTAAATCTACTGCTTCTCAACCTATATCTATTACCTCGCTTCTAGATTGTCCCTTAACAGGAAGATTTAGTTACATTTACTTTATCAATCTGTTTTAATATGTTATGTATCTTGATCAGATCCTCTCTCATCGTTCTAAACTCCAGCGAGTACAAGTTTAGTCTCTCCTCATATGTCAATCCTTTCATCCCTAGAATCAATCTGGTGAACCTCCTCTGAACTGCTTCCAATGCCACCACATCCTTCTTCAAATTAGGAGATCAAAACTGGACACAGTACTCCAGATGTGGTCTCACCAACATACTATACAATTGCAATAACATTTTTCTACTTAATGAGAAAAGGTTGCCCATTCCAAGTACTGGATTGGACTGACAGTGGCAGGTTTTATTTTTGTTATGAATCAACAGAAAGGAGCCTTGCTCCATAATGAAGAATTGTGGTCAATACTTTACAGTGAGCATGCAGGCAGTCAAGTGTGGCTTAGTTAGTTCTGTTGTCAAGTAAGGTCATGGGTTCAATTCTTACTCCAGAGAATTGAAGTTGTCACTCTGGTATATACAGGTAACACTTGCACCTCCAAAACTACTGTCTTTCTCAAGTGAAAATCACTACTCAAAGAAACACATGGGAGATTGTACTAGTGCCCTAGTCAATATCCTTCCACTAGCATTGCTAAATCAAATTATCTGGTCATTATCACATTGTTGTTTTTGGGAGCTTGCTGTGTACAATGTGGGTGATGCATTTCCCATACTGCAAAAAGCATTTCATTGTAAAATGTTCTCAGATGTCTTGAGGTCATATAAGGCAAATATTTTGCCCTTAGTACCCACTGTCAATTCAAATAGAAAACAGATACAGGTAACTTCATCCTTTTAATATCAAGATGTTTGATATTACATCAAAGCACAATGATTTGCTGGAAATGATGTGAATGTCAACATTGTTAATGTTCTCACCATTGACATTGGGAAATATAGAAATCATTGGTTGTGTGAGGATATTGATAAGTGTGTGTATCTATTCAGAGATCAGAGACAGAGGTTTGCACATTTGGCTTTTGTCAAACAAAGCATAGAAATGGCTAGAATAGTTCCAGAAAAACTTGAAAGCACCAAATAAAAATCTTTAGCTCGATCAAATCAATGGTCATTGACTGAGTTAAGAGAGATGATTCTCAAGTGGGAACAGGGTGTCTTAAATATTGTTCTATTTTCTCCATGGATGAGAGCCCAGGCTGAATTTTGAACATAACTGGTAGCATAAAATTGACCTCTATTGTGTTCTACCAGCGTAACTCATCTGTGTGGGGAAGGCTAATGAATGTCACCCAAGCTATTCACTTCCTATACTGAATTGTAATGAACAAATAAGAGAATGAGCATTTTATATGCTAAAGCAATAGGGGCAACACTGGCAAACCTTGATGATCCAATTTTAACAATTATTGATACCTTTCTCAACTCATAGTATGTAGATAATGCTGAATCTGCTACTCAAAAACAGAACTGCTGCCATCTTCATTCAGCACAGAATCTCACAAACAATGGATAATCGAAAGTTATAATGAATGAAGAAGTGACTAATGTATTCTAAACTGGAAGATAGTCTACTACAAAACCAAACTCCCAATCAAACTTCGTGCTGAGTTTATGACTACATGAAGACCAAATACAGCCTTGATATAAAGAGAATATAAAAGGCAGAGCTAATCTCGCACTGAAAACATTACCATCTAGCTTATTCTATCTCACATAATAGTGTTTTGATTTCACAGTCCCAGTCAGGAGCCTTGCCTTCTGAGAACACGAATCTTGAATTAAGTAAATGGAAACTTATGGATATTGCAAATATAAAATTCTATTATGTGTTCTTGGAGGGAAATGCTTCCTGCTTGTGTGCACAGACACAAACTAAACCCCATGAATATAATGCTTTATTGTAACTTGCATTAGAGTATTAATATTTGATATGGAATTGATTGATCATGTTCATCTTAATACAGTAATTATCATTGTTGCCAGTTTTACATTCATTTTCTGTCCTTTTGGAATTTGGAAGACTGTATTGAATTCAGCAATAGTTTCTGAAAATGTCTTTTGAATGATTTAATTAAAATGAATTGGATTTTGTGTGATGGCTTTTCTTCACACCAAAATGCAAACACACAAGTTGAAAATTTTCTGCACATTGTTGGATTACAGTATCACTTGCCACGATTGCTCTATTCTTCCATGCAATTTCACAAACCTGTTTTCAGAGATTTTGCAAACTCCATGCACACCTCCCTTCTCCAGTGGTATAAAGTCTGGTGAAGCTTAAGTTTTACTATAAAAACCGGCTAACTGCATAATTTCAAGGAAATTATTATATTATACCAAAGTGTAGGTGAAATTCAATTTCCTGAAAGACTATTAAGAGATACAAAGAACTGTGATAATTTCACACTTTCCTCACAAAAATAAAATTAGGTTTTTTGATTTGATTTTTTATTGTCACATGTATTAATGTAAATGAAAAGCATTGTTTCATAGAAAGCTCACTGTGTAGGAGGAGGCCATTTGGCCAATCCAGCCTGCACCAACAACAATTCAACTCAATCCCTATAACCTCATAGTTTGGCACTGATTATCCACATATTTACCTTGATAGTTCCCTAACACTAAGTGCCAAACCCCCTAACCCGCATACCTTTGGACTGCGGAAGGAAACCGGAGAACCCTGAGGAAACACAGAGAGAATATGCAGACTCCACACAGGGAATGACTCAAGCTGGGAATCAAACCAGGGTCCCTGGTGTTGTAAGGCAGCAATTTCTCATAAAGCATGCCATTCATAGAGTACATAGGGAAGAAGGAAAGGCGAGGATGCAGAGTGTAGTGTTACAGCCGGAGCTAGAATGTAGAGAAAGATCAACTTAGCGTAAGTTAGGTCCATTCAAAAGTCTGATGGCAGCCGGAAAGAGGCTGTTCTTGAGTCTGAAAGTTAAAGTGATGAAGCAATGTTTTAAAACGATATGCTGCACTTTGTGCCTTAAAATTCAAACACGTGGAACAAACAAATCATCACTCCTTTTCGCCTTTTGTGTATTTTTTCTTAAACAATGAATGAAAATGATATTGCCTAGGAAACTGGGTGGGAGGAGTTATTGAGTTTCACAGAGCTGAGTTAACACTGGCAAAATATGATTGTTAACCTGCATTCCCTTGTGTCATTTCAACTGTGTTTAATTGTATGTTAATTGTACGAGTCCCACACGGTTGCAATTATTAACTCTTACTGGTCAACTCCCCTGATGCTTTTAACTGTATTCACCATGGAAACGAGAATATTTCTTAGCAAAATATCAGAAACAATTAGAATAAAAGAAAATGACTTTTTAAAATCAATATTAACTATTGGTAGTGGTAATTTCTTGTGTACTATGTCTCGCAACACTGTGAACAAGTGCTGGAAGGTTCCCTCTACTCAATAATTCTAGCAAAATTATAAATGCGCTCTTTTTGAAGGTACTTACAATTTCATTGGAAATACCAATGCGAAGGAAATGTTTCAGCATTTGTTATGATGCTGCTCCGCACAGCAGCCAAGGGAAATCATCCTCATTGGTTTCTGCAGTTAATTGTCATGCTGTTTATTCGTGTTTGCCCGAGGCATAAACACCACGAAACAAAACGCCTTTTACATCTGCAATAAATGTGTAGGAAAAGTATAACATTGAAGTACAATTGCGCCAAATGCCTAATTTTTGTATTCATTTTCCACAGATCAAAAATGGAAATAGCAAATCTTGACAAAGTAAATCGTACCTCTATATACGTTTCTGAATGAATTAATGGAATTTACACCCTTACAGACATACTCGGATAAATTTAAACTTCCAGGAATGCTCTGATGATGAAAGGAACAAGCAGCATCCTAATTTGGAGGATTGTAGGAACTAAATTTAAATCCTCATCTTGTCCTAAATTGTACATTTATTCCTGATACAGTAATTGTACTCACGGTATCTTCTTGTTCTCTCTCCGAGGACGATTTGGAAAAAAAGAACTTAAAATTTAATTAACATTACAAAAGAGGGAAATAATGTCCAACAGTAATAAATGGTCATTAAAACAATGTAGAAGATATTTTAATAAGAATACTGAATTGGTTAGCCTATAATACTATTTTCAATTTTGCAAATGCAAATATATTTTAATTATCCCACTATTGGGCTGGATTGAAAGTTCATTGTGAGTACTTATTCAATTCCAAGTACAAGCTTTCTGGCGAATCCGTTACACACTAAAAATGTATTATATAACAGTAAGCCTCTGGGGCTATAACAAGGTGGAGGAATGGTGGTGTATGAATGTAAATAGAAAGTTGTTTTTTTCTATTGACTCAGAGCTGAATTGAGATTCTGTTAACTAATTCAGCAAAAAACAAGTCCACTCCATTATGAAATTGTCTCCCCCAGTTGTGAGTTATGTCCGATAGTATAATTAGAAACACTGTAAAAACATCTGAGATGAGAAAGATAAGCTAGTGATTTCACTATTATAATATATTCTCAATGCTGCGGTGTTTTCTAAGGTAAAAATAATCTAAAGTGAATCCAAGAATACTCCGTTTTTATTTTGGAACTGTCTATTCGTTTTGTTCTGATTTTATTTAGCAGTGAATTCTCCACAGTCATTTCTGAGCAATTTTACGTTTATTTTACCAAATGACAGCAAATATATCACACACCCACAGTGCACGTCCACAGGCTAATGGTTCGGAGTGTGTTCATGGAGGACAATATACAGTCTGAAGTGTTATAAAAGACAGTAACTCATTGAGATTGAGATGACATCATAAAAAGACTGCACAGTTTTACTGCTGTATTAATAGCATGCTAGCTCCCAGACATTAAAGATTTTTTTTTGCACATTTTACATTTACTGGTTTTACCTGTTCTGTTAACTTTCTGTTGGTGGGAGTGGCTGAGGCTTTGGCAAGCTTCTCGGATTGCAAACATGCAACATTATCTAACAATGATTTCAGGATTTGTTTAACTGAACGACACAGGATAGTATCAAAGTCTGTAAATGTTAGGTGGCAATATGTAGCACCAGTGAGGAACCCAGTCACATCACTACATGCGTGAGATGAAATTCGGAAAGGATCCTGGAAACCAGTGACTGAATTCAAGCCACAAACCACAGTTCTGTTTCTCTTAAAGGACATTACATCAGTGTTTTTCTTACTTGGGATTACCACTACTAATTAAAATATAATTCTGGGTGTGAGCTATTGCCATGTACCTATTTCCTGTCACAAAAATGAAAATAGCACTGAGCTTTGGCAAACTGATGACTAAAGTGTAGATGAAATAATTGTTTTAGCTTTGCTATTTATTCATATATTCCTAAAGTGCATATTATAATAGTCTTTTCATTTAGTCAATTAGTAACAAACACAATTATAGAAGACTATTCGCTTTGAATTGTTGGTGAAACATTTTCTTCAGTTAAATTGTCCTGTAAAATACACAATCAAATACTGGTCTTTCTCTTGAGTAAACAACGATACTTGATCATAAAAATGTCTTTGAAACTTTATTTTTTGCTGCAACCAGGCTGGTCTTCTTTCCCGCCATTGATCCCTTGAGGAATACACATTCCAGTATACTATCTTATTTTTGTAAGTTCTTCAAAAACATTTTTACAGGGCTAATTTTACAGATTGCATGGCAAAGCTGCTACTAGTAGCAACTGCGGCTGAGGACATGAAAGCAAGAAATAAGGATTTTAGCAATAGTAATGGTGCAGGATAAATGAGCACATTCATATTCTTTTCTGTTTTAGATTTGGCTACAAGTTATCTAACATTAATGGATAGCTAAGAAAGCAGGTGGGAGATGCTATATTAATAATTAAGATGTTCAATAATGTCAGCAAAATTAGTTTCTAGCATTATATTTTCATTCATAGTCCTAAATTTACTATCAGTGCATTAATAAACACTGATTTATTAGTGTTTATTAATAAACACCAGAAGGCATCCCGGTAAACATATTGCCGCCTGAAGTTAAGTCAGTAATATGAAAGTTTGTGCAGTTACTATTTTTACATTCATAGGCAAAGCTGTCCACTCAGATAATCTTGGTCATTGGTCTTCATGGCTGACACACTTCACTATTGTTTCTTTGGTGAAAAGTGTTGTTCTTAATAATGAGCTCCTCACTGAAGTCTTCAAAGGCCTTGCATAGCTTGTACATTTATTGGGAGAGAATATTTTGTGGGGTGTACCCTCCTCAAATACTGTCTCACTTTCCTTTTCTGCAGTTTGTACTGCGCCTCCGACGCCAGTCAAATTGCAAATGTTGGGAATTTCACACATAGTAATCTAATTGTTTATTTTATTTATTAGTGTCACAAGTAGGCTTACATGAACATTGCAACAAAGTTGCTGTGAAAATCCCCTAGTTGCCACACTACGGCACTTGTTCGGGTACACTGAGGGAGAATTTAGCATGGCAAATGCACCTAACCAGCACGCTTTTTTGGACTGTGGAAAGGAATCAGAGCACTTGGAGGAAACCCATGCAGACACAAGGAGGAGATGTAGACTCCGCATAGGTAGTGATCCACGCTGGGAATCGAACCCTGGTGCTGTGAAATAGCAATACTAACCACTGTGCCACCGTGGAGAAATAAATTTGGGTGGTCCCAAAGGCGCTGAATCTGTCATGGCAAGTTCAACTCAATTAATACAAGGCAAACAAAGACCTTTGGAAATGTAGCAATCTCCATTGAAAGATTTTTTTCAGATTCTAGGTACTATAGTAAAATACTTCTGCCAATATCAGCAGACAGAGAGGCCTCAATTATTTAGTTATATTATCCTTGATGCAATTGTAGCTCACAATACAGTATCTGGAGACACTGGTATGATTCTTTTCATTATCATATAAGTTAATGAACTTAAGATTGAGGGTTATAGGTAAGCCTAGTAGGTAGAGATATGATCAGCACAACTTGTGGGCTGAAGGGCCTGTTTATGCCGTCGTTCTTCTATTTTCTATATTCTACGTTCTAACGAGCGCGAATATTCCTAATGCGATCATTCTGGATTGACAACCCAAGTGGAGTGAAATGTACCCCAGAATCCTCTCACGAAATAGCCCCAAACGCACCAAAATCAGAAAGTTGGGACACTGTAGCTTTTTGTATGATTTGCAGATCTCTTAGTAACTAATTATGCAGCTGCATAAAAAAGAGCTAGAGAAGGAGAGACAAACTTGTCCAGAATATCAATATGACTTAATTTATTCTATTTCTGGGCATATCCATTAAGTGTAGAATTCAATTTGGTGACCTCTATGCATGAAGTGCAGTCAGATAATTTTTTCCTTTTAAGAATTTTAAAACGTGAATTCCATATTTCTTGATTGTCATGATCTGGCCACAGTATAAACTATTAACAATTTGCAGTAAGCTTCTAAGTTTTTATCTTGTGGTTATGCAAACATATTAGAATTTATAAGCATATGAGGCCAAAGCTAAACTGAACGGATTTTCTTTATCACATTTCCTACAAGTGTTTATGCCCCATCAGTGTAACTTATACAGAGTATTACTCCATCTCCAACTGTGTGACACTGCAAACGTTTTCAATGCTAGCTTGGATGATGCCCAATACAAGACAAATGAGGACCCCATTGATTTTAGTCGTACTGCCAGTGCCATACAATTGTTAAATGCTGTATGGAGGTCATCTTGACAAAGATGGATGCAGCTCTTTCAATGTCTATCTGTCTCTTGAGGCACATCTCTCCTGTCATTAGCAGGTAGCTGTGGCTGGTACTGTAGGTCCACTGCGTAGTGGAGCAGCAAACTTGGTCGTACATCAATTGACCATCACCAGACAGCCCTTCCCACTTTTTGCTGCTTTAAAACTTGAACACATGTTGGTGCCACTTGAGCACTGAATACAATTCCCATAGAGACCAGCAACGAATGAATTGAAAGAAAATTTCTATCTATTTCCATTTAGGAGACTTCAGTTTCTC
Organism: Sphyrna mokarran; assembly: GCA_024679065.1. NCBI lineage: Eukaryota > Metazoa > Chordata > Chondrichthyes > Carcharhiniformes > Carcharhinidae > Sphyrna > Sphyrna mokarran. The sequence goes on along the minus strand of JAGIQG010000002.1, from coordinate 96,904,446 downwards.
CAAACTGAAGCTCTTTTAGGCTCTACCCAATTTGTTGATAGCAAATTGAGTAGAAAGAAGCAAATTGAATCAGCAATATGGGATGAGACCACCCTCACCCCCTTAAATATCTAATGAATGTTTAATGAATGCAGCCATAATCTGAATATTATTCACACTTACTTTCACCTTCAGCAATGTTATTTTATTTTTACTTGGTACAATAGCGATTTTTAATCCGTAGTCAGGGGATAGAAATTGCTGGCACCCCAGTGCAGCACTAGAGAAGTAATGAATGTTTGGAAAAACATGTAGAATTCATATATGATTTCCCAAAATCTGCTCTCATTGCACGAGACTCCTTGCCAGCCACATAAGCTCCGAGAATGATCCCTTATAGGCAAAAAAAAATTATATTTGTATGGAAATGTAGTATCAACTCTGTTATAGGGCTTCATTGTTGGCACTTAAAATCATAGTCACAGACTTTTTCTTATCATTCTATACTGTTACTCTTTGTTAATTTTAGCATTTATCAAATAGCGATTAAACAGGTTGAGTGTATCAACCTGAAAATCCTTCCAAACGTGTCAATGGCTGGCAGCCAGAGTGGGAGGCTCCTGGTCAACCCTGCTTAAATGGAGTGGCATTCCTTGAGCAATAAGCCCCTGGTGACAGACCATTGACTTGTTCTGAGATTAGAAGCTATAGGTAGATGAGAGTCTACCTCAGTGCACCACTAGGTATGGAAAGAGAATTGGAATGGAAATAACAAGCGCTTTGAACTGAGTGGCACGCTTGGTCATTTCAGAGCGCAGTTAAGACTAAATCTACATTGCTGGAGTCACATGTAGGTCAGACCAAGTAAGGATGGTACATTTTCTTTCCAAAAGGACACTAGTGAATCAGATAGATTTTTCAACATTCATTGATAGATTCATGGCATGAAGTTCCAATTCCAGATTTTAAAAAATAAATTGTATCAGTTACAATGGTGCATTTTGAACACATATCCCCAGAAAATTAACGTGGTTCTCTGAGTTGCTAGTGTTGTGACATTACACTACCGTTTCTCTTTCGCAAGGAATTCGTTGTGATATTAGACATCGGGCAGGAAGCATAAGGACGTTAAAGAAAATTTGCCTTAATGACAGGTATATTTCCCTTCCCTGTGCTCTTTCTGCTGTTACATTTTCTACATATTATTTGCATGGGATCAACTAACAGACTTATAGATATGGCCTTTTTTTAATTGTTGACAAAACTCTGAAATATTTTGTTTTTTGCCTCGGACTCAGCTTCATCCTGACCAATTTAAAGACTATCTTAAATCTTTCCCTTCAACAATATCTGCTTGCCAGAATATGGTGCTGCTAGAATATAAGTAGAGTGGTTTTAACCTTGTGTCTATTTTCTGGAAACACTCATTATGCAAAATGTATAATAGCTATAAATAGCGTGAATTATATTTTCCATTGTTTTTTGTTGTTCAAAAATGCAAATAAAGAGTTAATGGAAGAAAAGAGCATCCATTTAACAAGAATGCAATTCAAGGCAATAAACTAACATGTCAGCGTCAGGACAGTGCCACTTTATATCTTATATAAATAGGCCCGTCTTTAAAAACTGAGAAGGCTGTGACTCCTGATGGCTTTTTGTTCTGCTACATGACGCCATGCTTGACTTCTTGAAATGTTCTCAGCCATGAAGTGTGTATTACCCTCTCACTAAGTGTAACCCAGTGAAAGCACAGTTATTCATGCACTGATGCTGAATGGTTCCAGGCGTTATACAACAGCAGTAATAAAAGTGTCCATTATTGAACGAATCCTGGTCTGGCTGATTCACACACCTTATGGTTCTGCTTCAGCACCCACGAGCAGTAATTGATTAGTTTATTATTTTAGTGGAACAGAGGAAAACACTTCCATAGCTCCACTCAGTAAGACACCCTACCCTCCGAGATTACAAGAGCATCTGTAATCTACTAACGATCATTTATGTGCTATTCCTAATTTTTCCTTTGTCATTATAATTCCCCAATACGCAAGACTGCTCAAATGTGACATGAATTTATTTGGAACCATAGGTAGATGAATTGTCTACGATGTCCCCCTCAACCCCTGATGCCTAAGTTGCTTTAGGGATCAATGAGCAGGAACTAAATTAGATCAGGACAACGTGGACAGGGCTGTTAGTATTATCAGCAGGTTGGTACCCCACATGCCACACGGAAGTGTCAGGGTAACATTCACTTGCACTGTCAAACTAAAATCAAAGATAATCACCTTTCAATGTTCTTTTTTATTCTGAGAATTAAGTAGATTAAAAATCACAGCTCTCATTCAATTTCCAAATGTTCCCTTTATGAAGATTTAAATGATATTGAAATGTTGGTTCAGGACTTCACATGGATATTTAGAACCGCTTTTTGAAATGAGATTCAGCGATTGTTAACACGTAACATTATAAATGGCAATGGCAACTGAAGGTTACAACAGGAAATGATTGACTCTGGGATTACAGGCTATTCTGACAGTACTTCATACTGTCTGAACCTCTCCGGCCATGATTACCTGCAAGTTCATGTCTGAAAGCTGCAACCGAGCCTTATTTTATTATGGTCTAAGACTGAAATTTATTTTAAAACCTTTCTGTCCATTTTTGCAAAGGTTTGCTTTATGATGTCATATCAGTCCCGCAGTCCGCTGACATCACTCACTGAAGAGTGGCTCCCACTGATGTTAATTAGAAGCAGATAATGAAAACCATCTTCTCACATTTGACAGCTCTTCAGCCAGATCTGAAAAATATGAGCAATTAAATGTGGTGGCGCCCATTATATTATTTATAGTTTAACTGTGATACTGCTATATTGTAGGTGCTTATTAGCCATGTTACTTGGCCTTGCAATTAGCTTTATTATAGAATTTTAAATGTATTTGCTAATTAACAGGTCAGCTTGCTTTTGATTCAAAAGATACAATTTCAACTCCTAAATATGAGCGCAAAATTCAGGCTGATGTTAAAATTAATTTAATAATTCCACATTAATGGAGTTGCCATTCTTTGGGTGAGTTTCTGAGTGATGATTAATGGAACTGATGGGAGTCTCACCTGCTGCTTGGAGAGAGTGACCAATTGTTCTGCATTTTAAGGAAGTGTCCCATATTTTGACTGTTTTTCCCATTCCCCTTAAGGGGCATCTTTTGTCCCATATGCCTTGTGGAAGATTGTTCCTGGGAGTCTCCTGTGAACAAGGACCCCAGGGGCAGAAATTGCACATACCAAGTATTGATGGCCAATTAGACTGCTGTCAATTCTTTTGAATGGTAATGCCAGGGAAGACAATAGTTGCTGCTGGTACAGCACCCACTCGAGATCTGGTATCATCACTTGATCCCATGCCAAAGGCCGTGGGATGGGCATCATAGGAGAATAGGTTGAGGTGGGGAAGCAACAAGGACTTGGGAATGGTTCTCAGCCGGCCTTCCTGATGCTGGGTACTTGGAAATCAGGCACTGAGTATCTTATAATGAGGAACATCCCCTTGGGAGCCTGCAAGCAATGGATGGATGAGACCCTAAAGTGGCTTTATTTACTTACTTAAGGGCTTTAATTGGCAATGTGTGGGAAGATCATTCGTGGGTCTTCCTGCAAAAATTTAATTGAGGTGGAAGCAGGAAGGTAACAGGTTTCCCACTCAGCATTCTCCTGATTAAATTCTCCTTCAGCCCACCAAATTCATCATGAGAGGGGGCATTAAGTTCCACAAATTAAAATCAAATTCTAACAGCCGATAGAGGTCGATACGAACAATTTTGTGGTGGAATTTGAAAAAGAGATCAGTATTCCTTCCTCACACAATATGAACAACAATAATTTAGATCATCCACCTCCCTGCTTTTTCATGTTTAAAATTCTTGGTGAATTGACCTGTGTAATAATATATTAATTGAAAACTGATGCTACCTCATGTTCCCTACCCATCCCATAGTTCCTGATACCCTCTATGGCACCCTACGCCATTCCCCGCAGCCCCATGGCCCCTCATACCTTCCATGCCAGCTTAATGTCAATGCATGCCAACCCATGCTCTCCATCCACTACCCTTTGTCCTTACACCTTCTATGCAACTCATCCAGCATTCACTATGGCCAGACCTCAGGAGCCATGTTGAGATAAATCACATAATGTTCTAAGTATCTATTACAGAATTCAACACATTTTAAAAAAGCAGTCTCATTGCTAACAACCCATTCAGTACCCTCAGGCTACAACAAACATCCAGTGAATTTTTTTCAACTGTAGATTGATTGATCTTTCTTCAAAGTTTAAAGAGTAGAAGATTTATATGGCTTTACAGCTTGACAGCTTCACATAACGCATCCCTTTCTTATGCAATTCATGTCGATATTAAAAATCCCAAAAGGATGATTACCCAACCTTTCCCAAATGTTTACTGATCTCTTCCAAATAGAACCTTACTCTCCCAAAGGGTATCAATTCTCTCCAAAAGGATACTTTACCTCTCCCAAAGGAGATCAATCCTCTCCAAAAGGGTATCTTACCTTTCCAAAGAGCTTTGATAGATTCAGACCTTTTGCTCGTGTTTCTGAAACTTTGAAGATCAAAATTGCTTCTGCTTGAAGACAATTACACTTTTTAAATTCTCTGCTACCTTTGTGAGCTATGGATATGTGAAATATATCTTGTCTCCATTCCCATCCCCTCCTCTTTGGCATGGAGAAAATTACCACAAAATGACTCAGGGAAATTTGTTCATGTGATTTTGTTAGAATGAAGAGTGGTAATAATTTGAAGTGCTCGGTGCAATGAGATGTGTCCATCATTACTGCTGCTGCTAGTTAACAGTTTAATACAACATTCATTCACAAATGAAGTTAACCATTGACCACGTAACTCATAATAATGTCACCAGTGAATTACACAGATCTGCCTCATGATGGGAATAACGTCTATATTTGATTGCTGATCAGCCCACATTCTATTTGTATAAAAAAAGTCTTTTTACCTCTTTATTCAAACACGCTAATAATTGATACTTTTTAGAAGAAAGTGAGATTTTCATGTGAAGTTATATGACAGCCTTTTGTGGAACCAACACTGAAAATTATTTTCATTTTAAAAGTATCAATGGAACAAGATGGGAAAAGATGATTTGCAGTACAGTTCGAACCATCTTCACCCAAAGTTATGAATTAAATTGATGGTAAGCAATTAATGCAACCCTTGTTAAAATAAATGAACAAAATGTGGAACCGCATAGTTTTTTTTGCTAACATACTCCAGCCAATGATTAAACTGCAAAATGTGTAGATGAAATATAATGTGGAGTAATATGAAATGATACAAGTTGGTAAGGAAAATGGAAAAATGGAATAGTTTGAAGGTTGAGGCAAGGATTCTCTGACCTAATCCATTGCTGGAATTCTCCAGTCCTGTTGCTGTTTGGAGATTTGGCTGAGCGCCAAATTCTTTCTCACTGGCAGTGGTGATGGGGCATGCAAGACTGGTAAATTCTGACCTGAGACCCTAAACATTTATATTCAGAGGATTCTGGTTGTCTTTGTATACAAATCACAGAAAGTTAACATGCAGATACAACATGTAATTAGGAAAGCAAGTGATATCTTAATCTTTATTGCAAAAGGATTGGACTATAAGAGTAAAGAAGCTTTATAACAGTTGTATAGGGCCTTGGTGAGACCATATTTGGAGATGTGTGCATGTTTACCTAAGGAGGGATACACTTACCTTAGAAGGAACTAAGGCAAATTCACCTGTATGTGGAATCGGAGTTATTGTGGTTGAATGACCAGAAGTGGTCAGGGTCAGAGAAACCCAGTGTGGGTTGGTTGACTGGAGAACATATATAAAACATCCCTTTGGAGTTATTAGCCCAAATGTTACTTCCTAAATGCTGCACATCTGGAGCGTTTTGAAGAGATGTTATTTAGTTGCCAGGTGAGTGTCAAAGCTGTAAATGTTGTTCAACTGTTAGATTACCCGAGAATGGTGGCCCATTATGGGCTTTCTCTATGGATGAATTATCACTGATCTTCCAAGTGTGCTGCATTGAACCATTGAGTGGATTCTCAAGACACAGCCTTGGAGATTGCCTTCCCACCACTATTTGATGCAGACAATATGCATTGATGTGATAAATTGGCTAGACTCAGTGAATGAATGAACAAGATTGCCAAGCTTATTATCCTATCCACTTATCCTCATTTCATTTGTGTCTTTGGGTGCACTCTTACTGACCTGGTTACTCACAGGTCAAACGTTTGAATAAATTAGAGTAAGCCAAAAGGGCTGTCAGCTGATATTGAGCACAGCATGTCACCTTGGAGTGGCAGCTGCAATATACATGATACCAAGTGAATGTGCAAGAGTTATTCTCTGAGCCACACCGACAGAGATCAGATGATGTGTGTGATTGGTGCGTGTAAGCACAGAGAAGCCGCACCTGAAGGAGTGGGGACATTTTTTGTATTCATTCATGGGATACGGGCATCGCTGTTTGGCCAGCATTTATTGCCCATCCCTAGTTGTCCTTGAGAAGGTGATGGTGAGTTGTCTTCTTGAATCGCTGCAGTCCATGTTCTGTGAGTTGACCCACAATGCCATTAGGGAGGGAATTCCAGAATTTTGACCCAGTGTCTGCGAAGAAACCATGATATATTTACAAGTCAGGATGCTGAGTGGCTTGGATGGGAACTTGCAGATGATGGTGTTTTCATTTAGTTGCTCTTGTCCTTCTAGATGGAAGTGGTTGTGGATTTGGAAGGTGCTATCAAAGGATCTTTGGTGACTTGCTGCAGTGCATCAAGTAGATAGTACACACTGCTGCTCCTACTGAGTGTTGGTGATGGAGGGATTGCATGTTTGTAGATTTGGTGCCAATCAAATGGACTGTTTTGTCCTAGATGGTGTTGAGCTTCTTGAGTATTATTGGATTTGCACCCATCCAGCCAAGAGGGGAGTATTCCATCACCCTCCTGACTTGTACGTTGGTTTGGTGAATAAGCTTTGGGGAGTCAGGTGGTGAGTTATTTGCCGCAGTATTCCTAGTCTCTGACCTGCTGTAGTAGCACTGTGTTTATCTGGTGAGTCCAGTTGAGTTTCTGGTCAATAGTATCCCCAAGGATATTGACAGCGGGAGATTCAGTGATGGTTACACCATAGAATGTCAAGGAGCGGTTGTTCAACTCTTTCTTATTGTGATGGTCATTGTCTGGCATTTGTGTGGCGCAAATGTTACCTGCCGCATGTCAGCCCAAGACTGGATATTGTCCAGGTCTTGTTGCATTTGAACATGGAATGCTTCAGTATCTGAGGAGTTGTGAAAGGTGCTGAACATTGTGCAATCATTGATGAACATTCCTACGTCTGACCTTATAATGGGGGGGAAGACATTGATGAAGCAGCTGAAGATTATTCGGTCTAGGACACAATCCTAAGGGACTCCTGTAGAGATGTCCTAGAGCTGAGAACCACAACCATTTTTCTATGTACCAAGTATGAGTCCAACCAGCTGAGAGTTTACCCCCTGATACCCATTAATTCCAGTTTTGCTAAGGCTCCTTGGTGCCACACTCTGTTGAATGTGACCTTAATTTTAAGAGCTGCCACTCTCACCTCACCTCTGGAATTCACCTCTTTTGTCCATGTTTGAACCAAGGCTGTAATGGGGTCAGGAGCTGAGTGACCCTGGTGAAACCCAAACTGGGGGTCACTGAGCGGGTTGTTGCTGAGCAACTGATCTTGATAGCACTGTTTATGATGTCTTCCATCACTTTACTGATGATTGAGAGTAGACTGGACAGGTTGGATTTGTCCTGTTTTTTGTGTAAAGGACATAACTGGGCAATTTTCCACATTGCTGTGTAGATGCCAGTGTTATAACTACTAGAAGAGCTTGGCTCAGACAGCAGCAAGTTCTGGAGCACAAGTCTTCAGTACTCCCTAGACATTGCATTCGTAATCAGGCAGCATGATCCGTGCAGTCTTGGAGGGCTGAAGGGCCTGTTTCTGTGCCATAATTTTCTTTGCTCTTTGTAACATTGTTGGAATGTTATCAGGACCCATTGCCTTTGCAATATCCAGTGCCTCCAAACATTTCTTGATATCACGTGAAGTGAATTGAATTGGCTGGAGACTGGCATCTGAGGGTGGATGAGATGGATCATCCACTCGGCACTTCTGACCGAAGGTTACTGCAAATACTTCAGTCTTATCTTTTGCACTGATCTGCTGGGCTCCTCCATCATTGAGGATGGGGATATTTGTGTAGCCTCCTCCTCCAGTGAGTTGTTTAATTGCCCATCGCCATTCGCAAGTGGATGTGGAAGGAATTAGATCTGATCCATTGGTTGTGGGATCACTTAGCTCTGTCTATCACTTGCTATTTTTGCCATTTAGTATGCAAGTAATCCTATTTGGTAGCTTCACCAGGTTGACACCTCATTTTTAGGTATAACTGATGCTGCTCCTGGGATGCCCTCCTGTAGTCTCCATTGAACCAGGATGATCCTCTGGTTTGATGGTAATAGTTGAGTTCAGGATACGCCGGGCCGTGAGGTTGTCGATTGTGCTGGAGTACAGTTCTGCTGCTGTTGATGGTCCACAGCTCCTCATGGACGCCCAGTCTTGAGCTGTTAGATAGGGTTGAAATCTGTCCCATTTGATACAGTGATAGTGCCACACAACACACTGGAGGTTATTCTCAATGTGAAGGTGGGACTTTGTCTCCACAAGGACTGTGCGGTGCTTACTCTTACCAATACTGTCATGTCCAGATGCATCTGCAGATGGCAGATTAGTAAGGATGAGGTCAAATATGTTATTTGCTCATGTTGGTTCCTTCACCACCTGATGCAGACCCAGTCTAGCAGTTATATTCTTTAGCACCCGACCAGCTCGATCAGTAGTGCTGCTACTGAGCCACTCTTGATGGTGGACATTGAAATCCCCCATCAAGGGTGTATTTTGCACCCTTACCACCCTCAGTGCTTCCTCCAAGTGTTGTTCAACGTGGAGAAATACTGATTCATCAGCCAAAGGAGGACGTACGTGGTAACCAGAAAGAGTTTCCTTGCTCATATTTAATCTGAAGCCATGAGACATCATGGGGTCCAGAATCAATGTTAAGGACTCCCAGGGAACTCTCTCCTAACTGTATACCGCTGACTTCTGCTGGATCTGCCCTGCCGGTGGGACAGACATATCCAGGGATGGTAGTAATGGGTACCTGGGGTGTTATCTGTCTGCTCAGAGCTTGAGCATTGGCATCAACAGAATACATGAGGAAATGTAAACCCTTAACAAGACAGTCACACTGTTGTCCAGTGGTTGCTGGGTTGGATGGCTGCTGTTTACCAGTTTCCAGTCATATCAACTTTTCTTAAAGGCAAACCCAGGGCTCTGGAGGTCTCTGAAGAGGGTGAAAGTGGCAATACTTCCTTAGCATCCTGATCTCTTGCCACCTTCATGAATCTTAACAGAGCATTTGTTTACACCACATCTAAATGTGTCTTTATTTTCACTTCGACATGATTCATTTTGTGTGTGTATACAATATAGATCCCAAAAGGAATGAGAAAACGTAAATGAGCTTTTTACCAGTAATATTGAGGTTGGCACACTGAGCTGCATCTCGACGTGGTTTCACCAGGAGCAATGATGTGGCCTGATTAATGAGACATATGAGAGGTGCTTCCTTCTCTGTTGTACTGTGCCTTTCAGTTTCCATCTAAGTGTGGCTTTAGGTGAAGCTTAGTGAGCTGCCTCAGGGGTCAGATGCTGATTGGCAAGTGAATCAGAAACATGAATGCTGGGTGCTAGACATTTATCTGCACTATAATGTTGCACTTTGGCCTTGGTGTGAGTACACAGTTCAGGAGACTATGTATTGTCCAGTTAATATAGTTCATCTGCTGTTTCCACTACTGTGGCTGCATTTCCATTTCTGGTGCCATGGAATGTGATTTTGTGTAATTTTCACCTGTAAATTCAAGCCAGGACTAGTGCAAGTGAAGCCCAGCTCTTATCCAAAATTGTACTCAACCAATCAGTAACCAAAAGGCCCCGCATATCCCCCGCTCTACAATTACTCTTAAGCCAGGGGAAGAACACTGGTTCAATAAAGAATGCAGGAGCACATACCAATAGCAGCACCAGGCATATCTTAAAAAGATCTGTCAAATGTGTGGAGTTTGCACATTCTCCTCATGTCTGCGTGTGTTTTCTTGGGTACTTCAGTTTCCTCCCACAGTCCAAAGATGTGCGAGTTAGGTTGATTGACCATGCTAAGAAATTGTCCCTTAGTGTCCAGGGTAGAGGGATTAGTGGGTATAATATGTAGGGAAATGGGGGTAGGGCCTGGGTGGGATTGTGTTCGGTGTGGTCTCGATGGGCCAAAGGGCCTCTTTCTGCACTGTAGGGTTCTATGGTTCAAACCGGATGAAGCTACAACACAGTACTATTTGTGTGCCAGATAGCATAAGTAGCCAGTAATAGACAAGCTAAGCGACCTTCCAACCATGCATCAGATCTAAGCTCTGCCGTCCTAGTATATCCAGCAGTGAATGGTGATAGACAATTAAATAATTCAGTGGAGGACAAATATGCACAGATATCCCCATCCTCAATGATGGAGGAGACCAACACATCAGTGCAAAAGATAAGACTGATGCATTTGCAGTAATCTTCAGTCAAAAGCTCAAGGTGGATGAACCACCCTTGAAAAATGCCCAGGCTTTGGCTGTCAAGTAGCAAGTAACATTTATTTCACACAAGTGCCAGGCAATTACCAACTAGAAAAAAAAATTTAACAATATCACCCTGATATTCATTGACATTACAATCATTGAAGCCTCCTACTGTCAATATCCTGAGAATTACCAGTGACCAGAAACTGAACTGGAACAGTCATTTAAGTATTGCGGCTATGGGAGGAGGTCAGAGGCTAGGAATCCTACAGCAGGTAACTCACTGCCTGAACCTTCAAAGCCTGTCCACCATCTACAAGACACAAGTCAGGATTCTGATGGAATATTCTCCACTTGTCTGGATGAATGCAGTTCCAATAACACTCAAGAAACATGATGCCCAAAACAAAGCAGCCCACTGGGTTGATATCCCATCCACCACTGTCAACTTTCACTCTCTCCACCGCTGGCGCACAGTGACACTATTGTATACCATCTACAAGGTGCACTGCCACAACTCACAACTTCTTTTGCAGCTGTTTCCAAACCTGTGACCTCCACCAGCTAGCCGGACAGTGATAGCAGACAGAAGGAAACTATCTATAAGTTCTCCTTCATGTCACTCACAATCCTGACTTGGAACTGTATCATCGTTTCTTCATTGTCGCTGAGTAAAAACCCTGGAACCCCCTTCCCAACGGGATGCTGGGTGTTCCTACATCACTTTTACAGCAATATTCAAGAAGGTGGCTTACCTGCACCTTCTCAAGTTGTACATTGCTTCATCCTCTTATTTCTCTTCGTCATTCCTCAGAGGTTTGTTCTCATAGCCTCTTCGTTATCTAGTTGGAGGTTCCTCTTGTGCAGCTCGCAGTAAACAGCAACATATCTTGAAAACCTTGTTGGATCAAATTGGAGAATTCTTTTGAAGCAATTCGTCCACTGAATCTTGCCTTTAAAATGCCAATGACCTGCTCAATGATGATGTCTGGGTTACTCTTTTAATTCTGCTCTGCCTACAGTTGTGGCTTCCTAAAAGGGATCATTAGCCAACAGCTTAAATGGTAGTATTGTACCTTTGAAGCCATCCACAGACCTGTGTAAGTGGCTGAAATACATTGATGAGTTGCAAATTCCTTAGTATGATTCCTTGTTTGCTTGGGAATATTACACACACATAGAAAAACACTTTATTGTGGTTACAGACCAGCTGGATACTGATGGAGTAAAATGGGAAATGAAGGTGTCCACATTTTAAGTTGGACTCTTTGTTGCAATGAAATGTGGTTAATGATGCCTTGCATCTGATAGAAGCCTACCATTTTGGTGAAGGTCGTGACTCTCTGAATATCAGATTCAAATTTCACAGAGAAACTAATATATTTCCATCATGAATAACTTCCTTCTTGCATGCTGCTCACCAGGATATACTTGCCAGCTCTCCCACTGAGTCCTGAACAGTGTCTGAAGCATAGAAGTTAAATGTGCCAGTTACCTTCACAGCCACTGGCAAGGGTTGGGGATTGATGGATTGTGGCTCCTAGCTGTTGCTCCTTATTTTAAAAAATGTCATTCATAACATCATGGCTCAACCTAAGCCTTTTTCAGCACATGAAGGGGTCTTTTAAAAGATTTCTGGATGGGATTAAATGGGATTGGGAGTTACAGATAGTTCTATGGCCTAGTAGGTATGGGTAAGATCGGTACAACTTGTGAGCCGAAGGGCCTGTTTGTTCTGTAGAGTTCTATGTTCTATGTTTCCTGTAGTGTTCTCAATCTGTGACCTCCCCCAGAGGACAGCCTCTCTTGGGGAAATGTGGATCTATGTGTAACAATCTCAAAATAAGGATTCAGCCAACTAGGACTTGGATGAGGGGGAAATATCTTCATTCAAATAATTTAGAATTCTTAACCCAGATCACATTGGATGCTTGTCATATTCAAGTTAGTGCTTGGTAATTTTTTGGATATAATGGAATTAAGAGATATGAGGACAAGTATGGGAAGGTGTAGCTGAGATAGGAGACCAGCCATGGCATTTTTGAATAGCAAAGTAGTCTCAAATGACAAATGGCCAACTCCCATGTTGTATATTCTTATGTTCAAATAAAACCTAACACATACCAGTAGAGAAAGAAAGAGAGAGAAAGTGAAGCAAGAGAACGAAAATGTAGGAGCTGGCTGCATCTGGGAATTGTATTTGCTGATGTTCCAATGCCAAAAGAGAACTCTATAAGTGGCCTCCTAAATTTAGAAGCTTAGCACTAATTACAAAAAGTTGACTTGTCCTAGATAAACAACAAGAGATGCAACCAAGTTTATATCATTATTTATCAATTGGAATTGATGAGGTAGTCTTGCACCTGGGAGCAGCCCAATAAAAGCATTATTCTTTCTCAGAAGCAAAAAATATAAATATGAATGGATCATAATTTTATTTTAATGCAATCCAGCAAAGGATGGAATATGTTGTTCCAACCCTCACAGTTTTATACATAAACATTAACATAATGTACTGCCAAGTTGTAAACAACGGCATTCTTAGCAGTGGGGAAAATTAAATACACATTAATAAAGTAGGAGGTATTTGCTCTGCCTTTATTGGTACAAAATTGTAGCTCTCAGTATTGATATTCTCAAACATGTGTGTGATAAACATTGCACCAAAAGTCTGTTAAAAAGCAGCAATTTATCAAATTGAGTTTTGAGTTATTTGCATTTTATGAGTAGAGGAAAGGGACAACTGACAATAATTATAACCATAATCTAAGTTTCAAGTGACAGCAGAGATAAGCACCCAGATGAGACTATTGCTCTGAGGATATTGGACACATTAGATCATCTGAAGGATGTAGTTTACCTATTGGCTCTCCATTGCATACTACCCTCCCTTAAGATGCGGTTCAATCAATGTTAGTGATAGCAAGATTTCATGTATATATTTTTTGTTGTTTTAATTGAAATTTTGGCTGATTTTAAATAAATAGACTTGCCCGTCTGTTAAAATGAAGAAATTTAACATGAATGAATTGATCATCAATCACTTAGTTACTAATAGTCAGAGGAGTAGATTTTCTAAATGAATGCCCCTGGTGCAGAGCTTTGTGTGGGTAGAATGTATATCAGGAAATGGGGTGTGGAGATCAGTGCACCTTCCATGATTTACCATCCATTATAATCAATAAACGGAAAATTGTGAGTGCACTGATATCTGTGCCCAGATTCCTAATAGTTTACTCCTACGATATTCTGCACCCTCTTCTTTCCTTCTCCCCCATGTACTCTATGAATGGTATGTTTTGTATGTATAACATGCAGGAAACTTCTCACTGTATCCCAATACATGTAAGAATAATAAATCAGATCAAATCAAATCAAATACTCTGCAGCAAGAATATTGATTTGTAAAAGTTATCTCAGAGAATTTAGTTTAAGGTGCTAATTCTTACCTTGTTGCCAGCAATTTCAGATTTGATTTTATGACACACACTTGTTACTGTTACTTCTGCCTGTTACTTTGTAGTAAATAAATAACTCCAAGGTAGCTATTTCTAAAAAAGGAACCACATTCATACAAAAATTTGCTCTTCATGGGCTTTTTCAAATTTCTCTGGATGTGTAGAAGAACATAATAACTAAATGGTAAATACCGCACAGAATGCATTCACCATTAGCATGAACAGGCAGCTAGCGATTTCTAAACTGTGTCAGTAGTCTTAGCTTGTGGTATGTTGAAGCCATGGAAGACTTATTCATGCTACCAAATTATGGAATGACAGAATATGTCTAGAAATTTTGAGAACATAACTGTTGCTACTTGTTGATACCAGCATACTGGATTCTGCTCAGGGGTTTTGATAGTTTCCAGTTGGGGACCAAAAGGTTTATTAAACCAACTTTGTTAAAAATAGACAAATTGAGATTCGAGACACTTGCTAAGAGAACAATGCCACATGATTCCATAGGTGTTGAATAAACAAAAATAAACTTTACAAAGTCAGAAAGATAAAATGATTTACAACGCCTATCTTATATCTCATATTTAGGGTTAATGCGAGGAATGTGTGAATTAACAAGCAAATTCTGGTCAACCATAAAACACTTCACAATCTGTCACATTTCTCAACAATCTGCCCAAACATCAGTGTCCATTGTGAATCAATCAATCTTGTTGAAACTCTTGCGAGAAATTCCAGTCTTCACCTCAAGTCTTTGAATTTTCTTCAGGTGTTGCTCCAACTTGCATTGCCTCAAATGATTGGTCACCTCTCAGGGTTTCAATGTTGTTTCTGAATGTTATGTTCCCCTGGATTCTAATACTGCACTAGTCTTTACTTACGACTGTAATTTCAGCTCTTTAACAGACTGCTGGCTTCATTAAGTTGGCACTGGCCCTGGGTTTCTCTGAACTCCAGAATGCAACTGGACCTAGCTATATGTGACTGCCAGGGCTTCTTCTAAGTGTCAGCTACTTTCAGCACAGAACCAGTGATATCTTCGGCCCTTCAAGATTTCTCAGGGCTGAATATCTCAAGTCTTTAACAGTAGCACCATTCTTGCCTGGGGACCTCTTCTAATGGTGCTCTTTTTTTTACTGAGAGGTCTCCTTTTTCCCTTTGGGACATCTCCCTGCCCCTCTCTCTGTTCCCTGCCTGGTGTCGTTTTCAATTATGGTGCTATGCTTCCAATCGCATGATCTGTTTTCATGCTGTTTTCTTTTAGCACAGATACCCTGGACCTACTCTCAATCTGATGAATTACAAAACATTGCATTGTACATGCCATTTCCTGTCCCATCCTTTGCATATACAAAACCCTATGGTATGCTTAGAGTTGTAGATCCCACAGTTTCTGTTTGCAGTTTTCCACTTTGAATGAGGTGACTTTGGATCTCATACCAACCCATCCCTTGGGAGAGCTAAAGCTTTACCACAGTGAAAATTTCTTTACCCTCGATTTACAATTTCTTTAGAAGAAATATTTAACATCATAAGCTTCTAATAAATAGCTATTACATCATGCACAGATAATCTTTGGATTTGCAAACTTATAAGTAGCATAGAGTTCTAGTGGTACATAGCTTGGAAATGGGCCCTTCAGCCCAACTTGTCGATACTGCCTTTTTTGTTAAACACCTAAGCTAGTCCCAGTTGGCTGAAAATGTGGGCAATTGCTTCATTATAATGTTCTGTTAAAGCACCCGATGATCCTATAAAACATATCTTGAGACATAGGACTAACAAGAATGCATGGAAACAGTGCTACCTGCAAGTTCTCGTCCAAGGAACACACCATCCTAACATCAAGCTATATCGCCTGTCATTCCTGCACTGCTGCTGGGTGAAAATCCTGGAACTCCCTTCCTAATGCCACGTGGATTGTAATCGCTGAATGTGGCCACCATTTCAAGGACAATTAGGGATAGGCTACAAATGCTGGCCTAGCCAATACTACCCACATCCCATAAATGAATAAATAGAGAAATCCCATAAGTCACAAAACAATCATTCTGCTCCTTACATCCACTGTTGGAATAGAGCTGAAATTGTCAAGAATAAAGCACTATAACAGAATTTTATAAACCCACATTGCCTGCCAGTGTAAACAAGCTGCATATTTATGAACTGGGCAATCTGGCACTTCAGAAAACTTTGATGGGCCTCTCAGGCAGCTGTTTCACAGTTGCCTTGGCAAAGGCTTGCCTTGTAGAGGAATGCAGAGCTAATTGACTGATCTGATTAAAGCAGCAATGTGGCACAGTGGTTAACATCGATACCTCACACTACCAGGGGCCTGGGTTTGATTCCGGCCTTCGATCATTGTTGGTGCGGAGTTTGCATTTTCTCTTGGTGTCTGTGTGGGTTTCTCCGGATACTTCAGTTTCCTCCCAGAGTCCAAAGATGTTTAGGTTAGGTTGATTGGCCATGCTAAATTGTGTCAGGGGACTAGCAGGATAAACACATGGGGTTACAGGGATATACAGGGCCTGGGTGGGTTTATTGTCAGGCAGGTTCAAAGAGCCAAGTGGCCTCCTTCTGCACTTTAGAGATTCTATGAATCCAGCAAAGTCCCCTTGTGGATCCCTGAAATAAGCTTGTGGCAGAATGGTTGAGCATTGGGATTACTTTTGCTAACACAGTAAGGACCATGTGTGCAATGGTCTTTACAGATCTAACTAATTGCCCAAAGCCTTGTGACTGAAGCACAATATCCGGACAGAGATTTTCTAGGACAGGGATTCTGTGGTTATTGGCAGAACTTTAGAAGTTAACTTAAACAAAAACAAGCACATGTAGAATTAGGAGGATTTAAATGTCATTGCATTACCCTGCATTTTTTCTTAGGCTCTTTCTTTAGTTCAGCAAAGAACATTTTAATTAAGTCTACAATTACCATCCTTTTTATTAACTATAGGTGTAATTCCATCTTTAACCTCATTTTCTGAACTCAAATGTGGTAAATCTTGAGACATTAGATTTAAATGTGCTTTCAACTTAACACTTCTCTGATCAAAAGCCCTTTTGGTTCTTTCAAGAATATTGTTGAGATTTTTCATGTTCAAATAAAAGTGTTGGATTCCTGTTGGGTTTGCTCTTTGAACAGCTTTGGATCTTTTAATGTCTACTGATCCCATTCTGAACATGCCTTATTTAATCCTTTCTGAACTATATCAAAAGCTTCCTCAATCTGGACTTTTATTTCCCTTTCCAATACTTTAAGTCTTCCATGCAATCATGAACGACATCATTTCAATTCACTGAGGGTTTTAAATGATCTTTTGTAAACTGTTCATTTGCTTGGATTCCTGCTGCTTATAAACTCTGGATTGTTCTTCCATACCACAGATCTCCTCGTTTTTATTCTCCAGACTACATCAGAGTTCAAAAAAGTTATTGCTTTTTACACGACCAAATTTGAACAGTTCGTCATTCTTGGTTTTAATTCTGTATTCAAGCAACTGTACTGAATCCTCAGCAATTCCATTTTCCATTTAAGCTGTTTCTCATGGTACTTAATAATGACTTCTGATATTTGAAGTTAATCAAATTTTAAGTTTTACTTTCTTGGCTAAAATTGTTTCTCCAAGTTCATAATTTAGATATTTCAAGTTCTCATTCAACTATTTCACTTCCTGTGACTGACACTCCAGTGTTCTCAGCATTTTTAATCACAAACTGATCTTTTGTGTATGAATGTTAGTTCTTTACACTGATCAGCCTTTCTTTCAATTGCTCATTATTGGCAATAAGTATCTCATGTTTGACTATAATAAATTTTCAGAAGGTTGGCTGGATCAGCACAACCCAACAACTGTGGTAACACAGTCATTGCCATGTTACCATCAATAATGGCCCAATTATTATCCAATATAAAATTTATCCCTTTCAAGATTAAATTCAGAACGATTGCCACAGTAAAAATCTGTTTATTTATCTACTTTGTAAATTGCCTTTACACAAAGGAACATGTTCATAAATTCCATTGTTAGTACATTTTTCTTCATAAAATCATCTCGAAACTTATCGTATCATCAGCCACTATCAATTATTGATCTGCCTCTGTGTATACCTCAAAATATTAATTTGTTCACTTGGTTAGTTCTCGAACCTACGGCCAAAGGAAACATCATCCCTGCATTCAGTATGTCCAGCACTGTCAGAATTTTATGTTTCAAAGGTGATCTCTTTTCTAAATTTCAGTGCATCCAAGCATAGTCAACTTGATCCCTCCTCATATGGCGATCTTGCCATCCCAGGAATCAACCTGGTGAAACCTTCACAGTACGTCCTGTATGGCAAATATATCCTTTCTTAGATTAGAAGACCAAAACTACACACAATACTTTTGATGTATTAGGTGGCATGGTAGCACAGTCGGTATTACTGATGCCTCACAGTGCCAGGGATCTGGGTTCAATTCCCGGTTTGGGTCACTGTCTATATGGAGTTTCCTTTCTATCTGCGTGGGTTTACCTTGGGTGACCTGGTTTCCTCTCACAGTCCAAAGATGTGCGGATTAGATAGATTGGCCATGCTAAATTGACTAGGGGGACTAGCTAGGCTAAATGCATGGAGTTATGGAAATAGGGCCTTGTGATTGATACAGACTCGATGAGTCAAATGGCTTCCTTTTGCACTGTAGGATTCTGTGATTCTATGGGTGTGGTCTCACCAAGGCCCTGCATAGCTGCAGTAAAACAGCCATGTTCCTGTAAGTCCTCATGCATTGAAGGCCAAAATACCATTTGCTTTCTTAACTGTTTGCTGCACCTATATGCTTGCTTTTAGGGATCGGTGTACAAGAATAGGACCTGAACATTTAAGGATACTTAATACTCTGGAACGACAGAAAACTAGGACAAGATGGTAGGGTAGCTTTGTTCATTAAGGATGATATTCGTATAATAGTGAGAGATGACCTTCATTCTAAAAATCAAGATGTAGAATCAGTTTGCAAAAAATAAGAAATAGCAAAAGTGGAGAGTTACTTATATGAGTAGTGTTTGGTCCCGAAATAATAATTATTCTGGAGTCTGAAAGAAATATTGAAGATTTTTTGAGAAAGGTATGGTGATAATCATAGATGATTTTTATCTACATACAAATTGAACAAATTAGATTGTCAATGGTAATCTGGAAGATGAGTTTATAAAATGTTTTTATGATACTTTCTTAGAACAGCACAACCCAGAGTCAACCAGAGAGCAGGTTATTCAAGACCTAATGAGCAATGTGACAGGGTTAGTTCATAACCTCATAGCAGACATGATGGCCTTGCCACTAGAACTGAAGGCTATTGGGGAACTGTTCCATGGGCAATAGTCCATAACCTCATTGCTAAGTAGCAGTGATTGTAACTTATGCTTTGCATTTAGTTTGAGAGAGGGAAGAATGGGTGTAAGACTCATGTTTTAAACTTAAGCAAAGAAAATTAGAAGGATATGAGGTTAGAACTGGCTAAAATGATCTGGGGTATTAGGTTCAGGGGCAGATCAGTGGAGATACAGTAGAAGACATTTAAGGAGAGATTTCTAAAAGCAAAGGCATGTTCCAGTGAAGAAAGAAAATGAATTGTCGCTAACCAAGGAGTAAAAGATAGTAATAAATTAAAAAACAAAACATACAATTCTTTAAAGATTATTGGCAATCTAGGAAATTGTACAGAATATAAAAATAACTATGAATTACTACAAAAAAAGACAAATTAGACTATGAGAGAAAGTTGGCTAGAAATACAAAAAAAGACAGTAAAAGTTTCTATAAGTATACAAAAAGAGTAACTAGATTGAAATAAATAAGGAAATGGCAGACAAATTTAATAGATAGTTTGGTAGTGGTCTCACCAACTGGCATTTGGTTGAGCCATTAAGATCATGAGAGAGTCGAGAAATCAGCTTCACGTTCAATTTCTCACCTCTTGCAATCTTATCGGCACTAGAGATTCAGTGAGATCAGTCTCATGCCCATTTCTGGAGCGAGGCTGAATAAATTATGTAACTCTAATTTAAACAGCATTTCAATGAAATTAGTGAGCCCAGCATAGAACTCGCTTGCCTGCCTGGCCTTGGCAGGGAAGGTTCTCTCTGGTGAGAACCACTGCTTATTCCCACAACAGGCACCAGACCAGATAGCCTTGACGGGAGAACAAAAGGCTCCTCTGGGAGATTAGGGACTGTCCCTTGGGCAGTGCCAGCCTGGTAACCTTGCACA
This sequence comes from Sphyrna mokarran, assembly GCA_024679065.1. NCBI lineage: Eukaryota > Metazoa > Chordata > Chondrichthyes > Carcharhiniformes > Carcharhinidae > Sphyrna > Sphyrna mokarran. The sequence goes on along the minus strand of JAGIQG010000002.1, from coordinate 96,884,021 downwards.
ATGGAAATTGTGGAGGATGATGCATTGAAAGTAGAGGATGATGGGGTGCATGCCAAGAACAAGGGAAACATTACCACAGTTCTGGGATATTGTGGAGAGAGAATAGAGCTATGCCTGGGATACACGACTCACCAAGCATTGGGCAGTGATAAGGGCTGGGGGCCTGAGGAGCTGAAGTCCTCTCGAGAAGGGGCCAGAGCCAGGGCAGGTTGATTGAGGGAGGGAGGGAGGCACTGCAGTTGCAATTGTTGGTGGTGTGGCAGGGAGAGGGATTCGAACGGTGCAGCTGCGGGGAATTCACAGTCGCCCATATCCATTGATCGAGTTTGATGGGAGGGTTCCCCAGACACTTAGAAATGTGCCATGTAAAAGTGGAAATCTTTGGATTCCTGTGGGTTTTAGAAACACCAACACTTCTTCACTTCTTTAATCTCCTCACCCTCCCCTTAACGTTGTATGAACTACGGCTGCCCACCGCTCCTCCCCACCCCAATCCACACCCTCCCATCTCCACATTACAGGTTAAAATTCCTCTCAACTTTTCAGGTCAATGAATTTTGATCAGAACCAGATACTGCTTCAGAATTTATATATTTCAGATAAGTCCAGAGGCAGAGTTGAGGGTGGGGGGAAGGAACAAAACAGAAAACCAGTGACAGAATGCAGACAGGAGAGATTAAATGGAATGGTGCCAGGCAAAAGGCAGGTGCTAATGGGATGAGGAAGGAAGCAAAAGCGCTGTCTCAAGAAAATAGATGGAGGTAGTAGAAGCATGACTAAAAGCCACTGTCCAAAAGAGAAATGGAGGTGGTGTTTATAATCTGAAATTATGGAACTCAACGTTGAGCCTGGATGATTGTGAAGTACCTAATTGAAAGATGAGGTGCTGTTCCGATCTTGAATTTCACTGGAAAGCCAATGGAGGCTGAAGTCAGAGGGGCCAACGTGGAAGTGGACAGAGAATTAAAATAACAGGTGGTGAGAAATGCAAGGTCAAGTTTGCTGATTAAATGGAGATATTCCATTCAATGAGGGACCAGTCTACATTTGGTTTCCTCAGTATATTGGAGGTCACATTGGTGAACACGATATGCCAAATTGAAAAAAATCACTGTTTCACCAGGTCCTGGATGATGAGAAGGAGGTAAAAGAATAGGAGTTGCATCTCCTGCATTTGGACAGGAAGATAATGGGGGGAGAAGAGGATATGTCAGGGGGCTTTGGGTGTAACTGAGGTGTGGGACTGCGTTTTGTGGAGAAAACTGTCTCTCAGAACGCTGAAGGAGAAGAGAATATCACTACAGGAACTTCTCCTTTAGATTGTAATATCAGTTATCTTAACATTTACTGTCAGGACAGTACAGTGACTGATTAGTTTTAAAAAGAGATTGACAGATATTTGTGAGCCAAATTCATTGAAGAGTATAGAGCAAAGACAAATATATGAAGTTAGGATGCAGATCAGCCATGATCTTATTGAACGGTAGAACAAGACTGCTTGGTTAAATTGTCAATGCTTGTCCGTATGTTTCTATGGCAGGAGACAATGCATCTGGTGGTGGTCACTCTGGAGGCGATGAAAATTGTGAAGGATGATGCATTGAAAGTAGAGGATGATGGGGTGCATGCTGAGAACAAGGGAAATATTACCATGGTTCTGAGATCTTGTGGAGAGAGAATAGAGCTAACAGTTTAAGTCTGAGATGATCCAGATTCACAACACTATGTCTGTTTTCTCTCCACAGATGCTGTCAGACCTGCTGACATTTTGCAGCATTTTCCATTCTTAGCCCCTAACTCTGAGTTAGCTGACAATCTGCCAACTCCTATTAAAGCTTTCTCTTAATCATTCTCCCTGAGGGATCACTCACTAGCATTATTTAAGGAGTTAGCCATCCACTGTTTAGTTATGGTACTTTAGTCTGCTTTTTTGCTGGTGGAGAATTAATGTGAGAACATTGCATCTCTCCTCTTTTTCACCACCATCACTAATTATTACCTCCAGCATTGACTGCACATTCATCTATTATATTAGAGGGAAGCTACCACTTTCAGAGGAATATTGAGAAAGTAGCACAGCTCCCTTGAACTGATACTTACAGTATCTCACTTCCAAACATCTATTTATCATTCAAAGGTCAGTTTCATGAATTCAAAATCAAGTAACTGTTCAACCCTGGGCTTTCAAAATGATTTAACTGGAGGATCGTGAACAGTCAAATCATTGAACATGACTTCAAATAACGTTTGAAAGAAAAATGGTCCAGATATTTTTGTTGTGTTGGAAAATTTCTAACATGTGTTTAAAGATGAAAAGAACATAGTGACAATGGTAAAATCAGATATACAGATCACATAATGATGTAATGATGCAAATTGATAAAACCGTTCGAAACAAAGAACAGGGTTCATTTCTAAGAGGATTTCTATTTGAAAAGGGGAAACGTGAGGTTAAACAGTTAGGCAGCATGGTGGCACAATGGTTCGCACTGCTGCCTCACAGCGCCTGTGTTTGATTCCTGGCTTGGTTCACTGTGCAAGTCTGCATGTTCTCCCTATATCTGCATGGATTTCCTTTGATGCTCTGGTTTCCTCCCACAGTTTGAAGGATGTGCTAGTTAGGTGCATTACCATGTTAAATTCACAATTTCCTACAATTATATTCCATCTACCAAGCTTCTGCTCCCTCACTTTAACCATCTGTATCCCTCTGTAAACTCTGTGTCATCCTCACTACTTGCCTTCCCACCTATTATTGTGTCATCCTTCTGAAAACTTGATATTTCCCTTGTCCAAGTCATTAATATATATTGTAAATAACTGTGGTCCCTGCACTAATCCCTGTGGCACTTCACTATAGACTGCCATCCTGAAAATGCTTCTCTTATCCTAACTCCCTGTCTCCTATTAGGTAGACAATCCTCTATCCATATAAATATACTACCCCCAACACCATGAGCTCTTAAATAACCTTTTATGCGGTACCTTTCTGAACGCTTTTGGAAATCTGAGTATTTTCCCCTTTATTGATCCTGCTCATTATCAACCTGTTGCTGCGCCTGTCGTGCATTCTGTTTAACCCTTATACAGTGGATAAAGAATTGCAAATAGACTTCCTGTTAGTACAATTATACTTATTTACACACAATTAATAATCATCCACCCAATCAACAATAAGTTATCTTATAGAATATTAAAGTTCAAGTCCAATACTATTTTGCGTGACTAGTGAATACTCAGGCAGATATTGGCCTTTATCTGTGTGCTGATCTTTGTTGTCCTCTGCAAATTCTAGTCCTTTGGTCTAGTCTGATATTCTGGCTCTGGTCTTCCTTTCTTCTTAGGTGGGCTGGCTCTCATCGTGCTGGTCATTAATGCTGGTGTTTACCGTCGTTGGTGTTTTTTGGGAGAAGGAAAGAACTTCTTCCATTATGTAGCACCTTTTATCCCTCCTTGGTTTTGTGTCCTTTTGGGCAGTCTCTTGATTCCTGTCAATCAATTGGTCAGGGCTTGATCACCCTGATCGATAGGGTTCAATTGGGTGCTGCCACACTGATCCCTGTAGGTGCTGAAGGCATGTAGGTCACATACCTCCTTCCAAATAAGAGATTAAAGCACCCCTATGTCTGGTAAACAATCCAGTTTAACCTGAAAGTGCCCTTTGTCCCAGAGATGGCGAATATCCTGTGTATTCCAACTCTTGCAGTTGCAGTCCATTTTCCTCCGACCAATTTTTTTCAGGTTGTAGCCTGTCTGTTTCAGTGCTTGTCCAATTCTTCCAGCATGCTGTTACAAATCACCATCTTAGGTGGCCTGTTTGGCCACAAACCAAAATAATTTTAATAAATTTGCCAGGTATGATTTTCCTTCATGAAGCCATTGTGAATCTGCTTGATTATAACAGGCAAAACCATACCGAAAAATAGTAGAGTGATAGTTTTAATGCAAAGAGCAGAACGTTTCCCTCTGACGATGCCAGTGTGTTTTTGGGCCAAATCTTCTGCCTCATTAGCAATCATTTTCATGCTCATGAGTTTCATAGTGCTCCTGTGGTGTTTTCTGTCTGATATGCCCATTCTGCAATGACTTAGCATTGCAATCAGTGGGGAGCTCCATATAAATGGCTCTCCAGCACTCATTCCACTACGACAGCAGGAGATGGCAGGCAAGAAGCCAGCACTGTGTTTTTCGGCAGGGGCCCCCACAAGGATGCTGCATAGAGGGGAGTAGAGGCAGGACACACTGTACCCCTGCTTCAGGAGACAGCCATGGTGAGCCAGGGACACTCCAGAAAAGGGCTGGGCAGCAGTGTTGGAAGATGAATGAACAATTCCCTTTCTCCCACTGGACCCCCGACACATACAAACCTTTCCGCACTCAGGAACCTTGGCTTTTGCCAGCATCAGGCACCAGGTCCCCCTCTCTCCTACAATCACCATATTCCCCCAGTAGCTCCTGTGCTCCTCACACTCCAGCTCCCACCCAAGCCCCACACCTGCTACACCTCATCACCCATCCTAAATGTCCATATTCCCACCTACACTCTCCCTATCTGTGTCATTGCAGGACAAACTCAACTACAGCAGATGTGAGTGGGCACAGCTAGTTGGAGTGATGCCTGAGCTGAGAACCCTCACACGCAGAGTGAGTCCTTGAACCGGCCAGAGTGGGGGAAGAGTGTGCCTGCGCTGCTGGTGAGGTGGGAGCAGCAGAGAAATGTGAGAATCTTCAATACACATGCTGTCATTCCTCAAGTCTCAATGGGTAATCAATGTTCCCTCCACATGCCATCTCTTTTCTCTTGCAGGGTGTCCAGTAGAATGGGCCGAACAATTCTCGTGCCCCGGATCCACCAGATTCCAGCAGTTCAGATGGGAACTTCTCCAGTCCCATCATGGAAGATGCATCGCAGCTGTCACCCAGACCCACCATTAAGTGCTCACACCTCAGTGGGTCCAATTAGTTGACAGGCCTCTGGATCACTCACTGGTGAGCACCTCACAGCGGGCGGGAGCAATGATGTTCCGAGGAACTGGCACTCGGAGGGATGCTGGAGTGCAAGACTACACTGAGCCCCAGGCTGATGGCGTGCCCCTGGGTCCGGTCATCCCACAGCTGCTGGAGCTGGAAAGGCAGAGTCACAGGTATCAGGCAGGAATGGCAGCATCCCTCCTTAGAGTGTAAGACTGACTAAAGGAATCCCATTGCCATCTATCTGAGGAGATGGTACTATCACTGCAGTGCAACGAGGCCAATTCTGCGAGGTGGATAGCTGCAATGAAGACCTTGATGAAGAACATGCACTCCATGGCAGGAGATGCCCACACCATATGCAGGGCTTCAACCACAGGACCGCAGAAAGCTCATTTTAATGCATTAGTATGTTATTAGCGAGCACTCTTTCTGGGACTTACCTCACCATCAGATATTCAGCGGGCAGGTGTGTCACATCATGCCAGCGCCATTTACAACACATCTATATAAGGGTTATCCTGGGACATTTACCTCTGAGGAGCAATTCGGATGCGAGCACCCTTCCCGCTGTGCAGTGCTTAGGGGACACTGGAGAGGACCCAGGGATGGAGATTAGTTCAACTTGGGACCAGCATTGGGCGGGGGGGGGGGGGGGGGGGGGGGGGGGTGCCAGAATTGCTATTTGAGGGAGAAGGGTCAGGAGGGAGACTTGTTAACCTTATCTTCCTAACCACTGGTGGGAATCCATGAGTGTCAGCGCCAGAGGATGGCGAGGCTTCTGGATTTCATTCCAGCCGTCCCTCCATCCCTGGTAGGAGCTCAGGAGTGCCCAGGAACTCAAAAGGAAGAGGATCAGCAGGAGTACAGCATGGGCCCCATCAGCCAGGGGAGCCTGGGCATCTCCAGCCCATCTGACACCCACCAACCTGACAGCGATACACCTCCAGCCCATGACACTGAGGAGGGCAGCATTCAATCATCTGCACTGTCTGAGCAGGTCTGTTCTCAGGGGATGCACACCAAGGTCATCTCAGGCAAAAGGGTATTAAGAAACCAGAGGCACTGATTGGGCAAGGGTCAATATAGACACTAGTGTAGATAGGTCACCATTTTGTATTGAATATTTTACAATAAATGTCACTTTGCTCACCTACAGAGCCTCCACCCTGTCTGTTCATTCTACCAGGATTGGGGGAATCGCCACCGTTACCCTTGCCTCATCCCTGGAGTTTGAAAATGTCCCTCTCATCTCTCGCCAACTCCCACTAAGGAAGGGCACACCCTCAGATGTGATATGGACAGGAACCCAGGAAGGATGCCACAGAAAGCACTGCCTGCATACCAGTATTCACAACCTCTTTAGAGCAAGGGGGTGTCCTGACATGAAGGGAAGGTAAGGTTATCAAGTCTCCCTCCTGATCCCCCTCCCTCAAATGGCAATTCTGGGACCCCCCCTCTGCAATGCTTGGTCACAAGTTGAACTAATCTGTGTCCCTGGTCCTCTCCAGTGCCCCCTGAGCACTGCACAGCAGGGAGGGTGCTCGCATCCGAATTGCCCCTCAGAGGTAAATGTGCCAGGATAACACTTATACAGATGTGTTGTAAATGGTGCTGGTGTGACGTGACACACGTGCCCGTTGAATATCTGATGGTGAGGGAAGTCCCAGAGAGAGCGCTCGTTAATAACATGCTAATGTATTAAAATGAGCTTTCTGTGGTCCTGTTTGTGTTTCACACCACTCCATCGGCAAGGGGCCAGTAAGATCAGAAACTTGCAGCACGAATCGCACTCTTGGGATTTAGAGCACATGCCACCATTCCCATAGACGGAGGGTGGGGGTTTGAAATCACCCCTATTATCTATTACTAAATGCTGTGCTATGATATCCTTTATAATGAACTCTAATTTTTATTTAGTGATGAATGTTAATGTTAAGCTAGCTGCCCGATAGTTACCTCTTTGCTGTCTCCCTCCCTTTTGAATATGGATGTTGTATAGGGAGTTTTCCAATCCTCAGGGATTTTTGCAGAATAAGGGTTTTAGTATATTAAGGAAGTGTCTTTTTAAACACTTCCTTTAATATACTACAATACAATCCATCAGGTCCACATGACTTATTGCCCTTTAGTTCCATTAGTTTCCTAAATATTTCTTCTCTTGTGTTAGTTATTATATTTATTTCCTTCCCACTTTTGACCCTTGATTATTTAGTTTTTTTTGGAATGCTCTTAATGTCTTCTTCCACTGTGAAGATTGATGCAAAGTATTATTCTTCTGCCATTTCCTGATTCTCCATTATAATTTCCCCAGTCTCATTCCCTAAGGGGCCTATGTTCACTTTGGCCTCTCTCTTCCTTTTTATATATTTGAATAAATGCTTACTGTCTGTTTTTATATCACTTATTAGTTTACCCTCATAGTTTATCTTTATGATTTCTTTGGTCATCTTTTGTTGGTTTTTAAAATGTTCCCAATCCTCCGGCTTACTACTAATCTTTGCCACATTGTATGTTTTTCTTCCAATTTAATATTATCCTGAACTTTCTTTGTTAACTGTGATTGATTTACTCTTTCCTAGAATCCTTCTTCCTCTCTGGGATATATCTTTGCTGTGATTTGTGAACTATTTCCATTGATGTCTGCCTTGCTGACCAACCATCTTTCCTGCTGATTTCCTTTCCCAGTCTACTCCAGCCAACACTTCCTCATTCCTTCATAATTACCCTTAAGTTTAGCACAGTTGTTTCTAACCTAAGTTTCTCATTTTCAAACTGAATGTTGAATTCTACCATTTATGGTCACTGCTCCCTTGGGGATCTTTTACTCTGAGATTGTTTATTCGACTTGCTTCATTGCACATTACCAGATCAAAATAGTCTGATCCCTGGTTGGATCCACAACATTGTTCTGGGAAACTGCCCTGAATATGCTCAGTGAATTCATGACTTCACAATCCATATGAAAATTAAAGTCACCCATGATTAAAGTACTGCCATTTTTAAAATGTCCTCATCATCTTCTGATTTATTCTGCCGCATCTATGAATCATTGTCTAAATTACTTATTATTGCCTTGTAATGCTGCCATATCCTTTTGCTTCATAAGCCTATGTAGCCCTCTCCAGAACTTTCCTCCCCTCTATTTATTTTAAAGCCCTCTCTACTTCCCTAAGTACGTAGTTTGCAGGAACAATGGTCCCAGCACAGTTCAGATGTAGAATGTCCCAATGGTACAGCCCCCATTCCTCCCTATACTGCTGCCAGTGCCCCAGAAACTGAAACCCACTTCTCCCACACCAGACTTAGAGCCACACATTCATCTCTCTAATTTGATATACTCCTTGCCAATTTGCACATGGCTCAGGTAATAATCCAGAACCTTTTTCTAATTTAATGCCAACTTCCTCAAAATCTCTGTGACAACCTCTTTCTTCATTCTACCTATGTTGTTGGTACTTACATGGACCATGATAACAGGATTCATCCTTCCTTCCCACTGCAAGTTCCTCTCCAGCCTGGTGCAGATGTCCCAAGTCCTGGCAGCAGGTAGGCAACACAGCCATCGGATTCTCGCTCCTTGCTTCAGAGAACAGTGTCAATCCCCCTCACTATACCACCGCCCACTACTGCTACTTTCCAACATGCTCCCCGACTTGAATAACTTCCTGTACCATGGTGCTATAATCAGTCTGCTTAGCTGCAGTCACATAGCTCTGTAGCTGACCACTTTCCAAACCAGAAAATCCTATCTTAAGGGGGTGACCGTATCTTGAAACAAAGCAACCCTCTCTGATGTGCTGCAGTGTTTGCAGCTCAGCCTCTAGTTCCATGACCCTGAACTGGCAGCAGGGCAAGAGCAGTTTCTATAAAGTGAAAAAGTTGGAAAGCAAAATGCACTTTTTTTTCCTCTGCACCAAATTTCCACTTTGATCCATATTCCCAAATATACTCACTTGGACTGTGTCTCACTCAGGATGTACTCCAACTGCTCGTGCACCTCTTATTGATTATGTGTTGGGAATAATCTCTTTCTTATACAGAGCTGAGATGAGTCCCTCTCTAGCTTTGCTTCTCATGCTGTATCTCACTCAGGATGTTGCCTGTCCTGTTTCTCATGCATCTCTTCCTGCTAATAACCAGTGTATGGGGTTCCCCAACAAATTAAAAGCAAAATACTGCAGATGCTGCAAATCTGAAATTCTTTTTTGAAGAAGAGTCATACATACTCGAAATATTAACTCCGTTAATATTTTAATATTAATATCCGTTAATATCTTAGCTTTTATTGGTAGGGGGATTGAATTTCGGAACCGCAAAGTCATGTTGCAACTGTACAAAACTCTAGTGCAGCCGCACTTGGAGTATTGTGTGCAGTTCTGGTCCCCACATTATAAGAAAGATGTGGAGGCATTGGAGAGGGTACAGAGGAGTTTTACCAGGATGTTGCCTGGTATGGAGGGCAGGTCTTATGAAGAGAGGCTGAGGGATTTGAGGTTGTTTTCGTTAGAGAGGAGGCGGCTAAGAGGGGACCTAATCGAAACATATAAGATGATTAGAGGTTTCGATAGGGTGGACAGTGATAGCCTTTTTCCTGGGATGGAGAAAGCTAGCACGAGGGGACACAGCTTTAAATTAAGGGGTGATAGTTAAAGGACGGATATCAGAGGTAGGTTCTTTACCCAAAGGGTGGTTCGAGAGTGGAATGCCCTGCCTGCGGCAGTTGTAGATGCACCAAGTTTGGTGGCGTTTAAGAGGTTAGTTGATAAGTTTATGGAAGAGAAGGGAATGGTTTAGGTTGAAGGGTCACTGCTTTTTATATTGGTCGGCGCAACATCGAAGGCTGAAGGGCCTGTTCTGCGCTGTAATGTTCTATGTTCTATGTTTCTCTCTCCAAGGATGCTGCCAGACCGGCTAAATTTTTCCACCATCTCCTATTTTTATATCATGAGTATTCCAGGCTGTGTTGAACATGCTGAGTGAGAGCACAGAGGGTGAACACTGCTTCGGTATAACTGACAGGCTGGAAAGCATTCTGATAGTTATATTGAATAGCTGTGGCCATGTGCATGTGAGAGGCTGGTGCTCACGTCGCTTCTGTAAATGTGTTCTTACCACCTGACAAGGTAATTTCCAACTTTTTTTAATTCGTTTGTGGGACATAGGCATCACTGGCTGGCCAGCATTTATTGCCCATCCCTTGTTGCCCTTGAGCAGGTGATGGGTGAACTGCCTTTTTGAATTGCTGCAGTCCACATTCTGTGGGTTGACTCACAATGCCATTGTGGGGGAATTCCAGGATTTTGATTCAGTGACTGTAAAGAAACAGTGATATTTTTCCAAGTCAGGATGGTGAGTGGCTTCGGGGGAACTTGCAGGTGGTGGCGTTTCCATGTTTCTGCTACTTTGTCCTTCTAGATGGAAGTGGTCATGGGTTTGGGAGATGCTGTCTAAGGATCTTTGGTGAATTGCTGCAGTACATCTTGCAAATAATACACACTGTTACTAAGTGTCGATAATGGAGGGAATGGATGCTTGTGGATGTGATGCCAATCGAGTGGGTTGCTTTATCCTGGATGGTGTCAAACTTCTTGAGTGTTGTAGCTGCACTCATCCAGGCAAGTGGGGAGTATTCCATCACACTCCTGACTTGTGCTTTGTAGATGGTGGACAGGCTCTGGGGAGTCAGGAGGGGAGTTACTCGTCACAGTATTCCTAGACTTTGACCTGCTCTTGTAACCATTGTGTTTATGTGGGGATTCCAGTTAAGTTTCTGGTCAATAATAACCCATCATCTGCTGCTGTCATCTTTCAGCACAGGAGCAGCCTCAACCTTGGGCCTTGAATGAAAAACATGAGGAGCAGCACCAACAACACCAAGAGCACCATGAACAGCAGAAGCAGCACTAGTTGTCTCCTTCTCAGCCATGCGCTGCTCTATAGGGCAGAGGGGATAGGCACAGAGAGCCAACCAAAAGGAGATAAGATGTCCAACACAGGCTCTACAAGATGAGGAGCAACTTTCTTGACATGTATGGGCAACAGTCCCTTAGCAAGCATGACATTTGCAACTTTCTGGAGTGAGTCCTTTCTGTGGACTAGGCAGACACACATGCTAGTAGATGTCAAAGTGACTATTGTAAGAGAGTATCTCTGTACCCTCAGGTTCTCTGCCTTTCCCTGGAGTTCTGCACTCAGGGTATCTTCTGATGCAAGTCATGAGCATTAGTAATGGATTACAAGAGAAGGATAGAACAATGTTTCTGAAGTCTGATTGTGAGGTGATACACAGATAAAGGGGAGTGTGTGTGTTATCAGTTCAGATGTGGTGTGAGGAGGTGCCTGGACAGACAGAGCTGCAGCTTGTATTATTCTGAAGTGTTGTACTGGAGGTTGTTAGAGAGCTCGAGGGTGGGGGCTTGGTGAGAGTTATTCACCTTACCTCCTCTCTTGTGGTAATTGAACCTCTTGGGACACTGTCTACAGGTAAGAGGGAAGAAGTCCAGCTGTTTACTTCCTTGACCACTTTCCTGCATGTCTGCTTAGTTTGAAAGGCTGTCCTCTTCCTCCCGTTCTTGAGAAATATCATCTCATTTCAGTCCCTTATATCAGAGGCTGAAGTACAAGCCTCTAGTTAAGAGATAGAGATGGGTGTGAGGCACTCATTTTCCCAGATCTCCTTTTCATTTATGTAGTTGCTGATGTCTCAGGAATCAATGCACAGTTCAGCCATCCTGAAGTTTGAGTCCTTCCAAGCTTCCTTTGATAGATTTAGTACAATGTTCGCATACCTTTTCTGATTGACTGGGAAATCTGGCTCATAGAATCCCTACAGTGCAGATGAGGCCATTTAGCCATCAAATCTGCATCGACTCTTACAGTGTATCTCATCCATGCCCTTTCTTCCGTCCTAACCCGCAACCCCACACATTTCCCATGGCCAATCCAGCCAACTTACACATTGTGGGACACTGTATGGCAATTTTAACATAGCCAATCCAGCTAAACTGCACATCTTTGGTGTCAGATGTTAATGCCATGGATGAGTTAAAGAGCCTCAGCAAAAACTTGCTTCAATTACAACCAGGTTCCTGAACAGCAGCCAGCCTCCCTGTGCTTTGTGTGGGTCTGGATATTATTTGGAATATGGACAAAACTGGCTGAAGTACAAATTTTATATTCTGTGTTTCAAAACACACGGACTTAAGATAACTGCAGAGAAGACATCAACAGACAAAGAGATGCTCAGCCTTATCAAATCCATTTGGCAGTTGCTTGAGCTGACAAAGGACAATGAGTCAAGGCAAAACTAGCTTGCAAGTTATGCAAAAGTGAACCCTGCTAGGCCTGGCTAACAATGCCACCCATTACAACATCTACGGACAGTGTACATTATCGACTCCAAGTTGTTTGAGAAATCCAACAGGATATGCACCCAGGCTGTGTCTTGCCAAACCATCTCAGTGGGAAAGTGATCAACACGTCCTGAAGACCATCAAAAACCATTCATACTTAATCGGCTCCAAGAACTCATCAAAATTCAACCCACTATTAGGAGAAACCTGCCAGAAATGCAAAGGCTGCATCTTTTTAAAATTGCCTGAAGACAAAGGACAGGAGACTTTTTTAGCTGTAGCACACAGGTGATTCACTGCTCCACAACTACAGCCGGGGACTCTTCTCCAAGCAGAACCAAATAACTTTCACTGAGGCACAGCCTTATTCCTTATTGGCTCCAACAGCTGAAAAGACTCTAAGATTACTCTTCAACCACCACTGGAAGAAATTCAACAAGTACTTATCAGTAAAGATTCAAGACATAAGAAACCACATTGGCAGACAGAATGCTAGACTGAAGGCCTGGGTTGCACAGCATAGGTTTTTATACCTACCTAACGATGCAACCAAGTTGCATGTCTCTTGAAGGCAAGATGGTCCTGACCTTTTCTTAAAGGCAGCACTACTCTTTGACCCCAGAGTAGTAAGTATAATATACAGTCCCCAGAAATCCTCAATTAGCCAGGTGTTGAGGAAGGATGGTTGGGAATTGTATAAAATTATGTAAAACCAAAAACATTCATTGTGTCATTATAGTCTCTTCCTTCCATAGCATCATAACTGGTTATGTGTGCATGTTGACAGGTCTGGTTTCATTTCTTGCCTGAATAAAATTTGGCCTTTTGTGTCAGCCACTCGTCTCTTTTTCATTCTGGTGGATCACAGTGCTAGAACATAATTCAAAATTTAGAACCATAGGAGTTCCGGCGCTTCGAAAAGTCTTACTTAAGTGGGTTCACTGGTCAGGCATAAACAATGGCTCACACTTTCTCTCTCTCCTGATAAGTCACTCCAGTGTAACGCTTCCGCTGTTTCCTCCACCTGCAGGAGGACACACACATCCAAGAGTGGTAGCTGAGACCACCACATGTGGAGTAAAAGACCCCCTACAACAGGAACTTCATCTCTGTATAATGAATATGATTAAGGCATAATCTCAGAATAAGGGGCCACCCTTTTAAAACAGAGATGAAAGGAATTTCTTGTCAGCGGGTAGTGAATCTGTGGAATTCTTTGCCACAGTGGGTTGCAGAAGCTATGTTGTTAAGTATGTTCAAGGTGAAGATAGACAGATTTTTTAACAAGTTAGGGAATCAAGGGTTATGGGGATAAGATGGGAAAGTGGTTGAGGATTATATCAGATCAACTATCATTTCATTGAATAGGGTAGCAGACTTCTTCTGCTCCTATGTCTTGTAGCCTTATGATAGCAAAGACTCAAAATTGTGACAGCCTGTTCCCATGTTGGCTTTCTTGATGGAAAAGCAGACTGGAGAATTCTAACGCTGAAATCAGCATGTCCAATTGTTTTGTCTCTCATTTCTTGCTGCTAAAATCAACAGCCAGAACATAGGGCGCTTTGCACCTAATTTTCGGAGCTATGTTCCCATGAGCCGAAACTCTGTGCTAGCAGCAGTGTGTTGCAGTTTCTGGAATTGTATGTTAGTGGCAGCAAAGGTCAATTCTACAAACAGGATAGTGCACAGGACCAAAAGCGCAGGCTATTGTTCTTCTCCCTAATTCTGTGTTTATGGTATCAATTACAGTGTCCCCTTCTCTATGTCAGCTAAAATCAATAAACTCATCGTAGCCTCAGGATTAAACCTGTCACTATCCTGCTATGTACTGCTCAGTTACTGTTGAGATAAACTTTCTGAGTTATCAAGAAAGGCCTGGAGGTGCTTTCGTCCTAACCACATCAATACAATCAAGCACAGGGGAAACGGCAGCAGGTACTGGGATGACTCACAAATTGAACAAAGCATTTGAAAGTCCATAAACTTCACAGGATTACAATAAACAGATCTGGTGTAGGTTTCAAAGAGGAAAGTACAAGATACTTTTTTTTTGAAAAGGTCTAACCATGCAAAAAAGCTGCAAATCTATTGGACGGAATTTTCCCCAAAAATTGTCATTCTGGTTAGAAAATAGGAGTGAGTCCTCCATGCTGGACTTTTCTGTGCTCCTGATCGCAATCATTTTGGGCTCAAGCATTTTTCTGGACAGCTGGGAGATTTGTGTCAGTATGGGGGAGGGAGGGACAGAGCCTAAACACGCTGGTAAAACCAAGTTTAAAATGCTCTGGCGCCACTAACTAGGCATCTTGATCTGTCGGTGAACTGGGAGACATCCTTCCCCTGTTCCCCTCCCCATTAATATATCAGATCCCCTCCTCCTTTATCAGCAGCAGCATGTTCCCCACTCACCTCATACCGACACGGGTTGCTGGCATCAGGGCGTTGAGATCCTCCTGATTGGCCCCTGGTGGACCCCTGACATGCCCCCCCCACCCCTCCCCCAAATCATGTCCCCCTCTGCAATCCACCCTTGCATGACTCCTCCGACAGAACCCCATGCATACTTACCTGTCACAGCTTCCCTATCATAGCCCCCTCTATCATAGCCCCTCTGTCACAGTCTCCACGTAGACCCTAACACCACTCAGACCCCATCCCCTTGGCATTGCCTCTGGCACACTTACAGTGGCCAACTAGCACTGCTAGTGTACTAGGTGGACACTGATAGGCAGGCACTTCAATGGCCTACAGTCCTCCTGGTGTGCCTATGGCGCCTAGTCTCTGCTGGTGGAGACCAGTAGTAATTTATGCCGGCGTAACATCACACTGAAGAAGTGGGAAGCATCCGGAAGGGGAAAAGCAGCCATGCTGAACTCCTTAATTAGATGGAAATCCAAACAATTTGATGCTAATGACCTTCGTGCCCATTCTGCACACAAAGCAGTTCTTGCCAATAAGAAGAGGCACTTTTGGCCTCTCATGCTATTTCCCTGGTTTGCCATCCCGATCGACGCATGTGCCGAGGTAGTAAGATCACACCCATTTAATCTGTCCAGATGTTCACTAAGTTTTGCCAATTATCATGGATGTGTTTTGACAGTATAGTATATCAAATGTGTTTTTAAAAACTGTCATATATTACATGTTCCAGCCCCAGTGTGGTGAGTCCTATCCTGGCAAATGTGGCAAGCCAGTTAAAGGTTCATTGACTTTGGCAGGACTGGAAGATCCTGCTGGCAGGAGGGATTGGAAAGTCCTATCCAATGTTAATCTCGTTTTTAATATCGTTGGTGAAATCACTATTTCACTTAAATGAGCCTTGTATCCATATGCTTCTTTGACATGTAGACAGTAATCTACTCTATGAATGTCTGCAGCAGCACAGCTTCTTAACAGCATGTTTAGTCCAACGCAATCATGGCACAGAGTACTTCATTTCTCCATTGCACATCTTCTCTACTATCCTCACCCCATCCCTGGTCTTTTGGGCTGTAGGCATTCAGAAGAAAAATCCCAATGAGACACATAGTGTTGAAAGCTGGGATGAAAAGGAAACAATGACAGGAATGAAGATGTATTAGTCAGTGTTGGGGTAGGAGTTCACACTGCACTGCCAATTGATAGGAAGACATATCAACTGATATCTACAGAATCTTCTCTTGGACTTACTATGTAATTACTACGTCCTGCCTTATATGGCTGGAGATTTCTCAACCACATAAGAAGTTTGTTGTCTTATCAACATTCTTGCCCCTTTTAACAGAATCTTTTGCTGAAAGATCCGTATTAACTAACCATAATTTAGTGTAATAATGTTCAATTATAACCAAATTGATATTTTTCAATCACTGATGTGAAATGGTGTGAAACCAGTGCCAGAACCCATCAACCTGTATTAATATACATAAATTAGTTTAAATGTGTAGCTTAAATCAGCATAAAGTCAATCATGGTATCACCGATCTTCTTAGCAATAGAACATTATTAATTCCAACAATTAAATAAAGTCAATGAGACAATACTTTGAAAATTCAGTTTCTGAATACGCCTATCTCTATATTTTCAATGTGTGCCTTGTGATATGTTTGTATATACAATATTCTCTGTTTCCATTTACTGGCATGGTATCAAATATCTTTTTTCAATTTAACACAGACCCTTTCAATGATTAATTTGAGTTAAATGAATGAATTTGACCCAAAGATGTGTGTTGTTTAATTAATGTCTTTAATATTTATTTTTTGAAGCCACATGGAACCATTGAGGAAATGTCAGGCTGGTACCGTTGGGAACAGAGGGGAGAGCAAGCTGTAATGTTTGTTTTGCTTTTATCCTTTGTGGGTAAAAAGGAATGGATCTTATTTTCCATTAAGTCACAAGGCAGGAACTTTCTGCAAACAAATTCCAAAACAAGGAAAACAATTGAATGTTGTTAAAGGGACAAGTTATTTGTTATATAATTTTTGTATTTACTTTATGTTCTTATAGCTTTGGCACAAGTTATTTAAGAGTTTTGTCATTGATATAAAGATCATCTTCATCAGTTCGTAAGAGAAGAATAAATTTTAGCATGTATAGCTATAAAAAGCTATCATTACTGGACTGTTAATCCAAAAACTCCATTGATGATATGGGGATTTGGGTTCAAATCCTTCCACAGCAGATAGTGAAATTTGAATTCAATAAATTACTAATCTACTGATGATCATGAAACCATTGTCAATTATTGAAAAAACCCACCACTGATGTCCCTTAGAGAAGAAAATCTGGCCTACTTATCTGGCTTCGCCGACATGTGACTCCAGATCCATAACAATGTGGTTGTCTTTCAACTACCCTCAGGCAATTAGGGATGGAGAATAAATGCTGATCAATCAGCGATGTCCCATGAATGATTAAAAAAAGAATAGCAATGCAACATTAAATAAAATATGACAAGATGTTTTAAATGCAATAGTGAAGACAATGAGTGTAATCTTACCTGCTGTTCATGCCCTGCAACCTCTGCAGCGAGGATGGAGAAGCTCGGCCAGATCACTGTTCATTGCAAAATCCCGCCGGAGTGAATGGCTGGCAAATTCCCCCTAATCTGGTGCAGCCAACATGGCAGTGAAAATCTCTGAGGACTAAAGCAAGTGAAATTACATTTTAGAAAATAACTTTTGCTTCACCAAAAATTACTTTATTATTAGTTACTTTTCTGAAAGTAAAGAAGATTGTGGATATACCACCTAGAATTCAACACTTCAGGCTTAAGCTAATGAGGTACAATTAAGCAATATTTAAGGGAAGTACCAGACAACAGCAGACGTACTATTAAAAATATCAATTGAAGAAACCAAAGTAGAGAACATGCATTGCATTGAAGAGGTAGAAGCAGATACATCACTCATTGCAAAACACCTACTACAGCAATATTTCAAACAGAGAAAGCACCTTACAATCTTTGGTGATCTCGTAAAGCCAGAATAGACATTCGGAGAACACATTGGCTTGATATTCTCCAAAAAAATTCATCAAGGGCACTGAGGAATAGTCAAATGCTGAGCGAAAACTCAGTAGGTTCTTAGGTTCCCAGTATAGTCTGGTGGTCTGACATTACTCATCTCGTTGGGGAACTTATTTTCAATTGCTTTACATGTGCAGTGAACAACCAAGTGTAATAGAATCCATTGTTATCTTCTTTCTTTCTATCAAGGTCAGGGGTGTGCCTGGGAATAGATTTATTGAATTTTAAAGGCAAGATATTTCTTATTGTCATTGATTGCTACTCCAGATGGATTGAATTGCACAGGCTGCATCATGGCAGAAACAATCACTCAATCACTGAAGAGAATCTATGCAGAACAGGACATCTCAGACATTGTAATGTCAGATAATGGCCTGCAATTTACTAATGAATTACTCACAACTTTGTAAAGAAATATGGATTCGTTCATGTATCTAGCTCATATTGATATCCTCAAGCAAAGCCAAGAGAGGTGTTCGAACCATCAAAGACTTAATGAAGAAGAATGTTGATCTCAAACCTCACACTACAAAGCAGTTGTTACCATGAGAGCTTTTGTTGGAGAATGACAAAGAGTACAATTTCTAGCTCTGCAACAGAAACTAAAACTGAATATCACTCAAATAATGATTAGAGAATTAAAAAGTGTGAGGCTTTTAATTTAAACTTCTGACACAGAGCATGAGACTTAGCAATGCTGCAGCCTGGGTCGAGAGTATGGATACAGGACAAACAGAAAGGAGTCAAAATAATAGGATGAACTCCACAACCAATATCTTTCAGGGTTGAGATGGATTAGTGGAATGTCAATTAAAGCTGCAGCGCACTTGTGTCTTTGGAAAAAACTTGAGCATTGCCATTGTGCCATAGAAAGTGGCAAGGGGATGGGGATGTGGGGGTAGTCCCTGAGTGAGGGCTATTACAGAATGGCTACAACAGAGGAAGGCTATGCAGGGGGTCGTACATGAAGAGCGTATGTCGGGGTCATGGTGCGAGGTGGGCATTTTGAGGGTCACAAAAGAAGATGTATTGGGAGGGCCCCAATGCCCCAAATACTGCCGCTGATCCATGTGGAGAGGAGGTGGAGAAACAAGCAACAAATGAGGGGATAGGACCCCAATGTACTGTGAGCTTGGGTGCCCTTCCAAAATGATGCCCAAGGACTTTCCAAAAGCAGTATGAAACTCACAACTCTCCCAAAAAAATGACTAATTGTGGAATGATTGCTAACCTGATGGAACAGCATGGATCTTTCTGGAATTTTTTGCTCCCACTGGAGTGAATGGAGATTTGGCTGAGTGCCAAATTCTCCATCCTTACTTACTTGTGGAAGCGAATGCCAGATTTTTTGGGGTGTAGTTTCCACCCTATGTTTTTAGAATTATTTTAGTCCTCCATCAATATTATTTACATAATCTCAATTTGCAATATTTCATTACTGTTGAGCATGTGTGTGGTTTGCTAAGACTTCATTTTGAAATGTTTCTATTTATGCAATTACATTTAAAAGGCCAAACTTCAAAGACTAACTGACTCAGTTTTAACTTGACCACATTTTAAAACTCAACAGGCATGCTGAGTTAGCTAGAAAAATTGACTTTATTTTTGAAGGTACAATGCCATCAAAAATAAGTCAACTCATAAGTCAAACAAAGCATTTCATAAACAAAATTTATTTATTTTATTTATTTGATGGTGTCACAAGTAGGCTTACATTAACATTGCAAAGAAGTTACTGTGAAAATCCCCTAGTCGCCACATTCCAGTGCCTGTTCAGATACACTGAGGGAGAATTTAGCATGGCCAACCAGCTAACCAGCATATCTTTTGGATTGTGGGAGGAAACTGAAGCACTCAGAGGAAACTCACAAAGGAACAGGGAGAAGGTGCAAACACAACAGAGATAGTGACCTAAGGCAAAGTTGTTTTTCCAAGTTAGAGACAGCATGTGCCAAACAATCTCAATACCACAAATAACGAATCACATATATTGTAGTTTTAGCCCCATGTTTCCAGTTTGAGTCAAATCTGTTTTCGAGACTTGTTCAGTCCAGAGTCTGTTTTGAATCCTGCTTTAATCAGTACAGGGCTGGCAAAAGCCAATCTCTTTCTTTCTCTCTCTCTCTCTCTCTCCTTCCCCTCCAGTTTTTCACTTTCTGTAATGTTTCAATTTTAAGTTCTGTTCAATAAAAGAAATTTAACTCTGTACTAGTACCGTCTTCATCTATTCAAAGGAACGAATGGATTTTACAGTTACCAATCGGGAACGTCTTAATTACAGGTAGCTTTTAAAGCTGCTACAATACATTTTATTAATATGACATTAGTAGCAATTAAGATATGACTTTTTATTTTTAAAGTTACAAAATACATTTTGTAGAAATATTCATTATTAATATTAGCTTATTCAAAATCTGTGAAGCAGAGGAATTTGTACCTGATTTAATTCCTTCCAGTAAATTGCAATTTCTTCATAGCATTGTATATAAAAGTACTTTATAAGCACTGTATAGTTGTTAAAAGGTTATCAGTTTGGCAAACAAAGAGATTTGTTTGGAAAAACACAAAGCAATTATATTAATGATGTCAAAATATGTAATCACCTCACTTACATGTGCAGCCACTTCAAATGGAACGACATTCAGCTTTATTAGATCTCTATTCTTAAAACCAACAGCACATAGCTGTCAAATTGTTTTCATGAGGAAAATGCACCCTTAAGAATGAACTATTTCTGAAATACCTCTGGAGGACTTGTTGGGATTATTCAAAATTGACAATCCTGTGCGTTTTATGTTGGAACACAACAATATCCATTTGAACAAGCCATGAGAGCAATTGTCCCAAAACAATTCTAAATGTTGAATTTGCATAAAAATTGGAGTAAATCTTGCTGGCTTTTTCAGCGGGATTTTCAAAATGAATCTCCCAGACACTGTGTACTGCAGAGACCCATAGCATGAATCTCATTAAAAATCTAGGAGTGGGGTTTATTCTCACTGAAGAGACCGACAGCATAGTGTTGAACAGGATATTGTGCATGCATTGATCTGTCAGCACCAAGTAAAAATAAAGTTTATTTATTAGTCACAAGTAAGGCTTACATTAACACTGCAATGAAGTTACTGTGAAATTCTCCTTGTTGCCACATTCCAGTGCCTTTTCATAGAACATAGAACATAGAACACTACAGCACAGAACAGGCCCTTCGGCCTTCGATGTTGCGCCGACCAATATAAAAAGCAATGCCCCTCCAAACTAAACCATTCCCTTCTCTTCCATATACTTATCAACTAACCTCTTAAACGCCACCAAACTTGGCGTATCCACAACTGCTGCAGGCAGGGCATTCCACTCCCGAACCACCCTTTGGGTAAAGATTTTCGGGTCAATGCACCTAATAAGCACATCTTTCAGACTGTGGGAGGAAACTGGAGACACGGGAGAACATGCGAGTCCAAACCAGGCCTCCACCTGAGCCTTCTGTCCTGCGGAATTACCCCCAGGATTTCTCATCGTTAGGTGACAGCTGTTAAGTTGGCAATACTTTTCTCCCTGATCATTAGAATGGTCATTGTTGAATTGTACTTTGTGCAATTAGGTTGCTGTGTTTTGTTGCGTAACAAAAAGTAATCAGTTTATTGTGAATTGCTTTGAAATGATTAGGGGATTTGATGAAATGCCAAACAAATTAAAGTCTCCTCATTTTAAAAGTTGCCAGAACATTCATTATGACCATCAGTTGAAATTGTGATGTAAAAATATTTACAATGTGTGCTGAGTTGTAAGAGCTTTATTGTGCTTTTCAATCAATTGCTACTTGGTGCAGTAAATCTGGTCCCTGATGTTTTTCTCCTATGTGTCTGATGCCCTATAAGTGCAGAGAAGAGGAACAAAGGGCCAATATTTGCTACATTGGGTAGCAGGTTCTTGCAGAAGCAGAATGGGTTCTTCCCTTTTCTGCATTCAGCTAAGAGCATTTTGCCCAAGACTGAGATGGTGTGGAGGTGACTATATCAGGCAAAGGCGTTGTAATAGAATGAGTACGAGAGGAAGGATACCTAAAGTTCCTCTCATGTGAAGGTGTTTTTGAAGGTGTCCACAGGATTTGAGTTTTGCACATATTTCCCGGAAATATCTGATAGACATAAGCAACCTGATAGAAATAAGCAAGACCCAGCAGAGTAGATATCACTTTGCCACCTGGTGAGACATTGGAAGCTTGGGGTTGCTTTTGAAGAGCAGCCATCAGGTCCCACAGGAGCATTACTGCAGCTGCTGACCTCTTAGGCCTGAAACAAAGGTTGAAATTCCTTCCCTGATTCAGGGTTCAGCGATCTGCCAGGAAGCATGCCAAAACACCATGGCCATATTACTGACCCTAACTTGAATTCCATGGCATCTTCAGGTTACGCAGTGCCTGGCAAGATCTTTAACCCAGGGGAGGTTGGGGTGGAAGCATGTGTTTTTAAAAATGGACCTGGATAAAGGAATTAGTTGCATGGTCCAAATGATGTTTCCTTTTGCTTATTTACTTAAGGACTGAGTTGAGTTGCTTGAACTGTTTGCTTGAAACGTATTTAAGTCATGGTTAGATAGATTTCTGATAGACAAGGGAATTAAGGGTTATGGGGAGAAAGTGGGAACGTGGATCTGATCCACTTCAGATCAGCCATGATCGTATTGAATGATGGGGCAGGCTCGAAGGGCTAGATAGCCTACTCCTGCTCCTATTTCTTATGTTCTTATATTTAAAATCCAACTGTTGATATAAATAAACATTTAAGTTTATAGGCTGATTTTTTCTGGGCATCCCAAAGCCAATTCACAGCCAATGATATAATCTTTGAAGTGTATCATGGTTATAATGTAGTGCACGTTGAAAGAATGTTTCCTCATAGGTGACTCCAGAATTAGGGGCACTGCTTTAAAATTAGGGGTTGCCCCTACAGGACAAGGATGACAGATTTTTTTTCTCTCAGATGGTATGCAACTTTGGAACTGTCTGTCTCACAAGGTAGTGGAAGCAGGCCCATTGAATATCTTTAAGGCAGAGGAAGGTAGATTCTTATTAGATGAGGCAATCAAAGTCTATTGGGGATAGATAAGGAATGTAGAACTCCACACTCTCAGATTAGCCATAATTTTATTGAATGATAGAGTCAGCTCGAGGGGCCGAATGGCCTACTTCTGTTCCTATTTTCTATGTTTGCATGCTAGTATGAAATGTGGCAGCCAGTTTGCATACAGCAAGCTCCCACAAATTGCAATGTGATAATACCAAATATTTTGTGATGTCTGTGAGTATTTGTTTATTGAGTATTGGTTATTGTGTGTTCAATGTTCACCCTCTCAGTCAATAAAGTCATTTAGATTCAATAATTGATGGCCTGATTATTATAAGCACATAGTTCATAAAATAAAGTATAATGTGATCAGTTGGAAAATAGGAAATAAATAAAAGCATATTCTTTATGTTCATCTTATGTTATACAATAAATGAGAACTTCAAAAGCAATTACTGCAATCTTAAAATAATCTTGTGCTTAAGCCTGCGTTAACACCAAAAGGCAGGTTCTGGTGTATAATACCATGATTACAGTGGCAAATGGAGGTCAAATCCATTCCAAAATGGAATGAAATCTTGCCTTCATTTGTCACTGCAAATGAGGTGAGCTATGCATTAAGAATCAGGGCTGGCATCAATCTGAAAGTACCCAGCAGTATATCTGGGGCAGTTCCACTTACTCAGTCCACATGGATTGGAATGCCAGTGTGTCTTAGCATGAATAAGGTATTAAAACACAAGGTGAATAAGTTCCGGATCCTTAATTCCAGCCCTGGGCTTTATCTTTCGGCATCCTGGGTGCACGTGCAGCCAAAAGATTCTGCAGCAAGCTGTTTCAAAGCCATGCAGGTTCCTCACTGCATAGTGGGAGAAGGCTAAAATGTCACAATTAATCTTGTGCTTTGTGCATCGGATCTCACCTGGGTTGACTTGTGTCACAATCAGGTTGCTATAACCATGGAGAATTCTACATCCATTGATGCAGGAATTGTGAAGCAAAGTGAGTCATGCCAGCAATACCTTCATTGTAAACTGATGGGTTGATCATCACCTTGGCTTCTTGGCAATACAATATCTTCTATAAACACGACTATTCACCATGCAGTGATAAGATTATTTACAGTATTCTTGCCCAACTCACATTGGCAGCAGTATCATTGCTGTGCAATCAGTACAGTACTAGTTAAAGCAGTCACTGGGATGTGGTGGAGGCTGGCAGGCTGCTTGCATGTGGGTGGCTGTCTTTTCTCCAGCTGTGACCAGTTGAATTATAACACCTGTCCCACTTGATGTATTATGATATGCCCAAACTCAAGATGCATGTTGCTACAATTGGTAAATTAATGTCTGCGATCGCAGGCAATTAATAATGATTAGGAGCAAACCGGCAGGGTTAAATCTTTGCATTTAACAAATTGCTTCAGTACTTTTGCAACTCTTGCTGTTTGGCCAGACTGTCTTCAGGGAGGCCTTTGAATTTGGGCAAATCGGTGTGTCAGGTAAACAAACAACTAATCCTTCTGACCATTCAGAGATCACTATTGGATAGTGGCATATGTCACCGTCCCGCTGCTCAAAGTCTAGCTGATCTTTCGTTTCTATACTTCAACATTATTGTCCTGTTAAATAATCATTGCAATTAGTTAAACATTATTTCTTAGTGCTTCAATTAAAGGAGATAAAACCGAACTACAGCAACAACTTATCTTTATATTATACTCAAGCATGAAGCTGTGCTTAAAAAGAAATTCATTGTGCCTTTAGTGGGTGAAACACTACTCTTAGCAGGCAATAAGTCAGCAAGAGGTGTAATATCTTTCTATTGTTAGCCTTGTTGTACTCGAATAGCTTAATAAATTTTTTTTACTATTGTAACTGTTGTGCGATGGAATAACTCTACAGCATTATGTTCAACTTGATTCTAAATCAGGGAAGCCATTTATGGAGAAATGTTCATTCAAATTTAAATGATTGAACTCCTATGTGAATTAAGCATGAAGATGATTGACACCAGACGTACTTCTCACTCATCATCTCTAGAGATCCAAGTTTAAATACAGTCAATAGAAAATGATGGCTGTTAATGAACACAGGGAACCTGAGCTTTAAAAATGACAGCATTGTCTTCGCCAACAAAGATTGAATGTACTCAAGGAATATGAACACATCAGTTTGACAGCCCCAGTCCTGTTGCTATTGACAATTAAAGAAGAACTGCATTTGTGCAAACTTCCATGTCACTTTAAGAGAGAGAAATTAGGGAATGAGATAGAGAAGGAGAAAAAGAAAGCGCGAGAGAGTTCTGGCTCCTAACCTCGGGATACTTAAACAGCAGCCTTCATTTAGAGTTAGTCAGTGTTCAAACCTGGAACGTCATAGTCTATCAGAATTACTCTCAAAATTGCCTGTCTTTTCTCATAACATTGCTGACTGACAATGTGGCTGGAATCTTGCAAAGGTGGTAAGGATCTAGCAAGAATCCCCAGTCAACTCTTTTTAGGAAAGTCTTCTGCGTTTTATTCCACTCAGGTGTTTGGCAGGACAGTGGTAATCCTTCGCTCGTTGGGAATTGCTGCCAATCAGAGGCTGGCAGTTCTATTGAAAGACAGCACCACTCCAAAGGCAGTCGCTGCTGCCTAATACGACACATCCCCTAATCACTGATAGATCTTAAGCCAGAAGTGAATGATGGCAGAAGGGGATCTTGACAAACTGGGGGGTGGGGAGGGTGGGGGATCAAGGGAGCAGAATGTCATGGAGCAGGAGGTTCAGAGCCAAGGACCAGGGAGTTTTTCAGTGGGCCTGTCCTTTCCAGATGCCAGATTCCTCAATCAAGCCTTAGAATTCCAATCCTGGGCCTCCTGCATCCCCCCGCCAAGGAACACAAAAATAACCTTGCTCAGGTTTGCTTGCTGTTGTCCCTGCAAGGTGAGTGCCCTGTCTACCACCAGGTTAATAGCAGCGGTGGAAGGATGGAGCCATAAATGAGCATTAATTGTCAAATAATGGGTCTTAATTAGCAGCAGAGTGGGAAGGCCATCCATATGTCTTCCCGTGTGAACTTAATTGGACTGGAGGCAGAAATGTGGTGGATGTTCCCACTACAAAACTTGCCATGAGTGAGGGCACAAAATTCTGCGTCTTCTGTGTCTGTGCAGCATCTAGAATTATAGCAATTCCTTAATGGGAGTGAGATATGATAGATAGATTCTCCAAGTATAATATTATCATTTGGAACTATGCAACAGACTCTTCTGTGCCTGTGCAGCATCTAGAATTATTGCAATTCAGATTCCTTTAAGGGAGTGAGATATGTTGGTGGATTCTCCAAGCATAATATTATCATTTGGAACTACTCGACAGCTAATCTCAATGGTATTAGCTGGGATGTACATGAATAATCTGTGCCCTTTGATTCATATTTTTACATGGGGGTGTGAAGGGTGCTAATATTGGCCTGGATGGGGTGCTTCAGGGTTATGCCAAGAAAGGGAAATGCCACTATTCTTCTTTATCATTCTTTGATCAAAATCCCAGTGTGGATTAAGTTTCTGGCACGTGTAACCTGTGTTTGCATAGTTCTTCTGGAACTTCACTGCTCATGTTGTAGAATTGCAGAATGTCAGTCCAAGAACCAGAAGAAAATTGTAAAGATTTTGGCAGAAAGGTCTACAAAAAGGAGCGGAAAGGTTATAAGAACTTGTCACTGAGTACTCTCAAAGAGGATTCAACTCATGGTGGATACATTCATGGCCAAAGCTTTCAACTTAAGATAGAAACAGAAGATGCTGGAAATACCCATAGGAGGCAATCTTACCAAAACATTCTGTGCCCCAAACGAGCATGAAAATGGAAGAGATCTAATTTTTTGGTGAGGCCACAAGACCAATCTTATGCCACTCTGTGCAAAATAAATGCACAATCTGTTTTCCCACCAGTAGGCAGAGGTGGCTGGGTCTAAGCTCTCTGGAAAGCCAGCAGCTCACAGCTGAGGATGCAATGGTGCACGTGCATCAGATCAGAGAGATCTATCAATCACCTCCACCCCTTGGACTTCTGGCACCTCCCTTCTTCACGCAATTGCTGGTCTCCCTTGGCTGATCACACCTCTCCTCCCACCTCTGGTTGATCACTGCCCCACCCTCCCCTGCTCGATCACTGATTGCAGAGTGTGCAGTTCCCCCCATCCAATCCTAAATATAGTGTGTGCAGCTTCCCCCCTCACACCTCCCCTTAGGCTCTGCCCCATCTAGGCCCTGCCCCCTCCCCTTAAGTCCTGACCCTCAGGTCCCACCCTTTGGCATTGCCCAGTGCCGGGGGGGGCACTGATGTACCAGGCTAGCAATGCAAAGGTCCATTAATCTCAGGCGGTATTTTCCCTTTTTGGGTGAGTGTGGCCAGAAAATCCCACCCATTAAGTCAGTTGGCAAAACTGTTACAGATATAGTTCAACATGTGGACATGAGGCCATCTGATTTGGATTCAAGAAAAATAAATCAGAATACTATCTTAATGGAAAAGTGTGGTCAGCAATAGAACTTGGGTATTTACAAATTAATGCTACTAAAATTAATGCACAGATTCAAAAAAGTTGATAGAATATAAGCTGTCAAGAAGGATGGAATACAAAAGTGAGAAATTTTTCTTCAGTTGTACAGAGCCTTTTCTGGACTGCCGCTGCAGTTCAGCTAAGGGCACTAAATTTAAGGAAAGATATTGCGACCTCAAACAGCTTAGATTCACCAGAATGATATAAATCATTAAGTTGACAGGAAAGTTTGAATGAGTTCAATTTGTATTCCTTTGAGTTGAGGGGAGATATAATTGAGGGTTTTAAAATTTTATAAGGATTTAGAAGGATGGATACAGAAAAGTTAATTCCATTAGCAAAAGCACCATGCTGATTTGATTTGTGTACTTTGCACCTATTGTCTAATCAGCAAGGTTCAAACCTGTATTTTTTAGTTTTCTAATACTATGATGTTCAAAAATTGACACTTTCTAGGATTAATTTTTGAAAGACAATGAGGTTACATTTCCAGACTGTTTTTCTCCACTATCTTACTACAACTTTGGCATAAGATCTGGGCAAACTCAGGAGGAAAGAGTCTATTGCTATAGATGGGCATGTGCTATTAGTATATAACTTCAGAAATCATCTGCTCAATGAGCCAACAAATCCAGGAAAACTCAGAAATCTGTTGACAATTGGACATAACACAAAAATTCACTCGGATTGACAAGGGCTTGGGGATTCTAGTCTGAAAAATTCAACATAAATTTTGTGAAACTTCATTCAGAGACAGATAAAAAAATTGATTGGAGAGCAATTGGAAAATTGGACAAAGATATTAGCCAATTTATGACATTCCTTGTTTCCCAGTGATTTAAACTGGAACTTTGGATACTTCAAGATTAGAGTATGCTGGCCTCTATAACCGATCTGTCGATTTGCATTCCTGTTGAATGAGTCTTTGGGTTGGAAATAGGTTCCCAAAACATTTTTCCGATAATCTAATGGCTGGTTCGTCACTATTGATGCTCTTAAGGGGTAGAGGGAGTGTTAACATAAAATGTAATAATTAAGAGTAGGAATAGGTTATTGGCCCTTTGAATTACCTCCACTGTGCACTGAGATCAGGCTTGATCTTCTACCTCCATTCCACTTTCTTGCATTGTCCCCTGTCCCTTAATCCCCTTGGTATCCAACATTGACTGACCTCTATTTGAAATATGAATGGCTGA
The DNA here is from genome assembly GCA_024679065.1 of Sphyrna mokarran. Lineage (NCBI taxonomy): Eukaryota > Metazoa > Chordata > Chondrichthyes > Carcharhiniformes > Carcharhinidae > Sphyrna > Sphyrna mokarran. The sequence continues at coordinate 96,855,373 of JAGIQG010000002.1, read as the reverse complement.
CAGTTCTCTGAGACAGAGGGTTCCAAAAATTATCAATCTGTTGCATAAAGAACTTTCTCATCATCTCAATCTTAAATGACCAATCTCTTACTCTGAGACTGTGACCCCAGTTCTAGATTCCCCAACATCTCTCTTATCAGGCCCCTTCAGAATTTTAGATATTGTGAAAAGATCACTTTTATTCTTCAAAGCACAAGGGAAGAAATGGTTAGTCCACTTAATTTCTCTTCTTCAGAAAATCCCTTTATCCTAGAATCAATTCAGGAAACTTTTCTTCCATTTTGTCTAAGACAAATATATCCTGCTTCTAGATAAGGAAATCAAAACTATTCACAACACTCCATATTGGTCTCACCAATCTCCACTGCAACTATAGTTAAACTTATTTCCTCATAGGAACCAATTCTTTTGTAATACAGGCTAATATACAATCTGTAATCTGAAATACTTGCTGCACCTGGACATCAATGTTCTGTAATATGAAAATAAGATCATCCGATCTTATTCCTCTAAATACCAGTATTTCCCAATCTCTCTCCATTGAAAAAAAATTCCTTTCTAGTTTTCCATCCAAAGTGGATGACTTTACATCTTTTCACTTAATATTCACTTGATCGTGATCCTGCTCACTCTCTTATCTGTTGGTATCCCTTTGAACCTCTTTACATTTTCCTCACAGTTTACTTTCCGACATGACCTATTATCATCAGCAAATCTTTATGTATTACGCTTGGATCTTCATCCAAGCAATTTGTAAGCCAATGTCTTAATGCAACATTTTACAGCTGCTGTGCTGGCCTTGAAACTCAGGTAAAGCTCTATATGTGCTTAACTTCCAATTACTACTATTATTGTACTATTACTATGCTACTATACTATTATCTGGTTTGTTTTGCTTGGATATTGTTTATATGCAGCTTTGGAAAATGCATATCTGCCTTTGATGATTGAATTTGCAATTGAAGTACCTTAATTTGATGTATCACTCCTTGAAATCAACGAAATCATAGAATCTCTACAGTATAGAAGGAGGCCATTTGGCCCATTGAGTCTGCTTTGACACAATCCCACCCCAGCCATATCCCTGTATTTCCTCTAATTCCTCTGACACTAAGGGATACAGTCAATCAATCTAACACACAAATCTTTGGTCTGTGGGAAGAAACCAGAGCACCCAAAGGAAACCCACACAGCCACATGGAGAACGTGCAAACAGGCGCTGGAGGCCAGAATTCAACTCAGGTCCCTGATGCTGTGAAACCATGATATGGCAATGCTGGCTTTGGACTGGGGTAAACACAGTAAGAAGTCTCACAACAACAGGTTAAAATTCAACAGATTTATTTGGTAGCAAAAGCCATTATCTTTCGGAGTGCTTGCTGCTCCTTTTTCAGATAAGTCTCCTGATGAAGAAGCAGTACTTTGAGAGCTAGTGGCTTTTGCTACCAAATAAACCTGTTGAACTTTATTCTGGTGTTGTGAGACTTCTTGCTGTGAAGCAGCAGTGCTAACCAGAATGCCACCATGCCACCCTTAAATATATAAAATACATGTAAAATGATGGGAGCATGGATTTAATGTTTATAGATGATGCCTGGGGCTTATGGTATCCATTCAACAGGCCTACAAGAACAAAAGATTGGGCACAATTGCTCTGAAATTCTAGCTGGATAGCAGAAGGCTCTTGCTAAACTGCAGCAAAGGAATCTGTACTTAGACAAGTAGCATCTGTCAATACAGGGAGAATGTGTACTCTGTATCAGCCAAACTGAAATCCAACCTGCGGGGATTCTTCAGTTCCTTGGTTGGAATCACTTAAACATTTTGATAGTAGGCACCTAGGTAAGTTAAACACTGTGATCAATGATTATATCATTTTTTACAGCAAAGAATACTGTTGCATAGTGAAGAATAGGTTATGCATCACCTAAAAAAAGTATTAAAATTGCTATCATGTCTGCTACACATGTGCTTGCTGCTACAATTGCTGTGAATTCAGACTCATTCCATCTTCGATGAAGCAATGTAAGAGTACATTAAAGAAATCCATAGAATTATAGCACACAAACCAGTCATTTAGCTCAGCAGGTCTATGTCGCTGTTTGTAATTCATCTAATTCTATTGATACATTCTTCTAATTATCCTTCATCTAATTATCCTACCAGCCCTTCAATGAATCTACGGTTTTTTTGGCATAAAAATTGCGATTAGTAAAATAATGAAGGTGACTGTAACAATCAGAAATCTGTCTCAACTCATAAACTCTAGAGAATCAATTCATCCACCCCAAAAAAGCAAAGGTTAACGAATGTGTTCTGCGTTGTAGTCGAATCACCAAATTAAACTCCTGTTATGTTCCGCTCCCAACTGCAACTGCAAAATCTGTGGATTTACTTTTATATTTAGAGGTCAAGTCTGTGATCTTTTAAATTGAATACTGGCTAGTTAACAAAGATACTTTTTGTTACTTAATGCAATGGAAATAATGCAATTTTTGAGTTCCTTTCCTTCCCTGAGATTGTTAATTACATGCCAGGAAATGTGTGACTGAGAGTCAGACTGGCAGGTGGGAAACCAAACATCTTATGCCACAGTGAGTGTCAGGAATCTGAAAGTTCTCCCGGGTAATGACTAGAATAATATACCTATGCTGTGGGTCTCCCAGATATATGGTATCTTTCATGAGCTTTTATACCAGGTCATTGAAGTGGTACTAGCTGCAAAGGCTATCTCAACAGGGGAGCGTGTTGTCAGACCCACAGCGCTACTTTGCCCAGGAAATAGATGAAGGGCTTGAGGGGGAGGACAGTTTGAAGTTTATTTTTGATTGATAGTCCTATACTAAGAAGCTGCATGTGTTTAAGTGTGATGCCTTTTTGGCAGTTCCTTTTTTGCTCTACTACCCTTTCAGTGGAGACAAACAGAATTACATTGCAGAATGGTCAAAAATATTGTAGAAAACTGAAAAAAGAATTCCCAACAGTTATTTTTATGAGATGCTATTAGGTTATGTAAGGCATTGTAACAGTGTTATACATCATGTTGTTGTTTCTATTTAATTTACAGTTTCAGTTTATAGACTGTGAGATACAGTCTATCAGTATTATTTGGCATGTATGAAATACCTCATAAAACAATATAAGGAGTTATTGCTCACTTTGGGTATGTTACCTCTCAAATTACTTTAAGTAGTGGTTTACGGTTCATTTGGAATCAGAGTGGTACTTGCTGAAATGTTGCTTTACGCTAAGTATGAAAGCATTCATCTGGACAATCAGGATCATAAAAATGGCATCAGCTGCACATCATGGGACAGAGGAAGTGTGAAGTACAACATTAACAATAATTTGTATTTATGCAGCATCTAGAATATTGTAAAATTTCCCAAGGCTCTTCACAGAGGTATTATAAAACATAGAAACATAGAAAAACTACAGCACAATACAGGCCCTTCGGCCCACAAATTTGTGCCGAAAATGTCCCTATCTTAGAGATTACTAGGCTTACCTATAATCCTCTATCTTACTAAGTTCCATGTACTTATCTAAAAGTCTCTCAAAAGACCCTATCGAATCTGCCACCGTTGCAGCAGCCCATTCCACGCACCCACCACTCTCTGAGTGAAAAACTTACCCTTGACATCTTCTCTGTACCTATTCTCCAACACCTTAAACTTGTGTCCTCTTGTGACAACCATTTCAGCCCGGGAAAAAGAAAAAAATCTGATCAGCAAAATAAATTTTCTGTTTCCCATACTCTTCTTTTATTTTACTGTCTTAAGTTAGTTGCTTGAGAGCTTTCACTGCAGCTTCTTTCCAAAACCATTAGTTCCAGTGACAGTGGGATATATTATTGAAAGCACGTTTTTGAGGCCAAATGAGACATTGAGGTAATGAGCAATCTTCAACCTCAGGCAGTTACAGGGAGGAGGTGGAGTCAGTGAAGGTAGAGCAGTGTTTGTGGAGGGAAAGAAGACAATGGCTTCAATCTTCTAATATTTAATGGAAAAAATCTTCACCCACCTAGTATTTAAGTTGGCCTGGCAGTCTGCTCATTTAGAGACAGTGGAGGGTTTGAGAGTGATGTTGGTGAGGTAGAACTGGATATCTTAGTGTGCATGTGGGAATTGACTTTGTTGTTTTGGATGATGTTGTTTGGGGGCAGCATATCGATGAGAAATGGGGAAGACCAAGGATGGATCATTGGGAAACACCAGAAGTAATGGTGAAGGAGCGGGAAATTGATAGCAATTCTCTGGCTATGATTAAATCAAAAATAATAGAACAAGGAACATGAAATGCCACCCATCTGGATAATAGTATAGAAGCAGTGGAGAATGATGGTATGGTCAACTGTCCCCAGACAGATTGAGAAGTACAAGGAAGAGAATTTATCTTTCTCATAGTCACATAGGATGTCATCTCTGACTTTGATAGGAACCATTTTGATTCAGTGAGGAGGGATTCAAATATAAAGTTCAGGGAAAGATGGATGCAACTTAAGGTAGTGACATCACTTGCAAGATCTTTGGAGAGGAAATTGGGTTGGAGGTGGGGAGGTAATTTGCAAGGATGAAGGCGTCATGAAGAGATGCATGATGATGACAGATTCAAAGGAGAGAGGGACAGAACATGAAGAGAGAAAACTTATAATGTCAGATAACTCAGAACCAGGAATGGAAAGTGAGTGGTTATCAGTTTGGGGGTTAGGATTGAGACAGCAAGAGGTCAGTCCATGGATAAGAAGATTCTGGCCAAGAAATGAGAGAAATTAGAGGAAGTCTTATAATCTAAAAAAAATTTGAAACAATCCATTTTTTAGTTTAGCTTATTTATTAGTGTCACAAGTAAGCTTACACTGCAATGAAATTACTGTGAATATCCCCTAGTCACCACACTCCTGCACCTACTCAGGTACACTGAGGGAGAATTTAGCATGGCAAATGCACCTAACCAGCAAGTCTTTTGGACTGTGGGAGGAAACTCATGCAAACATGGGGAAAACATACAAACTCTGCACAAACAATGACCCCAGTAAGGGGCCATACCCGGCTCCCTGGCACTGTGAAGGAGCAATGCGAACCAATATACCACTGTCTCAATGCCAGTGTTGCTGTTGCAAACACCACATTTTGTATCAATTTGAATTAGGAGCCCTATTTTACCATTTTGATTCTAAGTACTGGACGGATTTGAAACTGTTTCAGATCTGACTTTTAGACCCATTCTCAGGCATCCCCATTCATACTCTGCCTGCAAAATTATTAGCGATTCTGAATTGCGCTGCACAGGCCTGAGGGCGGGGCTTAACACATCCGAAATCCTGCAGCCCCAATCGGCGCCTCTAGCTGTGCATGCGCCCAATGAAAGGATAGAATGCGGCTCCCCTGCCACATCCCTCCCGGGCCGGATAATGCTTCCCTTGACCCCACTGACGTTGCCCCAGCCCCACAACATTACTGACCCCCTTATCCCTCCATCCCCACGCTACCCAGGTCAACTATGGGCCCCTCCCTGCTTTCCCTCCACTCAGGCAGAGGAGCAGTGGATTCCTCCCTTCCCCCAGCTGATGTCAGGCAGAGTGGCAGTGGACACTCCCTTCCCGTCTACTAATCTCAGGCAGAATGGTAGTGGACCCCTTCACTCCCCCACCCCCCCACTGATCTCAAGCAGAGAACTGTCTGGTGCTCAGCACTTACTCCTTACTAACCAGAGCGCCTGAATTGGACTTTGATGGAGCATGTCTGTTTCATGCCAATTCTGGATGGGCAATCGCAGTGGTAAAGGGGGAAGTGCCAGTAAGATTGGGTGTGCAGTCCATTAAGTCAATTGAAATGCATGCAAATGCAATTAAATGGCCTTTGCGTCCGTTTTGGGCACAGTCCCAATCTAGGCCATTTTCAGGCATTGGTAAAGGGGAACCAGCATGGAAGTGAATGTAAGTCATGCTACTTGCTTCACACCCAACTTTACCAAATCATTGTGCCCAGAAACAGGTATGCAACGTGATGGTAAAGTTGGGCCTTCTGTGTTGAATTTTCGAATTAACAGCCACATTATTCAATTGGCCAAATGTTAATACTAAATGCTCATTGGATTTTCAACAGCAATCGTGCTCTGTAAAGCTCAGTTTTCATCCATTAATAATAACAATTTTAGTAAAACAGTCAACTTATTCTGAAGTAGGCTTTGCAGCTTAATACCAAGTTTGTTGAAAAGAAGATAAGACTTTAATGTGAAAACTAATTCTATTATAAGGATATCCACCTTATAATGAAACATTTTAAAAATCCTAATGAATTTACAGCCATTTATAAAGTTCCTAATACAGCAAGGAAATTATGAAGAATGTGACAACAAGACACTTAGAAAATACCGATGAGATTAGACAAAGTTGACATGGATTTATGAAAGAGAAATCATTTTTGACAAACCTAACTTCTTATTTGATTTAATTTATTATTGTCACATGTATTGGTATACAGTGAAAAGTACTGTTCCTGTGCGCTATGCAGACTAAACATTACGTTCATAGAGAAGGAAAGGAGAGGGTGCAGATGTAGTGCTTGAGTCATAGCTAGAGTGTTGAGAAAGATCAACTTAATGTAAGATAAATCTATCCAAAGTCTGATGGTAGCAGGGAAGAAGCTGTTCTCGAGTTGGTTGGTATATGCCCTCAGAGTTTTGTATTTTTTTCTGATAGAGGAAGGTGGAAAGGAGGTTGTCTGAGATGAGTAGAGTCCTGAATTATGCTGGGTGCTTTTGCAAGGCAGTAGGAAGTGTAAACAGAGTCAATGGATGGGAGGCTGGTTTGTGTGATGGACTGGGCTTTGTTCATGACCTTTTGTAGTTTCTTGAAGTCTTGGGCAGGGCAGGAGCCATACCAAAGTTTGGTACAACAGAAAGGATTCTTTCTATGGTTCATTTGTAAAAGTTGGTGAGAGCTGTAGTGGATATGCCAAATTTCTTTAGTCTCTTGTGTTTTTCGAGGGCATAACTAGCAGAATAGTTAAGGCAAAATTAGTAGATGTGATGAATATGGATTTCCAGAAAACTTTTGATGAAGCCCAGCATTAGAGGATAGTGTGTAAAGTTAAAGCATGTGGGATTGGGGGTAATGTATTGACATGGACTGAGAATTGATTAGCAGATGCAAAGCAGAGATTAGAAATAAATGGGTCTTTTTCAGAGTGGCAGGTAGTGACTAGGGAGTACTGCAGGGATCAATGCTTGGGCCCCAGCTCTTCATAATATATATCAGTGATTTGAATAAGGGAATCAAATGTGATATTTCCCAAGTTTGCTGACGATGTGAAACTTGGTGGGAATGTATGTGTTGAGAAGGATGTTAAGAGGCTTCAAGGTGAGTTAGACAAATTAAGTGAGTGGGTAAATATGTGGCAGATGCAGTACAATGTGGATGAATGGGAAGTTATCCATTCCAGATGGAGAAAAAAAGTGGCAAAGTATTATTTAACTGGTCGTAGAATGGCAGATGTTGATGCACAAAGGGACCTGGGTGCCCTCGTACACCAGTCACATGCAGGTATAGCAAGCAGTTAGGAAGGCAAATGGTGTATTGGCCTTCATTGCAAGGGAAATTATATTCAAGAGTAAGAATGCCTTACTGAGGTTGTACAGGGTCTTGGTGAGACCGTACTTGGAGTAATGTGTGCAGTTTTGGTCTCTTACCGAAGGAAGTCTAAACTTGCCAGATAAGGAATGCAGCAAATGTCCAGCAGACTGATTTTCTGGAATGGCAGGATTGTCATATGAGGAGAGATTGAGTTGAGCATATATGTATTCACTCAAATTTAGAGGAATAAGAGGACATCCCATTGAAACGTATGAAATTCTGATAGGGTTGGAGAGACTGAACACACAATGTTGTAAGGTGTAAACAAGAGGTCACGGTTTCAGGATACGGGATAGGCTAATCAGGATTGAGATGAGGAGAAACTTCTTCATTCAGAGGGTGATGAACCTGTGGAATTTTCTACCACAGTAAGCTGTGGAGGCTGAGTCTCTGAATATATTTAAGAAGGAAATAGATTTCTAGACTCTAAACGTATCAAGGGATGTGGCAGACCTTGGAGTATGGCATTGAGATAGAGGATCAGCCATGGTCATATTGAATGTCATGCAGGCTTGAAGGCCTCAATGGCCTACACCTGCTCCCATTGTCTATGTTTCAATGTTTTTTGTGGGCACAGCAGAAGCTAGAACCTGGGTAGAACCTGAGTACAGTTCAGTGACAACTCACTGCTGAATTGCCTTCAGGCTACTTAGGCAAGGCTTCCCTAGGGCCAGAAGGAGATTTCCTCACTTAACCAAGCAAGCCTGGACAGAGATCACAAATGAGCCCAGTAGCCTGGCTCATTCAGAGAAGCTGGCCACAGTGCATCAACAATGTTTTCTGTTCTAACCAGAGTGAGTGACAAATGTCATTATCCTTGGGGACAGCAATGGACGAATGTTTTTTGGTTGGCTGGGGAGGGAGAGCCCACCATGTCAGTGCATAAGGGGGAAGCTGCAATGTCTCCTGGAAAAGAAATGGCATCAGTTCTGTCAGGAAACGTTACCTTGGCACTGTTGACCTGCACAAGAGCTGTCCAGAGTGAGTCAATGCCGCATGAATGCTATTGGTCACAGGCATTGCAACAACCATGCAAGGTGAGTATGGATTATATTTTCTCTGGTGTAGACACTAACATTATTTCTCTGTGTTTCTGTCACATTGATGGTGCTGCACTCAGGAGAAAATTGGGATCACAAGCCAATTTGAACATCACACGCACCTGACGTTGGAAGCTGTGACAGCCGACACCATTGGCAATCAGAGGACTGCCCCACTGAGCTTATTTTCTCTTACTTTGACTCCATCCTCACTCCCCTGGTCCATTCCCTTCCTACCTACATTCGGGATTCCTCAGATGGCCTGCGTCATATTGACAGTTTCCAGTTCGCAGGCTCTGACCACCTCATATTCATTATGGTTTGCAATCCCTCTACACCTCTATCCCATATCAGGATAGCCTGAGCTTCATTTCTTTCTGGCTTAAGCAGTGTTTCACTTGCACCTCTTTCAATCTGTTGTATTGTTTTTGCTGCTCCCAATGTGGTCTCTTTCATTTTGGAGAGACCAAGCATATAAGTGGGTGATCGCTTTGCTGAGCATCTTCAATCTGTGCACTGTCTGGATTCTGATTTTCCGGTTGCTTGCCATTTTAACATATGATCCTGTTCCCATGTCCACAATGTTTGTCCTTGGCTTGCTGCAATGTTCCAGTGAAACTCCATGCAAACTGGAAGAACAGTGTTTCATCTTCCGGCTAGGCACTTTATAGCCTTCCTGCCTCAACATCAAATGCAACAACTTCAGATAATTTCCTCTGCCCCATCTCAACCCCTTTGTTTTCATTTCATTTTATTTAATTTTTTACTATTCTCTACTTTTTATTTCTTTGTTGTCTTTCTTTATTTTTCTTCCTCCCCCCACTCTTTCTCCCTACTTTATACCTCTGTCCTTACCTTTCTCCCCCCTTTGTTTCTCCTATTCTAAATCTTACCTCTATCCCATCCACTTTCCTCCACACCTTCCCCCAACATCTTCATTTTAGCTTCTTTACCTTTGGCCATTCACACTCTTTATTCTCTCTGTGATCAGCTATTAGCTGGTTTCCCTGGTTTCTGTAGCTATGACCCATCTTTCATTCCCTCACCCTGCAGTATAAATATTTTCCATTTTCTATGTTTTTTAGCTTTCACAAAGAGTCATCTGGGCTCGAAATATCAGCTCTTTCCTGTCCTTACAGATGCTGCCAGATGTGCTGAGACTTTCCAGCATTTTCTCTTTTGGCAGACAGAGGAAAGTGAGTAGCTTGACTCATGCTGAGCCCCAGGCTGATGATAGACCTCAGGAATGGCCCCCAAGACAGCAAATGCTTCAAGTAGAGTATGGTGTTTTTGTCCTTAAACTGTTATAATATTCCAGTGAAACCAATACATGCAGGAGGAACCCCATTTTCTGCTTAGGCACTTTATAGCCTTCTGGACTCAACATTGAGTTCAGATCATGAACTCTGTCTTTTGTCTTTCATTTTAATTCCTGTTGCCAAGTGCAAGTCTCTATCTTGTTTTTTGCTTTCAGAGTGAGTTGACTTTTATTCTGCTATTAACACCTACTTTGAATCTATGCTTTATTTCCTTATTACAATGATTATTTTTTAGCCTTTTTGTTCCATGACACATTGGTATTTAATCTCCCTACCCTCTAACCTCTCCCCGACCTTCTCTTTTGTTCCATCTGAATCTGCTCCCCCCACCCCTTCCATTTTCAACAGTATAAAACCCATCACATTTCTACTTCTCTTCGGTTCTGAAAAAGATTTACATGTATTTGAATCATTAACTCTGTTTCTCTCTCCACAGATGTCACCACTCCTGTGGAATTTTTCCAACACTTCCTGCTTTTTATTTTAGATTTCCCTCATCTCCAGAAATTTGATTCTATTGCTGCTGGCATGCAGGGAGTTAAAAAGCTGTAGGATTAAAGCTAATAGCTGTTCACAGAGTAACGAGTATGCATCTGTAGGGTCCACTATCAATGGTCACAGACCAGTGAAAGTCTGTGTCACCCATCACTGTTTACAGAATTAACAAAGGTTCATCAAATTTCTATTGGTTAACTTCCTCAATAATCTGAATTAGCTTTAAATTATTTGTTTACAGATTGTGAGCAGAATTCCCAACCAACTTGCTGTGCTCCCCAGTTGATGAATGCCGTGGATGGTCTGCAGGAACCTTGATGGCTACGTGCATATAGTCAATCAGACAATGAGCATGGGTTATCCATGATGTGTAGATGCTGGCATTGGACTGGGGTGGGCACAGTAGAAAGTCTCACAATGCCAAGTTAAAGTCCAACAGGTTTATTTGGAATCACAAGCTTTCGGAATGCTGGTCTTCATCAGGTGAGTGTTGAAGGAGCAGTGCCCTGAAAGCTTGTGATTCCAAATAATCATTTTGGACTTAATCTGATGTTGTGAGACTTCTCAGCGAGGTGTCCAAGTATAGCATCAAAGCCTCTGGTTCTCTTGGCTTGACCGTTCACATACATTCTGAACTTGATGTATTGTCTGGTCTTTCTGAAGAGTGCATCGCTTTAATGATGTATGGTAGATTGAGAAATACTGCACATGAGATGAAAATTTAGGAAGATCCTTCACAATGTCCTTGGCTGCCATTAGCATTGGGTAACAAACAAATCATTTGGAGTGCTCCTTCTCTGCCATCATGGCACACAGCTCAGTCATGGCCTCATGAGTCTTTGGCCATCCCACTAATCTGATATGTGGAGTTAGGTCATCCATTGCTTGTACAATTGGCCACTGGTGACCAGTCCCTGGTCACAATCCCCTCTATGGTCTTCACCTGCTTCCCCATTGCAATGTTGCTGCTCTAGATGGCCAGTAAGTAGCTGTTGCCTGTTTCCTTTTGCCTGCTCCTCCCTGCCTTCAGATTCCTCTCTTCACTGGAGGAAACACTTGCAATACGTCCAATACGCATGTCACCAATCTTCCGCTATAAAGGGACAGACCCTTTCAAAAATGGCAACCAGTCCTATTCTCTCATAGGCTCCTTTCCAATGGGGACGAACTGCTCAGCAATGCCTCAAACCAATATAAGTTGTTGCCCTTCTCCTTCCTCTCTAGTAAATTAAACAATATTCAACAGAAGTCACTGGCAGTAGCAACGTCAATAGTTGCTGCCCCATTGCTACCTTTAAATGATGTTGAGGCTTTGACACTCCTGTGTCACCCATATACTGTTAACAGAATTAACAAAGACTCACCAAATTTTTGTTGGTTAACTTTCTTAATAATCTGAATTAGCTTTAAATTGTTTGTTTAGAAATTGTGAGCAGAATTCCCAACCAACTTGCTGTGTTCCCCAGTGAAATTTTATGCTGACATCATGAGATTGAGGGCCCGACCTTATGTCATTTCCTGTGATCTTACATTCCTGTTGCCTCTATCATCACCCATTTTACAAAAATAGATTTCAGGCAAATGAGTCATAAGGAATGAGTTTTTATGCCTCTGTCTATGTCAAAATGGAAGTAGTCCAGCAACAAACATGGCCAGTGAGAGCCAATTGCCAAATTCCCAACTCCATTCCTGTCACTGGCAATTTTTAGTTGTGTGAGGTAATGGTGTGGGTAATGAACCTGCACACAGCATCACAACCTTCCTTGCTTCATTGTGAGGGAAGGATATTTCAGACCAGTTACAATTTTGATGGAGTCAGGCCAGCTTTAAAAGTTGATATTTCTCACATCACTTCAGAGAAATTATGAATCATGGGGAAATCTCTTTTCTGGGGTCAGGATCCTTTTGATTGGTAAGTTCACAAGGTGCTGCAAAATTCACATGCCATAATGAAATGCTGTGTGATAAGTTAAGTATGTTTTTAATGCAATAATTGATGATAGACCTTTACTTTTAAAAATAAAGTAACAATAAAATCAACAAGCGTTGTGAAAGCGGAAAAGTCTCTTGATACATTAAAGTACATTACTTGATAAAGTAATCTTCTGCGTTGAACACTATAGATATTCATATTGACAGCATTCATTGCCCACTGCAAGTTAATCTTTTTATTGAATGATACATTTATTTGTATGCTTTAAAGTTTGAACAGATGGCTGTGCTTTTTGATAGATAGATTGGCTTCTGTTTTCCTGATTCAAATTCAAACAGATGCTGAGCTCTTTCAATGAATTCAAATGCTCTACTTGTTTCAGTTCTGTTAGTTTTGTTGACACAGTTGTGCAATGGCATTTGATTATGAAAGTTCAACTGAATTCCAAGCCCTATGAATGGATTCAGTTCAGCAGTGGTCATTGATATATTAATGAAAGATACTTGAGTTTTTTTGATTTTAATGGATTTATGGTTATTTACTAGGATAATGCTTGTTGAAATACTTTTTGAATTACTGTTGTTTATTTTTGACAGCTTTATGAACAACACAAAGACTTCTGAATGTCATTTTGCAAATTATGAGTTCTATACATAGAAATGGATGAGTGGATATGGGAATATGGAAGTGGGTGTTGGTGAGCATGGGGGTGAGTGGGTATGGGGAAAATTGAAGCATTGGGGTTTAGAGGTCATGGGGATATCGGAGCATGGTGGTGATGGGTATATAGGAATAAGGATTTATGGCAGGAGTTTGGGGTGAGGGGAAGGGAGTAAGTGGATGAGGAGATAGAGGTTGAAGGTTATGGGGCTTCACATTCACCTACAAAACTGAGATAATATATCTGGAAACCAAGGCAATCCTGTTATCTGCTCAGTTTGCCATCTGTCCTCTCAATGTCCATAACGGTTCTGACTCAAACCCATGAGCCTATCATGAAAATTGAACCAGCACTGTTGGTTATATGGCATGTTTGCAATTTCTGGAAATAGCCTGCTTTGCAATTCCCAATTCAAAGATAAAAATCAGGCCCACAAACTCAAATAGGGTCATGGGGTCATTATGGCACATGACCCATTCAACCTATTAGGTGCATCCTGGCCTGTTGTAGACCAATCCTATTGGTCCCATTCCCCATCATTACTCCTGTCATGCTGCAAATTTGTGTCCCTTGAAAGCCTAGTTCCTTTCAAAATCGTTGTTCATCTCTTGTTCCCTTGTAATCAGTGTGGGCTCCAGGTCATTTACCTCTCACACAGGAAAAAGTTCTTTACATTCCCTTCCTGCACCTTTTGCCTTGAACCTGAAATCTGTGTCCCTTGGCCTTTAATTAATTTGAAAACATTTTATTTGAAGCTCTATTTAAAAAGTTCAATAAATATTTATTGGATTTGAATACACGATTTGGAATCTGAAGGAGCTTAACCGGCCTAAGGTAGAGACTCACATTTACATTGCTTTAACAATATTGAAGTTGTGAATTTCAAATTGCCGAGTGCTAATGGGACTTTGTTATTTGCATTATGTGAGTCAAAAAATCCTGTAGCATGATGGGATTCTATTTTCCCATGCATTCAGACGTTGCTATGGAGAACGAATATTACTGTAATGTATTGCCCCACAGAGATTGCTTTGTGCAAGTGGATGGTGAAAAAGTGCAGCTTTCCCCTTCATTGATCTCCCTCTCTCTCCCTCTTCTCTTTTTCACAGTGAAGTGGTAAAGTGATTTTTAACCATTGGATGATGCTGTGCTGTACAGATGTTTTCCGGTAACTGAAAATGTTAACCACAGTTTTCTTACACTTTATTTTTGTAAGGCCGGCTACATTTGAAGTAGAATCTGATGTATTGTTTTGCTCCCATTTTGCTTTCCGAATAAAGTGGTTATAATTGTAAAAGAGGGTACAATTTCAGTTCATTGTAGGACTACAATTGAAAGACAGGTTGGACAATAATTTATACAATGTGACCCATAGGTTGCGCTTCCAGAATTTAAGAGTTTTTTTTAAGTTCAGTAGTATCTTATTTGTACCCTGGCGGTTCCATTGAATGATAACTCTCTGAGAATGCGAAAACGGTGATGTTGCATTGGATTTGAGTGTGAGCATAAATAGGTGAGATCAGGAAACTGCGAGGACAATAATATTTTCCAAAAATGGACTATTAATTAAACATAAAACAATCCAGACTCAAATTATGACATTATTAAAGTCTGACTGGACAGCAATTGTGAATCTGAAAGATGGCGAGTGAGAAGCAGCAGCTCAAGTGTACAATTCAACCTGCACACTTGTCCTTCAGTCAAGCTGCCTGTCCTCAATTACAACCTACAGTACTCTGTTTGTTCATTATTGCTTAATTATGAGACAGAAACCTGCCAAATTGAATGCAGAGTATAAGAAACCACACCTGTCTCTCCCACAGTTTGTAGTGTGATTACTGTAAAGATTTATGATTCCACATGCTCATGCTCCATGTTAATTGCTGGTGTCAAGCACTGGAAATCTGCTACTCCGTATATTATTAAAATGCTTGAATCATTCAAACTACTGACTGTGGGCTAAATTAACAAAAAGAGACAGCTTGGCTTTCGGAGGGGTTGAAATATTTTGTTGCATTTTTGGTTCCAATTCAATTACCATATGTGTATCACAGATCCAGCTGTAATATGACAGCCTTCACCTGAGTATTTCTTGAACACAATTTAAATGTTACCACCCCCCCACCCCGTTGTTTTGCTATAGGTTTCTCCTCTCAATCCCTTCTCTCTTACCCCTTTTTCATTCCCCTTCCCCCATTCCCGTGCTATACACCATTTGTCAGCCAAGTGCTTTGGCAGTTGACCTGCTCCCAGAATTCTTCCATAACAGGACAGATTGCTTTCTTTCTAATTTTCTCTTTCTGTCTGGATACCTACCACATTTCCAGTTGGCAGCCATGTCCTAAGAGAGCCATTGCTCCTGAGGGGCAACATGAACTATATAGTTCTATTCAACTCTGCTACCATGCTACATATTTCCACATATTAAGGCTTTACCATCCTATGTAAAAAAAATCCTTGCTCCCGCCTCATACAATGAAAAATAAAATTGGTGAATGGGGAATGTGGCTGGACTTCTGTCATTTTCCCTACATTTTTGAGTTTGTCCTTCGGACCATTGTAAATGCATGTTAATCAATATTTTCTGGTCAAACAATTAATTTACTCTGTTTTATAATTTGAGAAAAATATTACTTTTTATCTGTGCGTTCAACCAATATCCATTTGATTAAAAAAACAGACTTCTATTACTTTTTGTAATATATAGTAGCCAAGTATGCATTTTAAAATAAGGAAAATATGATCTTTGAGCAACAGATTTCCCGTGATATTTTATGCCAGCATGTCAAAATAAATTTGGCAAGCTTTATTTTATTCCGTTAGAAGGAACTTAAGCAAATTGACATGAGTAAAAGAAAGATATGGAGGACACCGAAAGAGATCCAGCTGAAGTGAGTTATATATCCTGAATTCTACAACAAAAAAAAGATAGTTCATTGCAGATGAGCTGCTTCTCAGTGCTGCATTGAAATACCACAACATTTTAATGTTATTCTGACAATACTGTGAATTATATCATAGTTGAGGAGGTATCTATTATCCAATTAGATATGTATGTAGAGATTTATTTTTTCTAAATGTTAAACAACAAATTCAGCATTCAAATGATTTTCAAAGTGGTGAAGGACATTTCTTTTTCAGAGGTCAAGGGCAACTACACCTGAGTATAAATAAGCCGAACCATTGGTCTTATAGATGTAATTTTTAGAACAGTAGAAAGCATAAGGTATTGAAAATCAGCATGGATTTGTAACTGTTGATCTAGTTCATATCAGCTTTTGCAAGCCACACTTCTCAAACATGAATTTACATTTAAAAAGACATTAAAACTGCATTGTATCTCAGTGGATCCATTAGTGATAAAATAGCCTACAGAGGTTTGAACAACCATGGAAAATGTGCCATGATAATAGGCTGCCTGCTGCTACATGCCTTTATGCAAACTTTACATTTATCACAGCAAAAATGTGTCTGTCTGGAGGGTGAACAGTCAGCAAATAAAATGACAGAAGCTAAAAAATAGGGAAGAAAAATGTCTAAAACATTTAGGTTTTGGAAATCCTTCCCAGCAATATTTTTCTTCTATTGCAAAACAATTACTTTAACCCTTTGAAGACTTGCTGCAATTTATTTCAGAATATGTGAAAGAAATTATGGAGACTGAGGTGGAGGTGGAGGTGGAGGTGGGGGGGGGGGGAGGTGAAGTGATTCAGATGATGCCATAAATCATTCAAGCTGAACATTCCAACTGTATAAGTCACCTGGAGCATGGGACTGCCACTCTTTTATTTTATACATTCCAGACAGACAGAAAAATAATCATATCACTTTCTACTGTGTTATACAACTAATGTTAATTCAATAAAAAAATCACCATACTCATAATCAGAAGTGACCAACAACTGATGTCAGGATGCCTGGGGCAGAGTGCATCAAATTGGGATGAAGTGACAATCATTTTAATCTTTTTGCTACAGAAATGCTATTTGAATGACATTGAAGTAATAGGGGGGACATGAGTGTCTCCTTGCAGGTTAATAGTAAATTGATAATGGTAAGGAGGTCTTTGGACACAATATAAAGAATTATTCTTGTCTTGAATAGTTTTGAAGTGCATACGTATGAACAGACTTTGTTAATTATCCTTTTTCCTTCAGGCAGAAGAATTTGCCGATCCCCTTGGTAAATTCCACTTGTTTGCGTTCAAACATAGGCATATATATTTCTGGTTTCTCAAACATTTATCAGACTTTTACCCATGCTTTATGTTGCTGTTTTATGAGGAGGTAATAACACACGTAACCAAATTTAATTGAAGAACCATCTATAAATTAACAGATGACTTATGAAATATTGTAACTTGTATACAGATTTGTGTCAATCATCAAGAGTACATTCCTAGTATATGTCATTATCCTCATCCAAATCTTAATCACATCAACCAAATTCATGATTTCTTTACTTAGCTTACCTGTAAAAAAAATAATGAATCTGTGCATAAATGAGTACATATTATTTTATATGCAGAATATGTATGTTTGTATGCATACAAATATTTAAATACATATCAATCTATATCAATATTCATATTTTTATGTCCACATTTGTGTATACGTACACACTGTAAATAAATATGGGCATCTACCGGATATGTTAATAATTAGATAACTGGTCCAAAATAAGCTATCTGTCATATGTTGAATCATGATGATGTATCAGGCATCCCATTTATTAACATCAACTAATTCAACACAAATGATGTTGAAAGGAAAATTTTCAGAATTTGAAAAGCAAGAAGTGTAAGTTTTTTTTATCAGTGAGGCAAGTTAGCTGGCAGCCCTTGTCAGAGTGACTTGGATGCTGGCATCATGTTGGTGTGCAGGAAAGTACTGCATACTATTACTGCATGAATACTGTATCAGTTGGGCTGAAGGGAGAAAACACTTTGTAACTATTTTTTACTTTTACATTTCTTTCTATATTACACCATAAAAATGTGATATGGTGATTTAATATTAAGGGTTTACAGAAAAGTTTACTGTTTTTCAATTTAGAGACTGGACTGATAAAGAACACCGTGAATCATCTTATTTTCACTCGCTGCGTTCTTTATTGGATTTGTTTCTGCAGTAATTTCCGAACTGGGAAATTATTCAAAATGACATGGTAAAACAAATTAAAATGTTCATTTTTTTCATATGGGTGATTCCAGTGCATTAAAATAAATGCTGCAAGCTCATTTAATTAGAATAGTTAGAACTGTCTTTCCTCCACTTCAGTGATTCTGCAAATCACACTTTAATTTGTCAAAATCACCCTGTTGTATTCAGTTCATTCCTCATTAGTGAAAAGTCAGCATAATTTGAATAAATGTTTGTGGCAGCGAATAAGCAAACAGCCCAAAGTATATTTTAAAGAGACTGTGCACATTTCTGGTCTATATGTTACCGTTTGTTATTTCCTGACACATGACACATGCACAATTTAGGGAGCTATCAGTTTTCTTTTTGCAACTTTGTTTTGCATTTCACAATTTTTAGTACGTATAATTTTGTTTTGCTGCTTGTAGAGATTTTGCTTTACTAAACTATATTTCATCAGGAAGGTTTTAAAAATAACTGTGGAACATTTGTACTTTTAGCAAACTATCCATGCAAAACTTACCAGAATATGCACTTTTTCAAAGAGAAATTTGTTGTTTACTTAGTCTGAGAAGCTTCTCTCTGAGTTTGGTCTTTGATTATACCACAAGAGGACTCAGGACTGAGGAACAAACTAGCAAGATGGCATAAAGGCCAAGATTCTCCTGAACTGAAACTAAATGCCCATGCCAGCAGGAAAACTGGTGTCCCCACTGACATTGGAGTGTCAGGTGGGATTTACCCAACTGTAGAATGCAAATACATGCATCTCAAGCAACCTGCCAGCCAGCCTGTTTTTTCAGAGATGGGGGCATGAATTTTAAAGGGCTATTTTTAAAGGACACCTCAATCATCACACTCAGATACTGGGTCCCCTCCACCCAAAAATGAAATGTGCCACCCCACACTGACAAGTGGAGCACCGCAAACTCCACATCAAAGAGGGGCATTCCAGCCCTCACCCACAAATAACGGGACACCCTCTCCACCCCCCACCACACCATGCAGGCATGAGAGTGACCTGAGCTACCCAGTCTGCCTCCCACTCATCCACCCTCCCAACTCAGACCCCTTACTCAATCTCCCTCACCACTCAGACCCCCCCATTCTGTCCCCTCCATACTCAGCCCCACTTCTCTACTCAGACACCCGCCCAGACCCTCATTCAATCCCCTTTCCTCATAGACTCCCACTCAGCCCTCTTCCCCACTCAGACCCCCATTCAGCCCCATTTCCTAATCAGACATCCATTCAGTCCTCTTTCACTATAGCCCCCCACTCAGCCCCCTTCCCCAGAGACCTCTACTCAGACCCCACTTCCAATCAGGCTCTGCACCTTGCCAATGCCTATAGTGCATGTTCCTGTCACCCTGACACTGATACTCTGGCCTGGTTTTTTGCAGCCTGAGGATGATCAAGAAGTAAGTCCAATGGGCCATTCCCCATCTGCTACTGCCAGGCTGCAGAGGGAGGGTCCTACAAGAGTCCTGGGCGTTGAATGGATTCAGGCTGGGGACGAAGGGATGACAATATCACTGTCCCCTGGGTTGTGGGGGTGTGGTTCTCATGGTTGAACTGCACCTTCTAGCAAAGGTAGATCTGAAGATCACCTCTGGCATGGTGATTTCAGGTAGCTCTGAGATCAATATCTTCATTCCAGTCTGTCAGCTGTGAAAATGTTGAAGTGATTGGGGATGGTAGGTTGGGCTTCTGAGCATTGTGACGGGTTTGGTGCTGGGCACCAAGCGCTTTGTTTCCCAATGTCCTATTCTCAGATCATCACGATTCTCACTGGTAGCAAGCAGGCCTGGAGAATCTCCCCCAAACTGTGCACACAAAATTTTCCCTTACGTTACCTGGATATTCAACATGTGTTTTGAAAAATGATTTGAATGTTGTCTTGACTTAATGTTAAATTTAATTTGGCTGCATACCAATACAGAAGTTAATTTTTTGCTGCACCTATCACACAATTTATTCAGACTGCAGATATTACTTAACAATCTCTGCAAGCAACAGAAGCTGCTTGTAATTAGGATATGTTCCTAGCTTCAAATAAAAAAATGGCTGCGTAATTGAACCATTGAGCTGTTCTACAAAGTTACACCACAAAACAAGTCAAGAAGAGAAAAGAAAGATTTGCATTTATATCACGCCCTTCAAAACTACCAGATGTCTCAAAGTGCTTAACAGCCAATAATATATTTTTGAAGTGCAGTAATTGTTGAAAGGTAGGAAACTCAGCAGCTAATTTTGCTCACAGCAAGCTCCTACAAACAACAATATGATAATGATAATCTGTTTTTGTGGTGTTAATTGAGGGATAAAAATTCATTAGGGCACGAAGGATCACTCCCCTGCTCTTTTACGAAATAGTGCCATGGGGTGTCTTATGCTCATCTAAGAAAGTAGATCAAACCTTGGTTCAATTTCTCACCTCCAACAGTACCGGACTCCAATAACATTCAATCTCTTTATTGCAAGATTCAACAGGGGATAATAGGTCTGCTGGCTGACAAGAAAACTGCCTAATGCAAGTGTCAAAATATTCTGACTGATAACAAATATCAGAAGGGCAATAATTGGATGGCTATTGACAGGTGGATGCCAGGCAATTGAAGATACAGAATGCATTTGTTTTAGAATTTAATAAATGACTGAAAGAATTACACCATGGCCTATGGTAATTCTAATGGAAGCTTCTGAATTACTTAAATAGCAAACAAACCAATATGACAATCCAATGCATCAATATTCAAGTAATTTTGGAAAATGAAGAGCACAAATAAATATTAAAATCTCAGCAGATTCAATGACAAAATAGGAAAAAAAGACATTAAAACATACTTTACAGAAATGAACCCAATATGTAGTTCTATTAGTCACAGTTACTGGTTCTTACAATTAATAATTATTGCTCAAAAGGAATCCAGTCAATTGAATTATGTCCAGAAATCCTCTGCAATGATATTCCATGGCGCACTCTATCAATGCTTCCATCATTCTTCTGTACCAAAGTTTGTTCAATGTCAGCTTCAATTCCTATCTTCAAAGATGCTGCAGTTTTGAAGAATTCTGAAAGAGCTTTTTAATTTTATAGCTTGATGCCTTGAATACAAAATATGACACTGGTATATCCAATAAAGCACATATGTCATATAGTCAGCTCCAAAAGACATATTTTGAGCTATAAACAATTTTTATCCCTGCAGCTAAATAATCGATTATCTATCAAAAACAATGGATTATTGAAAACTTGGCACAATGTACAATTGTCCAGCAGTGCATTTATGAGACATTAATTTACTGCTGTGATCAGTATCCAGTGAGTTCTCAGTTACAGTCAGCCCAAAGGTAGAAGAAGGATTGGAATGAGGCACTGACTGAATGTTAAAATGGCGGCGCAGGCTTGTAGGGCCGAAGAGCCTGTTTCCTGTGCTATATTGTTCTTTGTTCTTTATTACAGTGAAGGTGTCAACAGGAGCAAAACAAGTGTTGGAGAGTGAGTTGCTAAGAATGTCCACGCAACTCGTTTCGGATTGTTAATGGCTGAGGTTTGACTCAGTCAGTTGCTTGTGACTTTGGCTGAGGAAAGATGAGTGGATTCTTCCAGCAGTGCCAAAATTGTTGGCAGTG
Organism: Sphyrna mokarran; assembly: GCA_024679065.1. Taxonomy (NCBI): domain Eukaryota; kingdom Metazoa; phylum Chordata; class Chondrichthyes; order Carcharhiniformes; family Carcharhinidae; genus Sphyrna; species Sphyrna mokarran. Next base: position 96,833,512 of record JAGIQG010000002.1, on the reverse strand, counting down.
TGACTGAAGTGAGGTGGGATGACAGGTCTCAAATGATCATGTCATAGTCGGCCAATTAGGTATTCCTTCCTGATAGCTTGGCACCCACTACCCTCCAAACCGCCCCCACCACAACGTCATTGGATAGAAAGTTCAGACACCACAGCTAAAGGGCACCCAGGCAGGCATGGATTCCCACAGGCTCATAGCATTAATCTTGCTGTCTGACAGGAAGGTTTAGGAAATACTATTACTGCCAGCCCTTCTCCACATCCCTTCTCCACCTGTCACCTGCATCCCTGGAGCTGCTGCCAACCCCTCTTCATACAAAATAGGCAAATGTGCAAGCGTAGACATAGAGTGGCTCCAGGGCTCTGCGATGTTTCCCTGCAAGTTCTTCTCAAAGCCATTTGGGAACAGTGGGGTGTTCTGTTTTCCAGGGATGGCAGCAGGAAGTCCTCCCTTCTGACCAATGGGATACTGCATATTTAACATCAACCACACCCTGGTTCCACTCACTCCATCATGGTCATCTTGAGTTTTGCTGTAGAGAACTCTTCTTGTTGACATAGGCATGTCCCTGGACACTTGCACAGATGTTCCAACTGGAAACCATTATACTGCATCGCTTTTGTCCTTTCCTCCATCAGTATGACATTCTACTTTCAGTAACCTTTGATTCACCCCAATATGCTTGACCAGCTATCACTGACACTCAAGCTTCACCTTGGCAGAGTGGAATCACCCATGACCCATGACCATCATCTTTGACCCTTGCCTTCTATTGTCCTTGACATTTTGTTACCCTTGACTCTCAGGACTTCAACATGAACCTTCCTTCTATAACCTTTGATGCTTCCACAATTAATGCTGCAACTTTATAAGATCCTTGTCAGACCCTACTTGGAGTACTGTGTGCAATCCTGGTCACCCCACTACAGGAAGGATGTGGAAGCTATTGAGAGGGTGCAGAGGAGATTTACAAGGATGTTGCCTGGATTGGGAGGCGTGCCTTATGAAGATAGGTTGAGGGAGCTTGGTCTCTTCTCCCTGGAGAGAAGACAGGTTGAGAGGCGACCTGATATAAGATGTTGAGAGGAATAGATAGGGTGGATTCTTGGAGGCTATTTCCCAGGGCTGAAATGGTCGCTACGAGAGGACACAGGTTTAAGGTGCTGCGGGGCAAGTACAAAGGAGATGTTAGAGGTAAGTTTTTCACTCAGAGAGTGGTGAGTGAATGGAATCAGCTGCTGTCAGTGGTGGTAGAGGCGAACTCGCTGGTGTCTTTTAAGAGACTTCTGGATGAGTACATGGGATTTAATGGGATTGGGAGTTACAGATAATTCTATGGCCTGGTAGGTACTGATATGATTGGCACAACTTGTGGGCCAAAGGACCTGTTTGTGCTGTAGTGTTCTATGTTCTATGTTCTAATCACGCTTGACTTTTGACTCTGACCTTCCCTGTATACTCTAGCTTCCTCACAAGACTTTGAAGGGCTGCCACCTTTCTCCCTCCCTCTCACGGACAACTATGCCCCATTCCCCATTCTACCACCTCTTCTCAATTATCAATGCCTCTTCTTCAGGAGTTGAACAAAGCTTCCCACAGAGAAAAAAGCAACTTCTGCTTACTCCAAAAATGCCAGGCAGACTATATCACCTGCTACAGGTCACGTTTAAGCAGCCATGAATCTGAAGACATTCGTTTCTCATTTGCTGATTAATTAATTGGATTGGTGTATTTAATTCTGGAGGAAAATGACCTCTTAATAAATATACAAGACATATTAATGTAATAAAACATAATTCCCAACACTTGCTGCTGGGAAGCTCAATCCACTGTCAATTGCATGGTTTCATCCCGCTGTTAAGAGGCTGATGTTTGGTTTCCAGCACAATTAAGTGCCCCTGTCTGCCAAGTTCTCTGTTTTGAAAAGCCTCATAGCATTCCATCCAATATATGATGTAGACTAGGGGGCCTGAAGAAAGAGAGAAAAAATATTAAGACATTCTGAAAATATGAATTCAAGTAAGTGTCAAATGATATCCATAAGTTCCAATTCAAGCAATGACACCTTAATTCAAGTAGTTGTTTGTTTCAACATCCCAGAACACTCTGAGCTTGATTCAGTAAAAAACAGACCATGGGGACTACATTAGATAGGCACTGACAAATAGATGTGTGGTGTATATTATCCCATTTATATATTCGCTGGCTAATCAGCCTGATTGATGCACGTACCCAGCACTAAATGTGCTGTCCATTGATTCCATGCATCCAACAGGGGGTCCAGAATGGTAACTTTCTTGCATCATCAAAAGGTAGCTTTCACTACTTAAAGCAAGTCTATGCCTTTTCAAGTGGGGGGTGCATTGTTCAGTGCAATGCATAACAGAAAAATGCCAATGAAACTGAGAAGATAGGGACTGATGAACATTGCAACATGTTTTTGGAACCCAAAGTTGATTCTGAGGAAATTTGAGAAATTTGAAAGATTGTTCTTATGAACATTGCATTCAGGTACAAAGTGAATTGGTACAGTAGGCAATTGAAAAAATGAGACTGAAGGCATACTGGGGACCCTAACAAAGAGGATTGATGTAATTATGAATAAAGATGACATTTATGGCTGAAAAAAATAAAAGGGAATAAGGATAGAGTAAGAATCACCAGGGACCTCACCACAACTCAGCATGATGGGACCAGACATTCTTGAGGTGGTGTCTGATCAACGTTACTGCAAGACTATGGATTATTATGAAATTATTTAGATTTTGGACTTATACTATATTGCATCTAAGAGTGAGATTGCACTGAAAAGAAGCAGTTGTCAAGTGAGGCAGTCACAGATCTTGAATTAAAGGAACTTTCTCGTCATTTTGGTATGATTTGAATTAGAAATCAGTCTTAGAGACACATTCCTAGGAAACCTAAAGAGCAATAAAATCCAGGTCAAGTTTTTGAGTAAAGGCAATAAGCTGACAAAGAGATAGGCTTGCAATTAGGCCACAAACAGCAGAAAGAAATAATGGTAGATTGCAAGGGAATTCTTTTCCCGAGTTGTCAGAGAAGGCCCTCTGGACTTCAATCAGGTCCAGGCTATAGCAGCTAAGCCCACAGTCTCAGTGTCGACAACCTAGATGGTGCTGTTACCAAAAATCTATGACCCCATTTCTGGTCAAAGTGCTTTGCCTTTGGGAAGGTCAGACATATTCAGATGACATGTAGAAGTGGAAGAAACACTAAGGTTCCAGGTAATAGTAAGGATCCAGGTCACAGCCCTGCAAATGATTCAAGGTTCTGGTAGATCTAAAATCTGTTCAGAAATCTGGGAATCCTCTAATGCATGCACGATAGTTCTGGAAATAAGTTGATGCTATCAGACAGGAAGACGAGGCAATTCTTTCAAAGAAAACTATGTGATTTTTCCACCTTTTCTTTGAATGTACTTAGTTTTATGAATCTCTGGCACTCTGCTCCGTAAGAGGGTGGAAGGGTATTCTTCCCTCTGGAGAGGCTAGAATCAGTATGCTGAGTGGGCCATTACCAGAGGCGCTCAGGGGATCAGAGTGCTGGAGATTCATAAAATTAAATGGCCAGCCCTAAACCCCCCCCCCCCCCCCCATGCCTGTCCAGAAACACCCTTCCCATACCAGCTGCGAACCCCCCTCCTCATGCCAGCCCAGAAACACCGTCCCCATACCAGCTGCAAACCCCCCTCCCCATGCCAGCCCAGAAACATCCTCCCCATACCAGCCCCGAAGCACCCTCCAAATGTCAGTCCTGAAACCCCATCCCCATGGTCACCCTCAATTGCATCCTCCCTCCCCATTCCAGCAATCTCTGTGTAGAGTGCACAGCGGGTCCCCCCATACCACCACCACCAGTCGTGCCACCCACACAATAGCCCCCACCCCATGTGGCTCTGCGTGGTGCCTGATAGGCAATGTCAGGGTGGGTGGAGGACAGTACTAGGACCAGGGTGCCAGACTGGCACTGCCACCCCCAACCTCTCAGAAGCCTCAATGGCCTCTGATCACGCTTTGTCCCCTTTGGTGGAAACCAGCTTTATATCCTGCTGGTGGGAATTTCTCCTGGCAGAGGAGCATCCTGAGAGATACCCCCCCTGGGTTTGCTAACCATTTGCAATTGCGAATCCCGCTACTGGCCCATCTATGATATCTCAATGGGCTGGAAGAATTAGAGTTGTGCTCAGAGAGCAGGAAAAACAGCATATGGAAAATGATAATAACAGAACAGAAGATATAATTCCAGTCCCGACAATAGAAATGAAAGTGTGACATTTACAACTTACTTTGATCACTTATAGAACTTTCATGTCAGTTTTCTTGAAAAGAGAGTACAAGAAATCCCTCCGTCACATTCCCTTCTGCAAAACTGGTGTGAACCTAACTCAATGTTTTAATACAGTATTCTGTGTTTGATGTCAAGTTAGTGTTAGATGGAATGATGATACATCCCATTACTTGCCATTGATAGTGGCAGGTGGGACCAAGAGCATCCTGACAAAAAGAATTGGCTTAAGAAAATACAGTTAAACAGGGCCGAGTTATTTACAATAGGGATCAGTAAGAATACTTCTGACATTAAGAAACTGCTAAGGGAACAAGGAGGATTCGAAATGCTAAGTTTAGAAGGTTGAAGGTTGAAGTCAAGCTAAAGGAAAATGCACAGCTAACATTTTGCAAGGTTAAGCCTAATCACAACTGGAAGCAGTAAGCAAAGAAAGCAGATAGATAAAAAAGAACAAAAGCAATGAAGAGGGTGAAAAACAGTGAATTAGTTGTATCCATTGTAGTTGCTCAAGAAGCAAAGGTCCAGTTTGGGTTTATGGAGATTATAAATAACTCAAAATCAGGTGATTAGAAATGATACTTACCCATTATTTTCCAGTGAAGATTATTTTTCAATTTAGCCAATGGAAGATAGATTTGTCAAATGCATATTTGCAATTAGAATTGTCACCATTCATATACAAAAATGGCTGTACCAGTATAAAAGGTGTCTATTACTCTCACTGTATTTCACATCATGGATCTGGTACTAAGTGGGTGAGGCAATTCGTTTATTCTTAGATGATAGTCTAATGTGCAGTAAGCTGGAGTAGGAGCATATTGTAAAGTTGAACAAATTCCAAGATCAACGTCAAGCGTATGACACCACAGCTAAAAAGCACAAGTGTTACTCCAGCATGTCAAGAGTAGTATTTCTGTGTCACCAAATTGATGGTAAGATATCCACCCGACATTGGAGAAAATGGAAGTGATTTTGAATCAATGATTCAAATGATTAAAGTAATTTTGAAGAAAAGAAACTAGAGAACAAAACAAAGCTTATAACATTTAGCTGGAGTGTTATGTATAATTCGAACACCATCCCCAATTTAACTAATGCATTTACTGTATCAACTCTGAAAGATGGAATAGAATGTGTGTGGTCTTTGGAATGTCAGAAAGCATTTGAAAAAGTGAAGAAAATACTTGCTAGTGATGCTCTTTAGATTCAAAGCAAAGTGTGATTTTAGTATGAGCACTTCATACTAATTTAGCACCTCATACTAAATTTACCAAGAATTAGATGAAATATTTCCTTTCAAATTGGAATAGTGTGGAGCAACCTGTCACATATTATAATCTCTGTAGACGCCATTAATGTTTAGAGAGAAATTCAAACATCCAGCAAATATCTGACAAAATGGCATATTAAGATTTCACATTTTACACCTTTACTGTAACAAATAACTAAAACACTATTGAATAAACGCTATTTTATTTTTGCAGTTATCTAATATTTTAAATTACAAAAAAGCACTTTTTGATTTATACTTTTCACACATTGTACTCCTCATGGAATTAAAATCTTTCTAACAAATAGTCCATAGTTTCTTCCAACTTCCAAAGGGTTGCTTCATTTTTGCTTCCCCAACCAGATAACTTTTATTCCCAGAACTAATTTCCGCTGTGAGGATTACTCTGTAGATTCCCACTGTAGATACACTGTAATCCCAAGCTAGATGACTTTCCATCTTCTTTAAATCCCCACAAATTTGGTCTTCAATCTGAATTTGAGCTCTCAGTTGTGTTTTGTAAGGTGAACACTAGAGTCAGCATTTTCTTTGCTTCAGGTACAGGACTATTTCCTGCTCACTGCCTCTCAAATAGATGCAGGCCACACTAAAAAAAATGTTGTCTGTCCCTCATGTTCATGGAATTGTAAGGAAATCTTTAACCTGATTTCACAAATGAAATTCTTTGTTTATTCTCCATGGTAACATAAAAAATTAGCCTTGTGTTTTGATAGAATTGCTAAAAAGCAAAAAGAGCATCAAAAATAATAATCTTAAGCATCAGTATTGTTAGAGGAATTTCATTCTGAGAGTACATAGATTGTGGTATAAAGAAATAGTAAAAACCTATTTGGTATCCAAAGGTAGGTTGAAGGTGAGAAGTTGTGAAATGTGTCTCAGAATAAGAAATGATGCAACCTAAGTTCCTTTCAATCCAAGGTTGAACACAACAAAACCATGGGAACAAGTATGTGTGAATGGAAAGAGTACTTTATTTTGGTAGATAGCTGTAGCAAGTGGATAAGTCTTGAATCTATGCCCAATGCCACAAATATCTAAACTGTTGAGGATACGGGCAAGTGGCTTTCAATGTATGCCTTGATGGAGATGTTGGTATCAGATCATATAATTTGATTATTATAAATCAGACAATTATAATAATCTGATTATTATAATCAGATAATAATCACCATGATCCACATTTTGAATAAAGGTTCAAAATTTTGAAATTTTGAAGTATTTCAAATTCAGGATTTTGAAATACTTCTAAGTAAGTCAAATGCATTCTAAAGCTAAAAACTCACCCAGCATTGATTGATGTCACAGGAGGAAGTGTGCAGATTGTGAAATGGGAGTGATTCTCTGACCTCACCACACCATTAGTAGATTGAGCCGATCCTGAAAAAGTGCCCACCTGGCAGTGTCAACCTGTGTCAGGAGTGGACCAAGATGCAAACTTCATGGGGGAGGGGAGGGTTCATTTATTTGTGGTGGTGGCAGAGGGTAGACCTGAGATCTGGGGATGGGGGGAGCAGGTATCTTTACAGAAACTTCAATTGCATCTTGGGAAAACCTTAACAAAAATGTTGGTTCCGCCAAGAAGTCTTTGCTTCGGATTTTATTACATCTGCATCAAGTAAACAGCTGGGCATGTTTCATGCTATCCTGCAGGGGACTGGGACCTCAAGGTGCTGGCAAAGCTTGGCAGCACTGAGATCAAAGTGTCATGATCAATGCAAAAAATAACCTCCCCCCTATCCCACCCTGAAGATCTCAGGGGTTGCTCCCAATTCCCCCTTCCCCCTCCCTTTGAAGATGGTATTTCTCGCCCTACTGCCAGCAGTCAGTGCCAGCATATCTCATCACTAATATCGGACCCCTTTCCCCCAACACCCCACCCACACAGTCAGTGCCATTGCCAAACCACCTTTCCCCCACCAAATGGCCACCACCAGCATCCTCTGCTCCCCCGACATCCACAAAAAAAAGATTCCCTCCTCCCCATGAGTCTCTCACTTTAATCCCCTGGCACAGGTAAGCATTGCCAGGTGAGCATTGTCAGGTGGGCACTGCTAGGTGGGCACTGTGAGGGGTCAATATATAGCGAGGGAGGGTTAATGAAATGTAAATATATTGAAATTAATGCAAATCAGGTTCACTCCTGTAATGAGCTGGAACTTCATTACATCACCAATAAGAGGCGGCAACAATCGGAAGTAGAGATTTTGCCGGAAAGATCTGTGATCTCTGGGCTTTCACCAAACCTTGAGCCCCTGCTGCCATTCCTGTGAATGGAAATCGTCGGCTCATGATGGATGATTTGTGTAAAGTGAGAAATCTGACCAAAGGGAAGCAGCAGAACCTGTAATAATCCCGATTCCCCTCCAGCCCAAATGGTAAATCAGAAAAAAAGTGAACATCAAAGATAAACTAAATGTTTGCCAGTCCAGAAAGCTCTGGTGGAGCAAAATGAGCCTAGACATTTTGACCTAGACAAATCAGTCCCGACCAAGTGGAGTTAAGATTCAAGATCACAGTTCAGATTTGAAACAGTCAGAGGTGTTGAGGTGAGAGACAAGTTGATGAAAATGGAAGGAGATACCCAGACAGAAAAAGGAAGAAGCCAGTATGCAGGAATGAAGAGAAAAGTTGGTTGTTTCATTATTTTATGTGAAATTATAACAGTTTTGTTAAACACATACTGGTCTTAAAGAAAAACATTTTTTTTAACATGTACGTTACTCCGGCAATAACGATTTGTATGTTTGGTAAAATTTAAAGTATTTAAAGTATATTTAAAATTATAGTAAAATTAAGTATACAACCCAACTGGTTAAATTTTCGGGTAAAGGTGATATTGGTTTATCATATTACATTCTGGGAATTTACATGCATGTGCAAATCTACAATTTCATGGATAAGTTGTTATTTTAATGGAAAGGAAGTGTCATATATCACAAGATCTGGGTGTTTTGAAATATTGTCCTCTTTGATGCCCTCCCTTTTGGGCAGGTGTGAATAAAGTTAACTCAATAATTGCTGCCTGCAATCAAACATGTGTTTGTCCTACTCAGTGCTATATAAACAGTAATGAAGACGCACCATTACTGGATTTCACACTCTCATCCACAAGCTCAGACACTAACACCACATTTATATGAGAAGATAAACAGAGACAAGACCTGCATGTTGTGGGACATAGTTACGAGTGAGCAGTAGCCAGGTACAATGGACAAGGATAGTGAGGCTCGCCAGAAAGTAAGATTGTTCATGTGTCATATTTCATATACTCTCTACAGTGCAGAAGAAGGCCATTTGGCCCATTAAATCTGCATTGACCATAATACCACACAGGCCCTATTCCCATAACCCCACATATTTACCCTGCTAATCCGCTGACATTAGGGTCAATTTAGCATGGTCAATCAATCTAATCTGCACATCTTTGGACTGTGGGAGGAAACTGGAGCGCCTGGAGGAAATCCAAACTGACACTGGAAGAATGTGCAAATTCCACACAGACAGTGATTTGAGGCCAAAATTGAACTTGGGTCCTTAGCACTGTGAGGCACCACTGATAATCACTGTGCCACTCAAAGGAATGCAAGGGAATTGGATAGGACTTTGGTGCAGATGAAGGCTGATGAGTGACACAGCAAGTGCTAGCTGTAAAATAACGCAGATGCTATAAAACAAGAAAATGGTAATACTGAGCAAGACTGGCAGTCTATGTGAAGACATAAACAGAGGTAATGGGCTGAATTCTATGTGGCTGCCAATGAAAAATTCATTGTCCATCAGCCCGCCTGGATGGCTCATCCCATAGCCATGGCTTTCAAATGGTTTTTAGCATGCTTTCAACCTAGTCACGGAGGCAGTGGCGGGGGGGGGGGAGAGTTCCACATCTGATATGATTTGATTTATTATTGTTTTATACAGTGAAAAGTATTGTTTCTTGAGCACTATACAGACAAAACATACTGCTCATAGAGCACATAGGGGAGGTTGCAGAAATGGTGTTGCAGTACAGAAAGTGTGCAGAGAAAGGTCAGCTTCATATATGGTAGATCCATTCAAAAGTCTGATAGCAGCAGGAAAGAAGCTGTTCTTGAGTTTGTTTGTATGTGATCTCAGGTTTTTGTATCTTTTTTCCAATGGAAGAAGGTGGAAGAAAGAATATCCGAGGTGCATGGGGTCATTGATTATATTGGTTACTTTTCAAAGCAACTGGAAGTGTAGACAAATGGCCGATAGTTCTCTTATCCCTGTGGCTCCACCAGGGGCAGTGACCACTGTTGGAACTGCAGATAGTCCCAAAATGGACATGAAGCTATAGATATATGTCTGGAATCACACAAGGGCCATGCTGGCAGGCCCTGGTGGGAGGGTAGTGTGGGATAGTTGGGGTGGTAGAAAATCCAATGGAGTGGCTGATTGGGGATCATTGAGGGTGGCTCAAATGGGCACGGGAGAGGTGGTATGAAAATGCTGAGCCCCCTTTGTACAGCCACCTGTCTATCAGATTTCATCTAGCAACCATACTGAGCACTTGATGTCAGGCTTCTGCAGTGTGGATAAAACCCTACTGTGAAAAGGGAAGGCACCAGAGTGGTCATTAATTTTATCATGTAAGGCTTCAATTGTCTCCTGATGAGGAACGGAACAGCATGTGTGTGGGCAGCAGATGGGTGTGCCATCTAGTTTTACTGTCCTTTTTCCACATACCATCCTGCCCGGGAGGAGTGAGGGCATGAAATTCCAGTTAACATTTCAGATATGTTCCTCTTTCCGCAGATGCTGCCTGCCAGCAAGCCAACTGTTAATATTAAATAGAAGAATGTGTTTTGCAAAGAACTTGGGGCCCATTATTTTCAACATGAAAGTGCTGACTAGTTGAATGTACACACTTGTAAACCCAACTATAATGCAATTGTTGATTACTATTAGTAATGGTACCATTTTTTAAATACCTTTTTTGTATAATCCAGAGCGAGGATTCAATCATTGGTTTACAATTACAAGCACATAATGTGATTGCCCAAGTTTCAATTACTTATTTTGACTGTTGGGACAATTATCAATGCAGCTTTTTGCTGTCATACAGAGGAATGTGTCACTGGATAGTTTTGCATTGTTGTCATCACATCTGAGTTAATAGGGTTCAATACAGCTATTGTAACATGAAGAACGTTGTCTTGTACTGAGGCATTTGACTCTTATTGCTTAGTTTACTCAATTGTCCCTGGTTCCCATGCCAACATTGCTGCTTCTGTTTTCTGTCCAATTCTCTCATACTTCAGTTGATTAATGACTTTTTTCAGGTAATCTGTTCAGGTTATTTGTAATTGTTTTTTTTTGAATTGTCGTGCTTTTCATTTGATTCTTGTCAGTTTACATCACTTCCTAAAATGACCATCTTGCTGGGACCAGTGGGTTTGAAATTACACGTGTAGTTAAAATTGTAAGGGTGTATAGTGCATATGCACCAATGTGTATACTCTAGAATATATATGCTTCAATTTGACATTCATTATTATTAAATAACGAATAAAAACTAATCACATCACATCAATTTTGATGCAGCGATGGATGACCAGTGCAGCAGTGCAGAGCAGAATTGAGGCTACAGAGTTATGGTTTTTGAGGCGAATAATGAAGGTATCATGGACAAGTCACACTACCAATGAAGGGTTAGTTGGGAGCTTGGGTGGTCAAGGGCTTTGGAAGTGGTTGAGGATGAGTTGGAATGTTGATGAGGTAGTGGAGTAGGCATCATTGTTTAGCAGTGACCCATACCAAAAATTAATAGCTGGAGAATGTTAGAGCAAATATACAGATAAGTATCATTTCACGGTGCCAAGTCTCCAACACAGATCAGTGTTGCACGTATTTTTGGAGCAGTCTGGACTGTATAAAACCACACATCAGAAGTTTAAACTTTCTGGGCAAATGTCATGCATGTGTAGGTTCCAATGCATTAAAATGGGGAACGTCTCAACATTCATTACTCTTCGCATTGGAAGATCTATTTTTATCCTCCCATATTGAGAACAAAATAGCATACACTACTCCAAGTATGATTTCAATAAAGCCTGAGACAATTTAAACTTATATGCCAATTCCCTTAGTGGTGGAGGACAGTAACTTCTTTATTGAAAGAAATCTGAAATCCAAATTCTGTTTTCTAAAAGAATGAAGACACAAGATTCCACAGTTGTAACAGAATAATTTTTCTATACAAGAATCAATCAAAGCAAAAACTAGCTATTATGTTGAATAACTTCCTAAACTCCAACATTCAAAATCACATAAGTCAAACATGAATTAGCAAACAAATTATAGTCAATTATGTACTATAAATTACACACTAAATCTAAGACAGATCTTGTGAATTGATTTTGCAGTTCACACAGCATATAAGGATAAATCTTAGTCTCAAATTTGTTCAAAACTCTAATGATAATTTCATCTCTGGTCCTCATGGGATATAGTCTGATCCCCTTCTGACAGTACAGTACAAACAACCCGAGTTGCAAGGCCATGGCCTTCACCGGAAACAGCATGTGTCATCAGAATTGTTCGACTTATTCTAGATCTCATAGACCCACCAATATTATTTTCAAATAACAGAAACAGCAGCAGCAATTTATTCTCACTTCCAGATCTGGACACTTCTTCAACTTATCTGTATTGCACCATGGGCTCATCAACTACTACTATCTGGCTTGGACTGATTTATTTCTCTTATAGATTTTAAATAGTTTTAGACCATCTTATTTTCCAAATGTCTTCTTTCCTTTTCTTAGAAACTGGGAGGATTTTCTTTCCATTCCTCCCTTTTCTGTTACCTTTTTCAACTTCTGCTCTTAGACTCTGCCTCAAAAAAACACAAACTTTAAAGCCACTGATTCCGTCACACTTACAATAAAGGTAAAACATCTTTCAGGCCACTTTAAACACCAACAATGTTACAAATATGAGATTAATAAAATTATTATGTTTTGGGACTGACTCTGTAATTTTATGTGAAATGGATGAGTGAAGAGGATTATATAATCTGTTCTGAATACTGCCTGACAGCAAGCCTGGGTGGTGGCTTTGTTGTTAAATGTTAAAGGAAGACCGAAGTAAAGAAATTTACTGAGAGGATTCCAGATGTTCACACCTGTTGACAATGGGAAGAACAATTGTGCTGACAGTGGTGGACTGTTAGGCTCCAAGTCATACATTGATAGTCAGCATATCTTTATGAATCATCCTCCTTTAAACTGTTTGTGTAATTCCAAATTAGAATGGAGTTGGGAAGCCTGGAAGATAGTTAATTAGCATTTCTACCTGGATATGAAACCTATGTGATTCAAATTACCAGATGAGATTTGGATTTCTTTGAAACTCCTTGCAGCATTGGGTTACAGGGTTTCTAAGATATCCTTGAAACTCAGAGAGACAAGTCAGTCTAAAGCTATCTGAGAAACAGAGAAGAAGATGGAGAAAACTGGTCTTTCACCTAAAGCAAAGGAAATGCTGACCTCATTATTTATTATGCCGAACTTGGGTGGGAACTCATGTTCAGAGTGGATAGGTGGATTGCATGAGGCTGTAAATATGGCTCAAAGATTCATCTCGGTTGGGCTAGAGAGAAAGTATCTCCAGTATGATTGTCACAGTGAAAATTAGACATGGGATTTGACGTTATTTACCTGGGAAAGGAATAAGAAAGCAGGCCTTTGGGAGTGGGGAAAAGCTTTAAACAGTTCTGGGAGAATGAATGTCTGCTACAGAGACAATGTAACTCATAATCACGGTGAGAGATTTTTGATTGTTTTAGAAGTTAACTGGGGAAGCTTTTCTATACTTGAAAACAAAAATTGTTTACTAAATAGTCATTAGTGAATGTTCCTTTTAATTTGATTTTACAACAGAAGTGTTAAAACTTGAAATCTTATCACACAATCCTTCCAGTTGGTCACTGAAAATTCAGAGATTTTTAAAATAAGTGTTTGGTCACTATGAAGATCATAACAAGTTGGGGCTCTTGTGGGAATTTGCCTCAAGATTGAAATGACGACACAGATTTTCCAAATTTTAAATGAAGTAAAGTTCACAGTGATTTTGCTGTGTTCATTGCAAATTGAACATGGTTACATCTATTGCAGAAGTATTACTAGAGAGAGATCTTGTCTGTAAGTGCCTTGAAGCAGCTAAGAATTATTAATTTGAAAATGATAGCAGAGAAATTGAAAATAGATTAAAAAAGCAGCACTGAAAAGGCAGAAGCTGTTGAAATGCATCTGAACCCTGAGGAAGAAGAGTAATCCAAGATAAAACACAGATTGAGTTAAAACCAATTCAATTGTAAATGAAGCAAAATGAATTTGAGAAAGAAAGAGAAATGAAAAACATTGAAGTCAGAAAAGAGGAAAGGGTGAAAACTTAAACTTGAACTTAAAAGAGCAGGAAAGCAGGGAAGCTATGTGTTTCAAAGCAAGAGAAAGAACAAATTAGAAAGGGAAACTCTAGCATTCCAGAGAGACAAGGAGACATGGACATTTGATCTTGACAAAGAAAGCTCCACTTATGCAAATAGAGAATAGCAGAGAGGTGTGTCATTAAATCAGCTTTAACTCCAATTTTGATTTGACTGTATTCATTTTATGTCTACATTGTTGCAAAGTTAGAGAATTTTTGGATAAATTTATAATAAAATGCTATGATCAGGAAAATGTTGGATTATTATTCAGATTATTATTATTCAGTCCTTTTGGGTGAACATTTTGCAAGTTATGATTTGCACATTGATGGTTTGTGGAAGCAGCTGCAGACATCAAAGTGCAGCTGCTATCAAAAATTCAATTTTCATTAGTGGGATTAAAAGTAGAAGGAATGTGTTAAAAAGTGCATAAATTCATTAGAGCTGGCAAGGCATTTAAATGCCTTGGAAGAATCAGTCATTCAAATCTCCCGCCTTTAAAATTTAAGTGTGTAGTTTTTTTAAAAAAAGTATTTGTTGTTTCACTCTGTCTATTGACATAAGCCTGGGGGATATCATTATAGGATTTGTACTGTTTGATTCTATATATTAGCATTATTACAATGGGAGTTCAGTTTGATTAACAGCTCCAAGCAGTTACAAATTCTTTCATGTGGGGCAATAAATGCAAATACTGGTTTTTGAAATAAGGGATTAAGTAGTTGAAAGAATTTAAACTAGTGAGTTGATGCAAGTATTTTTTTTACTAGTGAAGTCATCAATAGATGCTTAAGGCCTTATTTTATTTCATTTCAGCATGGGTGCTGATATCTGTCCATGGTGGATGCTGATTGAATTGGTATAAAAGGTGTAATGGTGAGAGGGAGCGTGGTATTGCATGAATTGGCACTAAGTTGGCATTAACATGGGGTGTGGGAGTGGGAAGTTGGTGGGAGGGTAGGTAGTGTGGGGGTGGGGTGGTCATGATGGAAATTGAGGTCAGGTGTCCAGGATGGGTGCTACCCGTGTCTTTTTGGCTGGCTTTCATCTGCAGGCTCAGGGAAGCAGAGAAAACCCTCTTTTATTGGGCCTATGGATGCTTGGAAGCTGCTCCTGGGGTTGAAGGCAGCCCGTGTTGGAAGAGAACTTTGTCCTCTGACCACCCTTCCTGACTGGTCCTTGCGATCCCATCTCACTTACCTTCTTCTTGTACCTTGGTGAGGCTGCTGGAGCGAAGGGCTGTCACTCTTCTGTTTGGCTGGCAACTCCAGATGGGAGTTCTTTCAAATGAAGGTAATCATGTCAGCAGATTGTAATCTGCCTGACAAATGGTTAATCGCATTAGAGCTCCTAGAAATGGCCATGGTGGGCTTCCATGAAGGGATAGAGAGATAGTATGGGAAGATGGTTTTGAGGTACGAGATCAGCCATGGTTTAGTTAAATAGCACAGCAGGCTTCAGGGGCTGAATGGCCTGCTCCTACTATTACGTTCCTTCCTATATTCCATCATCTTTCTGGCCACTGAACAAGCCATTTCTGCAGCTTTCAAATTCAAACCCAACCCCTCCACCCCACCCCTGCCGTCAGGCAATGATCGCAATGATTTTAGCTCTTCACATATTATATTTTGTAATCCTGGCCTTATCTGGCAGAGATAAACCACAGCTGTTTATTTCTATGTTCAAGGAGATATTGGGAGACTTGCTAACCTGGGTCGAATAAGGACTGCAGCAGGATGAAGGCATTTGACAACAGTCGGAAACTGGATACACATACCTTCTGCACAGAGAGAGAATTCCTGTTCTGTTGACACCCATGTCTGAATCTTGATATGCAGTGCAAGATAATATGTCATCAATTATTCCTTGCAATCTTTGGAAGACTACAACCCTTGGGAAACCTTTCATTCTTTGGTCTTGCTTTTCTTGCTCCATGGGGAAGAAGATTGAATCATCGCTCCTAGAGCACAAACTAGGTTAGGCCACTGATGCCAATATCACATCCTATTGCATAGACGCTCTTGACTCAAATGGTCCGTAGCTTTCTCAGACTGCCAATCTCCAATGGATTGCCAGTCTTGATGGGCTTACTCATGTTGAAATTGCAAAGCCCCCGTCACGTCCAGCCACCCTCACTCAGGCCGGGTGAGTCAGGGCAGCAAAGTGTGCCCTTGGCTGAAGATTAACAGGGGCACAGAAAACAAAGGAACACTAGCTGACACAAAGGAGATATTTAAAGAGACAATGTAAATGGAGAATTTAAATTTCAAATATAAGTAGTTCAGACAATTAGAGGGAGACCAGGATGGATATTTGTCCTGTAAGTGCAAGATGAAAAGCTTTGGCTCAACTTGACACTCTTTTCAGCAATATTGGAGACATTTGTTTTTGTATGTTCACAAAATAGGAATTTTCAAATGGTCCATTCAGACTTGAAACTGACAAGGGTTTGAATTTTAACTCTGACATTAACAGACTATCCATTTTACATTATCTTTCCCGTTGAAGTCTAACTGGGTGGGATAAATATGGAAGTTCCATCCAATATTTTCCATTTTATTGCATCATAAAAAGTTAATGTGATCCCCCCACATTGTTCTTCAATTATCTCTTATCAAAATTGAAAATGTTCATTTCCATTCATTTAAATGTGGACAGTTTCTATAACGCACAACAGACCTGCAATGCCAGTCTTACCGGTGGTATTGAAAATCAAATCCTTTCCCTCTTTAAAGTGAAATGAAGAGTTGACATTTTTCTTGCATTTCTTGTTAGATATTCAGCTCTCCTGACATGTGCAGAGTGGTGAGATAGGTTCTTATTGATGGAGCAATGCACACCATAGCTCATGGTGTCAGTTTCGCACATTGGAAATAATTGTGGTCTGTGTTCTCAAGACAAATGATGACACACTGTGCAAGCAACAGTGATTCGGTCTCCTTCAGAGGCATTGGGATGAATTCAGTGCTTCAGCCCTGATGATTTTCAAAACCTTTCAGATAAGGGAATGTCAGGAGAAACATCTTTCTCACTGTATGAAAATTCATGTTTATTAGAAACGTTCACTGCCTTCCCTGGTGGTACATTAACAAATAAACTTTAAGTTTTACTTTAATAGGCACTAACAACACAGGAGTGCTGGCCTGCTGCATACGCTGATACTTTTCATTATCTGTACCTTGAAAGAATGGCATCACTGAAATGCTGTTTGATCAATCATAAGAGACAGAAATGTAAAGGCATTTAAGATTTCACATTGAATGGTCTTTATTGCAATACAATTCAACCTTTTCCAAAATGTTTGTCAGTTATCCCTGAAGTCTATTTGGCATGACAGCTTTAAATTTGGGATTGTTTCAGCAGTACCATAATTTGCAGATGTCTTCAGCTTGTGTACGCAATGATACTTTATAAAGAGCTTTATTTCACATGGCTGGAGCCAGATTAGTGCAAAAGGTTTGATCTAAATGCCTGGTTTGAACACTTTTCCCATTCCAAAATAATAAGCAAAATCCATCCTAACTACTTCCATGTTAGGTGAAAACTCGTTGAAAGCCCAGTTTTCTTGCACAGATTAGGTGGCACAACAGGTTGCATCCAGGGAGAACGATAACAAGGAAAGATGGCTCATGAAATTGACTCTGATGGTTGCTAGGAGCACAGAAGGACTTGAGAAATTGCATTGGATTACTAATGGGCGAGTGTCCAAATTCTCACACCTTTAGCGCATCTTGTACAATGCTCCAGCAACCTTAGAGCAGAAAGTGATGATCTACTCTTATGTTCCGAATTCTGCGTTCACAGAATGGGAGACATTTTTGGAACAAGAAAGGGTCATTAGACCTTAACCCATATATCTGCATTCCTACAATGTGGTTTATTTCTCTCTTTCTAGAAAAAAAAGTGAAATCCATTTATATTATTTACTTCAATTGTCTCCCTGGTAACTTGTTATATAAGGTTGTCTGCGTAAAACAAAGATCTCCTCAACTCATTTTTTTTCATATAATTCAGTATTTATGTTGCCTTCTCTGGTACTTGAGCTATTTACCGCAACAGCAATCAACTCGAGTAATCTTCTTCATAATCTTAAACTTCACCTCGGTCACATCAATGTCTCCTTTTTGTTCAAGTAAACAAGACTAGCTTTCTTAATGTTGCCTCGTAACAGATTTCCAAAAGCTGATATTATCTTAATTGCTCACTCTGTACTCTGGTGATCAATAATATCCTTCACAAGGATTGACCAGGACTGCACAGATAGAGTCTGATGCTTTAATACAGCAACAATTCAGCCTGTATTGATTTACATTTGATCACTCTGACAGTACCTCCTGTACTTTTCTTTTACTACTAAGCTTTGTGAAAATATTCTTGCAGATTTATTCTCCACGTTGCGTGATTATTTTCCTCACAGCATAGTGTACGACTATTCCACGTTATATGTATTCCCCCTTTGGCCGGGATTTACTACTTTGGAGGGCAATGGGAGGAGTCAATGTCTCCCACCGCACAGCTGACTGGGAATCCTGTCAATTCATGGGATGCTGCGCTGATTAAAAGTGCAGCCGGGGCTTTCCTGTGGACTTGTGGGCAGCTGTGGGCAGCATGTCACCTGCCCAGCTGTCACACCTGGGTGTCACATTTAAAGGTGCTCAGACAGTAATTCATTCATTGCCTGTTGCAGTTCAGAGCTGGACATGGCAGACAGGAGCCAACAAACAGTGGTCCCAAGGTTCAGCAATGCTTCGCTGCCCATACTGGGCCCGATTTTATCAATAAGTTGCACCCAAATTTCGGGCGCGAAAACTTGGTAAAGTCGAGCGTGAGGAGAGTAGCGTGATCCATGCCTGTTCCCCCTTTACCAAGCGCAAAAATGGCCATGATTGGCACCATACCCAAAACAGGCATGACTTCAATTTAAATGTATTTGCGTGCATTGTGGGCTGCTGTGGGCAAGATGCCACATACGCAGTTGTCAATCTCGGAGACACATTTAAAGGTGCCCAGATGGGGCAGATAGTTCTCTGTTGGGGGGGGAAGAGGGAGGCAGGTCACATTGTTCTCTGGTGGGGAGAGGGAGAGGTAGGTCAGATCGTTCTCTGGTGGGATGGAGGAGGGAGGCGGGTTAGGACCTTCTCTGGTGGGAGGGGGGGAGGTGGAGGGGACGGTCTGCTGTCACTCTACATGCAGTTGATTGGGTAGAAAGAAGGGCAGGAAGCTGAGATCAGTCTGGGTAGCAAGGGATGAGGCTATAAGGGGGACAGTTATATTGTGGGAGGTGAGGCAATATCTGTAGGTGCCTGGGGGAGCCTGGGAGCAATATGTCAGGGAAGATTTTCAAATTATTTTTTACTGCACATGCGCAGTTGAAGGCTCCGATTGGAGCAGCAGGATTTCGGGTGTGATAAGCCCTGCCCACAAACGTCTGCAGCACAATTCACGATCAGGGCACCAGAGAACAGGATTTACAAGTCGGATCTGGATCATGCCCAGATTTAGCGCTCTGGGCATGATCAAAATGGTGAAATTGGGCCCACTATGGAGGACAGGAGGGACAATCCTTTTTCCAAAATAGGGGAGGAGAGGAGCATGACATCTCTCCACACCTGGGAGAAGGTCACCAGGAAGGTAAATATCAATTTAATTCAACCCAGGGCAACCCAGCAGTGCAAATAAAGAATGAATGACCTCATCCACACAGCAAAGATATGTAAACGTGCTGGTCCTCTCACTCACCACACTGAATGGGAACTGGAACATGGTCCTCAATGGCAAGGCCACCTGCCCCCCATCCGTAAAAGCCCTTAGTAAGGTGCTGCTTCATTGCTCCACTGTAGTCAATGTGATCTGCAGAGTGGGCTGCCGACCTGGCAGGGGAGGACTGTCACTATTCCTGTGGCAATGGCAAGACCAGCCTTCCCTTGCGATCCAGTAAGGTAACATGCTGAATCTCTACCATTAGGAACCAGAGAGAGATTCTTGGTGTTAAGAGTGTAGGAAGCAGCCCATGTAGTCACTCATTCTCTCCTTTTTCCATTGCTGGTGCCAACAGGAAGAGGGTGAGAACAGATTCTGAGTCCAACCCTAGGCTGCAGAGGACTGAGAAGAGTGACAGCGATGATGAATTCTCATCTGTAGAACTGTCACAGCAGTTATTACTCCATCCACCAGCCCAGAGAAACACACCTCAGTGGGCGTCTAGTTTAGGCTCAGGCTCTCATCCTGATGGTCACTGCATATACACGTCTGTAGGAGGAGGAGGAGGAGGAGGAGGAGCCAGGGACAGCCAAGGTCATCCACACTCAGACGGCTGTTGGGGAAAAGGCCTCTGCTAAGTCTGAGTCTGAAGCCTCAGGATCGGTCCTGGAAATGATGCTAGAGATTCAGCAAGAGGAGGGGGGGAACATCAGGCAGAGGAGTCAGAGGCCAACAACACAGTGACACCTGAGGTGCAGCAGTCAATCTGCGTGTTCATTGAAGTGGTGGAGTGAGAATGTGTGCATTGAGGTCTCCTTGGGGAGATGGTGGATGCCATGGAATGCCTGGTCCAGTAGAACACCCAATTTCTGCTAGAGCTGCACAGAGACCTACACTCCATCACTGTAACTATAGACAAGCATGGACAGTCCTCCCACCAGGTGCCCCTCCTCCTCACGGGGTAAATGAGGGGTTCTCAGGTACACAAAGAGAGGAGAAGCTTCTAGTTGACAAACTGGGGCCTCCATTCAAGATTCTCCAAGCATGCCCCGGCACCCAGAATCCTCTTTGCCTATGAAAACATCAGCACCAACCTGTGGGGAATGAAGGTGCATCTCTCACAGAGCGAGCGATGCAAAGAAGGAAAGGACTCTCCAGGCCTCAGGCATCCAGAGGACAGCCACCAAGGCCACCAATACTACAGTGCATAGTGGCTACCTACACCCTGCTGAGGATGCAGTGGGAAGCACCTGGACACAGTGGGAGGACACATACAATTACACTCCAGTAGCAGTCACTGGTATACGGTAAATTATTGTTGCACACTTGAAAATATGTGTATAGTTGCCTGTCCCCACCCCAATTCAAGCGGCCAACTCAGGTTGTATCTCTGTCCCCCTGAATCGTGCCTGTACTTGGAGATATATATCTATGTTTGCAAAGGCCTTTGTGAGCCATGTGCGAGAGGCCTCCCATATATGCTGTTTCCTAATATTCCACTGGCTGGTCTGCATAAAAACCTTTCCCTGGTCAGGACTGTATGTTAGAATTCCCCCTCAGGTGTCCAGTTGAACTGACCCACAGCTCCACCCACCTGATGCATTTCTGCCAACATCCCTCGAATGGACAGTGCCTCAGCAACAGGAGCATATTTTCTTTCAGTTTCTAATACCTTCTACACTCCATCCGTAGACCACATCCTCCCTCCTCTCCCCCACTCCAGCACTATCGAACCCAGTGTAACTTTTACCCTCCCAGTCATCACCCTTGAAACCTCCTTATAAACCTGCAGCTCATCACTGTCACAATTCGCGGCCTCCTCCGCACCCCCAATGAGCCCACAGCTGTCACATCCTTAACGTAAAAAACAAAATACTGCGGATGCTGGAATCTGAAACAAAGTCAGTAAGTACTGGAAAATCTCAGCTGCTCTGACAATATCTGTGGAGCAAAAACAGAGCTGACATTTTGAGTCTGGATGACTCTTCATCTGAGTCACTGTTCCCATGTTCAACCTTATTCTATCCACCCCTCGGATCCGTGTCAACTCTGAGTGCCCTCCAATAACGCAAACTGGCCCTTCACCTGCCTATCCCACTGACCCCGTTAATTGGTATATTGTATCTTCCTATCCCCAGTACTCTCACTTTACCTCCAGGAGGTTGCGATTAATACCACTGACTCCTCCATCTTAACCTCCTCTTCACTGGCCCCTGTCACTCACTGTGCACTGCTGTCACCACCATATCCCCACCCATGGTCCCCTACTGTCTGTCTCTCTACGGTCCCTCATTGTACCCCCCCAGTACCCCCTGTAATCAACCCCCCTGATTCTCCCCTGCTTTCCCAAGGCTCTTGCACATATTACCTTACCCTCTCTCCCCTTGAACATTCCCCCTATCCCGCCTCACTTCTCCACCACAGTAAGGTTGCATGCTTACCCTGTGTCCTCACCACCCCCCAACCCCCAGCCATGCCACCCATCCCAAATGATCTTGGCCCTCTTGTCCCCCAACACTCTGTGGTGTTCCATAAAACTTTCCACCCCCCACCACCTTGGTGACCATGCACCTTCCACCTCCCTCATCCTGCCATCCTCCTGTGCCAGGCTGTGACCCTAGAAAGTCTCAACATGCCACCATCAAGTCCAGTTGCCCAAAAGGTTGACATAGATTGAATCCTTATCCATAGTTCCTTCAATAGTTTTACTGCTAATCTCCCAGGCCTTATAATAGTCAATTATCTTTCTCTAAAATCCATTTGCATCACTACAATGGTATTTTGATGTCATTACCATTTTGCAATCTTTTATAATATGAATAATGGATTTTCCTTAAGCCCGGAGTTCGATTTTATTTCCATACCTTTCGTCTATCTATTAAAGAATAGATCCAAAATAGCCTTGAACCTTTTTGCTTGTTGAACAATTTGAGTGAGGAAACAACGCTCCCCTGCTTCCGGAAGAATACATTCCTCAGTTTTCCTGCTGATGCCTTCCCTGTCGATATTTCGGTAATTAAGACCAACACAATCAATGTAATGGTCTTTTCACAGGTCCCCATATCAGTAAAAACATTTCCCTCTCCTCTTGCTTATGAACTCCATCAAAAAATTCAATAATTGCCTTTTCTCTTTTATTCCTGAACGTCAGTTCACATTGGGATAGGTATTAATTTTCAGTGCCCCTGGCACAAATCTGTATACAGCATGAGTGCTTACTGGAAATCCAGTGCCTGCCCTCCACGGTTTTCTGTCCATTAAGTTCTGTGCCTGGAGTGCTGAAGAGAAAGAAATTACCCAAACAGTCTCTGCTGTGTTGGCTAAAATGTGTATATCATGGCAGAGTTTAAAATCCCTTCTCCCCTCAAGGAGCTTTTAAATAGTTGTGTTTAACTGAAGCTTAAAGTTAATAAAACAAAAGCAATATTGCATTTTCACAGCAGCTTAGCATGTTCCCAAATTAAATGATGCTTTCCTTGCTATAACTATATAGGGCTTTGGTGAGATCACACTGGAGTATACACTTTTCATTTCCTTATTTAAAAAAATACTTATGTGAGGGGAGTTTTTACAATTTTATTCCTTTCATGGGCATCACTGGCTGGACAGCACTTATTGTCCATCTTAGTTGCCTTTGAATTGAATGATTTGCTAGGCTAATCAGAGGGCAGTTAAGAGCAAATCACATTGCTGTGGCTCTGGAATCACATGTAGACCAGACCAGGTAAGGATTGCAGATTTCCTCCGCTGAAGAACAAAAGCCAAATGGGTTTTTCCGGTAATTGACAAAGGTTTTATGGTCATCAGTCGATTGTTAATTTCAAATATTAGTTATTGAATTCAAGTTCCACCATCTGCTATGGCAAAAGTGGAATAATGATTCATTAGGTTGAGCCTTGAGATGTGAGAATTGCACTACAAGGAGAGATTGAGTAGAATAGGCCCTATATTTGTTAGTTGAGAGAATGAGAGGTCATGGTTTTGAAACACAGAAAAATCTTAAGTTAGATGTTGAGAGGATATTTCCATTGATAGGACAGTGTAGAACTAGGGCCAAGATGTTTAGGATGCCAGGATTTCCCAGCCCACCATCCAAAGAAGCGGAGGGGAAAGGATCCCCACTTGCCTCTCAGTAGTTTCAGACTCCAATGAGTGTTAACCGGCTGCAGTTGGAACATTCATGAGTCTCTCAGGATTGGTCGACAACGCTCGAGTCTCTGCAGTGCCAGAAGTTGCAGTGGACAAATCTGGGACAACCCTCAAGGTTAAAATCCCAGGATTCCAGGAAGCAATAATTTTTGGGTTCTCAAGATGAGGAAGGTAGGGGAGGCCTCAGGCGAGTGGGGAGAGGAGGTGAACAATGGGAGATTGGGTGTAGACAGTGAGACCTGGGGACACGTGGGAGAGGAAGGTCCTGCAGTTACTAGATCTTAAGTGGGGCATGCAACTTAAAAATGGGCTGCTGATGCAGCCACCTCCCCCCATTTAACATCGGAACCCGGTTATTTTTGGGTTTCCCTCATACTCCGGAACTTCTCTTGCCAGCCTAAAAATTGAGGCCAGGCAGGAAATGGCCTTAGTTTTTTTGTCATTAATATAAAGGTTGATGGAACCACAGGAATAGTGAGGGCCTGAAAAGCCTCCATTCCTGCATAGCTGACCCTGGAGGGCCCTGCCACTGGTGAAGATGGTGTTGCTACCTCGACGTAGCTACACCCACCCCAAGTAGTCTTCCTAGGTTTGCTGATGGTGGAGGAAAGCAAAATTTAAGAGAACTTCCTGCCAGTTGTTAGGATTGTTTGAGAGAGAAAAGGGGACAGGGAGAGAGAGGGAAGAAAGAAAGGCATTGGGGGGGGGGGGTGGATGAGGAGTGGGTATAGGATAGGTATGTGAGGAAACAGCCCAAAAGTTGTCAATACTTGGCCAATTGAAGGGCCTCAATTGGAGGAAGGTTGGGCAAGCTGATTGAGACCTTACGAGGGCAGAGTCCAGTGGGAAGCTCATCTTAATGAAGAATTGAACATTTTCAATGCTGGAAACTTGCTTTGTGCGTTCCCTGTAGTTGTTTAAAATGCATTGGCCAGGCATTCAAGTCCTACCACCACTGTTAGTGAGGACAGAGAATTTGGCACTCAGCTAAATTTCCATTCACTGCAGTGGGACCAGAGAATCCCGCCAGCATAAATGGTCAGAACAATGCCGCCTTTGTGTTTATTTTCTTATTTTCAATCAAATTTTGTATGGATTTTGGGATTACTGCAGAATGTAATATGATAAGCAATTACTTAGAATCCTTACATTCTTGGCATAACTATGGAATCACATCATAGAATCATAGTGCAGTACAGGATGAGGCTATTCAGCCTATTGCACTGGTTTGAAAGAGTCCCTCCATTTATTGTTTATTCCATTTATTTTGAAAGATATTACTGAATCTACTTCCACCATCCTTTTAGGTAGCATTCCAGATTCTAACAATTTGCTGTGTACAAAAAATTCTTCTCACCTCATGTCTGGTGTTTTGGTCAAATATGATCCTTGGTTACATAGAATCAGTCTCTCCTTACCTACTGCATCACAAACAAACATAATTTTAAAGCCTTTTGTTAAATCTCCTCCTAGTCTTCTCTGCCCGACAGGGAGTGATTCCATCTTCTCTGGTCTCCCCACATAATTGAGATTCCTGTTACCATTCGAGGTAATCTCTACTGCAGACCCTCAGGCACCCTAAGTGCAGTGCCAAAGTTGGACATAATATGCCAGCTCAGGTCTAACCAATGTTCTATAAAGGTTTAGTGCAATTTCCTTGCTTTTGTAAAGCCAAGGAACACATATGATGTTGGAGCCTTCCCAATTTGTCTTTCTACCTCGTTTTCTCTGTTCCTGCATTCTCTTCCAAATTGTAGCGTTTAGTTTGCATTACCTATTATTATTACTCCTTCTAAAATCCACCACTACACATTCCATTCCATTCAATTCCATCCATCATGTATCTGACTTAAACAATGTTATTGCTGCTACTTTTCTTCCATTATTCTTGATGTGATTTGCCTTTAAGGGGCATCTTTTAAACTGTTATCAATCACTATCCACTTCAAGACAGGATGTGATGCACAACTCTCATGTGCTCTGTAGACAAATCAAAGCAGCAGTCCTACAGACCAGAAGCATTCTATACAACCTCCCAGATACTGATATACATAGAGGGGGCAAACTTACCAAAAAAATTCTAAGAGCAGAACAAGTGTGAAAACAGGAGAGTTTCAGATCCATTTTTTGGTAAGGCCACAATTGAAATCTTGCCACTTTGCGCAAATGTTAATGCATTATCTGTGTCCCACCAGAAGGAGACAGGGCCTAAGCTTACTGGAAAGCCAGGTGATCATAGTAGAGAGCGCAATTGTGCATGTGTGGATCCCTTGACCACTGTCCTAGCCGATCGCTGTTGTAGAGTGTGCAGCTCCTCCCCAGGCAGGTACAAATGTTCTTCTATTTCACCCACAAAGGCATTACCCATGGAGATGGCAAGTGATGGCTTAACCAACTATTTCCAAACCACATGCAATAGTTTGGAGGGTTTTATTCTTTCGTGGGATTTCTTCCTCATCTCTAATATCCCTTGAACTGAGTGATGTGCTCAGCCATTTCAGACAGTAGTTAAGAGTTAATTACATTGCTGTCAGTCTGGAGTTACATGTAGGCCAGACTCAGTAAAGGTGGCAGGTTTCCTTCCCAAAACAACATTAATAAACCGATGAGTTGTTAGGACAATCAACAATAGTTTCATGGTCAGCATTAAACTTTTAATTCCAGATTTATTTTTATTGAACTAATCTGCCATGGTGAGATGAATCCGGATCCCTAGAGCATTACCGTGGGTTGCTGGATTACTAGTCCATTGATAATACCACTGTGCCAATGCTTCCCCAATTGTCGTGACAACAACTCATCCTGGTTACCCTCAAATATTTTACACAGTGGGCACCACAGGACCAGTGATCGCAGTGTTGTACAAACCTGTCCTCCGTCATCATTCATGCTATCATCAAGTCATTGATAAGGACCACAAGGAGCACCGTTGGAAACCCCTTTGCTAACTGCTAGAAAAGACCACCTAATTCTGCAACACAAGTGACCTGTTGATAGGTTATGCAGCAAAGTTTGAAGTGAATATGTATAGGTAGAAACTGAAACAGGAGAAGTCCATGCGGCCCTCTGAGCCTGATCCACCATTTATTTTGATCATGCTATTCATCAAATTCAATATCCTGATCTCCCTTTCCCCCATATCCCTTGATCCATTCAGCCTTAAGGCCATATCCAATTTCTTCTTGAATTCAGACAATGTTTTGACCTCAATTACTTTCTGTGATAGTGAATTCCACACATGTCTATTCCAAAAATCACAACCTTTACCTTGTGCAGAACCATAATGGAATTTCTAATTGGCAGGCTGGTGCAAACAAACTCTTCAAACATCCCATCCTGAAACGTCCAGGTATACGCAATGCCAGAGGATAGAGAGGGATGTCCATAATTGGCATGTGGGCAATGAATTCTCCAATAAAAAGTCTGAGTGCAATATCTAACTGATGACACATGAAATCCAGCAGAAATTGTCAGCATATTCCCATGGTTGAGATGATATCAATTCTGAACAACAAATGGCATGACAATGTGAGGAAATGTTTCAAATCAGAACACTTAGTTGTTGCGAGAATAAAGCCTAAGACACAACCCAGACACAACACTCCTACCACAACCAGAATTATAAGAACTTACAATGGTCTCAAACCAATATCACCACAACCACATCTAAGTGTATAAGTACACTGTATGCTTCAGAAGCTTCTAAGTCTATAGCTTTGCGAACTAGTAATTCAAACACAAAAATATTTTCTTTTGGTGTAATGCTAATAGTCTTGAATCTTCAAGGATAAAAACAATTTAGAAAAAGGGGGATTTTGTAATGTACTTTAAAGATTTCATCTTAAGTGTCTAGCCATCACTATCTACTATTGTAGACTAATCAAAGCAGCAGTGTTCTACACAGAACATGATGTAGAGATGCTGGCGTTGGACTGGGGTAGTAAGAACTCAGTAAGAACTTAGCAACACCAATTTTAAATCCAACCAATTTATTTGATAGTAAATTTGCGAGCTTTCGACACTCTGTGCCTGACAAAGACACAGAGTGTCGAAAGCTCGCAAATTTACTATCAAATAAATCGGTTGGATTTAAAATTGGTGTTGCTAAATTCTTACACAGAACATCCCAGTTACCATCATATGTATATAGTCTTATCCTTAAATAAAGAACCACATTATTGTTCAACCAATCTTTGTTATGTGATTGGTACATTTGCCCTAAACAGAAAAGTACACCAATCCTCTGACTGATTCCACCTCACCTCACATTCCCAGTATCATAGAGCGTAGATTTTATCATGAGATACACCATCCTTTTCTCACCAAATATACCTCTTTGCATTGCTTTGGACTGTACTGAATCCAGACACAAGAGCTAAATACTCCCTGCAGACTACCAAATAGGGTTGCAATATTATGTAAGCTCTGAAAAGCACTAATATTGCAGATTTCTGAAGGATTTCCATTTTCAGGACATGCTGATCACGAGTGTGCCCAGTTTAGATCATTCATACGATAATGCTGTCAATAAGTTGAATGTTTACAATGGAAACATTTTACTACTCTGAGAAAAGTTGGTGTTTGGTGGCAACTAAATCTGAGTTGGCCACCATCCCAAGCTTGGTAAGTTATTGGGCCAGCCAGTATGGGAGAAATGGGTTTGAGCTCATGGGACATTGGCACAGTAGTGAGGAAAGACGAAGCTGTTCCGATAGGATAGGCTCCACTTGAATCAAGTTGGCACCAGTATCCTGGCAAATTGAATAAATAGTTCTGTAGATAGACCTTTAACTAAATAGTGATAGGTGAGAGTTCAATTGCATGGAAATTCAAAACATCAGGAGAAAGTAAGAATACAGGTTAATGATAAGGCTAACTACTACCAGATAATGAAAGATAGGGAAAAAACATGTGAATATCATATTACACCAGGAATTGTACAGGAATAGAGAGAATTAATAATAAACTATTGAAGAGATCTAGCATAAAATATAAATAAATATAAATGTAAATAATTATCTAAATATATAAAAAGGAAGAGAGTGGCTAGAATCAACATTGGTCCATTGGACGATGAGACTGAGGAGTTAATAAAGGGGGACACAGAAATGCAGAAACATTAAATCAATATTTTGCTTTGGTTTTCATGGTGAGGACACAACAGCCATCCTTACGGAGTCAGGTAATGCAGAGGTTGTTGAAAAGAAGGAGCTTAAAACAATCACCATCACTAGGGAAAAAGTATTGAACAAACTATTGGGATTGAAGCTGACAAGTCCCCAGAGCCTGATGGCCTATATTCTCGGGTTTTAAAAAGTGGCAGTGGAGATAGTGAACATATTGGTTATAATATTTCAAAATTCCTCGGACTCTGGAAAGGTTCCTGTGGATTGGAAAAAGGGAGAAAGCAGAAAATAGGAAACTATGAACTGGTTTGTTTAACGTTTATTATTTTATTGTTTAACTTATTATTAAGGAAGTAGCAAAGGGACATTTGTAAAGTCAAAATGCAATCCATCAGAGTCAGCATGGTTTCACAAAGGGTAAATTGTGTTGACTATTTTACTGGCATTCTCTGAAGCAAGAAAAGTAATTAATGGGGGTTCTGTAGATGTAGTGTATCTGAACCTCCAGAAGGCATTTGACAAGGGGTCACACAAAATATTACTACACAAGGTAAGATCCTGTGGGATTGGGATGAATTGGATAGAGGATTCGCCAACCAACAGAAAGCGGGGATAAGTGGGTCTTTTTTCATTGGCAAGCCGTAGCTAGTGGTATGCCACAGGGTTCAGCCCTTGGGGACCCCAAAGATTTACAGTCTATATTAATGACCTGAATGCAGAAACAGAATGTACAACAGGTGAATTTGTAGATAACACTAAAATAGGTACAAAAGCAAATTGCAGTGAGGAAGTAAGAAATTTACAAATGGATATGGATAAATTAGGTGACTGGGCCAAAATTTGGCAGAAGAAATTTAAAATGGATAAATGTGAAGTTTTACTTTTTGGTCAGAGGAATAAGAAGGCAACTTATTATCTAAATAGAGAGAAACTTAAAATACATTGGTGCAGAGGGTTTCCTCATGCATGAATTGCAAATAATTAACATGCAAGTACAGCAGCTAATAAGGAAGGCACATGGAATTTTGGCATTCATTGCTAATGGAATAGAATATAAAATTAGAGAAGAGCTGGTGCAATTGTTTTGAGCTTTGATGAGAGCACATCTGGAATATTGTGCACATTTTTGGTCCCTTAATTGAGGAAAGATATAACTGTATCAAAGGCAGTTCAGAGAAGATTCAGTAGATTGATTCCAGGGATGAAGCTCATGCCTTATGAAGAGATTTTGAGTAGTTTAGGTCTATACTCACTGGAGTTTAGAAGAATGGGAGTCTCCCCTTTATAATAGCTTATATGAGGTAGTAAGATCCTTAGGGAGCAGACAGGGTAGGCATAGAGTGGATATTTCCCCTTCATGAACATTCTAGGATGAGATGCCAAAGTTTTAGGCTGAAGGGTTGCATTAGGGTGTATGTACAGGAATACTTGAAAATATTCATAAAAGCAAAAGAAATGGATTCCATTAAAATAACAGAATTTTATTTTATAACAGAGGAATATGTGATAATTTGTGAACAGCATTTATCTTCTACTGGGATACCTCGGCCGTTAAAAATCTAAGTATAGGTGACATGGTGGTACGGTAGTTAGTACTGCTGCCTCACATCATGAGGCTCCTGGGTTCAATTCTTGATCTGGGTCACTATCTGTGTGGAGAATGTATGTTCTCCCTGTGTCTGCATGAGTTTCCTCCAGGTGCTCTATTTTCCTCCCACAGTCTGAAAGACATGCTGGTTAAGCACATTGGCCATGCTAAATTTTTCCTGATCCGTACTCTAACAGGTGCCAGTTAGGGATTTTTCACAGTAAGTTAATTGCAATGTTAATGTAAACCTACTTGTGACACAAATAAATAAACGAGCAACTGAACGTTTACAGGCTCCAATGATCTGATATATTAATTTAATTTAGACCATTACAGTCTGATATCTGATATAAGCAAGCTAGTAGTGACAACTGAAGCTAATTCCAGCAGTTAGAGATCCCAAGTCGCTTGACACAAAACACATGGATTGTAACCTTCCTTTGAATCTTCGACATATAATGTTCTATTTTGTTTGACACCATGCTGTATTAAAAACCAGGAAATTTACACTACATTACTCTCTATCCACCAAAAAAGTACACAATGGCATGAAGTATTTGACAGACTGAAAACTATGACGATAGACTTCCTACAGTCTGAAACTCAGATGGTTGAAATGACCTTTTAATTAAGGAAAGGAATAAAATGATAAGAATTGATACTTCTCTAAAGAATAGATATGCAGCTTATCATTATGTAGCTTTCAGTAAGCAATCCCACATTGAGGAATGTTTTCCTGAAAAATAATTTTTGGACGTCTGTAAAAGCACAATGTTCATGGTTCCACATTATCTTCAAGCTAGCATCTGTAGCAGAGATCAATCATTTTGACTGCCAGCTAGTAGTTTTTATATCCTATTTGTGCAACTTTTATTCCACAGTGAATCTGATATGGAGTTAACTGTCAGTTTTGGATTAAAACTTGAAAAGCCTTCTGAATTACTGACAGTAAAGTCACAGCAGAGAGTTGAAACCCTCACTTTTCTAAAGGTAGGTTTCATCCCAGTTTGACTCCTAAGTCAGGGACGGGTGTAAATGATTGTGTGAAATTATTCTGGCAGCAGCCTTCAGGTTGCTCCAGGAATGAGTCATTAATGTGAAGGCTTCCATGCCTCAAATATCATCTTTTGATGTCGGTTCTATATTGCAGAAATACAGGTGTATTTAGCTATTATTGAGGATGGAAAGTGACAAATACTGTGAACAGCATCATCCTTAGCATCTGCAATAAGCTGAAACAGATTCCCACTGGTTACTGCTGTAATTGAAGAATTGAAGCTTGCACTTTGTCCACCACACACAAGAGCTCATTAGAGAGAATTTGCGATATTTAAAATTATAAATCTATCAGGAATAACAGTACTGTCCAAGGACTACCTTCCTCAGTGTTTGTATTTCATAAGCTACTTCTAATATGGTATCAATGCTGACAAGGGCAGAATGGCAGCAAATGTATCTCTGCAGCTATCCATCCATTCCTTCTTTCTCTCTTTCAGCTCAGCACTCCTGAATGTTTTTGCATGGGTCTCTTCTGGCATTTATTTTCTTGACGAAGGCATATTCTAATGGGATTGTGCAAATAGTATCGGCCTTTCCTATGTCTGCCCCTCAGAGGTGGCAATATTCTATGCTCAAAAGAAATGTTCTGCATTCAACAAGATTTGCAATTGACTCATAGTCAAATAAAAGGCAGATCTATACATCTCTAATTTCACAGCTGAGCAATTGTTATTTCAATGTTGGTTTTATTTTCTGTGAGGTAGTGATTCAATATCCTAGTAAACTCAGATAGGAAAAGTTCTGTGGAATAAACATAGTCACTGCTTTAATTAATACTCACACTGCACTGGGTATCAGTGCAATACTGTAAATTATTTTTTCTCTGCTGAGCTTATTTTAAGAAGTTTTCTTCAAGTCAAAGTTATGGTTAAAAAAAACCATTAAAGTGGACGAAGACCATAATATTTTAAGTAATACAGAGCACGGTATCTTGGAGGTAACTTCAACATGTGGAAATCAGAGTTAAGGACAGATATTAAAATTATTAAATATCTTATTAAATTTGAAGTAATAAGCTATATAAAGATAACATTTTTATTCATCATTGAGCCACAATTTGTTATGTGTGATGGGGGACTGTCTGAACCCTTTCCTTTAATTATGAACAAATGCAGTAGCATTTGCCATGAATGCATTGGAAGAATCATTGATGTTACTCGTTATGAAGAGAAGATATCTAATGCAACTGAGGATTAAAAGATGCCTGCACATCTAAGGTCAATAGTTAATGCAGAGCAAATAGAGATTCCACTAGATACCCAATCCCAGCCATCTAGGTCTGCTAGTCAAATCATCCATGGCTTAGTCTCAACCTGTTTGGCTATACTGGTAATGATCTCTAACACTTGTCCTAAACTACAAACATTTAAGGCCCACAAGTTCAAGATTTTGCAAATACCTGAAATGTTAATTTTGTCTTTGCCAACAAAATCCTGACCTGCTGAGTGTTTCCAGCATTTTCCATTTTTACTTCAGATTGCCAACATCAATCCTATTTTTATGCACTAGGGTTTTTAATTCCGGGCCATTTCTACTCATGGTGAACAATCACTGACATAACTGACATCAACAAGTTCCATCCTACCATCAGATTTGCCTTGGACTGCTCTCCAGAATCAGTGGCATTCTTGGACACTTGCAACTCCATCAAGGGTGGTCACCCTGGCACTTCACTGTACCGCAAATCCATGGATAACATCACAATTCTCCACTTCTCCAGCTTCCACCCTAAACACGTTAAAGAAGCTATCCCCAATGGACAAGCCCTGCATATACACAAGATCCGCATAGGTGAGGAGGATAACAACAGGCATCTACAGATGCTGAAAGACACTCTCATAAGAACAGGATATGGTGCTTGACTCATCAATCGACAGTTCCGATGTGCCACAGTGGAAAGCCACACTTCAGAAAACAAACATAGGATACAATGGACAGAGTACCCTATGCCATCCAGTACTTCCCTGGAGCAGAGAAGCTATGGCATTTTCTTTGGAGTCTTCAACATGTCATTGATGAAGACAAACATCTTGCCAAGACCATCCCACACCCCCACTTCTTGCCTTCAAATAACTGCACACCCTCAAATGGACAATTGACCACAGCAAACTACCCAGCCTTCAGGAGAACGGTGACTACAACACCACACAACCCTGTCATATAATCTCTGCAAAATATGCCGGATCATCGAAACTGATGCCGTCATCTCATGAGAACACCATCCACCAGTTACACAGTATATACTCTTATACTCGGCCAACGTTGTCTACCTGATATGATGAAGGAAAGGATGTCCCGAGGCTTAGTACATTGGGGAGACAATGCAGATGCTATGACAATGGATGAATGAACAACACTTAACAATCACCAGGCAGGAGTGTTCTCTTCCATTCCACTTCAGCAGTCACGGTTATTCTGCCTCTGATCTTCAGGTAAACATTCTCCAAGGCGGCTTTCACGACACACGACAGAATTCTGAGCAGAAACTGATAGCTGAATTCTGCACACATGAGGACAGCCCCAACTGGGATCTTGGGCTCATGTCATACTATCTGTAACCGCCACAACTTGCCTGGGTTTGCAAAATCTCACTAAATGTCCTGGCTGGAGACAATACACATCTCTTTAACCTGTGCTTAACTCTCTCTCCACTCACATTGTCTGTACTTTTAAAACTAGATACTTGTAAAGACTTGCATTCCAATCATTATCTTGTAAATTGAGTTTGCGTCTTTATATGACTTCTTTGTGAACACAACTCCTCACTCACCTGAAGAAGCAACACTCTGAAAGTTTGCACTACCAAATAAACTTGTTGGACATTAACCTGGTGTTGTGAGACTTCTTACTGTCCATATTTGTTTCCAGGAATGTTCATATGAACGAAATTATATTCTCTCTCCACTGGAATTTCAGTTGCCTCTTTAAGTTGTTCTTTTCCGTTTCCCTTCTCATGTTGGATCAAGTATCTACCAAAACTTACTTTCACATCCATATCTCTTTCCACGACAATATCCTCCAGTTCTAGCTTATCTTCCAGTTTTGGATCCATCCACGATTATAGTTACCTCCAAAATATTCAA
Organism: Sphyrna mokarran; assembly: GCA_024679065.1. Classification (NCBI taxonomy): domain Eukaryota; kingdom Metazoa; phylum Chordata; class Chondrichthyes; order Carcharhiniformes; family Carcharhinidae; genus Sphyrna; species Sphyrna mokarran. The sequence goes on along the minus strand of JAGIQG010000002.1, from coordinate 96,798,768 downwards.
TGATTCACAAACCATTACTCTCACTGCATCCTGAGATCCACACTGAACATCACATCGTATTATCAATCTTTCTTTTGCAGATTGGTGATCCTTCAGGCCAAGTCTAACATTGTCATTTAACATGCTGAGTGACACTGCTGTTGTTTGGAAAACTGACTGATACTTTGCAGAAGCTGTACTCCAACTGTTGACACTTCCTTCTCTGCTTGGACCATGACCGCAATGCTAAATATCAAACCACTGATTCCAGGGCTGTCACTGTCATCTTCCCTGCAGATCTTCCCTCTACTACCTGCAACTCTTTGGCTTTCCAACTCCACACTGACTGATTCAACCTCCTTACCAATAGCCAAAATGTGGACAGCTCTGTTGAACCCACCACTTTGTTGCTCTTGCCCGACACAACTGATTTCTTACCATAATGGACGTGAACCTAATTTACACTCATTTCAATATATTTCAATGTCATTAACACACCCTCTCACTAGATATTGTCCTCCCATATTCCAAACCATGCTGATGTGATGTCACATTGGTGCAGTTTGCAACAGGTTCACCCAGATGTGGCAAATGGTATGCTGACCTTCATAGTGAGAGGATTTGAGTAAAGGAATAGGGATGTTTTACTGCAATTGTACAGGGTGTTGGTGAAGGCATACCTGGAGTATTGTGTCAAATTATTAGAACAAAGAACAAAGAACAACACAGCACGGGAAACAGGCCCTTCGGCCCAACAAGCCCGCGCCACCGTCCTAACGTCTTAATGACATATAGAGACCAATATAGGGACAATTTGTTACCCAATCAGCCTAAGAGCACATTTTCGGGATGTGGGAGGAAACCGGAGCACCCGGAGAAAACCCACGCAACCATGGGGAGAACACGCAAACTCCCACAGACATAGGCCCAAATCCATGTGTCTGCACAGCAACAGCGATAGTCTCTGAGCTGTCATGTTGCCCATCTGATGGTCCAGTTTAAGCATACACTAACGACATGAAGCACTAGGCCACTCCTGAAGTAACATCCAAGAGCAGCCCTCGCACGACCTGCCGAATGCATGTGCCTTGTTGGTCAACAAGGTGGACCGAATAGCCTGTGGAAACAAATAAAGTATTTAAACAGTCCTCCTATATCCCTCTATCTGCAGACTGCTCATGTGGCTGTCCAAGAGACCCTTAAACAACTCTAGCGTGCCTGCTCCCACCACCTCACTCGGTAGCGCATTCCACACCCCCACTACCCTTTGTGTGAAAAAATGCCCTCTAATATTCGTCTCATACATAGCCCCCCTCACCCTAAGGCCGTGACCCCTCGTTCTATACGATTCTAATGGTGGAAAAAGCTTACCACCATTTGCTCTATCTATACCCCTCATAATCTTATATACCTCTAATAGATCCCCTCTCAGCCGACGTCTTTCAAGGGAAAACAACCCCAGTGCGTTCAATCTTTTCTCGTAAGACAGCCCTTCCATACCAGGCAGCATCCTGGTAAATCTCCTCTGCACTCTCTCCAGGGCCTCCACATCCTTCTGGTAGTACGGCGACCAGAACTGGACGCAGTACTCCAAGTGAGGCCTAACCAACGTTCTATACACCTGTAACATCAGACTCCTACTCTTGTATTCTATACCCCTTCCTATGAAGGCGAACATACCATACGCTTTCTTTATCACTTTCTCCACCTGTACTGACACCTTCAGAGACTTGTGAACCTGCACCCCCAGGTCTCTCTGCGTCTCTATACTCTGGATAGTTTTACCTTTTATCCTATAGCTCCCCTCTACATTATTCCGGCCAAAATGCATCACCTCGCATTTATCCGGATTAAATTCCATTTGCCATCTATCTGCCCAATCTACCAGCCTATCTATGTCCTGTTGTATTGCCTGGCACTGCTCCTCAGTCCCCGCCAATCCAAGCATCTTAGTGTCATCAGCAAATTTGCTGATCACACCACATGCCCCCTCTTCCAAGTCATTTATATAAATCACAAATAGAAGAGGTCCTAGTACTGAGCCCTGTGGCACACCACTATTTTGACCTTATCTGAGGAAGGAGTTCCTTGCTATAGAGAGAATGAAATGAAAGTTTATCAGGCTGATTCCTTGGAAGGCAGGTTCGTCATATCCATATCCATGCATTCAGGGTAGAAGGAGGCCACTCAGCCCATCAAATCTGCACCAACAACAATCTCACCTAGGTCCTATCCTCGTAACGCCATGTCTTTTCCCTGTTGATCCCCCTCACACTAAGCAACAATTTTGCATAGCCAATCAGCCTAACCTGCACATCTTTGGATTGAGGGAGGAAACTGGAAAACTTGGAGGAAGCGTATGCAGACACGGGGACAACTTGTGAACTCCACACAAATAGTCATCCGAGGCTGGGATTGAACCTGGACCCCTAGTGGTTTGAAGCAGCTGTGCTAACAGTTGTGTCATCATGCCACTGATGACAGAAAAAGACTGCCAGTTAGGATTATATTCATTGGAGTTTAGCAGAGTGAGAGGGGATCTCAAAAAATCTTATAAAATTCTAACAGGGTTATTCAGATTAGATTCAGAAAAAATGTTCCCAAATGTGTGGGAACCCAGAACCAGAGGTCATTGAGAACAAAGAGTAAACCTTTTAGAACTGAGGTGAGGAGAAATTTCTTCACTCAGAAAGTGATGAACGTGTAGAATTCACTACTACAGAGGCCAAAATGTTGTGTGATTTTAAGAAGAAATGAGATATAGTTCTTGGGGCCAAATGGATAAGGGATATGGTGGAGGAAGTTGGGTTCAGGATATTGGATTCGAGATCAGCCATAGTCAAAATGAATGGCAGAGCAGGCGTGAAGAAAGTACTCCTGTTTCTACTTTCTATGTCTCTATGATATGTTGATATGTGGAATAATAATTGCTGGTCTGTTTTCAGGGTTCGATCTCTAGCATTGCTCCTTGCTAACATGTTTAGCTTACTCCCATCTCAACTCTGGTAAGCAAAGGCAAATTGGAGAAGGAAGAAAGCAAGCGGAGTGGAGTTATAGAGAGATGGAAGGTAGATAATTACTGGAGGCAAAAGTGAAAATGGGAGGGAGTAAAGAAGCAGCGGTTGTGGGACAGAGCTAAACTAGCATTCGGAGTTACAGACAGAAAAACCCTGAAGAACAAAGAAAATGAGTTTGCAATCAGGAAAAGAGAAAATGAGAGAATTAGGATAGAAAAAGACAAATTAAGAACAGCAAAGATTCGGGGCATAGAGTGAGAGACAGAAACACTTGGAAACAGACAAGGCGATTGGAGAGACAAAAGAAAATCGGGTATTTGGAGAGACAGATACAGCCAAACAAAAAAAAAGATTATGGCAAAATGTGGCAAATATAAGAGGGACCATAACAAATGACTAACAAGTTCACGATGATACATTAAGGCACCCATAAAATCATTGCAAGGGACACGCTCAGAAAAAGTTAAGGAAAAATCTACAGGCATAAACAAAAAAAAAGAGCTGCATAAAAAAAGTCATAAAATAGGCACAGAGATAAGCCAGGGAAAGATGGAGAAAGAAGTTTGACACAACTAGACAAAAATCTATGGATCCCTTGGAAATGATTACTTCATGAGCAGGAATACAGAGATATAGATGGAGACAACACATACAGTTAAAAATACAGAACTAAAGAACATTCACCCAGTATATTTCTCAGACAAAACACACATCTTCAATCAATGAGTTACATAGCTCAATGAAAGATTTAATAAGTAAAGCCAAGGATATTCATTATCTTATTTTTAACTGCCTCATGTAATTATCTCCTGCCCTCTCACTCCTGTCATCTGGGTGATACAATATTGGTTCTCGACTATCCATATGTAATACCAGTGGAGATTGACTACTAACGTGTAAATTTGCATATCTTTAAACAAATAGTGACAGAAATTGGTATTCATTGCAACTATTTTTGGACCAAAATGAGCATAAAGCAGGAATGGTGTTTGATTGCATTCTTAGACATTCAAGGTGGATTCCTTGTTACCAATGGGAGTGCCAGGAAATTATCATGCCTTCTGAAGGGAATAGGATGAGATGCAATGAAGGACAGGAAAAGAACGAAAGCAGCAGAGCCAGAAAATGTTCAATGACCTCACACAGCTGATCAAGGTTGGTGAATGAATCTTTACATAACACATCAATAGACTGCAGCTTCAACTTCTCACACTGCTCAATGCAGCACACCCTCATCGCTCACCCATTACCAAACCCTAGCAGTCAGGAGATATATTTAGATACCTTCAGGCTCTCCTACAAAGATCAATGATGCCAGCAGTACACTCACTTTTCACTATTTCTACATCCCCCCAGCTATTCAGTTACGGTAGGTGAATCACCAATCGCAGGTTGCCAATGCAATCACTGCTATTTTTTCTCTGTTGCAAGATAAGACGGCAAAAACTAGAAAGGAACAAAGCGGATAGGTGGGCCAGAAAGACGTGCATCACTGCAGTTCTAAGAAGGTGGTGGTTCTCCACAACATGAGTCCAGCTGCAACACAGCCCAGGGTGGCACGGTGGCATAGTGGTTAGCTACCGCTGCCTCACAGCATCAGGGATCTGGCTTTGATCCCCAGCTTGAATCACTGTCTGTGTGGAATCTCTGTGCTCTCCCCATGTTTGTGGGAATTTCCTCCAGGTGCTCCGGTTTCCTTCCATAGTCCGAAAGGTGTGCTGATTAGGTGGATTGGCCTTGTTAAATTCTCCTTCAGTGTACCGAGCAGGTGCCGGAGTGTGGCAATTAGGAGATTTTCAAAGTGACTTCATTGCAGTGTTAATGTAAGCCTAATAAATAAAATTAAACATTACATCTGGTGTTACTGAGAGCCTTCAGGGTGATGGTATGTGGCTGCCTTCTGCCCCCTCTCAATTTCCACATCATCCTCATCCTGGTTTGTGATCATTGGTCTGAAATATTAACTCTGCATTTCCCCCTATAGATCCCAGTTGAACAACTGGTTTACCAGAAATTTCTGTTTCTCTTTATTAAAAGTTGAGTAACTCTCATTTCAATGTTTGAGATCAGCATCAATGTTGTTTAGTTCCAGATAGCTGGAGAAGATATTCGGACTAACGTTCATCACCAGAATGCCGTACGGCCTATTTAATGAGCGTTTTGTGGGCATTTTAAATGACAATCAGTTGCTGAATAAGTCTCTGGATGGCACTGAGTTCAACTCTTTCACCATAATGACACCTTGTGCTGAGTATGGGTTAACCTGTATTTCAGATTAAGATCCCATCCCGGTCATCTTTAGCACATCAAATATTCAGTGAAAATAGTAAATAGCTATATAGCTATAAAAGCAATCTGAAAGTTGGTGACAGAAGCCATTAGCAAAATTAACAGCGTAGATCCTGCCTGAAGTTTCCTCTGTGAGAGTACTTTGCCTTGTGGCAGTCAGTGCGACACTGAGGAAACAGCTCTAGGGATCATTTATATCAAAAAAAGTGTAAAACCTACTTGAATGTCAAGTCCTTTCCTGCCCCAACATTAAAGGGCCCATCACCAATCCTGACACTCCTCTGTCATTGCCAAACACAAAGTAAAACTTGACCCTTTTTCTCTCCACCTGATCGCTGCAATCTCTGATCTCAACTCCAAAAGTCATTGAACTTGATTCAGGTGATCTTCAGCACTGATCCACTCATTCCATAACCCTGACTCTCTGTAATCCCTAACATTAATCCCAGTAATCTCCTGTCTGATCTCCATTATCTCCAAACTCAATTTTTACAATTCTCGGTCTGAATAGTCCCTGATCTATAGCCCTGAACCTTCATACTTGGTCCTGGTACCTTCTGATCTCATGTCCCAGTTATCTTTTGCTGATCTCAATGCCCCTGATTCCTAGTCCCAATCTCTGCAATCCTGACACTCTTCCTGCTCCAGTCCCAATCCCAATCCTCTTGGTCCCAACTGCCTCCCCCTCCTCCTCTCCATTCCTCAGTCCTGACCCTCTCTGACCTCTGGTCTCAAATCATCCTGCTCCTGACCCCAACCCCCCCACTCCACTGTCCTGAAACCCTTGATCCTGGGCCGAATGACCCCAATCCCCAACCAGCCCTCACTGTTCCATTCTTGATCCTGCTCCCCTCACCAATCCTCAATCCTAATTCTAACCCCAATACCCTGACTTATCACCCATTCTTCTATCTCCAGTTCCTGACCCCGCTTCAACACACACACACACACACTCAAACAGATCCTCTTCCCAATTTTGTCCCCACCCCATCTCCTTCCCAGACCCAACCACACTCTCATCCAATTTTCCACCCTGAATTTGCCCCTTCACCCCAATCCCAACACCATCCTATTCTCCTTAATCTGAATCCTGAACCCTTAACCGCACCATTCAATATGATCATAGCTGATTTTGGGCTTAAACTCCACTTTCCCATCTATCCCTTGATTCTCCAAGAGACTAAAAATCATCCTTAAACACACTTAAGAGTGGAGCATCCACAATCCTTTGAGATAGATAATTCTTAAATTCACAATCCTTTGAGTGAAGAAATTTCTCTTCATGTCAGTTCTAAATAATTGGTCCCATATCTTGAGATGGCGCCCCCATGTTGTACGTTCCTCAGCCAAGGAAAACAACCTGTCAATATCTCCTACTAAACCCCCATCAGTTTTTCATATGATTCAGTGGAAGTAGGTAGAAAGGAGTGGGATCTGAATTTCACGAAAATATTTAGTTTCCGCCATCCACCAGAAACATTCCACCTTTCCCCAGCCGTCCTTCCCAAGCGGAATTTCAGAGGGGAGGTCTAGTTTCAATGAATGAAATTTGTTGTCTTGTAATTTATCAATAACAAACCAAACTACTGCACTGTTGTCAAGTTTCTCTCAATGTTTCAACAAGGTATGAAGGGATCATCCCTTTCACAAAGCTCAGTGCTACAAACCATGTTGACACGTCAGTCAACTGAGAGAATTGGAGCTATTTTTACTTGAAGACCCAGTGTCAGTGTCTGTGAAATCGAACTTGATGCTGTGCCTAGAGTGATGACTACTTTGAGGCATCGAATGCACAATTGTTCATTTTCATGGTTATTTAATATAGAACTCACTGAAAAATGCCTTTCAGTCCAGCATGTAGAAACATCTTCATGGATATAGTGAGAGATGGAGATTGAAAATCAAAGTTACTGCATTGTTAAAAACTTGTCCAGACTGCCGTTAGAGAATGGGAGCTGGAAGTGTCTGTTTAGATTTGATCTTTTGTTACTGAGTGAGATTTGAATTTGTCGGATTCAAGCTAGTGATTCTGGATTTGCTCATTTGGAAAACTCATATCTCTTTGCACAATCCATAAGGCACCACTCCAGGGTGGTAGAAGTTGGATAGTACCAGCCTGTTGGCATGAACAGAATGCAGGAAATTCTCCTTGCACCAGACTCATACAAACCAATCACAGATCCCTCTATCCCACTACTGAACTGTCATACTTTACACTCATATTGTACTTGAAAGGCAGGTGCAATGCATACAGATTTCAGGAAGGCAAGAAACATGAGTGCAAACTCTGCCGAAGATACATTTCAAGGAACAGAAAACAAGTCACATCTTGAAGCTGTAAATATTAGAGTTACAAAGACCAAAATATTTTGTGTAATTGTGAATAATGATTAATGGTAACTGTTATGATGGCCATGGGGGGGTGGGGGGTGGTGGTGGGGTGGCACTAGAGCTCTGCATGGGCCCCATAGAACATGATCTCCTCTATTTGGCAAGTGGAGGTTCACCCAGGGGAGGGGCAACAGGGGGGTTTAAAACCAGCTGACTCCACTCAGGCTGGTGGTTGAAAGACTTTGGGGCTGACCTGTACACTACAGCCACAGAATGGCACTTTGAGTACCTTGTAAATAAAGGGTGATGGTGATGAAAGGTTGTCCTCAATAGGATTATTACAGTGACAGATAAAGCACTAATGACTTTTCCTTTGTGACAATTTTATGCTTATTTAAGGAATTGGAGAAATACTGTGAGATCATTATTGTATCATGAAAACTTCCAGTGTGAACTCACCTATAAACAAAGGGAATAATTATAATATTTCATAGACCCTAATTGTGTTATTTGCAATGCAAAATTGTTTTAAAATAAATGATACAATAAAAATCATGTAAACGTTCCATCTTGTGAAGCCAGCTTTTCTCTATAGTATTTAATCCAGAGTGAATATGAAAAGGATACCGTTTCACAGTATATGAGTTAACTTAAATATAACTAACAACTGACCTACATATGAGTTCCAGAATCAAATTATATGATATGCTTGGACCAGTTCCATTGTCAGAACCATCACCCACTTACAACTGCTGACGTGCCAGACCAAAGCCAGCATTAGTCAGAGGTAAAGAGTAAACATTCCTTCTGGCATATGCATGGATGTGTTACAACATTGCAATTTCTTTCTGTCTTGAGTTTGATACCAGCTGACCTCTTACTCAATATAAGCACAGAGGAGTCAGAGGCCTGAGGAGTGACTTATCTAAACCTATCTTCCCAGCACTGCATGAGGGGTTGTGGGAGGGGGTGTGGGTTGCAGAGAAATGGGTTTGCTCTGGTTTTATGACAAAAGGCTTTTGAGACAAATGCTTTCAAAGTCTTCCTCGTCTATATTGCACAATCTGGTCAGCACCACAAAGCACAGTCGACTTGTTGAACCAGAAGGCCTGCCTTGGTCTTGATGATCCATTTGAATGGAATCTAAAACCTTTATTTGCATTCCAGCTGTCGGCAGTAAAGCAGATTTCCCTTCAAAAACAAACAGCACTTGAGCCAGCCATGTTAGTCTGGGATTAATGGACTGACTTTGATGAATTGTGTGCATCTTACTCTCTGCTCAATCATCCCAATATTCCAAAGCATCTGGTATTGTTTTTCTGGAACAGAAATCAGTGCTATTATATTGGATCCATGACAAGAAAGACTAAACTTAAACATTGGATAGTATCGCTGCCAACAATATTCTTAAAGACCCTCTGTTCTGAATATTGATATTAGCAACATTAGATATTAACTTCTCTCCTTCCTGTTTCTTATTTTCCTGCCTGTTTCTTCCATTCACTTTTATTTCATTCTGTCCATTTTGGAGCTAGCTTTCTGTATGTGTCTTTCTTCTATTGAGTTGTGCTTACACCTTTAAGGGATCAGTTTAGAAAACTGCTACCCACATGAGAGCACATTTGGAGAGTTTTGGCTCACTCCCCACTATTTCACATTTACTCCAAATATCAAGTCAGGATGGGGATTGAAGTTCAACCTTCTGGTATGCACTTCAATCAGGAAAGCTCAGATTCAGGGGTGCAATTTCCTAAAATTATCCCTTTCGCTTTCTTTGAAGCACTTTCATCGCATCAGGATGACCTTTCCATATTATTCAACCTCTTAGAACAGCACTACGCAGGATATTAAATCCATTAACTACCCCTCAGTGCTGCACACATGACTTTAATATACCATTCTCCACTCCCCTCAATTTGCTTTTAAGCTATATGAGATTTCTTACCCTCTAATTTCTAATTCTGACAACTGTCTCAACTTTCATTTGTATAGCACATTTAATATAAAATAAATCCAAAAACACTTCAAAGCAGTGCAGAGAGCAACATTAACATTTAACCAGTGGACATATTGGGAGGGAGTCAGCAAAAGCTTTGATCTCTGAAAAGTGCTGATCTTAATATGTGGCTATATTAACTATTGTCGACAGGCCTAATAACATTGCCCTCCGTTATCCACACATATGTATTGCCACAGGCAAACCCTGATAATTTTTTTGTTCCCAGACTGGACATACGACTGTGTTCATTTGTTCCTCATTAATTTTTATTTCTATTTTTCATTTCTTTTTATTTCACTCTTTTCTTTGTTTCACAGCAGTTTTAAAATGTAATTAACCTCCCTGCTTCTCTCTCCGGCTACTCGCTATCTGACCTCTGCTGACGCTGCATTGAGCCAACTGGAAGGAAGAGGTGAAAATATTCTGATTTCTGCTCAACTTACTTCTTTCCTGGAATATAGGGCCAGATTTTGATCTCAGTGGTAGACAAATGGGATTTGTTCACAAACATTCTCCAGTATTTTGCATTGGATTTGGCTGTGATTAGGCAGTCATTCTGGCACAATGACTTCTGAAAGGGATCAGGGACGAGTGTGAAAAAGACCAAGCATCTGTACATCCTAAGTCATTCTAAGTTATCCTCTTAACCAAACAGATTGAAGAATCACAAATGGACTGTGCAAAGACTTAAGCCAGGAAATGTAAGTTAGAATAGCACGTCAAATCATAGCATCCCTACAGAGCAGAAGGAGGCCGTTCAGCCCATTGAGCCGGCACTGACAACCCAGGCCCTTCCCCGCAATTACCCTGGTACTAAGGGGCAATTTAACATGGCAATCCACCTAATCTGCACACATTTGATATGTGGTAGGCAACCGGAGCACCTGGAGTAAACCCACTCAGACACAGGGAGAATATGCAGACTCCAAACAAGACAGTGACCAAAGGCCAGAATTGAAGCCGAAATCCTGGCACAGTGAGGCTAACCACTGTGCCACCATGCCACCTTCAGGTACAGAAGCAAAATAAAAGGAGGGAAAGAAAGATTTGATTAAGAGACAGGAAGAAAAAGTAAAAAAATATATTTTAATATTAATATTGATTTTAAAAAACCTTCAACAATAATTAAAATCTGAAGGAATGAGACACCACACTTGAAATACATAATTTTCAGTGACAAAGATAATTCAACAATAATTAAGATTTAGCATGCTATTACAAATACACTTACAGTGAAATGCACAAGCCCTAATCTTTTCTGGTAAGTTAACTGGGGACCTGGCACATAAATATAATGAGTTTACACCGTTCCATATATTTTAGTGCTGAATTACTGGTATAGCAGAGCAGCAGTAAAGACATGGCAACATTCTGATTTCCTCATTTGCTGTCCAATTTATAAAAATAACAGTAAGTGCTGTTAGCCTCACCATTTTTCCAATCACAAAATTCAGCCCAATGTGCCTTGCTAAACAGATTCCTTCCTATGGTACATCACGTGGGTGAAATGTTTTTATCTTATTTGTTTTTGAAATGTGGTCCACATTTATTAATGAGGTAAGCTAGTGGTGCGCTTTCCTGAAGCGGGTTAGTCATAGACACTTTATTCCACTTCATAATCCAATGCGTTACAGTGTCACTTTTAACATGCCTAAATACTTTGTTCATTCTTTCATAGAAATCATAGAAACTTATTAGAATCCTGCAGAAGGAGTCTATTCAGCCCACCCAGTCTGCACGGACCACAGTCCCATCCAGGCCCTATCCCTGTAACTCCATGCACTTACCCTAGCTAGCCCCCCAACGGGCAATTTAACATGGCTAGTGCACTTAACCCAAACATCTTTGGACTGTGGGAGGGAACCACAGCATGTTGAGGAAACTCAAACAGACAAGGAAAGGACTTGCAAACTATACACACACAGTGACCCAAGCCTGGAATTGAACACAGGTCCTTGTTGCCATGAGGCAGTACTGCTAACCACTGTGCCCAGTAAGAGTTTGGCAACACCAATTTTAAATCCAACTGATTTATTTGATAGTAAATCTACTAGCTTTCGGCCTTTGTAGCCTTCATCAGGCTTTGTAGCATTCGCCCTGACGAAGGCTACAAAGGCCGAAAGCTAGTAGATTTACTATCAAATAAATCGGTTGGATTTAAAATTGGTGTTGCCAGACTCTTACTGAGTTTACCCCAGTCCAACGCCGGCATCTCTACATCATAACCACTGTGCCACCATGCCATAGTGGCAATAAAGTTTCAGTCTCAAGATCACATGATGCAGAATATTAATTTCAGCTAGATAATTGTAAGCATTTATTTAACAACGTTTCCCATGAAGATGCACCTTTGACATACATTGCAGTCGGTATCTGACATCACAGTAGGAGTTTTAAAAAATAATGTCTCACTTCATGTAAACTGTAACTGAACAATATGCCCTTTCTGCTATGATGGCATTAGTATCGACTTACTGTGAAAATGGAAGCCTTGTGGTTCAGTGGTAATATTTTTACCTCTGGGTCAGAAGCTCTGAGTTTAGTCCCACACCAGGGCGTTTGAGCATTCATGGTGTGGTTCAATCAGCCCAGGAATTCTATTGCCACCTCCACCCTATTCCCTAAAGGGAAACATGAGCAATGATATGCTTAAACGGTGAAAATCTGAGTGTTAATTTGGCATTAACCCATAAAATCTGGTTGAATATATTTTACAAAGAAAGGAAACACATGAGCCAGCACTGCGGGAATCAGCCATTCATACGTTTTTGATTCAAGGTCAGTTTAAGGTCAAGCTGCAACCTGTTGCAAAACAGAACATACATCTGAAAATCATTTCTAGAACAGCACCACTTCAGCACAAGGCCAGCTTCATACTTTCCATTTACTGCCTTCTTCATCTCATCTGTCCATCAGTCAACAATAATCAATTAACTGCTGGTCTGGTAAAGCTCCCAACATAATTAATGTCTCCTACCTCAGCCAAAAGCTTCCGTTATAGCATTATGTGCAATCTTTACCCTATCACTGTGTTACTGTCTGAATGAAATAAGCAGCACATTGAGGTATTTACAGCCAACAAGGCCTTATTGTAGGTGATTTTTGGAAGACTTTGCCCAATCATTAATTTTAAATCATTTCCTTCTCAATAGAAATTGTGAATTAAAATAAAAACTGTAAATGAAATGCGAGGTCAATGTAGAACAGAGACCAGCTTGACAACTCAAGAAGTAACTGGCAATAATACTACCTCAAATGCACATGAAAGATGTTTCTCTTTGCTCCCTGTCCATTATATATTTTGCTACTTTATATTGCTAGGTCACTAAAAGGATTTCTAATAGAAAAAGGACTGCTGCTCTTTGCTAAGTGGGAGGCTTTTCTCAGGAACAGCAAAGATGCACAGCTTTCATTCCAACATATGTTGCACTTAAAAATGGGAGAAAGCATCCTAAAGACAGAATTTCCACAGTCCTTCGAATATGGACATGTGCTAGGGATAAAAACAATTGAAGTGACAACAGATTTATTCCTATGACAATTTAGGTTACTTAAATATTCTGATTTGTATAATTACAAAGGGGATCCAGTTTTTAGGGGCTTTACAGAAATCAAATCCTCAAAAACAGTTCCAACAGGAAGTGTATTGAATACCACGCTCACACTTGACACTCTCAGACAACGTGTAGGGTAAGAAGATCATGATACTAATCAGTGTGTGAGGTCTGATTTGATGCCAGTGCTGCCTTTCTCGAATACCAAACTCCGGTCTTTGCAATGTCTTAACCTTGTAGAGCTGAATTAAATGCAATGAAAGACCGTCCATCGTTGCTATGTAAAGGGATCAAAAACTATCCCATATACGCATGTAAAATTCAAATTATTGAGAGCAATGTTTGAGGCCAATATAGTGGGTGATCTTATCAAAAAATTTCTAAGTCCTCAAAAAAGGTGAAAGCAAGAGAAATTTGCACCTTTTTGGGCAATTTAAAAATCAGATCTTACCTGACTTAGTCAGAAAAATCTTGCCAAACTTAGATCTGCCAGCAGGGGACATGTGTGGGGCTAAAATTGCCCAAAAGCTAGCTGATAGCAGCAGATAGGGCAATTGTGCATGTGCAAATTTCTGTTTTGTGAGAGCCTGATCATTGATGCAGAGTCTAGCGTGGTTCCCCCCACTATCAAACAGCTCGCCCCTGGCCTCTACTTGCCCTCTCAGGCCCTGCCCCCTCATCACTGCTCAGCGCATGATAGATACTGCCAGTGTATCAAGCTGGCAGTGCCAAGATGCCTGGGGTAGTGCCAGGATGCTAGGTTGGCACTGCCCAAGGGGTAGTCCCTGCATCCTGAGGGAGCATCAACAGTTTCTGGTTCTGTCCTAGGCTCATTTGTAATATTTAAACCCTTCTTTAACTAGCATTTAAACATTGAAATCAGCCTTATGCCCTTTTCAGACACAAGGCACATCTCGCTGGATAAGATTGCAGAAGGTGAAAAACACAAGTTCTCGGCTCTCTCACAATCTTACTAGCTTGTCCTGCCATCAGCTAGCGGGGTGAAATGGTAAGGTTGCCCCCCCCCCTCCCCCTGCCCCCCCATTGAGTTTGCTTTTCCACAGGTATTGTTTTGAAGGACATGCGTACTTAACTTGAGGCCAGAAAAATCCATCACAATGGTATAAAGTAAAAACCAACAAAACTAAAGATTTATATTAATTCAGTAATACTTAGTTATTGTATAAAATCACTCACTGCATACATTTCATCTAACACATTATAAATGTATACCATAACAAACTAACTCTAAATTTAAATCCTTCAAAGTCACTCTGATCACTATTTGCATCATCCAATCCAACCCAAGAACCTGGTTGTTTAACATCATAACATGGATCTTCCTCCTTTATCATCATCATCCTCGGTATTGATGGTTACTTTGGCATCATCATTGCACAAGTAATTATCCTCAATAATGGCCAGTGAATTCGATATTCTGCATTTTAGTAATGCTTTTTAACTATATTGGGATCATTCTATGCATATATGAACCTTTGACAAAACAGTGCTTGCACATTTCCATTATCACTGAATGTTTATGTGTCTTCCAATATCTAATTGTTCTTTTAGATACTGTCCTTGACAGCTCCATTTATACAAACCTCCACTGACTGAACAACGCTTCACAGAAGTGCCACATCACTATTGGTTGATCTCACCTCAAGGACTATATCGTCAACACAGTAGGATTTGAAGATGTCTCAGATGCATTAATTTTTTGTTCTGTGCAGTCCTCCTGACTTTAAATTCCACACTTCTTTATCCATTTCTCGCAACTCTCTTCATCCATCCAGCCTTTCTTGAGGGCATGGATGGCAACACCTTTCTGAGATTTCTCTGTGGTGAAAGTCTTGCGCTTGAATATTATCACTTTAAACTATCTGCCATGCAAGATGAGTTGCCATGAACCGCGTCTTGCCCTGGGCAGACATCTTGGTATTGGTCTTGTTTTCCAACATGTTGAAGTTCATTGATATTTCATCCATATTTTTGATGGGAGTCAAATGCACATTCTTCCCTCCATGTTGGATAACAAAATGGTGGAATTTGATTGTTTTATTATTAAGTTCAGATGGCAGATTCTGTGAAACTTCTGTTTTCTCATGAAGTGCTACATCATGCCTTTTTGTGAATCTTGTTCATCATCTGGCCTTGAATTCTTGACTACCATCTTGGTTTTTCTGCAAATATGGTTAGATGTCTCAGCAAATGACAATATATCCACTTCCCTCATGCTCATTCACCCATTCTGTCACTTTTCCCACCTGTTTGGTCTTCCCCTGCTGTTGTTTTTATTCTTCAGGATTTTTTTTCCAGTTTATTATCTTCCTCCAGCCTTTTTCTCAGAAATATTAGCTCTCTTACAGATACACGATTATCAGTCTTCTTGGTGAAAACTACATTCAACTTAAATTTAAACTTGCATCTTAAAATGAACTGTGTATTTGTTATTTTCTCTGAAAAGCATTATGACTGATCATGAAGCGCACATTGATCTTGTTGATTGGCTGGGAGATTGTTGCTAGAAATGACAGTGGGAGAATTCATAGCCTCTGACATGTACCTTTAAATGAATGAATTATAGTAGTTACTAATTGACAATTACAGCACAGTTTGATCCCTCGACTTTGACAAAAAGTATCTGAAAAATACTGTGTTTTTCAGCCAAATGGCACGAAATCAACTTTTATACAGATCAACTATTTTGCGAGTTTATGTGAGATTTACAGGTTAGTCAGTTGAATTGTTTATTCTGGCTGATGGTGCAACTGTACATGTGTTTGGAGCTTTTCTACACTTGACTGAAGTTTGAATAGGTTACAGGTCTGACAGATGCTGAAGAAATTATTCTTCATTTAAAAACTTATGCAGAAGCAAGTTGCTTCCATGAAGGCCTTCCTTTGACCGGGATAATGAATAGAGACTATGCAGAGCGGGACAAGTCACTAGAAAACAAAAGAAGAGGAGGCAAGTAGGCCAAATCTGCTGAGAGCGTGAAATCCATTATCTCAACTTTAATGAGGGCCAATGTTTGAGGTGCCTTCACAGAAATAATGATTGAAATCTGCCAACTGCTGCAGCAACCTTAAAATAAAATAAGCATCATATTGTCTGTGGTTGTTGGCGTGACCAGGCCTCTGAATCTCTATGAGTCAGCTTTCTTGCAGGCTTCTGCTGGAGATATGAGCAATATCTGGCAGTTTGCAATATATTGCTGTATAAGGGAAATCACTTGCTCTACATTTGACAGAAGCTCAAAAGCTGACTATTGGGCAATAAGGGCTATTGACTCATTACCTGTCTCCTGAGTCTGCTCTGGAACCCACAAAGACATTCCCAACAGGCCTACAATGAGAGCCATCCTGCCATAATGAATACCCCATCGGTGCTCTGAAGCTAGGGTTCCATTGTCTGGATAATCCTGAATAAATCCTGCAATACCTTGATCTGTCATAGCATGTGGCACCTGGGTGAGCAGGTAATAGTCCTCTGCCACTACGGAGCAGTCAAAAAGTTGAGCAGTCGGAGCACAAGTGAAAGAAGAGAAGGAACCTGAGAAGCTGGAAGTGCAACAGGAAATTCAGGAAGAACAAGACAATGTAAACAGTTGCTTTCTGTCAGGATCGCAATACTTCGGAGTGAGTCCTGTAAGCTCAACCACACCTTCCCATTCACAAACAGTCCTGCACTGTTTACTGAGCATCACATCACCCTCTCTCCAACCTATATAAACATAAAGCTAAATGCAGTAAAATGTCCATTCAAATACAATCTTGTGAATTCATAAACCATACAAAAGTAAACTCTCATGCGTTCTCTTTGTGTCTTTTCCATATACCTTTGTCTGCCCTATTACTCCTATGAAGTGCTTCCCCAACATGGGGGATAGAATATTTCAGGACTAGGATATCAAAGCTGAAACTAAGATTATGATTTACTGAGTTGCAGTGATCTCTGCACTCCTATATACTCCAGAAACCCAATCTACAGTGGGCATCTCAAAGCACTGGAAAAATGCCACCAGCGGTGCCTTCACAAGATGCCCCAAACCAGTAGCTAAAGAGGCATTTCAACAGTAGCAGCCTCTCTCATACTAACTTTCCCAGCATTGAGGTACTAATCCCTCAAAACCAACTCCATTAGGTAGAATTTGTCATTTGTATGCCTGATGTTAGACTCCCAAGGTACTGTTCTAGTTGAAACTCAGTCATGGCAGGGAAGTCCCAGGAGGAGATTGTTAATACCTGCTGACTCATGGGATATCCTGGCTTGTGTTTGGCTAAAATGGAGAAGGCTGATGGGGGCAGGCGTCCAACACACTGAGAAACTTTATTGGGAACACACAGAAGTGAAATTAAAACATTGGAGGGAAAGCACAAGCCCCCAAATAACATCACCTACCCACCATTCAAGCACCATCTGCCCGTGCGTGGCAGAACTTGCAGCTTCCACATTGGACTTATCAACCATCTCAGAACCCACTGAATTAGAGTGAAAGCAAGGCATCCCTGATCTGGAGGAAATGCCTAAAAAGGAGGAGTCTGTGATTAGAAGGCCGAATAAAACAATAAATTGTATTTAAATACAATATTTCAGTCAGAAAGTTGTAAGGTCAAGCATTACTCCATTTCAGCATGTCACATGTGCCAGTACAATGTAAACAAAGTGCTGCATGGCCATCTTTCAGTGAGCCCAACCTGCTGTACAAACGGAATTAAACAATCTCATCACCAACATTTAACTCCCAACCCTCAAAAAATAAATTAATTCATCTCCTTTCATTTCTCTTGAAGCAAGTGAAGGCGCCTTAGAATTAGATAAGAGAAATGAATGTAACTCTCCTGCTAATATATTATATGGTGTGTATTCATTTTGGTGGCATTCGAATCACCATGCTTCCTGGAGGTATTTTCCATATGATTTTCATACCACATAAACAAGTGTAGCATTATATAAATAGTGCCTTTGAGCACAGAGAGAACTTGAATGTTCAGATTCCAAGGGAAATGTAAGGCTTGTAGCTTTGCTCCATTTCCTCTTATTTAAAGAGGTTCTATCTGCAGTATTTTGACTTCCTCCTGTCACACATTTGTTACCATAAACCCCTTTACTATCCTTTGTCAGTAAATTGCCTTCTTCCTACTTGAGGTTTGTTTGGGTTGATTAATTACATTGGGAAGCCAGAATACTGCCCCGGTAAACATCGACATGGAAATAAAGCAACACAGACTTTGAACAACCGAATCACTTTATTGCTAGCACTATCAATGAGAGCCGGGTATCCTATTGTCTACATCAATAGTGTTTACAGGGCCATAGACATATAAACTGAATTATCTTACATTATAGTTCTTGAGGTTTCCCTCCCTCAGTGTGTTGTGCACCTAAGGATAAGTTTCTTGTAGAATCCTTAGAATTATGACAGGAATGTAAGTTTCTTGTTGTGCTGGTAGGTTGGTTTAAACAGTGAGTGCTCTAATGCAACACAGTCAAATGATATTACACCGCAGGAAAGATTAGAATATGCATCGTCTCCTAGCTCATAGCTTAATTGAGCACAATGGAATCAGTTGGTGCTCGTGTCAGATGAGAATAATGCAATTTGTCAAAAAATTGCATTAAACTTTCCACTGAGTTTAAAAGAAGTTAATTGAATCCAGGGTTTTCGATGCAGTGAACCTATGCATTATCAAAAGCAAATTAACATCCATGCCATCAACATTTCAAACATGTGGGCAGTTTTTTTTCCCCTTGTAAATAATACATATTAATGGAACTCCTATGGCATTACGCGCAGTGAATAACATTTGTGTTATTATATAATGAGACTGGTCTTCAGAAAAATCTTGAAATGTTGGACTGACTGCTAGGCTAACCATTTGCAATGGGAAGACAACAGACGGCTAAGGACATTGATTTAGTTGATGTTCTCTGTGGCATTAGACCTAGTCATAAAAATTGGTTATGTAACACCCTTGGAATTGGAGTCTGTTTTAGAAATACTGGTGTGATGCCCAACAGAGAAAAATACACATTCCCTTCAGCAGAAGAAGATAAATAAGAAGTATGACAACAAAACTAGGACTACAAGAGTGGTACAGATATCATGCAAGTAAACAAGAATAGACCATTTAGCCTCGTGAATTTGATTCATCTTTCAGATGGCGATGTCCAACCTGTATCTCATCTCCACTTGAGCCACAGTTGCTCAGTGGGTGTAGGGGGTGGGGGTGCTGTAATAGGACAAGGGAAATGTAAATGTGAAGATCCCTCCTCTCTCCATCCTCACAGTACAAATCTTGTCTGATTTTCTTTGCTCTCAGCTCTAACGAAGGGTCATCCAGATTTGAAACATTGGCTCTATTCTCGCTCCATAGATGCTGTCCTGCTGAAATTTTTATATGATTTTCTACTGATGTTAAGAAAGTTCAGGGGATGGATTCAGACATGGGCCTGATTTTACCATTCTGAATCTGGGCACAATTCAGATCTTACTTGGAAACCTGTTCTCAGGCGCCCCCATACACACTTAGCCTGAAACAAAAATCATGCGCCTGAATTGCGCCATGGGTGGGGCCTATTGCGCCCGAAATGCTGCAGCTCCGATCGGAGCTTTGAACTGCGCTTGCACAGTGAAAAGAAATTTGAAAAACACTCCCCGCCACATCGCTCCCAGCCTGCAAAAAGCGGATAAAGAGGTCAGGGAACAAAAAATTGGGAGCAATGGCCCCTATAGATATTGCCCACTCCCTTATCATAACTGTCCCTCTTACTCACCCACCCCTTAGACTGATTGCGATCCTCTGCTCACTTTCCATCCTACCAATTGCCTGCAGAGTGGCAGCAGTCCCCCCTATACCGCCTTCCCCACCAGAGTGCAATCTGGCCTTCCCTCCACCAGAGATAAATCTGAACCACCTCCCTTCTCCCTCCTCCCCACCAGAGAACGATCGGGCTTCCCTCCTCCCTTCCCTCCCCCTCCGCCCACCACAGAGAGCAATCTGACCCTTCCTTGCACCCCCCCCTCCACCAAAGAACTATCTGGTCTTTCTCCACCCCCTCCCTCACCAGAGAATGATCTGGTCTGCCTCCTTTGCCCACACTCCCCTACCACCCCCCTTCCCTCCTCCCACTCCCTACCACCACCACCACCACCACTCCAACCACCAGCACCACCACCACTACTTAGAGTCAGCGAGCTGGTGGATGCTCTGAACTTACCTCTTCAGAAGCTGGAGTGCCTGAAACAGATCTTTGCCGAGCATGTGTGTTTTATGCCGAATCTGGACGGGTGAATGTGATGGTAATGGAGTAAATGCAGGTAAAGTTGCGTGGGTAAATTAATTCAATTTAAATACATACAAATACATCTAAATCGCCATTGCACCTGTTGTGGGTGCAGTTCACGGCCATTTTTGGGCCTTGATAAAGTGGGCATCTACATAGACCTGGCGTGGATCATACTAATTGCCTCACACCTGACTTTACAAAGTTTTTGCACCCAAAAATGAGCACGACGCAATGGTAAAATCAGGCCCCATGAGTATCAAATAAGATGACAATCCCTTTTCATGTTCTGCCTGATTTGAAGAGATTTATTTCCAGTTTTCCACATTCCCCCATCACCATATTCATGAAAAGCACCAAAGCCAGATTCTCCCTGCTCCCATGGGTGGCATGTTCCCAAAATAAGTGTTGCCTCCAGCGGGAAAACCAATGAGATTCCTGGTAGGCAGTTTAGTGTGATTCAGTTCACAGTTCACCCACATGTAGAATTTGTTTTAGCTGCGGAAATGGTCAATGAACTCTCCCACTTAGAATTTTTTTTGGAGTGGGGACCAAAAAGCACTGGCAAGTCTGTCTGCTCAGGAATCGGGACACCATTATTAAAAGTTAAATTGAAAGTTCCACCAACCCCCTCAATGCCTGCCACCATAGAACATAGAACATTACAGCGCAGAACAGGCCCTTTGGCCTTCGATGTTGCGCCGACCAATTAAGAAAAAGCAATGACCCTTTAACCTAAACCATTCCCTTTTCATCCATAAACTTATCTACTAACCTCTTAAACGCCCCCAAACTTGGCACATCTACAACTGCAGCAGGCAGGGCATTCCATACCCTTACCATCCTCTGGGTAAAGAACCTACCTCTGACATCCGTCCTATAACTACCACCCCTTAATTTAAAGCTGTGTCCCCTTGTGCCAGCTTTCTCCATCCTAGGAAAAAGGCTATCACTGTCCACCCTATCTAAACCTCTAATCATCTTACATGTTTCAATAAGGTCTCCTCTTAGCCGCCTTCTTTCTAACGAAAACAACCTCAAATCCCTCAGCCTCTCCTCATAAGACCTGCCCTCCATACCAGGCAACATCCTGGTAAACCTCCTCTGTACCCTCTTCTGTACCATGGACATCACAACCCCACCCCTGCAGACATGGGAAACATCACAACCCTTAACCCCAGAAGGACAATCTGCCCCCTCATTACTAAATGTCTGGGTCAGTCTGTTTCGAAACCAGTAGAAATTTGCACTGGGTTCCCACTGCTCCTAAAGGTTGGAGAATCCTGGGAGCAGAGAGAATCTGGCTTAAAACTGGTAGATGCTATTTAATGAGGATCTAAATATGCTAATACTCCAATGTGGCAGGATTAGGTGTCCTTCGCTAGTTGAAGAACTTGGATATGTGGTCTTTATGGCTTTGTAGTCTCTTTAAAGAAACAGCACTGCTCTTACTATGCATTTTAATTATTATGTTTGCAAATATCAAATAATGTATCTGCTGGCACAATGGTTGGCATTGCTGCCTCACAGTGCCAGGGACCTGGGTTCAGTTCCAGTCTCGGTAACTGTGTGGAGTTTGCACATTCCCCTTGTGTCTGCATGGGTTTCCACCGAGTACTCTGGTTCCTTCCCAAGGTCTAAAGATGTATAGATTAGATTGATTGGACATGCTAATTTGCCCCTTAGTGTCCAAAATGTATGGGTTGGATGAATTAGTGGGGTAAATATGTGAAGTTATGTGAAAAGCTTGGGTAAGAGTCAGTGTAAACCAGATGGGCTGAATGGTCTCCTTCTATGATTCGAGAATTACAATTCTTGCATGTTATACTTTCCATCTGTTTGGTCACTATAGACAGCAAGATTTGTACAATGTATCAACTAAATGACTGGGACATTAAAGTCTCCTTAGATTATATTGGGACACTAAGCTGGGAAGAATCCCAAAGGGGGCTTTCCTCAGCACTGAATGAGCTGTGGCTTCTCCAGTGCAATTCTCCAGCCCAAAGGAGCCCCAATGCAATCTGTGCATGAATACGTGCCCAATCACAAAGTTAAAAATGCTAAGTGATATACCAAAATTAATTGAGGCAAGTTTCCATTGTCCTTCTTGACCTCTCAAAAAAGTTGATTTAAACTTAGCTTAACAAAAGAATTTGACACAAGGAGTTGAGACTTGTGTGAGAAACAGCCAGCCAAAGAGTTGTTAAGAGGTTGGTTGCCACTTAAATTACCTACTTGCGTTCACAAAGGAGACTACTTAGCATTTTGCTGGTAAATGCTTCAAAAATTCTCCAAATACAAGAAGATGTTTGGAATTGCATAGACCAGATCTTTCAATTGGCAGCAATGCTGGAGCAATTGCCACTGACTGTGAGGATCACTGAGCAATGTCCTTATTATGTCCTTCAAGCTGGGTCTTCCTGCCTGGCAGCAGTAGCAATACCTCTGCAGCAATACCACAATAGCAGGGCTACAGCAGTAATACTACAACAGAGATGCTTCTACAGCAATGCTTTTCTTGTAGATTTCATTCAAAATCTTGCAGAGCCTGATTTAGGGACATATCATTAGGAAGAGGAGGCTCACCCTTGGGAGCAATTCCCTTCCTTTATATCTTGATTCCTCGTAGCTGACATCCTTCCCACAGTCACTTGTGGAATGTTTCTATGCCCATAATCTCTAAAAATATTTATGTCTTT
The DNA here is from genome assembly GCA_024679065.1 of Sphyrna mokarran. Lineage (NCBI taxonomy): Eukaryota > Metazoa > Chordata > Chondrichthyes > Carcharhiniformes > Carcharhinidae > Sphyrna > Sphyrna mokarran. The sequence goes on along the minus strand of JAGIQG010000002.1, from coordinate 96,775,610 downwards.
AATGATTCACAGATCCTAGTTAACTTCAGAGGTTTTCGTTCCCTCAAGGATCCCCACTCTTATACAATCCCAGCCGATGATAATGCTGAAGAAATCAAATCCCAAAATGAACTTGGCTTGATAATCCTTACTTTTGTTTGAGAAAGAATGAAGGAAAGTTAATGAATAAATTCACAGGAGTTTGCTGATCAACTCTTAACATGAAGAATAAGCGCTGGAATTCCCTAGATGTTCATGTCAATGGGATATTCCAGTCCCACCAGCAGCGCACATTCATCAATGAGTTTCCTGCTGGTGTGGGAATTCTCACTGACAGCGGCAGGGCCAGGGAATCCACCACTAGCAAACAATGTGTCACATCCCACTGGCGGGAAACACGCCTGGAGACTAGAGAATCTTGCCCAAAATATTTATTAAGATAAGAAAAATGAACTACTCTACACCAGACCAAAAGTTTGAAAAGGTGTTAAAACAAACACAAGAAGTTGATTTAATTTTTGAATATTCCTTTATCCCAGCAATATCTTTACAGACACATTAACCAGTGAAGAGTTACCACTAGCTTAAAACAAGGGTTTCTTGCTTAGGACTGGCACACATGCAAATAGTTTTTATCTGGTCAACACTTCATCATTCACTTGATGCTTCTCATCCAACTCATTTATCTCCTTGAGACTCCCATAGCTGCACTCCAAACTCACTATTGCAGAGCAAACATACAAGTTCCCTAAACTCAGTCTCCCAGTAGCTGTGTGGAATTTTTTTTATCACAGAGAGTTGAAAATGCCTGTTTTCACTCTCTGTCACACACAGGTCCCTTCCCTCTCTTTTACTGTGTTTGTCTCACTTGACCACTTTCAAAAACCAACAGTCCAGTTTTTTCTATATTTCATTTTTTTCCCCAAAGTCAATAAACACTTAACTCCTTTTAAAGCCATCTTTTTAACTTCAGGGATTGCAATACATCATTAAAATGTTATACATATTTGTATTCAAATCCAAAGACTGAATTTTCAGTTACAGATCCACCCAATCTTTGAACCATAGAATCCCTACAGTGGAGAAGGAGGCCATTCGGCCCATCAACTCTGCACTGAGTTCGCATCAACCATGGCACTAAGGCTCATAATTAATCAAAGCTGAAGCTGAAACCATTTACCTTCCTTAATGTTGAAATTTTACATATTTAACTTTAATATATTTTTTCCCTAGTATCCTAACATTTGCCCTTCCACCAAAATAAACCATCCCAAATACTTCAAGGAAATTAAGAAATCTAAACAAAACCAACAAGCCCAGTTTACACTGTGGCAGGCATTTGTCACGGCCAAGCTTCCTGGTAGTTGTTCTGTTCTGGGAATTATGTCTTTCTGAACACAGTCTAAAAATATGATAGTTGCTTTTTAAGGTGAAGTGGGTTACAGTATTGGTTTACTTGAGAACAACCAATAGCATTCCGTGCACATAAAAACAACATAAGTGTTTCAGTGGGTACTTTCGAATCATTTTCAGTGAGTGAATTCCATGGCAACACTGGGGACATTAGAAGTGCAGCATATGCGACATTCGGTGTATCTGTACAATTTTATTTTATTTATTAGCATCACAAGTAGTCTTACATTCGCAATGCAATGAAGTTACTGTTAAAATTTCCTAGCCGCTATATTCCGGCAGCTGTTCAGGTACACTGAGAGAGAATTAAGCACGGCCAATGCAGCCTAACCAGCACATTTTTCAGACTGTGAGAGAAAACCAGAGCACCTGGAAGAAACCCACACAGACATGAGGAGAATGTGCAGACAGCGCACAGACAATGACCCAAGCTGGGAATCAAACCTGGTCCCTGGTGCTGTGAGGTAGCAGTGCCAACCACTGTGACACACACACACACACACACACACACACATCTATATCTATATCTGCACAGAACATTATGCAACCACACATAAAGTATGAAGGCATCATTAAGTGGTCTGGTGATGTTGAAGCTGCCTCTCCATAGCAGAACACCAAGGTTTGAAGGACAGGAATCTTTTCCTCCTGACAAGATTGAAAGCCAACTGGGACCAGTGTAACAATTGCCTGAAATTGGCTGAAGTGCAGCATCGCACACTTCTGTAGAAACAGCAAGTTACTTTTCAGTTTAACAAGATAGCCCAATGTTGAAACATATTGCATAGTCAACATAATATTATGTATCTTATGAAGGTTTACAGCATGGAAACAGGCCCTTCGGTCCAAGTTGTCCATACTGCCCATTTTTAATCACTAAGCTAGTCCCAACTGCTTGCATTTGACCCGTATCCCTTTATATACATCTTACGCATGTAACTGTCTCAATGCTTTTTAAAGGAAAAATTGTACCTGCCTCTACTACCACATTTGGCAGCTTGTTTCAGACACACTATGTGTGAATAAATTGCCCCTCTGGCCTCTTTCGTATCTCTCCCTTTTCACCATAAACCTATGACCTTTAGTTTTAGACTCCTTTACATTTAGGAAAAGACATTGACTCTCTACCTTATCTATGTTCCTCATTATTTATAGACTTCTTTAAGATCACTGCTAAACCTCTTACACTCTAGGGAAAGAAGATGCAGTCTATCCAGTTTCCCCTTATATGTCACAATTGAATTCCATGACAACACCGGGGACATATAGAACTGCAGCACATGTGACAATTGGTGTTTCTGTATGAATTTTTTTATTTATTAGCATCACAAGTAGGCTTACATTTGCAATGTAATGAAGTTACTGTGAAAATCCCTTTGTTTCTACACTCAGGTGCCATCTCAGATGCACTGAGGGGCAATTTAGCATGGTTAATGCACTTAACCAGCACATCTTGCGGGCTTCGGAAGGAAGTTGGAACACCCGGAGGAAACCCACACAGAGAGAACATGCAGATTCCGCACAGACAGTGACCCATGTTGGGAATTGAACCCAGGTCCTGGTGCTGTGAGGCAGCAGCGCTAACCACTGTGCCACCGTGCCATATTCACACATATATATATATCTACACAGAACATGATGCAGCCACATATAAGGTGTGAAAGCTACCTTAGGTGCTCCAGTGATGTTGAATGAATCTTTTCTGCACTCTTTCTAGTTTAACGAAATCCTTTCTATAATAGGATGACCAGAGTTGTACACAATATTCCAAGTGTGGCCTTACCAATGTCTCATACAGCTTTGACAAAACGTCCTAACTCCTGTATTTAATGTTCTGACCAATGAAACCAAGCATGCTGAATGCCTTCTTTACCACCCTGTTCACCTGTGACTCCACTTTCAAAGAGCTATGAATGTATATCCCTAGACCTCTTTGTTCTATAACTGTCCCCAACACCCTACCATTAACTGATCAGATCCTGCCTCGATTCAATTTTCCAAAATGCATTACCACATGTTTATCTAAATTGAACTCCATCTGCTATTTGTTGGCCTATGGTCCAATTGATCAAGGTTCCGTTGCAATCATAGATAACGTTCTTCACTGTCTATTATGCTACCAATCTTGGTGTAACCGCTGGTCACAGGCCTCTTACAACCATCCTCTGTCATCTGCCGTCAAGCCAATTTTGTATTCAATTGGCTACCTAACCCTAGATCCCATGAGATTTAATCTTATGCAACAACCTACCATGTGGTACCTTGTCAAAGACTTTGTTAAATCCATGTAGACAACATCAACTGCACTGCCTCATCTTCTTCTTCACTTCATCTTCTTGGTTATCACTTCAAAAATTCAAGCAAATTCATGAGACATGATTTTCCACTCACAAAGCTATGCTGACCATCCCTAATCAATTACTTGCCTCTCTAAAGGCCTGTAGATCCTTCTTTCAGAATACCTTCTAACAACTTACCAAATACATATGTTAGGCACACTGGTCTGTAGTTCCCAGGCTTTTCCATGTATCCCAACTTAAACAAAGGCACAAAATTTGTTAACCCCCAATCTTCAGGCACCTCATTTGAGGCTGTCAATGATTCAAATATCTCTGCTAGCAGACCTGCAATTTCTTCTCTAGCCTCCCATAACATCCTGAGTTACATTTCATCAGATCCCAGGGATTTATCTACCTTGATGTGCTTTAAGACTTCCAACGCCTCATTTTCTGTAATATGTACACTCCTCAAGACATCACTATTTATTTCCCCAAGTTCCCTAACATCCTTGCCTTTCTCAACAGTAAATACTGATGAGAAATATACATTTAGGATGTCATCCATCTCTTGTGGATCCCTACATAGAAGATCTTGTTGTTCCTTAAGAGGCCCTACTCTCTCCCTAGTTAGTCTCTGCCCTTTATGTATTTGTAGATGCTCCATGTTAATTTCAGATCCATTTGAATGTGTTATGTCACTTACCAGATGAATTGTCTTTGATAGCTGTGACCACTGTGTATATTGCTGAACACATGTGTTTGCAAACACTCTTTCACTGTTGTTGGATTGAGAAAGTTATCCTGATCTGATTTTTGAGAGCTCTGTCAAAACAGAAGTATCCTTTCTAGACCCATAGGAAATCTCTGGTCCATTACCAGTATATTTAAGATTTATTTGAAATTGCCTTCATCACATTTTCTTTATATAGAACTGAACTGCCAGCTAGTTCCATGTGAATGCCTGATGATTTCCTGTCATCTCTGACCAGGGTCTACGGTGGATTGTCCATTGCTGTTGGCAGCTTGTTGTGGGCACTAAATAAGATCCAAAGACAAATTTGTTATGGATCTCAGTTCAACTTGAAGACATGCACAAAGGAATTGCTCTGTCGACTTTGCACTTGTCTTGAGCAAAAGTCAATTATTCTCCCAATCTCTGTGCAGAGGAGAGTGGAAAGAGAGCAAATAGAACATGTTTTTTACATGGAATTCAGAATTGTCTCTTGTGGCAGTATGTCATGATACTTAATATAAGGTCCTCCCAAATGAGTTCAGGAAAACATATTTCAAAGCAGCCTTTTGATTTTTTTAAGGGTTAAAGATATCTAATACCTTTTGATTCAGGGTGGCCACTTAACATTGAAAAAACTTTTACCTTATAAAAAGGAGATTTTGAATGATTTCTGGTCTTGAATCAATACAATATGCCACTTCTCCATTTTAAAAATTCATAATTGGGTTATGGACGTCGCTGGAAAGGTCTACATTTATTTTCCTTATTCTGAGGAGAAACAAATTCAACATTATATTAAAATAACAGCAGTATTGACTGAGGCACATGTTAGAGATCATGCTGTGTTTGTATTTTACTTTATTTCCTTTATTATGTTGTGTCTGTGAGCTGCCTTTGGATAGGAACTCATTGAGAACAAATGATCAAATATACTGCAAAAAATACCCGAAAGATATAACCTTTAAAAGCTTTGTCATGCAAGTTTCAATAAGCATTAGTGTTCTAACTGTTTAAGCATCTGTGAGATTTGTTTGAGATATGTGATCATGCTCAGGGCATGAATGATGGCTGCATATCTCCCAAGCCCGAAGTGTTAATGAATTATATTGGCCAGACTCACTTGACGGCTTATTTCTGCATAAATCACAGAGCCATTTTCTGCATCTTGCTTATATCACACACAGTGTGGCTGAAAGGAATTTTGGAAGTGTTGCACAGAAGTGGATTTGTTATTTTTATAAAATGATTTAGTTTGGAACAAACTATTGCGAAAGGCAGCAGAATAGTGGGAGAGTCAGCCATTCAAATTTGCGGCTATTTGCTGGATACTGATGCTTAGCTTCCCAAAATTATGGGCTGAATTTTTAAGTGCCTACAGCGACTGGCAGAGGTAGTGAATGTACCCCTGGCACCATCCTGTTCCAGGGCAATTTTCCTAGCCGGATGGGGTTGTGGCACGGCTACCAAGTCGACCTCCGGGCATGCAATGTAGCAGGGGAAAAGTGTAGCTCCCAGGAAGTATGCTTCCTCTTTCCTGAGGAGACCAGTGCTGCAGATAGGCTTTGAGGGCCTTCTTGCCTGTCTGGCTACAGCTCAGCTGCAGGCGTTGCTGGGAGGGTTCAACCCCCTCCTCCACTATGGATGGCTGATCTGTCTAACTTGTATTTTAAAAGTTTAAAGAATTGGAGAGGTCACCTCAAAATGGAGGCACGTCCCTGTTACTTACCTAAAAATGCAGCCCAGCGCTTCTTCAATGCTGAAGGGTCTCCCATCAGCCCTTCAGCTTTGAGAGAGCCAACCCTCCAGCCTTAATTACAAGGCAAGCCCATTCTTGGGCCAGTAGATGGCCAAGTTGGGAAAAATCACAGCCAAGTGACTGTTACTGTGCCCCTCTGACCCCCATTTGACCCTGGCATCAGAGTCCCATGGAGCCCATGATGAAAATCCTGCTTTAGATGTGTAACTGGGAAAAGCAGGCCACTTTTGTCGATCAGAACTCAACTCTTCCATCTGCACACTGCAAGTATCTTCATTAAGATGAGTTGGATGGCCATAACCAAGCTTCTTGTAGCTGGGGCACTACAGCACTCACATGTTCATCCAGCTGGCACTGATTAACAACCTTACCCATGGTCGGGATGGGAAAAGTTGCATTATTCCAGTAGGGATGTCTTTCTGAGATGCGTGTTAGGTTAATTTCTGGTGTTGTGCAGAGAAAAAGTTCCACTTTGTTCTTCAATGCTACCACAGCTCCACTTTGATATAAGTACAATCATACATCATTTTTAAAATGCTGCATGACAAATGTGTTGGTATTGATTTAAAAATAAAATTGCTGCAGACGGTGTGGTAAATTGCAAATTTGCTGCTTGGGTGGTGAGCATTGCTTGGATAGAATGTAGCGAGAAATAACCTGGGTTTTACGAGGGTTGAGGGATAGGTGGGGGCGGGGAGCAAGCAATGCGGGTGGAGGATAACATCTGCATGTGAATTTTTCCCATTTTCCTTCATTTCATTTAAAGGAATGAAAGATTGGCTGAGATCTGATAAAAATGTAAAGTTGTCATAGTCCCAAATGATCATAGGCTGCTCTCCACTTTAAGCGGGAGAGATGACTGGTGGTGATTTAACCTGAGGATCACCACACTTCAGGCAATGGGTAAGGTTGAGAAGGCATTGACATGCAATCCATCCAGGCAGGAAAGGGAAGGATGCAGCCACTTGTTTTATTGTTTCAAAGGTAAAGGATGTGAATTGGCTTTCTCAGTGTTAAGGATCCAAAAGTGATTTAACAAAATACAACAAATGTTCAAATTTGTAAAAATATTCTCATTTCATTCGTACTGAAATTTCAACCTTACGGGGATTTGTAAAGACCAGACAGTTTTAAGAAAAATGTTACTTAGGTTATGATTGATAACCATTAAAATAAACTAACTAAAATAAGTTCACTGCAAATACTTAAATATAGGATGTAGGTGAAAGTTTATAAGAACCCAAAAATGAATTGTACTATATTCAACATTGACACAGAATCCATCGGTTTCTACTTGGAAGCCACAATGAAAGAAACAGATATCAAACTTGCCAAAGTGACTAGGTTTCAGGAAAAGGTTTTAGGACTTTAATATGACTTTGAATTGTACACAATGACATAAACAATGGTTCTCAGGCTTTATGAACTTTCTAAATTCAATTCTGCACAAAAAACAGAGAGGGATAAAATTTCTCTTCCACTGTTTTATAAATGTGGTGTAATGAAAGTATATTTTAGTTGTGTGTTGTACTGATGCGATGATATTCAGAACAATAAATACACTATCTCATGCTTAATTAATTACCATGTACCTACATTTTGAAGATAAAATTATTATTACAGCAAACATAATGAGATAATAATCCAGGCAGGAATGATAGTGTCGAACAGACTGGGCTGAACACTACACGTATCACGTGAGTAAACCCAAGTGGACTGCAATAATAAAGTAAGGTTACACATCCTACCATCAATTCATCTGAGTTGCATTGTAACAGTGTCAGCTTATAGCTTATTTTGTAAAACCATCATTTTTAAGTCCAAAGTTCACTCCAAGTTCCCTGTATGATGTAAGATAACAGTGCTATGCTGAGAACATTGCATGATCAGAGGAGTGTCTCCTTGGATATTACAGTAAGCAAAGGATGGCTGTTCCAATTCTCCAAGTGGATATTAAAGGCTACGTATGAAGGAGATCATAAGATAAGGACTTGCAGCCTGGCTTCCATCTCTCCTTCAATTCTACAACTACTGTTTGTAAGATCTTACTATACACAAATAGTTCCAATATTTTCCTACATGGCAAAGTCAGCATACTCAGAATAACTCACTGCATATGAAGAGGTGTGCCACTATATCTAAGTTTATTTATTATTGTCACATAGAAACATAGAATTAGAAGTAGGACTAGGTCATTCAGCCTATTGAGCATGCTCTGCCATTCATTATAATCATGACTGATCATCAAATTCTTAAGAACATAAGAAATAGAAGCAGGAAAAGGCCATCTAGTCCCTCGAGCCTGCCCCACCATGCAGTAAAATCAAGGCTGATCTGAAGTGGATCAGTTCCACTTTCCTGCTTTCTCCCCATATCCCTTAATTCCCTTGTCTATCAGAAATATATTCAGCGAGGTAGCCTCCACCACTTCAAAGAGCAGAGAATTCTAAAGATTCACCAATCTTTGAGTGAAGAAGTTCTTCCTCAACTCCGACCTAAATCGCACCCCCTCATCCCCGCCCCCTTATTTTGAGGCTGTGCCCTCTAGTTTTGCTATCCTTTCTAAGTGGGAAGAATCTCTCTACCTCTACCCTACCTATCTCCTTCATTATCTCTATAAGATCCCCCCTTCAGCCTTCTAAACTCCAACGAGTACAGACCCAGTCTGTTCAATCTCTCCTCATTGGCTAACCCCCTCATCTCTGGTATCAGCCTAGTGAACCTTCTCTACACTCCCTCCAAGGCCAATATATCCTTCCACGAATGCGGCGACCAAGACCGCACACAGTACTCCAGCTGCGGCCTCACTAGCATCCCATACAGTTACAACAAGACTTCCCTATTTTTATATTCTATCCCCTTGCTATAAAGGCCATTATTCCACTCGCTTTCTTGATCATCTGCTGCACCTGCAGACTGGGATTTTGTGATTCGTGCACAAGGACCCCCAGGTCCCTCTGCACCGTAGCATGCTGCAGCTTTTTGCCTTTTAAATAATAATCCCTCCTACTATTTTTTCTACCAAAGTGGATAACCTCACACTTACTAACATTATACTCCATCTGCCAGGTCCTCGCCCACTCACTCAACCTATCCAGATCCCTCTGCAGGCTTCCCACACCCTCCACACAATTTGCTTTTCCACTCATCTTCGTGTCATCAGCAAATTTTGTTACTCTACACTCAGCCCTCTCCTCCAGATCATCTATGTAAATGGTAAACAGCCTTCATATCATCTATGTATGTGGTAAACAGTACTGTATATGGTAAAGTTCAATACTCTGATTCCCCCCCTCCCCCCATAGTACAAAAGAACAAAGAACAACACAGCACAGGAAACAGACCTTTCAGTCCAACGGGCCTGTGCCATCATTTTAACATTGTGAGTGCCCTCTTCTACCTATGACCTTGTCTATGCCTTTTGGACGCCACAATAAAGGAACCATAATCAGATTGAGGGACAACTAATTTAGGGACAATTTGTTAACACCAATCAACCTAAGAGCATGTTTTTGGGATATCTCTTGATTTCTTGAGCCCCAAAAACTACACTTAATTTCTTCTTGCAATCAGATTTTTTGACCTCAACTACTTTCAGTGATAACCTCTAGGTAAAGAAATTTCTCCTCACTTCAGTTCTAAAATCTTTGAATCTTGACCGCCGGTTCTAGACTCCCCTATTATTGGGAACATTCTTTCTGAATCTATCCTGTCAAACCTTGTTTGAATTTTATAAGTTTCTATGAAATCCACTCTCATCCTTCTAAACTCCAGTGAACATAATCCTAACTGATTTAGTCTCTCCTCATATGACAGATCTGCCATCCCAGGAATCAGCCTGATAAACCTTCACTGTACTCCCCCTGTAGCAGATAAGGATATCAAAACTGCACAAATATGCCAGGTGCGGTCTCACCAATGCCCTATGCAATTACAGCAAAATATTCCCATCCCTATACTCAAATCCCCTCACTATGAAGGACAACATACAATTTGCTTTCTTTCCTGCCTGCTGTACCAGCATTACAAGTAGGCTTACATTAACATTGCAATTAAGTTATTGTGAAAATCTGCTAAGGCGTACTTTTCCATCTTCCTTTCCATTAAAGAATTTTCGACATGACTGTATCATTTTTTAGTCACAATTATGTTGAATAGATATCAAGTCTGTGTATAGAGTTAAGGCTGAATGGTGGTTGAATAAACAATGTGATTTGTGATGATATAGATCAATTCACTGACATAAACTGAGATCTATTAATTCAGACAAGCAACCAACAGAAAAAAATGCAGGATGAGACAAACTGATAAAGTAATCAAAAACAAACAAAAAACAAACATGTCCATAGTGTGATTAGCCTTTACCCACAGTTAATCTGAGCTTAACTGCTCAAGCAAAACCCAACAATAGAACTTGGCACCTTAAGGGTGACTTTTGCTTTCTTCAGGGACAGCTATGTCTTTATTATCTGTCTTTGGCTTTGGTCTGAGTAGATCATTCTCTCAAGCAGGCTGCTTGAAACTTCTGAAATATACTATGCACTTCAATGGTCTGGCCCTAAGTTAAGCTGACACACTGGGATATGAATACTTAATGCATTTGTCTGAAATTCTCCTCTCTGATTTCTTTAAAGGGATATTAAAACATTTATTTTAAACATATTGTCACCTCTAAAATAATAGAGAGCTGAGCTTCCAAGACACTAAGCGTTCATAGGTTACTAAGCAATGGCATAATTTCAAGGTTCAGCTTTTAAAATAGAATCCTGGTTTCCTCACTTTTCCTGGGATCTGAATTCATCCATTATTTAGGTTTTAATGAATTGCGCCAAAATAAGCATCAGAATTAAAAACCATCATCGCCGTTTTCCACAATGAAAATGACTTTGTAAATTCAAAAATGCACATTGCACAAACACGTTACCACATCAGCAAGAAAAGCCAAAAGTATTTAATTTAAGAAAACCCTACACTGCGCAAGGAGTTTATTCATGTGTAACATATTTTTTAATGCCCTGCTGACAAATGCAACTTATGTGTATTACTTGCTAGAAAACCCATTAATGCAGCTGGAGGGAGGATGTTAAAATATTCCGTGAGTATTTATTATTTTCTCAACAGAAAGCATGGTAAAGCTGTGTCGAGCTTTCTCACAGAAAACATCTTGCAAATAATATGGCAGCGTCTAATGTGGGACTCATTCTAATAAAGAATTAATTTTAATGGCTTAAAATATGCCTATTCAAGTTTCTAAAAAATTCACAAGAAAATGATTACAAACAGAATATTTAATCACATGCATACATACGTATATTTCTAGATACATATTTTGTGGTATATATGCACATGTAATGAGAAAGAGATACACAATCATATAGATAGTCATATGAACATATATAAACAGAAGCTGCAATAAAAGCTAAGTTACAAGTAACTGGGTCACTGCAGTAAGAAGCTTAAACCAGTCGCTGCAAAGCAGAGAAAAAAATCAGCATCTGATCCTACTCATTTGCATTCAGGATATGCTATGGCCCATTTATTGGAGCAGATAAAGTATCTACCACTCAATGGCATTAATACATTTAGTGTGAATCTGCACAGTATGAGAGAGCATTGATTTCATTATTTATAGTCGTGTAATAAAAATAAACTTGTGCTGAATGTGTTTTTATATGTAACCTGCAGCTTCATGGTGAAAATTGTCACATTTCTGTATGATTCCAATGAAAAAAAAACAAACTTCTACGGCATGCCATTATTTTGTTTTGGGAGATGTCGTTATCGAAATTGTCCCAGCATAAATTTCAATGTTTAATTCACAATCTCCAGTCTATCTTAATCTAGACAGTGTAGACTGAAATTAACAAAGAATGCCAGCAGAGATAAACCAATCATCTTTCTCTCTTTGTTTACATCCAAATACTAACTTAATATATTTATGCTGCATTTGGAAAAGCAAACAAACTTATATTTTGGAGTTTGGCGTACAATAAAAACTTGAGACAATTTGATTGCCAATAAGGTTTGAATTCAACTGAGGTGAATTACCAGAAGGACTGGGCTACCTATTTAGCACTGGCAGCTGGCAGTAATCTTAGTGCAGCATAGATTTTAGCAAGCAAAGTGAAATATGTAGCTTGACTGTAACATTTGTATTTTTTATGGTAAGTTAGCATCCCTGTTGTCTTGTTAAAATGACAGATTGAATTGGAAAACCATTATTATATTGGGTTTTAGCAACATGCCCGAAAGAGAACAGGACATCTCTTTTACATTTAGCATGTAAACAAGTGCAGATAAAATCATGCATGGACACTACACATTTTCTTTTAAGCAAAATGGGTGAGGCAATAATTCAAATTAATTTTTAACGAGTGCAGAAAGAATTCAACACCAAGTTTCCCTGCCTGTTTGTATATTACTGTGTGTGTAATGGTGTTGCATATTAAAGAAAGAATTGGCTAGGACATGTATTCCAATGTGAGTATTTCAAAATAAAAGTGTCCCTTTCGTGTTTTTTAACATTTTTAAATTCACGTTTTCTGTTGTACTTTTTATGGTGAGAAAAGCAGAGCACCTAATTGCTGGCAACCTGGAATAAATACTGAAAAATGCTGTTAATTTAGAGGCAAGTCAGTATGCAAAAGAGAACGTTTAGATAAGGTGCATGCTTCTTTGGTTCTATTGTAGATGGAACAGAGGCAGTTCCCAATCTGAAAACATGAAATATATATAAATGACTTGGAAGAGAGAGTAAGTGGAGTGATCAGCAAGTTTGCAGACGATACAAATATGGCTAGACTTGCAGATAGTGAGGAGCATTGTCAGGCAATGCAGCAGGACATAGATAGGCTTGTAGCTTGGGCAGATAGATGGCAGATGAATTCAATCCTGATAAATGTGAGGTGATGCATTTCGGGAGAAAGAATGTAGGGGGGAGATATATGATAAAGGGCAGGCCTATTAAGAGTATAGAAACGCAGAGGGACTTGGGTGTGCAGGTGCATAAGTCTCTGAAGGTGGCAGAGCAGGTGCAGAAGGTTGTGAAGAAAGCATATGGTATGCTAGCCTTTATAGGAAGGGGTATAGAGTACAAGAGTTGGCCTTTAATATTGCAGTTGTATAAAACGTTAGTTAGACCTCATTTGGAATACTGCGTCCAGTTCTGGTTGCCTTACTACCGCAAGGACGTGGAGACTCTGGAGAGAGTGCAGAGGAGGTTTACCAGGATGCTGCCTGGTATGGAAAGTCTGAGTTATGAAGAGAGGTTAGGCAAATTGAGGCTGTTTTCCTTAGAAAGACATAGACTTAGAGGAGATCTAATAGAGGTATACAAGATTATGAGGAGTATAGGTAGAGTAAACAGGGTTAAGCTTTTTCCTAGGATGGACTCAAATAGCATGAGGGGTCACGGGCTTAAGGTGAGAGGGGTAAGGTATAATTTGGATGCTGGAGGGAGTTTTTTCACACAGAGGGTGGTGGGGGTATAGAACGCACTGCCAAGTAAAGTGGTGGAGGCTGGCACTCTGGAGTTATTTAAGAGATACTTAGATGGACACATGAACAGAATGGGAATGGAGAGATATAGAAAACTGATTTAAAATAGGGATCATGAATCTTGGGAGTCCTTGGGAAGTGTGTAAATAGTCATTGATATTGATGTATTTGTTTTTATCCTACAGGTACCTTGGTCCACCTTGTTGTCTAACGAGGGGCATACACGTGATGGGTCGTGGGAGGGCTGCTCTTGGATTTTTTTTCGAGAGTATCCTAGTGCTTCACATCATTAATGTACGCTTGACCTGGACCATTTGATGGGCAACATGACAGCTCAGTGGCTATTACTGTGCTGTGCAGATGCATGGATTTGGACCTGTGTCTGTGGGAGTTTGCGCATTCTCCCCGTGCTTGCGTGGGTTTTCTCTGGGTGCTCAGTTCCTCCCACATCCCAAAGATGTGCTCTTAGGCTGATTGGGAAAAATAATTCTCCCTAAATTGTCTCAAATTTGGTTTCAGTCCATAGACCTATAAACACAGACAGGAATCACGGGTAGAAGTGGGAACATTGAGGTGGCGGCGTGGGCTTGTTGGGCCAAAGGGCCTGTTTCCCGTGCTGTTTTGTTATTTGTTCTTTGAAATTGCTGCACGTACATAGAATCCTACAGTGCAGAAGGAGGCCATTTGGCCCATCCAGTCTGCACTGACCACAATCCCGCCCAAGCCCTATCCCCATAATACATTGTATTTACACTAGCTAGTCCCCTTGCCACTAAGGGGCGATTTAACATAGCCAATCCACCTAACTTGCAAATCTTTGTACTATGTAAGGAAACCAGGGCATCCGGAGGAAACCCATGCAGACACAGGGAGAATGTACAAACTCCACACAGACAGTAACTTGAGGCAGGAATTGATCCCAGGTCCCTGGTGATCTGAGATAACAGTGCTAACCACTGTGCCAGGATGCCATCTACATTATTGATGGTTATCAGTTCAGCAAGTTTATGGTGCACAGGAATGATTGATGAAGGTGACAGGGGGGAATGATCAAAATATTGAAAATAGAGAGAAAGAGTTTCATTTCTTCAAAGGTTGTTTGGAACACACTTTCCTTTTCATTTCTCTATTTCCTTCCCATTTTCTTCCTCTCTTGCAATGCCAGGACATGGTCTTTGTTGCCTTATGCAGATATCTAGCTGATAACATAAGCAGAACCTGATACCACTTTATATAATGTGAGCCTATCATAGCTGAGCCTGCCTTGGGTGCTGTTGATAGCACGGACCCTTGGTAAGTGATCAGGAAGCAGGATTCTGAACTGATACTGTGTATCACAAAGTGTACTTATTAGTCACAATTAGGCTTATGTTAACATCGTAATGAAATTACTGTGAAAAATCCCTCAGTTGCCACTCTCAGGAGCTTGTTTGGGTACACAGAGAGAGAATTTAGCATAGTCAATCGACCTAATCTGCACCTTTGGAGTGTGGGAGGAAACTGGCGCACCCAGATGAAACCCATGCAGACACGAAGAGAATGTGCAGATTCCATATCGACAGAGAGCCAAGCAGGGAATCAAACCCAAGTCCCTATTCGCTGGTGCCGCCATGCCACCCTTCACAGCGACAAAAACTGTCTAACCTGAATTTGGTGATGATGACTGTGAGACAATTTAGTAGTTTTAACAATGAGCCTAAGACATATTTGAAGACAGGATAGCTATACCAAAAATTGTCTGGTAAACTCTTGTATTGAAACTGTTCCAAAAAAAGGTGTGCTCATCAACTCATGAGAGCCCTAAACTTGTAAACAAATGAAAAGTGTGTGCTTCCCTCATAGGTTTATTTAGTAATCAGCAATAAATTATTGTCAATAGCAGGTATGAAAAACTACACTCCACAATTTAGCTCATGTACAATTAAATAGATGATAGGTTCTTGTGATTGTATCGTACAACTTGTGGCTATTTGTCATATGATTCTCATATGTTAATGTACAACCTAACACTGTCAACATGTGTGCTATAATGAACACAACATACAGCAGAATATTAATAATGAGGGAGGTAGCAGGGCACTTTACTTCAGGTACTTCAGAAGAGAAGGATACTCATCAAGGTGCTCATCAGGATAGCACAGCCTCACAGTGCCAAGAACCTGGGTTCAATTCTAAGCTTGGGTCACTGTCTGTGCTCCGGTTCTTTCCCATAGTCCAAAGATGTGCAGGTTAAGTTGAGTGATCATGCTAAATTGTCCCTTTGCTTCAGGGGAACTATCAAGGTAAATATGTGGGGCTAAGGGGATAGGTAATTGGTGGGATTATGGTCGGTGCAGACTTAATGGGCCATAAGGTCTCCTACTACACTGTAGGTATTCTATGATTCTAAGTGAATTCAGGTGCGCTTTCCCTGTTTAAGACTAATGTAATGAAGAAAAAAATATATTCTCTTTGTAGATGTGTGTGTGGAATATTCCCAATGGTGGGGGAATCCAGGACTACAGATCAGTTTGAGGATAAAGGGGTAAACTTTTAGATGTGAGGTGAGGAGAAATTTCTTTATCCAGAGGGTGGTGAACCTGCAGAATTCACTACACAGAATGTAAGTGACGCCAAAACATTGTGTGATTTCAAGAGAAATTAGTTATGGCTGTTGGGGCAGAAGTGATCAAAGGATATGGCGGGGGGGGGGGGGGGGGGGGGGGGGAAGAGAGATCACAATGTTGGATTTGATGATCAGCCATGATCAAAATGGGTCATTGAGCAGGCTTGAAGGGTTAACTGGCCTACTCCTGTTTCTGATTTCTATGTTATCTTCACTTCAGCTTTGCTCTCCTTAACTGCTGGTTTTTTTTCCTTCATTCCAACCTCTCCCTTTGCTGCTCTTCATTCTATATCATTTAGGATTTACAAACACGGCAACCACTAAACTTCGCATTCCCATTCAGTACAGCGTGGTAACATCCCAGCTTTACGGAATATGGCAAAGAGAAATCAATTTATATATTTAAAAGTTACTAATGCGTGATTTCAAAATATAAAAGGAATAATGTTGCTATTCCAGCAATTTCCCTAAAAGAATTGCTTTTACCAAAGAAGATGCTGTCAGTCATTATCCAATTAAGGAGGGATTCCCACTGTTGCCATCGGCATGTGTAGGAAAACCTGCTGGGATGGAAATTTTCTGGGCACCTCTTGCAGTTTAACTCCATCAATGGCAAATTGGGGCCCTTAAGTGGGCATTAATTTCCCACTTAAGGGGCCCATTTGGCAAACTGGTAGATATGGTGTGCCTCCCTGCCAGCAGGAGAGTGTAAAATCCAGTCCTTTCTCTCTTGACTTGAAGGGCTAGATGGCCTATTCCCTGCTCCTATTTCTTATGTTCTTCTGTAGACATGAAGGATTTTATGGGATACCAAATGGTCATCCGCATACCAGAGGCAGGATTTCCACTCCTCAAACTGAAAATCCCACCTCAGAGAACTGCCTCCCAATGAGATGCTGACAGCACCTCCAGGAGCAGTGGTGTTTGCTGATATTGCATCTGGTACTTGAGGAGGTGTTCCATGTTCAACTTGATGTTGGGAAGCGTTTGGGAGTATCTCAGGATCCATGTCCAGGGTGGGGTGAGGAAGGGGGGTGGGAGGAGATTGAAAGGCAGGGTGACTTCGGGGCTGACACCTTTGGGGTTGGGGAATGGTGCGCAGAGAAACATCTGATAGAACCAAGGGCCAGTTAAGGAGGGATTCCCACTGTTGCCATCGGCATGTGTAGGAAAACCTTCTGGGATGGAAATTTTCTGGGCACCTCTTGCAGTTTAACTCCATCAGTGGCAAATTGGGGCCCTTAAGTGGGCATTAATTTCCCACTTAAGGGGCCCATTTGGCAAACTGGTAGATATGGTGTGCCTCCCTGCCAGCAGGAGAGTGTAAAATCCAGTCCTTTCTCTCTTGACTTGAAGGGTTAGATGGCCTATTCCCTGCTCCCATTTCTTATGTTCTTCTGTAGACATGAAGACCTTGTGAAGTACATACTCTGTGGTGGGATCAGCTGGGTCAATATTATAGTCACATCACATCTGTTAACAATAGTTCTACTATCCAACCCACTTTCAGACAATTCATAACATTTTAATATAATTAAAACAGACCATTTTACAGTGATCCTCTTGCAAAGTCATTACAATTTTAGTTGGAATGGAAAATAATAATTCACAGTGATGATATATTATGAAAAATGTGTTGTGAGATGAACTGGGATCCTTGGAAATGTCACTGATTGCTGAATTCTGAATAATTTGATTTGCTTGTGTAACGAAAGTGCTGAATATTTAAACCTGTATTTAAGAGATATGAACCCTAAGGCTTTTCAATGGAATGCAATCTCAGTGTGGGAATATTGCAAAGTAAGAGAAGTTATATTAATAGCATGGATGGGAGAAATATTGGGTAGAATTTCCTCAGACCAAGGGAGACAGGTTCAGGGGTCATAGGTGCAGAGGGTAACTTGACATTGCACAAAGATTCTGATATGTTCTTGCCCTGTTTGGTCTTTCTAAGGAATAGATTGGGAATAAAATGAGAAATTTGAGGTGGAAAGACAAAGGGCTGTATGGGAGCGGAGGGCAACAGGACGGCACAGTGGTTAGCACTGCTCTCACACAGTGACCAAGGTCCGATTCCCAGCTTGGGTCTCTATCTGTGTGGAGTTTGTACATTTTCCCCATGTCTGTGTGGGTTTCCTCCAGGTGCTCTGGTTTCCTCCCACAGTCCAAAGATATGTGGGTTAGGTGATATGACCTCTTAGTGTCCAAAGATGTGTAGATTAGATGGAATAGCCTTGATCAATATGTGGGCTTTAGAGAGGGTGGCTGAGAAGGTCTGTGTAAGATACTTTTTCAGACAGTGGGTGCAGACTCAATGGGCCAAAATGGTCTCCTTCTGCACTGTAAGGGCTCTATAAATTAAAACAGACAGAATTAAAGCCATTTTCCAGTAGCTGTGCTTCTTTCCCAGCCAGAGTCACAGTCTGTCAGCATACTAAAAAAAGGGAGGATTGAAACTGAAATGATTTTCCCAAGAATATTGGGACCCTGAATTCAATGCCACAGTGGAATGCCAATCACGATCTCCCCAAGGGCAGATAATGAAGGAACTTATTCCAGGCATCCTGTTCATAGAACAGGGAAGCAGCAGGACCAATAGAAAGGTCCACAGAGACATCCAGCCGACAGCCCCATTGGTGTCAGTGAGTGCTGCTGTAATGGGCTAAAGAACACAAGGGTGTCTCAAGATGTAGGTATTCTCTGAAGGACTTTGGAAATGCAAAAAATGAATGTTTGCACAGCTTCAGTGTTGAGAGGAAACCCTTTGGCTTTTTAAAAAATTTGTTCATGAGATGTGGACATCGATGGCTGGCCATCCTTCCCAAGTTGTCCTGGGAGGGCTCTTGAGACTCAACCACATTGCTGTGGCTCTGGAGTCACATGTAGGCCAGACCAGGTAAGGACAGCAACTTTCCTTCCCTGGAGAACATTAGTGAACCAGGTGATTCTTTTTTCTGACATTTGACAATTGTCATCAGAAGATTCTTAATTCCAGATTGTTTTTATTGAATTCAAATTCCACCAGCAATCATGGCAGGATTCAAAACCGAGTTCCCAGAGCATTAACTGAGTTTCTGGATTAATAATCTAGCAATGGTACTACTACGCTGCCACCTCCCCAGTAGCTTGATGGTTAATCACCAAAACTGGCCTGCTGCCTTTAAGATTACTCAGCCTGTCTCTGGGAGGCCATCTCTGTGCCACAGCTGGACTTTAACTTTGAGGTGGGTATGGACACATCTACCAGAATTTCGGGTGTCTGATGGGAACAGCTTGAAAGGCAGAAGTGCCAACCAAATGGCATGGAGAGGCACTGGGGGGAGGTGGGAGAGATGTCCGATATTGTCCTACTTCTGTGACATTTTGCAGCAACGGGAAAGTTGGGGGATTGATCAATAGCCAGGAGGCCAATTGAGCCACATATGCAGTCAATTAATGGTCAGTTCCAGCCCCCATTGGCATTTTGTTCATGTTGGGTAATGTATTGCTACACGTAGACACAACCTGGTGCCATCCTGCCTAACTCCTTCCAACACCTCCCGAGTTTTTAAGCACCCAGTGCTGCTGAGGCAATTGAGCTGCCATCCGTCTGATTGAACCAGCAACCCATGGAATGGGAGAGTAGTGCCAATCACATATTTGGCCGATGGTGTCACAATGCATGCCCATTCCCGCCACCTGGTGAAACATGGTCATCTCCCGCTTACAGCCTCAGCACTGGGACGCCGGCAATCCCAAGATCTGAAAGACAGGCGTCATTTCTTCTTCTTGAGTTTTTGCCCAAAGGCAGCTCTGGCCCACAGCACCACAATGTCCACCATGGCCAGATAGAAAAAGAAGGCAGGCCCCAAATTCACCTCAACAAGACTGAGAATCAAAACCCCGTGCAATTGGCACCAATTTGAACCACCTTGGACTCCCAAGGTATCAGAGTTGATATTGGAAACATATATTTCTCCATGCATCATGTAGCCTGGTGCTATAACATGCATGGAGTCTTCTCAAGAAGGCAAATGCACATGGGATACTGGATGATCTGGTAAAGTGGATTCATAATTGGCCAAGCAGTAGGAGACACAGGGTGATGACAGACATCTGCTTTAGTGACTGAGAACCAGTGTCCAGAGGAGTGACACATGGATCCGTGCTATGCCTCTATTGTTTGTCATTTATATAAATGACATTGGTGACTATGTGGGAGTAGGATCAGTCAGTTTGCCGATGACACAAAGACTGACCGGGCGGTTAACAGTGAGCTTAAGTGTCTTGGGTTACAGGAAGATATAAATGAGATAGTCAAATGGGCAGAGGGGACTCTGAAAAGTGTGAGGTGATACACTTCAGAAGGAGTCACTTGACAAGGAAATATACTATGAAAGGTCTGACACTGGAAGTTTCCAAAGGACAAAGAGACCTTGGTGGATTTGTCTGTAGATCTCGGAAGGCGGAAAGGATGGTGAAAAAGGCACATGACACACTCACCTTTATCAATTGGGCTATAAATTACAAAAATGATGGAGTTATATGGAACTTTGGTGAGGCCACAGCTGGAGTGCTGCATGGGTCTGGTCACCACATTAAAAGAAGAATGTGATCACACTGGAAGGAGTGCAGAGAAGATTCAACACAATGTTGCCTGGAATGGATCATTTAAGTTGTAAGGAAAGGTTGGATAGGTTTGGGGTGTTTTCTCTGGAGCAGAAAAAACTGAAGGGTGACTTGATTGAGATGTTCGAGATTATGAGCAGCAAGGGTAGGATGGATAGGGAGCAGCTGTTCCCCTTTTTGAGGGGGATTTGAGGAAAACCTTTTTACCCAGAGGGTGGTGATGGTCTAGAATGCGTTTCTTGGGAGGATAGTGAAGGTGGGAACACTCACATCCTTTAAAAAATAACCAGATGACTACTTGGCAAGCAATAACATTCAAGGCTATGGAACAAGTGCTGCTAAGTGGGATTAGGTGAGCAGGTCAGGACCATTCATGCATTAGTGCAGACTTGATGGGATGAAGGGCCTTCTCTGCACTGTAGTTTTCTGTGATTCTGTGATAGTGATAATGATAGTGGAGGCTCCAAGTTCTTTCCATTAGATATCCAATCAGGAATTTCTCTCAAATGTGTCACTGGCATAATTTGGAAGAATTTACAAGTTTCCTCATGGACACACCTTCCTTGGCCATCAAGTCCTGGAGTGAACTTGGATCCATAGCTTCTGGCTAAGAGGCTGATAACCTACTGCACCACAAGAGCTTCTCAAACAACAATATCAGAATAATAAAAGTTTATTTTATAGGAGAATGTAAAATGTCTTTACAGACGTAATCAAACTTCAACCAAAGAAGTAGAAAGCTTAAAATATATTTAGCAAGAAACTGTGCAGTTTGTCGGCCAATAACAAAAGCTTAATCCGTGATGGGAGAGTAACAATACCAAAAGGACATTTTTTCTTATTTTTTAATGCTTCAAAAAATCATATAAAGGCAAATAAATATAAGATATTATTACTTAATAACATGGCAGACTTCTTTACGAGGTTATATAACACATCATGTTTATAGCTTGCTAACAAAAAAACCCCATATAAAGTAGAACCTTTTAAATCTGTCCTCTCTCCCCATTAAAAATACATTCCATTCGATTCCAAAATATAGTGTATGAACAAGAGTCTTTTCAATGAACCTGGCTAGGTCATCAAGGAAGCAGTTTAGTGTTGAAGTATATTTGCGTTTTAAATTGTAAATCATTTGTTTTAAAACTCATCAATGTCTATTATCCGGTGAATAAGGTGCAAAATTAGAGAGGGTATTTGTCCATAAGACCAAAAGTATGGAAAGTATGCCAAAGATAAGTTTTCACACCTTCCTCACTCAGTTCCATTTGATACAATAGCAGTTTTGTGTTGCATCCGAGGAGGTGATATGTGCAGCATTTATATGTTCTTCTGCAATTACCCTTTATTTGATGAGTGGCCCAGGCTTTTTGCCCCAATTTGCTTTCAACACCGAGTGCCCTGCTCCTTCCTGTGGATAGCAAGAAAGACAAGGCATCACAGCACTCTCTGTTATTTATCACACTTTGGCTAATTGCAGCCAGTCAGTTGGGGTGATATTTACCGCCATCAAAATCAGCAACTCTTTTTTCCACTGGCCCAGAAGAATGACTTCATGTTATTCAAGAACTTTTAGGAAGGTTAAAGTATGCCTTCCTGCCCCTTCAAAGATGCACATCAGTCCCTGGACAATAGAGCAGAAATGCTTCTGGCCTCTACCAACACTGCTCTCTAATTGGTTGCCAAGTGGTGCGTGATAATGGCCTGAATTGACGGGTCTCCCTATAGGGAAGTGCTTTATTTCTGTTCGCTGCACCCCCTCAGCTCACCAACAGACCCACTAAAATGTCAGATTTTGCAGGACTGAACTCATCTCCTATGGCACCTGAATGATATGTAATTGAATCTCTGTTAGGATGAAATATTTTAGGAAGATGCAATTCCTGATTTCATCTGCTATAATTAAAGATTATTGAACAAACAAAATAATCAGGGATTTTCAGGACATAAGTTACACAATAGCATAAGACAGCAATTCTAAATTCAAATTTTATAGTCAGTGCTCCTAAACATATCTAATTCTTATCAGAATTTAACTTCTTAGTCTGACTATAGTAGTTGGTATGGTTTATAATGCAAGGACTATACATAAAAGCAGGGTTTGGTAACAGGATAAAATGTTTTGTATATTACATGTATCCTAGTAACACTTGGCTTGAGTAATAGTAACAGAATTAATTATACTTCATTTGCCGTCTTTAACAGTATTGACCAAATTTAAGAACAAATGAGAACTGCTTATCAAGCTTGAAGAAAATAATCCATCAGTGGCACAATTTAAATTCTATGCAGTTCACTTATTAATCAAAGTAGCACTTACTATCCTATCTCCATTTCCCATTAACAGTCATTAAGCATCAGTGCTGATTAAAGCAATTTCTTTTTGGCTCACAGCCTCATTTCTCCCAGAACCTTCTCTATTGGAAAACAATATTATACAAAGAAAGAGTGAAAAGAGAGAAAAGTGGGAGGTACTTATTTCTTGTTATGACCTTGACATCTTTCACAAAGAATCCAAAAGAAGCTCTCAAATCTGCAGATATTGCCATGCTTGAGGAGGGGCTAAGCAAAGCTGTCATTTTGCTTGTGTGCACAGTATGTAGGTTAGTCAGACAAGATTGAAGCACCATTATGCTTCTAAATTTTGTCTGCTTTTGTTCCTACTTTATCGTACTCCGAAAAGAAGTCAAAACATTTTCAAGACAATTGAGAGACAGTATGAAAGGTGTGTGTATCAGTTATTTTCCAAATGCTGAAAAGATTTACAGAATACAGGTATTGCGACATTTTATGTTATATATTGCTATCAGTCTTATGTGTTCCCATAAGTGATATGCAAGATGTGCAATGCTGCGTAAGATGTTACTAATTAGTGACACAGCAGCTAATGCAATTAATGTCCATGTTTGTCCAAACATTGGGTCACTTGTAGATAATTTATACTTGGACAACATTGCTGAGCCAACTCAGCTTCAGATAAACTGCTGTGCTCATTACTGAATGTTACAAACGTTACTGTGTCAGGAATTCCAAATCAAATGATAGATAATAAAGTGACATTTTAACCAAAGTAAAATACTCTCTAAAAGGTAGAATTTAAACTTGCTGGACCAGAAGCTCAAGAAGTTGGATGTGTCTCAATCATTCAGTTTGAAAATGCAGGTCATAGGGCTGTCCTCAGTGTAGCTCACTTCCGCTGTAGGAACTACCTAAGCTCTTTGCCACGGGAGAAGCAAATAAAAAGTTAAACTCTACAACATTTCCAGGGCGACACTGGGTTCATGCCATTCGAAAGAAACTTCGTATTAATGAAGAATATGAATTCTTTCATCTTAATTGCCCCATCTTGGAGTGACAAGGTGAAAAAGTAATAGTAGAAAATGGGAACATGTAACTCTGATGGTAATATTTTTTGCTCTTTGTACTCTGTATTTAAACAAAGTCAGCATTTTAAGCTTCACCTAATTATATACCAGAGTTTGAGCTGCCTTGAAACTGTGTGCCTAATCTTCAAAATTTATTACATAATGAGCAAAACTGAACATAATTTGGGAACAAAAGTAAGTTTAGTTTTGTAGTTTCTTTTTAACTATTCATTTACGAGATGTGGGTGTCATTGGCTAGGTTAGCATTGGTTGTCCATCCCTTCTATGCTCTCTAGAAGATGGTGGTGAGCTGCCTTCTGGAACCAGTACAGCTCCTGAGGTATAGGTACACCCACAGTGCTGTTAGGGAGGGAATTTCTGGATTTTGACCCAGTGGCAAGGAAGAGAGAGCAATATATTTCCAAGCCAGGATGGTGACTGATAACCATCTTCAACAAATATCCGAGATCCAATGAGAATCAATTGCCAGAAGATCCCAATTTCTTATCGACATCTTGTGTTGAGCAAATGGCTTATCTGAAGAGATTGTACTTGGTTTTTAGACATTACCCTGTCTTCAAGGCTCCTGCCAATCAACAGCGTTAGCATTCAGGAGACAGGCAATGGTGTCAGATCTGACTGAGTGGCTAGTGAGTGTTGCAACAGGAAAATTAGGTAGAAAACTTGATGGCTATTTTCCATTCTCACATCATCTGCATGAGTCTGACTGTTCTGTGTCAGCCACTGCTGCAGGCCTAACTCTACCCCATCCACAGAAATTCCAAGGTCATGTTAAAGGGATGGGGATCGAGAAAGCACTTTTTTCAATGCTTTTTTTCCTGCCCTTTCCGCAATGAGGAATGATTGCCGCCTGGAGGCAAGAGTCAAAAAAATTACTCCATTGTAGAATTTTGATTCCGAGCAGGCGATTTTTCTCACTGATCAAATTTAATTACTGCAGCCCCTAACAATGAATTTCAAAACTTCTTTCTGGACTATGAGCTTGGTACAATAATCTTACAGAAACTGCAAAGGCTTTCATTTCTTCCTGATGTTACTAATAAGCCCAATGTTTTCTGCCTCTATCAACTCTGGTTAATCTCACATTCAAAGATGCTGGCTTAGAAATGTGTAAAAAATCTTTCATTTAATCTGATAAGTTTGGAGTGTATTAAAAGTGAACAGTTTCCCAAGAAATTCTTCCTGTGTCACCTGCGAGAACTGTGTGCAGTGTTTGACTTATGGTCAAATGCTGAACACTTTATATAGTTTAATTTTACTAGTTAAATACAACACAGTCCATCACTTACATTTTTAAAAGCAGACAAACTGAAAACTGTTTCATTTAACTTATTCTAATCTTCAATGATTTTTATGTACATGAATTAACCTCAGTTAGTTTAATACTAGAGATAGAATTAGGTTACAGTAGCTTCCTACAATAAACATAGTCAAATGTTTGACATATAGTAGCCTGTTATTTATAGCCCTATACTTATAATGGGACACACATCAGTCTGTGTGTTAATGGAATGAAGGGCTAAATGTAGCTAAACTGCTGAGTGAAAACAGTGATGGACTTTTCTTCCATTATAACTGCTGATCCCAGTTTCACTCAGCCTAAAATGAATGTAAGGAATGAAAATGACAAGAAAGAGCATATATCTGGGCTTGTTATTGACTTTGAAGACTGTGTTAGAGTCAGTTTAAAGAAACTGGGTAGACAGCTGGTGATAGATGCCTTGTTCTTTACTTCATTTCAAATGTGAGTTATTGATACAAAGGAAAAACAAAGTTCACGTTCGGGAATGCAATAATGCCAGAACAGAATGCATATAATGCATTACTGGTTACATCATGCTGAAATGGATGCTGGAGGAGAGAGCAGCTAAGGAGTGATGAGGAAATAGGAAGCACACCATGTGTCGACAAACTGTTCCAAACAGTATTCACTGTGAGCCCAGTCATCCTCACAACTTCTTTGGCTATACTTCCTCGTTTTTCATTTCCTTTAAACACTACATTCCGTTCTCCCAGTTTCTCATTCTCTGTCAGGTCTGTTTGGGGAAATGCAATCTTTCATACCAAATATCTTACATTTTCTTTAATTGTGGATTCCTCCACCATGATTGACAGAATCCTTCACTTCCTTCCCTTTCTCCAAGAGCCACGATAGTATTCTGCTTGTCCTCACCTTCCACCCTAGCAGCCTCTGTATTCACTGTGTCATGCTCCACCAAACACATCTTCTCTCCTTGCTGCATTCCAAATTAACCATTCCCTCCTCCATACCCTGCTCTATTCCTCAATCACTCCTATTAGCTCTCTCTTTGTCTACAGTCGCTTTTCGTACAAGTGTAGGACATGTAGCACTTGCCCTTTCACTCTCTCCCCTTTCATTGTCCAAGGTCCCAAATACTCTTCCCGGGTGAAACAATGATTCACTTAAATCTCTTTCAATTTACTATACTGTAACTGCTGCTCACAGTGTAGCCTCCTCTGTAATGGGAGATAAAGTGCAAACTAGGTGACTATCTTATGGAACACCCATGTTTAGACCACAAGCCTGACTCTAAGCTTCTAGTTGCCTGGTTTTCTAATATTTGCTGTCCCTGGTTTGATGAGTGTTTCAATGAAGAATAGTACCTCATCTTTCAACTGGGAACTTTACAACCTCTCCTTTCGACTCAATATTGAGGCGATTTTCCCTACCCAGTCTGGAGTGGGGACATTTCCCAGATCCATGAAACTGCCCCAGGAGGAAAAAAGAGGATCTGAAGTTGTAATTTTCATTCTGGGCAGAGAGGAGGGCAGGGTTATATCTCCCCTACCCCCAGAGTGCAGAGATTGCTGGGTGTGGAAGCGGCCTGGGCTGAAGGCCTGCTTCTGTCCTCTAGAATGGCACTGAATTTATTTTAAAAATGAACAAAACAAAAAAACATCCTCACCCCCAAAACCCTGCTTCACACTCCTCATGTCTCATCTATGCCTTCATGCCTCCCCCCATCTCCATGTCCTCTCATGTCCCTTGTGCAACCACATTCCTCCCCACTCACATACCCCATTGCCACTCATGCTGCCTACGTCAGTTTATTGCCACTCATGGGCTCTTTGCCAGTCTATTCCACTCTACCCAACCAGTTCCCACGAGATTTATCCCCCCAACGCACACCTATGTCCCACTGATCTACATGGCCCTTTACAGATCTAGTGCCAATTTACTAACAAGTCATTCCAACCCATGCACCCTCCCCCACCCACCACACCCCCTCTACCCCTGCCTCCAGTCACCACCCTTGCTTTAACTCTTCCATTGCCAATTTACCTAGTGACCACCATGGAAATCCTCAGGATCTATGCTGACATAACATAAAGTTATATGCCTATGAATGATGGAAATATTCTACAGAAACACATTGATTCAGAAAACATTCTGTGCCTTGAAATTCCTTCAACTAATCTTTTATGGAAACAAACATTCCTATTCCAGGACTGGTTGGATCTATCAATCAAACTGCTCACTATACGGGTACACCACTGTGATAGTGTTAGGTTGGAATACCAGTCGTTTGTTCTTCTTGTTCTTTTTTGTTCTCTTTTTCTACTCTCCTCCATTTCATCTGCTCAACATCTATTCCATTTCGAATTTTCCCTAGTTCTGATGAAAGGTCACAAATCTGAAAGTTTGGTTTCTCTTCACATTCTTCTGTCTACCTTGAATATTCTGCATTTGGCTGGATCACCTGGGAATGGTAGAGAAATGATGTCCAGTGAAGCTCAAGGGCAGTTCGGCTGCTGGGGCCCAATGCTAGCAGGGTCCTTCTCTGAACGAATGATCGTAATCCAATGATATAATTAGGCCTTGATTATTATGTAGTTTTCTCATCAGATTAAGTCAAAATGAGAAGAGGATGTGAAGAAGCAGCAGAGATCCAAGAAGCATTTTCCTTTGCTTTGTGGGGAAAGGAGGAGGAGGTGTCTTCTTATGTTTGGATATGTAAGTTTTGAATCCTGAACAAGCAAAAGGAATCAAGTAACTCCCCATATTATCCCCCATCACTTCTGACTCATAACTATGCTCGTGCTGTTTCTTCAAACACCTCACTGGAGAGTGTTCTGGTGGAAATACATGCTGATGGTTCTTGCTGTGATCATTGCACCCGTGCTGCCAGGCACTCAAGACCACTTGATTCTTGTTGCTCTTCAAAGGGAGCACAGATAATGTGACTAGTGGGCAATGGAGGACAATGTGAAGCACTGGGGCAATAAGTACCAATGCATCTTGAGTGGCAAGATCTTACATGGAGTCGGGGGTTAGATTGAGTCTTATTGCACAGGTAAAGGCCATTGAAGATGGTATTAGAAATTAAAAGCCCATAGAACATCAGATCCTTTGTTTGGCTTCTGGAGATGTTGGCTGTGAGTGAAAGGTGAGGAGTGAATGGGTTTTGGTGCAGATTAGAATAAGGGCAGCTGAGTTCTGGCGATGTTACTTTTTGCAGGATAAAATGTTGGGGTTCAGACAGGAGTACAGGATTACTATAGTCTAGAAGCAACAAAGGCAAAGCGTGAGGTTTTCAGCAGCAGACGGAACGGGGGAGAAGTTGGACAATGTTACACATGTGGAAATAGGAGATCTGAGTCAGAGTGCAGATTTGTGGTCAGAAGTTCATTTTATATGACACCAAAGTCGCAAATAGTCTCTTTTAGTCTCATACAGTTGCCGGGAAGATGCAGCATCTGATGGTTTATTTCTCATTTTCTATTACACCACAAACAGAATCTACCCAATGTCTGGAATGTTGCCGTGGAAATTTCGACTGAGCTCTCACAAGGAAACTGCTGCCATGTGAACTCATACTGCTGCCATCATAGATATCGGCAGCAGTATGGGTGGTGATTGTTCATAAATAAATGGTGTTGAGCTTCCTGAGTATTGTTGGGGATGCACTCATCCAGACAAGTGGAATGTATTGCACTACACACCTGATTTGTACTTTGGAGATCGCGAACATGCTTGGGGGAGTTAAGAGATGAGTCACTCACCACAAGATTCCAAGCCTCTGAACCACTCTTGTAAACACAGTATGTATATGACTGCTCTAGTTCAGCCCCTGATCAATGGTAACCCTCAGGATGTTGGTAGAGGGGGGATTCAGTGATGGCAGTGCCATTTAGTATCAATCTGAAATGGTTAAATTCTCTCATGTCAAAGATGGTCATTTCCTGGCACTTATATGAACAAATATTACTTGCCTCTTATCAGGCCAAGCCTTAATGTTGGCTAGGTATTGCTGCAGGTGGGGACCGACTATTTCAGTGCTGAACATTGTGCAAACATCAGTAAACGTCCCAACTTCTGACTTTATGATGAAGAGAAGGTCATTTATGAAACAGCTGAAGATGGTTGGGCCTGAAACACTACCCTGAGGAACTCCTGCAATGATGTTCTGGGTCCTGGAGTTGAGATAATTGACTTCCAACAAACACATCTGCTCTGTCAGGATTCTAACCAGCGGATAGGTTTCCCCTTGATTCTCATTGACTCTAGTTTTGCTGGGGTTCTTTGATATGGCATTCAGCTGTTGTCCTGATGTCAAAGGCAATCACTCTCACCTCACCTTGAGTTCAGCTCTGTGTTCACATTTGGACTAAGGTTACAATGAGATCAGAAGCTGAGTGGCCGTGGTGAAACCCAAACAGATGGACAGTGAGCAGGTTCTCTCTGCTACTTCATAGTGCTATTGATGTCTTATTTAACACGGTGATGATGCCACACAACAGGATAGAGGGTATACTTAATATGAAGACAGGGCTTCATTTTCACAAGGGCTGTGCAGTGATCACTTTCACTAATACTGTCATCAGCAGATGCGTCTGCATCAGGTGGATTGGTGGTGAGGAAGTCAGTTAGGTTTTTACCTCTTGCTGCTTCTCTCACCAAATGCCACACATCTAGTCTAGTAGCTACAGGATGTCCTTTAAGAGTCAGCCACATCAGTAGTGGTAGTACCGAGCCACAACTAAGTCCCCCACCCAGGGTATATTCTGTTCTCTTGCTTTTTCCATTTGACCTTCAACATGCGAGAGTACTGATTCACCAGGCGAGGGGGTGGGAAGCAGGAATCGACGAGAGGTTTTCTTGTCAATGATTGCCAAGAGACTTCATGGGTTCAGAGTCAATGTTGAGGACATCCAGGGAAACTCCCTCCCAACTGTGTACCACTGTATTGCCAACTTCAGTGGGACAAGATATAGCAAGGGATGGTGATGGTGCTGTCTAGGACATTCCCTGTAATTTATAACCCTATGAACATTTATGTCAGGCTTTTTCTTGCTTAATCTGTGAGACAGCTCTCCTAATTTTGGCACAGGCTCCCAGTTGTTAGTAAGAAGGATCTTACAGGATCAACAGGGCTGAGGATGCTGTTTTGGTTTTTGGTGCCTAGGTTGATGCTGGAAGATTTATATGATTTCATTCCTTTTTGACTTGGTAGCAGTTTGATGTAACTGTGTGGCTTGTGGGCCACTTCAGGAGACATCTGAGAGTCAGTCACATTGCTGTGGATCTGGACTCACATGCTGCCCAGTTGTAGTGAGGTTGCTTCCTCCCTTCCTCATCCTGGGTGATTGGTCACTGTATAGCTGGTGGCAAACATGTGCAGCATGTAGGAGAGCATCCCAACTCTTGACTATATGCGAAGCACTGTCAGGATCCTGATTCTCTATTCAACTGCTGATCACTCAACTTCCTTCCTAAACACCATACAAACTGATATTGTAAAGGTTACATTTTTTCAGAGACACTCCTCTCCTGCCATCACTCCCACCTCTGCAGCCCACCACTCTTCCTCTCTGTTTTTACAAACTCTAGCCCAATCTTCAACTTCACATTTCTCTCCAAAAATCCTTGAACCAGGGCTATTTCTCCTGCAACAGTTGTGTTTGAATCAATGTAAACAAGTTTTCGCACAGCACCACATCAGCCCTAACCTCAGGAATAGCTAACGTTCTCTGTGACTCTGACTGTGGTACATTATCCTATCTTCACCTCTCTGCTGACTATTGAAATGGTTGAACATCTCATTCTCCTCCCTCAGCTTGGCTCAACTGAAGGTGCCAATCACCCAGCCATTGCTGGCTTCAACTTCTATCTACCTGATCATAACCAAAGAATCTCTACAAAAGGCTTCTCTTTCCTTCCTACGCCATTACCTCAAAGCCATCCAAGATCCATCCTTCTCTTCCATATTGATGTGTTGACATTAATTGCAGACATAGGATATCGATCTGAATTTCTCCCATCCTCTCTGTTCTCTTTCAAACATTGGCTAAACACAAAATCTCATCTGGAAACTGGGACCAAATCCCCTGGTGGGGGTGGGGGGGAGGAGGAGGGGAGCTGGGGGGGAGGAACGGGGGTAGAGGGGGGGAGCAGGTGTTGGGGAGCACTCATTCATGTTGTATTGTTTCCAGCTGTGCTACTCAGACATACCTCGATGCCACAGGAGAAAGCCACAGAATAGCCTGCTCTCTGGGAATTGTGGTGAAGTTTGAAATAACACCAGTAGAAATAACACCATGTCAAAATCCCTGCCTCCATTGTTTTCCTCCTGCCACATACTCTGTACTCTCAGCATCAACTCCATCCCGTCCTGACCTATTGATTTAAACTGATTCAATTTTTTGTAAGCTGGCATTGTAATCAAACCTGAGGTGAATTAATAAATCCAAATTTCATGTATCACAAACACTCCCTATTTCTATTTCTATAACAGTGCCTGTCTGTACCACCTACCTACCTCTGTCCATTTGTTTTGGAAAATCTCATTCTGTTACTTCATGACGCCATTACTTTCCTGACATGCATCCAATCTCCATGTGTATCTACTTACTCAATCCTCCATGTGTATGTGCTCACCCAATCCTCCAAGTGTATCTGCTCGCCCAATCTCCATGTATATCTGCTCACCCAATCCTCCAAGTGTATCCACTCACCCAATCCTCAGAATTTATCTGCTCACGCAATCCTCCAAGTGTATCCGCTCACCCAATCCTCCATGTGTATCCGCTCACCCAATCCTCAGAGTGTATCTGCTCACCCAATCCTCCATGTGTATCCACTCACCCAATCCTCAGAGTGTATCTGCTCACCCAATCCTCCAAGTGTATCCACTCACCCAATCTTCCAAGTGTACCTGCTCACCCAATCCTCCATGTGTATCCGCTCATCCAATCCTCAGAGTGTATCTGCTCACCCAATCCTCAGAGTGTATCTGCTCACCCAATCCTCCATGTGTATCCACTCACCCAATCCTCAGAGTGTATCTGCTCACCCAATCCTCCAAGTGTATCCACACTCCCAATCTTCCAAGTGTATCTGCTCACCCAATCCTCCATGTGTATCCGCTCATCCAATCCTCAGAGTGTATCCGCTCACCTAATCCTCCATGTGTCTCCGCTCACTCAGAGGTCATATTCCCCAAATATGTTCTAGGACTGGATCCAAAGGGGCAGCCAAGCACTTCAAAGGGGCTCCTTTGATATCCAAATGAATCCATTAAGTTCAGGCCTACTCTTATCTATTCTAATCTGCATACAACAGGTTTCACACTCCTGACTTATCAAAATCCCGCTTAATTTGGTCATTCAAATTACCATCTGCCTCCATAAATCTCTTTTGCACAAAATTCATCCTACCCTCAATCCTGCCCCCATGAAAATGGGAAGAAGCTTGATCAGTGGCAGGATTATAATTTTCAGGCATTTCTGCTATTTGTACCATGAGAGGGAGGCTCTCTGTTGTGACAAAAATAAGAACCTCTGTGTCCTTCACACCATTTGCTTTCCTATCCACATTTGTGTTGTTAGCAAACTTGGCTATAGTACACTTGGTCCCATCATCTAATTTCTTATTATATTTTGATTAGTTGCAGTCCCAGCAGTGAGCCCATGGCACATAAGAAGTTACAGTTTGCCAAATTGAAAATGATCTGTTTATCCAACTCTCTTTTGCAGTTAGTTTGCCAATCCTCTATCTGTGCTAATGCATTATCACCATGAGCTCTCATTTTGTGTATTGTCCTTTTATCATCCTATTGAATATCTTCTGGAAATCCAAACGCATTACATTGATTGGTTCTCTTTAACCATCTTGTCTGTCACATCCTCAAAGAACTTTAATAAATTTGTCAAACACAATTTCCCTTTCATAAAACCACATTGACTCTGCCCAATTATGTTATGATTTTCTAAATGCCTTGTTCCTTTAGTAGCAGATTCCAGTAGTTACCCAATGATAGACATTAGTCTAACTAAACATTTACTTCCTGCTTTCTATTGCCCTCCTACCCTAAAGAGATGTATTCTTTGCAACTGGAGCTTGCATATTGCACACTATTTCGAACCTAAAATGGGTGTATTGATATATCTGTCTAATTTTTAATCATAATAAATGAAAAATAAGTTGTTATTTCTTTTGATGGGCTTTAGGTTTAACTTTGGGATGCTCCGTGCTAATAAATGTATTGGTGAATTTGAGCCCTCATCTGGGTATTATGCAGAGCATCATGCATTCAGTGGACATTCTCAAAAGTGAAGTGAATGGAGACACAGATTAATCCTCATCAATAATAGATGTTGATAAGCATCTATTATTCCCCCATCCCATCCCACTTCTTTTAATTCAGCTAAAACTGTTTAGAAAATCTTGAAGGCCATAGTGAAATGTCAGAAAATAATTTGACATTAAATGTAGGATATAATTAGGATCTGTAAATGGGAACTTTGAATCTCAACATTGTTTCAATTGGACCTGGGTTCAATTCCCAGCTTAGTTCACTGTTTATGTGGAGCCTGCACATTCTCCTAATATCTGCATGGATTTCCTCTGGGCGCTCCAGTTTCCTCCCACAGTCCAAAAATGTGCGGGTTAGGTTGATTGGCCATGATAAATTGCCCCTTAATGTCCTGAGATGCTTGGGTTAGAGGGATGAGTGGGTAAAATATGCAGGGATATAGGGGTAGGGCCTGGTTGGGATTGTGGTCAGTGCAGATTTGATGGGTCGAAGGGCCTCTTACTGCACTATAGTATTCTATGATTCTTCCACTTGTGTTGCAACAGCGATCTCTGTAATTGCTTTGCGTTATAGCCATAAAGCATTTTTGTTCTAATTTGGGAAAATATTAGATACTGTCAGAATCTGGAGTGGGGAAGGGAAGAGACAGTAAACGATGAGAGAAAAAATAGTCACTCTTTTTAATTCTTTCATGACTTGCAGGTATTCCTGGCAAGGCCAACATTTTTGCCCATTCCTAATTGCTTTGAGGAGGTGTTGGTGAGCTGCTTTCTCAAATTGCTGCTGTCCATGTGGTGCAGATACACCCACACCACTGTTAGGAAGGGAGTTCCAGAGGTTATACCTGCTTTATAATTTCAAATCAGGATCGTGTGAGGCTTGGAGGGGAAATTTGCAGGTGGTGTGTTCTTATACTGCCCTTGTCTTTCCAGGCAGTAGATGTCAAGAATTGTTGAAGGAGCATTTGTGAAATGTTGCAGCGTGCGT
The DNA here is from genome assembly GCA_024679065.1 of Sphyrna mokarran. NCBI lineage: Eukaryota > Metazoa > Chordata > Chondrichthyes > Carcharhiniformes > Carcharhinidae > Sphyrna > Sphyrna mokarran. Next base: position 96,740,810 of record JAGIQG010000002.1, on the reverse strand, counting down.
CTTAAGTATAGTATATCTTGGTGGTGGAGCAAATGAATATTTGTAGTGGGTTACCAATCAAGTGGGTCACTTTGTCCTTGATGGCACCAAACCTCTTTAGTGTTGGAGCTGCAGTCATCCAGGCAAATGGAGAATATTCTATAACACTTTTGATTTGAGCCATGTAGATGGTAGATTTGGCACAAGAGCAGATGACTTACCCACTTCAGTATTTATATGGCTGGTTTAGTTGAGCTTTTCCTCAATAGTATACTCTAAGTTATTAATAAGGAGAATTCAGTGATGGTAATGCCGTCTAATGTCAAATAAAACCTTGAAATCACTTAGATATTTTATATTAGATATTGTCCTCTCTGAATCAGGTGGACAAGCAAATACGACTATTTTTTTCTATGTGGGCTGTAAAATTATTGCACATTTGTAAAAGGTGTGTTTTTCAATGTTACAGAAGTGAAGGCCCAACAGCCAGCTAATGTATGTAAAAACTGTCTGCCTACATCAGTATTTTATTAGAATAATTTTACGACACATGTCGAAAATGAATTTTCACTGCATTATCACAGTACTAAAATTGTTCAGCTTGCTGTTAGCATCCTTCTACCAGTCACTCGAAGCAAATCATTGATGTGGTTATAAAAAAAGTACAAATCAATACACTTTATTTCCAAAGAGAAAAAAGCGGTCTAGAATTGACTTTGCAGCATGCTCACATATTTCTGCATCAGAAAGCAGTTGAAAACTAATTATCGTCAATCAAATGCAAGGCAGTCTTTTATGCTGATGAGCTAAGTGTAGGTTGTGTGCGGTTGTCCGGAAGCCAGCAGTGTAAGATTTAAAAGGTAATAGTAATACTCTGGCATTTTGTAGATAAAGAATGGAGGTTGTCACTCACCTTTTATACCTAACATTAAAATATCAGGTGAAGTGTCTGTTACATTAAACAAGGCAGCAGCTGACTGAAGTATTTTTTTTAATTATAGTGGTTGTGTAACATGGCTGTTATGGGCCAATTAGCAGCTACATGCAGCTGATCAGAGAGGTCATCTTGTGCTTGCTGGCTGTATTCCACACTCTAACACCTTGGGTTAAGAGATCAAATGCATCCCAGCATTGGCACAATGATACTTCATTATTTATGGCTATGGAAAATAATTTATTTCTAAAGGTGCACCTCCTTTGGAGGCAGCAACTACTTTTTAAATTCTCAGTCTAAGAAAGAGGTCAATAGCAAACATTGTTATCCTTCTTTTTCACAGGTTGTAATTAGCCCAAAACTATAGTCTCACACACCGATGTTCATTGACATGAACCTCTCGCCTGCTCTTTCACTTCTCAGATAACACACACATCCATTTAATCACCCCATTTATGCATTCAGTATGATATCCTTAGAGCACAGCTGTCAACAGAAATAAAATACTTATTTTCATAACAGTTAAAAAATTCCTATTTACACACACGAATGCAGAGTCCCTTTTAATACTTTAATTGGTAATATTCATTTATTATTTACATGCTGATTGGCTTTGGACTTTATAACATCAAGCTTAGGGAAGCAAAGTCACCATTCCGACTGTAATGTAAAATGTTACTAAAGGTCTTCTGAATGTTGAATTTTACAAACAGTATTACACTTAATCAAAAAGGTTATTCTAATATTAAGCTTTTTTTATTTATATTTTTTCAGAAGTTCTGCACATCCTTTTGTGAATTAGCTAGGGGAGCTGATAATTCCCCATTGTCTTCCCCATAGCAATATCTCAGCCAATCAGAGTCAACTTGCCAATCATCAGCACTCTTTTCTCCTGTAGTAAACCTGTTGTGATTGTTTGAAATTTGGCCTTGTTGTATGTGTTCTGACCTGATGAGTGCACAGTGAAAAGCTTCAGCAACGAGTCTCCCTTTTTAGCAGTATCCAAGTTTTTTACTACCAAGGGCCTGCTTAACTGCACTTACATAGGATAATGCAACAATTGTATTTAATGTAGCTGCTGCTGTTCTTTCCATGTAACTTTGAACATGGCACAGTGGCACAATGGTTAGTATTGTTGCCTCACAGCACCACAAACATGGGTTTGATTCTCAGCTTGTAACACTGTTTGGATATTGCATGTTCTGCGTGACTTTCCTTCAGATGCTCAGGTTTCCTCCCACAGTTCAAACATTTATGCTGTTAAGGAGGATTGGCTATGCTACATTCTCCCTTAGTGTGTCTGAACAGGCGGTGGGTTATGCTGACTAGTGGATTTTCACAGTAATTTCATTGCAGTGTTAATGTAAGCTTATTAGTGGTTAATAAACTTTTACTCTCCAGCCACTATTTGGATCATGATTCTGATAGGATCAAATTAGTTTACTGCAATATTTTTACTCTTCAAATGTACTTCATTTGCACAAATGACTTGCACTATTTTATACAAAGTTATAAATATTTTTTCTACAATATTTTTATAAACTATTTAACCAGTTCTGTTTACTATGTGTGCTGAATAAAACTCTACAACCCTCACCACAGTGGCACAGTGGTTAGCAGTGCTGCGTCACAGAACCAGGGAACTGTGTCCGATTCCTGGCTTGGGTCACTGTCTGTGTGGAGACTGCACATTCTCCCCATATCTTTGTGGATTTCCTCCGAAAGACATGCTGGCAGGGTTCCCCACTGTTGGGGTTGCAGATGGTAAGAGGGAGTGACCACCCAACTTCAGTGGGTGACAGGGACCTGGGGCTGCATTTTATGGGTGGATTTGTTATCCAGAAAGGACATGCCCAGAGGGCCAGCAGTTCAGCAAAACCAATAGGAGTCACTGCCGATACAAGAGGGGACTTGGAGCCTTCAGCAATTGGATGAAGAATTTAAAAAATCAAATGGCTGAGTACTGGAAGAGAAATTCTTCTGAGAAAATCACTGGGGCCATGGTAAAGGAAAGAAGCCCCTGCTGTTACATAAGACGTTCTCGTCTCAGCTGCCACTGAGTTTCTGGCTCTCCTTTGTTAGCCATCTCCTTATGTGGTGGGAAGCTGCTGAAGGCACCATATAATGGCCTCTAGTTGGGCCTTTAGGTTTGTAAATTAGCTTTAGTAATGACAAGGAAGATAAGTAATTAATAAAAAGAGCAATACCATGCAACTGCAACTGTACAGGGTGCTGGTGAGGTCACAGCTGGCATACTGTGTGCAGTTTTGGTCGCCACATTTGTGGATATTTTGCCTTGAAGGGAGTGCAGAGAAGGTTCACTAGGCTGATACTGGAGATGAGGGGGTTAACCTATGAGGAGAGATTGAGTAGACTAGGTTTGTACTCGTTGGAGTTCAGAAGATTGAGGGAGGATCTTATAGAGACATATAAGATAATGAAGGGGATGGATAGGGTAGAGGTAGAGAGATTCTTCCCACTTCTCAAAATGAGAGGGGAGGGTGGTTTACATCGGAGTTGAGGAGGAACTTCTTCACTTAAAGGGTGGCGAATCTTTGGAATTGGAATTCTCTGCCTGTTGAAGGGGTGGAGGCTACCTCGCTGAATATATTTAAGTCACGGGTAGATAGGTTTCTGATAGTCAGGGGAATTAAGGGATATGGGGAGAAAGCAGGAAAGTGGAACTGATCCACTTCAGATCAGCCATGATCTTATTGAATGGCAGGGCCGGCTCGAGGGACTAGATGGCCTACTCCTGCTCCTATTTCTTATGTTCTTTTGCCTAAAAGTCAGCTGAAAAAAGTCAACTAGAATCTACATAGTATCGAAAATGCAGTGAAATATCTTAAGGCTGAATATGGAATTACATTTCTATGACAGGACTTTTCCTATGCAATTTGCTGTATTGTCTTACTTCAGCTGAAAAGTGAATTGATTCTCCAGAGAAAGCAAGAAAGGAAAAAAAAACAAACTGAAAAGGATCAGCTCACATCACTTCCATCCATCCTGTCTGTGCAAGGTCTTAACAATGTCAGAAGGAGCTTGGGTACAAACTCAGTACACTCAAAGCGGTTAGGAATAGAAACATAGAGGAGTTATAAAATATCTGATTGTGTAAGTGTGAAGAAAGGATTTAAAAGATGTGAAGAATTCTCAAATGGCAGATTAAAACATATTATTTCATTGTAATACAAGAATATTGAAATAATCTCAACCCTCGCTTATTTCTGCATATAATATCTAAAAATGTCTGACTTATTTAAATTTATTCAAAAATTGAGTGTTCTTTGTCCTTTTGGTTCATTTTCTCTGACTTTATTGGAGTCCAATATCTTCATAAATACATAGAGGTACAAGGACGCTTTGAGAGCCTTAATGCTTGTTCCTTTCCTAAATCAGTTTTCCAATCTGAATTATCTTGATGGAATTGAGAAGTACTTGTAAACCTGGAAAGTGTTTGGGGCCTTGGGCCTTGAGGAGAAAGGAGCTAAAGGAGGTGGTGTTACACCTCTTGCAACTTCATGGAAAGGTGCTGTGGCAAAAGAATGAGATGCTGGCAGTAATAGAGGCATGGGCCAGAATGGTGTGGAAGGAATGAGCCATACAGAATGTTGACACAAGAGGGGAGAGGAAGACGAGTGGAAGATGAGGTTGGTAATGGTGGATAGAATTGTGGAGTCGTAATGGAATTGGTTGTCTTCTTTGAACTACAATACAAATCTAAAATAATTGCTAATTAATATATTATAAAAGACATATGCCCTGATGAAAGGAAAGAAATTGAAGTTCTTTTTTCCCAGTTCTATTAGAGAGAATATTTAGGCCAGGAATTTCCTTGGAGCTACTCTTTCTCTGCTGCCTTCAAATTATTACCAACTATTGATGTGACAGAAGCCCCATATGGAAATAAATTTTACACCACACTTTCTGAAAATACAGAAAATTTGTTTAAATTCCATGGCATAAATCCTTTTTGACACTAAGAATTTAAGAATTCAAATAGAAAAAGTCATATCCAATGAGACATTTTCTTGATATGTAAGAAAGCTTGGATCAAGAAAAGGCCTTTGGGCCTTATAAATGTTTGGCCGCATATGTGGATGGACACCCTCTCTATTGTGTTGGCTTGGCAGCTGTGGCCATGCCTTCATGTTAAAGCAGACTCCAGGTCCCTGAGTTGTTTCCCAGTGGCTGCCACTAAGTTCACAGATTTCTCAATCCAGATGCTTCTTTTTAATATCCTGTGGGTATGAAGTCAGGTAGAGGCATCATGGTTTCATTCCCAGGTGGCATGACAAAATATGCTGCTGTTTTCAGAGGGGACGGGTATGGCCAGCCACTCACCTCCAACAGCCTGTTTTGTAAGCTCCTTGAAGAGCTTGTTCAAGGGTTGGGGCCAAACAGAAAGTAATTCTCAAATCACATTGGAAAAAACAATATCTATGTTAGAGTGGCTATGATGCAGAATGCCATCGTGACGTTTCTGCTGAAGTAAAATCATTGGTGAAGAGCTGTTATTCAGAGTTGTCTTTTTATCATCTTACTGACTGTTCAGCCACTTGCATGTGCTAAAAATCTGCCGATGCTCTGAACTCCTGCCTGCTTTATTCTACAAGGCAAGTGCACTGATAGCTGCCTTTGAGCATTGCATCCTGGCTCCTTGTGCAATAATTTATGTTGAGTTTGTCTCCAATCTAATCAGGAGATCTGTGTATTGAAATAGCATCATGTCAGTGATGCCAC